>CP124710.1:123120000-124344166 GCA_031232105.1 Capsicum rhomboideum | reverse complement strand
CCAGGGTGAAATGAGTAAGTACATAAAGAAAACATTATATTAATATGTGATACTGTACTAATCTATATTGGGTGCTTCTACACAATTTTTCGTTCTTATTTTTTTTTTTTTTGTTAAAGATGCTTGCTATTCGTACAACACTGGTGAAGCAGTTCAAGCAATATATGTTTCCACCTACTTAGTAGATCCATTCGAGTTATCTACGCAACAGATTGTGGATCATTTGTCACACATGTTCGATTATGAAAACCGTTGGAAGACAAAGGATGATGTGAGATGTTACTACAACAATGTGGGATGTTACTACAGCAATCACCCAGATGTGATAGGAGAGGAGGATTAACGCAAAATTTTGAATTTATTTCTATCTCTATCTAATTTATGTGACACTATTTAATTAGACATGTAGTTTATTTTGATTGGAGAGGAGGATTTATGCAAAGTCTGAAAGCATTGTATGCAAAGTAAACTTTTCCACTATAAATTACAGTTAACAAATTTAAGCACATTATCATACCATCTTAATCTTTGAGCATCATGGATTCTATGTTATAAACACTACCTATCTAGTTTAAATTAATAAGAGGTTATTCATGTATTCACAATACATTTCCTTGGATCTTGTTGCAAGAAACTTTATTTATGAATATGAATATTTGAATAGTTTATTTCAAGTTTTAAAATATTTCTATGCTTGTTTAATTTACAAGCTTATTGTAATTCAAAATAATAACTTGCAAATTGCATTTAAAAAATTAAAATATAAAGTTACACTTGATAAAATTTAAGATTTGATCAATTGGTCCACCTTTGTTCCATTTCATATACATACACACGGAGCTCGCTCGAATCACATATAGGTTGAACTCGTAATTCACTAATAATTTTGTGCTCAAATCATAGTTGCATCGATTATGGTTACATTCACAAGTAATTTGGTCCGTTTTTTTCCATTTCATATATACGTACATACGGAGCTCGCTCGAATCACGTATGGGTTGAACTCGTAATTCACTAATAATTTTGTGCTCAATCATAGTAACATCAATTATGTTTACATTCACAAGTAGTTTGGTCTATCTTTATTCCATTTCATATATGTTATGAGGATTAGACTTGTTTTGGCACTACAATAGACGTTGTGCACGTAGTTCATAAAATCTGTTCTCTTTTTTCTTTTTTCTTTTTTTTTTTTATATTAATCATCATTAATTTTAAGAGCAACCTTTTGATGACAAGGGAATTCGCAGCTGCTACCTTTGGTGTACACTGGATAAACCTTGCTCCAATATAATAGCTCGCAAATCACACATGAGAGCTAAATCAAAAAAACAAACTTCTAAGAGAATTATATTGTATAAAACACAATAACAATGTCTAAGAAGGTAATTAACAAAAACAAATAATAAGGTTTCAAAAATCAACATCTAGAACTTCAAATTCGACGTGCATCAAGCATGAATCATTGATAGTTTACCAGAAGAGTTTCGAGAAGTCATCCAAATTCTCTCACTCTTCTGTTTGAACCAACAAAAATATATTGTAAGAACTCAAACCTTACTAATAAATGAACGAATATTACCAGTATAGCCTAAGTAAAACACGATCATGCAAATGCTTTTGTTTTTTCAACTGAAATTATACTCATGACGAAGGTATGCTAACTTGTTTTCTTTTGAAGAGAAGACTACAACAATCATGTTGGTGTGGAAGTACGATCACCAACATCTATCAGCTCAACTTCAATTACCATCCATGAATCAGGTGGTACTACGCCACCATCACCTTTGTCCCTGTATCTGTTGGGAAAAAAAAATTGCTCAATTACACATGGTTAGTCCAAAATTTGGAAAGCATAATTCATTAGGCAAGAGAATTCAAAGGATATGGCCAACAGGTACCCGACTCCTGAGATAGAGAAATGCAATGAATGGATGGATTCCTTCATTTATGGTGATGAAAAACCTCTAAACCTAAGGAATAGAGTTCAGCATCAGGAAGCCTTACACCCGGGTGTTAGGGTTTTTGTAACACCCCGTACCTACCCAACCCTACTTGACGACATTGAACAACGGTTACTCAAGTACCGAGAGTTAAACGTATGTATTATGTAATGTTATTGATGATATAAATGATATTGGGCCTAGTGCATGGAACTAAACCTTTGGAGGAGGTGAAATACCCGTATGTTGTCAAATCTATACGACTACGTGTACACTTACGGAATTAGAAAAAACATGGGAAATTTGAGGAATTATACATTCCTTTGTGGGCATGAATAAATCTTGCATCATTGGGCCCAAACTAAAGCTCAAAAATTAATAAGAAGACATGGCCCAAGATAACCATTTGCCCAATCTTCCATTTGACTAATCAATCATGCATTTAATGCCAAGAGATGGATAAGAGTGACTTGAGATATATATATATATAAGGGATTATACATGAAAGATGATGGGCCAAAGTAATCTTGACCTATTGGGCAATGGAGGCCCAAAAAGATATTCAAGACATGGCCCAAAAGGGGTATATGACCCATTCTTGCAAGACCAAGTTGATACAATATGATTGGACCAAGTGTGTGGTAAATCAAGGACCATTAGGGGACTATATACATGAGGAAACATCAGATTTTGGTCATTAGATATACACATGCCTTTTTGCCATTTTTCTCAAACATTATCTCTTAAGATACAAACCCTAAGGCAACTACTTGTTGGGCCAAGATCACAATTTGGTAAGTATTATTCTCATGGCTTAGTATATGATATGTGTAATATGATGTATAAATCATGTTGGTTGCATTGGCAAAGTGTTGGACAGTGTGTTATGTGTAAAATTGTCTATTTTTGCAATCGGAGAAAGGTTTTGTCTTATGAACTTGATCATGGACTTATGGTCATGAGGGAATTGAACTTGATGGGTTAAATATTGACATATGAGGTGTTATGATAGTCTTACCATGTGTTGGCATTGTGTATAATGTTTGGAATTTCTATTGTAAAATTGGTTATGGTTTTGGTGGCGGATTGGCCGTAAAGTGTCGGTTTGGTGATGTTATGTGTGTTGTGAGACCATGGATGGTTGTTGGCATGTTATATGATCAAAAATATGTTAAAATAAGTTTGGATATGATCATGGACCATTCATTGCATAAAAAGACCCCAAAAAGACCATTTCGGACCAAAACGGACACCCGCCCTCGCAGACGAAGCATCTGCGGGCGCAGGTCCCAACGCAGGTGCCTCTGGCTACTGCCAAAGGTCACCTGCGGACGCAGGTCATCCACCTGCGGGCTCAGGTGGCTTAGCGGATCGGCCCAGAACTCCGAATTGCTTGTTTTTGCATCCCTTTGGCCCCCCGAAACCCCTATACCCTTCATGGATGTAATTATCAACTTGTGATGTCATTTTAATGACCTTAAAGTGTCGTATGAAGGCATGTTGGACTGTATTAAATGTGTATGGTTGTTCATATGTGGTTGTGAGGCAAATGGATAAGCGTAAATGTGACGGAAAGGAAATGAGAAGGCATAAAGGGTAAGTGTGATGCGAAATGCTATTATTGTATGAAAGCTTGGTCAATGAGTGGAACGTTATGGTATTGTTGGCATGTTGATGCGATAAATGCCATTGTAAGAAGGCGAAATGACGTTCTAAAGTAACTATGTGATTCATGGTCATATTGTGACACTTATACATTTGTAAGGTAGTTGGTTGCTAACATAAGCTTCGTTATGCACTTGTGATGTAGAGTGAGGCGTAAGGAAAGAGCTGGACTATTATATTTACATATAAGATTGTGTATGCATAGTGAGACACAAAGGTATGTAAGTTTACTCTTCTTTATCCTTCTGCAACATATGGTGTTCACATTATCATAGTACTCATTCGATTCCGAAATACTCTAAGGTATTCCGTATCCAATAGTTGGCTAGAGTTACTCATATGTTTCTTACTCATTGGTTATGACTCATGTTTCATTGGTTGACTCACGTTCATTGGCTAATATGTCAAGAGTTCCAAATGTTCTAAGGTATCGCATTCCTAGTTGGTGAGCAGTTGACATTCACATGTGTCTTATTCATTGTTCATTATGCTAAGGTTCCAAAACTGTTCTATTCCAAAGGGGTTCTATAGTATTCCAACTAAGGTGGATATATATTGTTATTCATATGTGTGTTACTCCTAGACAAATTATGACCCACTTAGTTCTTATTTATGGATGGAAGTTCTTAAGTCGTCATATGTTATAGATCCTAAGGGAACTATCTCAACAAGAGTAATGAGGTAAAGGGTGCTTATTGAGTTGAATAGCATTATTCCAATCATGACATGAGTCCAAGTTCCAATAGAATTATATACATGTCTCATATTCATTAGTAATGTTCTACAAGTCCGATGAGGTTATGTTCCAAGGTTTCAAAAGTAGGTATACTCATGTGTCTTGTTCATTAATCATTGTCCAATGGTTCCAACAGTGTTATGTTTCCATGGAGGCTATGTTCCAAAAATGTTTATTTTCATATCTTTCACTCATTGATTATTGATCCTAAGCTTCAAATAAAGTTGTGATTATCATTGTATCAATCTCTCATAAGCAAAGTATCAATCTCTCACAAGTAAAAGTATCAATCTCAAAGTAAAGACAAAGTAATGCATATGTGGTCAATGATCAAGTACGGGAGGCAAGTCTAGGGGCATAAGCCTAGCTCGACTCGATCCCGATACATTGATTTATGGGTGGCAAGTCTAGGGGCATAAGCCTAGCTCGACTCGATCCCGATTCATTGATTTATGGGTGGCAAGTCTAGGGGCATAAGCCTAGCTCGACTCGATCCCGAGGGTGGCAAGTCTAGGGGCATAAGCCTAGCTCAACTCGATCCCGATGTATGATTGATGGGTGGCAGGTCTAGGGGCATAAGCCTAGCTCGACCCGATCCCTGGGTGGCAGGTCTAGGGGCATAAGCCTAGCTCAACCCGATCCCAACATGACGATATGTCATGTAAAGACCCACTGATCAGTAGGGGCCCGGGTACATTGTGACATATGTAATGGCATTGAAGTAAAGAAGCAATGAAAGCAATGGAAGCAATGAAAGAATAAACATGGTTTCCAAAATGCAGAATGGTTCCTTATTCATCTGATTATTCATAAACATTTGAGTTCCATTGAGGTCATTAAAATATTCATGTGTTATTTAGTTTCATTTGAGCCTTACATACTCAGTACATTCTTCGTACTGACCCCTTTTGGGGAACTTACCTTACATGTTGTAGGTACAGGCATTGGTAGACCTCCACAGTAGGTTGACAGTATTTGCAGATTTTTGGTGAACCCTAGTTGCTTCGGGACTTTCCGAGTCAAAGTTGTACATTGGTTTCGATGTTGTAGACATTATGAATTGGTCGTGTACGTATTTAGAGGCTTTTGTAGACATATGTGGGTACATGGATGTAAGATATGTACGTTCAGTGCGATGTAATGGTCCCAAAGGCCAAGTGTTATATATGTATATGCATGGCATTTTAATATTTCATCAATTACATGAAACAGTGTGTTAGTCATTCAAGATTATGCGTACGAGTGTTCATGAGCAAAGATTGATTCTCTCGGGCCATATCGGCTTCGGGTGTCAATCACGCCTCGTTGGGATTCGGGGCGTGACAGTTTTTGTCCTGTTTTTCTTACCAAATTTGAGTTTTATTTTTCTTGAAAAGAAAATAAAAGTAATACCATAATTACATTTACTTTTCCTAAAAGGAAAATATAAAACTCTTCCATATTTGGCTAACCTCTTTCTTGGAGGAAAGGATTTGAACCTCTATAACTAGAAGAACCCCCTTCTCATATCACAACACAATAACATCCATAATGTAGTTCTTAAAGAGTTTTGTTTAGGGGGAGATTTCCCTCAATAGGTTTTATGCTTTTTGATATTAGTTTCATAATATGTAGGTCGTTTGACCAAACCATATAATAGTTATGCTTTTTAGTATGTTTTTTTGTCGTCTGAATTATCACCTCTATGGTTTGCAAATTATATGCTTCCGCATGACGCCCTCTCGATTTCGAACCCAACACCGGGAAGTACTGGATGGAATGGAGAATGAATGAAATAGAATCGTATGGCTGGCAATGCTTTACAAGACTTGTTTGCAAACTCAAGACAGGCTTTCATGCTCTTGCACTATCAGACGGATGACAAAAGATGATTATACATGACATTGCAAATAGAATAGTAACTCAAATGCATACCCCATGTTTGGTGGAATTGTAATTCTTCTTTTGTCCCCAACGCGCATGCCTGTCGATAGTGAGATGTGCAAAACATGTTAATCCTCAACACCGGAAATGTAACTATAAAATCAGAGAAACAATCAGTCCAGTGAGCCAAGTAAGTTACCAATATTGGGGAAGAAAAACCTCTTGAATTTCGTATAGGTGTGCTGTATTTGATGTATGAGAAGATGGCTTCTATTTATTTCGATGTGCTAAGCTTAGGTTTCTGTGCTTGCAGCTTCTGGTCAGCTTATAAAGGGTTGGGAAATCGGTGTAGTTGGTAATTTACTTGGATGGCTGAACTGATCGTTTCTCTGATTTTATAGTTACTTTGTCAGTTTTGAGGACTAACATATTTTTTACATCCCACTATTGACAGACATGCGCGTTGGGGACAAAAGAAGAATTACAATCCCACCAGACTTGGGGTATGCATTTGAGTTGCTATTCTGTTTGTAATGTCGTGTATAATCATCATTCGTCATTATTCCTCTGTTAGTGCAAGAGCAAAGCCTATCTTGGGTTTGCACCAGGTCAAACACAAGAGCATGGAGGTCCTCGGCATGGCACTTAATAGGAAATTGACTAGAGTATTCGCTTGCCTGAGAGAGAAAGGAAATTGACTAGTGTGTTTTTCGTTTGTTGGCCACATCCTTTCAATCTCTCTTGCGTGATAAATTTATGTTTTATTGATTTTCGGGTAACCATGCATAATTGAACAATGGTCCCCCATTTTTTTTTCCACAGGTATGGGGCCGAAGGTTATCTTGATGTCGTACCACCCGATGCATGACTGGTAGTTGAGGTTGAGCTGGTGGATATTATTTTTCATTCTGCAAAATCTAAAATTGTTGTTGTAGCTTCTCTTTAAGAGAAAACAAGTTAGCATGATTTGTCTTGAGATCAATTTCAGTTGAAAGACCAAAAGCCTTCGGATGATCATGTTTTGCTTAGGTTGAACTATTAATATCTATTCATTTTGTATGGTTTGAGTACAATATATTTTTGTTGGTTCAAACAAAAGTGAGAATTTGGATGGTTTCTCAAAACTCTTTTGGTATTAGCGGATGTTGAAGTTCCAGATGTTGAACCAACATCAATATGAATAGATAAGCTTTAGGTATGTAACAGAGATGTTTTGAGAAAGTCAAAAAGCCTTCAGAGTTCAACAACAACAACATACCTAGTGTATTCCCACAAGTGAGGTCTGGGGAGGGTAAAGTGTACACAGTCCATACCACTATCAAATTATTAGAACATAATTCAGAGCAAATTTGAGGCACATTTCTCTACAAAGTGGAAGAAAAAGCTGAAATCCTTATTAAATAAAGGAGTGTCTAGAGCCTAGAGGCATGCAACTATAGCTAGTTGTGAAATATGAAGATTTTTGGGCTTGATGTGATTGAGCCTTTCCCTCCTTTCTATATTCTTTTGGGTTTCTATTTGGATGTGATTTTTCACAGTATAATCTTCTACTGGAAGATGTATACAATGATCTGGGGACTCAAAGTGCACTGCTCAAGCAGATAAACTCAATCATTATTTCTCAATCATCACCGGATATGTTGTTGTAATTCTCTGTACCAATTTACATGACACACTTTCCTTTTTAGTCAGTCCCAAAAAGAATGACACATTTCTATATTTAATAACAATTTAACTTTAAAATACTCACTTTACCGTTAATGAAATGATTTACAACCACACAAACATCTATAACTTATTTTAGATTACAAGTTTCAAAAGTTTTTCTTCTTTCCTTAAACTCCGTGTCAAGTCAAACTTCATCACATAAATTGGGACGGAGGGAGTATTTCTTTGATCCCTAACGTATCTGTTCCCAAATTGGCCAGCTAATGTGCATTTCCAAGGTGGTGGTGTGCGTGAGGTTGAAGAAGGCACTATATCTTGTCTCACTTGGTTGTTGAAAACCAAGTAGCAGGAACGATCGTTGGTGCATAATGAGGCACTATAACAGAAAGACATCTCTTAGGTGCTTCGTGAAGATTGATTTGAGAAAAACATATGATTTGGTGAGTAAGGAGTTCATTGAGGAAGCATTGCTTTGCTTATCAGCATTGTGTGCATCACAAAATTATACTTATTGTGCAAAATTGAGTGAATTTGTGATCATCGTTAGGCACTAAGATAATCATCACTAATAACAAAGACATATCTTTCTCCACCAACAACCAACTCATGTTCCAAGAGTTTCTCAATAAGATGCGTACTAACGATCAGTGTCGGAGCAGACGGAGCTACAATGTAGAAAGGGTGATCAGACAAGTATCCTTCGTCGAAAAATTTATACCGTGTATATCAGTAAAATATTATCTAATATGATCTGAACACTCTTAGAACAACTGAGATGACCGGCCCCTGTGGTAAAAAGGTGTTCAAAGAATCTTGATAGTGTAGCATTTTACGAACTTCTCAATCTTCTATTACACGAAAATTTAGATTTATTACTTTAACCTTATAGGTTCATGACCAATAACTAATAGCATAGTTACTAAAAATAGAAATGACTCACTAATACTCTCAATTCACCTATTGGTTTAATTAAAAAACCTCTAAACTTTTTTTTTTGTCCTCAAGAATACCCTTCAAACAAGCACCTTAAACCTGATGACTTTTTCCAATTTTAAAAAATCTCGTGGCTTATTATGATTGGTCACGCACAGAAGGAGTCTGCTAAAGTTTTGTTAACCTCTCGATATTTTTATTTTGCCTAAGAAATTAAATCTAAATCGCAGGATAGAAACTGAAATAACTAATATACATACATAGTTTATCTTAGCTCATTTCTTTTACTCCAAATTTCATACATGCAGGAGAAAATTTCTTACACTATAACGCGACCTCACTAACTCTTCCCTCCCAAAAGCTTGTACCTTTTCCTCCATTTCCAGAAAGCTTGAGAAAGGGCTTTTTTTTTTTGTATTTGTCCACCAAATAGTTCTGTCCTAACTTTCAATATTTGTAGTTAATGCGTGTTGAATAATTTTGTGCACAGACTATGGTGGATGACTAGTAGTTTAGTTTGGAAAACCAGAATATGCTTCTCTTTTGTTCGAGACCAGGGTGAAATGAGTAAGTACATAAAGAAAACATTATATTAATATGTGATACTGTACTAATCTATATTGGGTGCTTCTACACAATTTTTCGTTCTTATTTTTTTTTTTTTTGTTAAAGATGCTTGCTATTCGTACAACACTGGTGAAGCAGTTCAAGCAATATATGTTTCCACCTACTTAGTAGATCCATTCGAGTTATCTACGCAACAGATTGTGGATCATTTGTCACACATGTTCGATTATGAAAACCGTTGGAAGACAAAGGATGATGTGAGATGTTACTACAACAATGTGGGATGTTACTACAGCAATCACCCAGATGTGATAGGAGAGGAGGATTAACGCAAAATTTTGAATTTATTTCTATCTCTATCTAATTTATGTGACACTATTTAATTAGACATGTAGTTTATTTTGATTGGAGAGGAGGATTTATGCAAAGTCTGAAAGCATTGTATGCAAAGTAAACTTTTCCACTATAAATTACAGTTAACAAATTTAAGCACATTATCATACCATCTTAATCTTTGAGCATCATGGATTCTATGTTATAAACACTACCTATCTAGTTTAAATTAATAAGAGGTTATTCATGTATTCACAATACATTTCCTTGGATCTTGTTGCAAGAAACTTTATTTATGAATATGAATATTTGAATAGTTTATTTCAAGTTTTAAAATATTTCTATGCTTGTTTAATTTACAAGCTTATTGTAATTCAAAATAATAACTTGCAAATTGCATTTAAAAAATTAAAATATAAAGTTACACTTGATAAAATTTAAGATTTGATCAATTGGTCCACCTTTGTTCCATTTCATATACATACACACGGAGCTCGCTCGAATCACATATAGGTTGAACTCGTAATTCACTAATAATTTTGTGCTCAAATCATAGTTGCATCGATTATGGTTACATTCACAAGTAATTTGGTCCGTTTTTTTCCATTTCATATATACGTACATACGGAGCTCGCTCGAATCACGTATGGGTTGAACTCGTAATTCACTAATAATTTTGTGCTCAATCATAGTAACATCAATTATGTTTACATTCACAAGTAGTTTGGTCTATCTTTATTCCATTTCATATATGTTATGAGGATTAGACTTGTTTTGGCACTACAATAGACGTTGTGCACGTAGTTCATAAAATCTGTTCTCTTTTTTCTTTTTTCTTTTTTTTTTTATATTAATCATCATTAATTTTAAGAGCAACCTTTTGATGACAAGGGAATTCGCAGCTGCTACCTTTGGTGTACACTGGATAAACCTTGCTCCAATATAATAGCTCGCAAATCACACATGAGAGCTAAATCAAAAAAACAAACTTCTAAGAGAATTATATTGTATAAAACACAATAACAATGTCTAAGAAGGTAATTAACAAAAACAAATAATAAGGTTTCAAAAATCAACATCTAGAACTTCAAATTCGACGTGCATCAAGCATGAATCATTGATAGTTTACCAGAAGAGTTTCGAGAAGTCATCCAAATTCTCTCACTCTTCTGTTTGAACCAACAAAAATATATTGTAAGAACTCAAACCTTACTAATAAATGAACGAATATTACCAGTATAGCCTAAGTAAAACACGATCATGCAAATGCTTTTGTTTTTTCAACTGAAATTATACTCATGACGAAGGTATGCTAACTTGTTTTCTTTTGAAGAGAAGACTACAACAATCATGTTGGTGTGGAAGTACGATCACCAACATCTATCAGCTCAACTTCAATTACCATCCATGAATCAGGTGGTACTACGCCACCATCACCTTTGTCCCTGTATCTGTTGGGAAAAAAAAATTGCTCAATTACACATGGTTAGTCCAAAATTTGGAAAGCATAATTCATTAGGCAAGAGAATTCAAAGGATATGGCCAACAGGTACCCGACTCCTGAGATAGAGAAATGCAATGAATGGATGGATTCCTTCATTTATGGTGATGAAAAACCTCTAAACCTAAGGAATAGAGTTCAGCATCAGGAAGCCTTACACCCGGGTGTTAGGGTTTTTGTAACACCCCGTACCTACCCAACCCTACTTGACGACATTGAACAACGGTTACTCAAGTACCGAGAGTTAAACGTATGTATTATGTAATGTTATTGATGATATAAATGATATTGGGCCTAGTGCATGGAACTAAACCTTTGGAGGAGGTGAAATACCCGTATGTTGTCAAATCTATACGACTACGTGTACACTTACGGAATTAGAAAAAACATGGGAAATTTGAGGAATTATACATTCCTTTGTGGGCATGAATAAATCTTGCATCATTGGGCCCAAACTAAAGCTCAAAAATTAATAAGAAGACATGGCCCAAGATAACCATTTGCCCAATCTTCCATTTGACTAATCAATCATGCATTTAATGCCAAGAGATGGATAAGAGTGACTTGAGATATATATATATATAAGGGATTATACATGAAAGATGATGGGCCAAAGTAATCTTGACCTATTGGGCAATGGAGGCCCAAAAAGATATTCAAGACATGGCCCAAAAGGGGTATATGACCCATTCTTGCAAGACCAAGTTGATACAATATGATTGGACCAAGTGTGTGGTAAATCAAGGACCATTAGGGGACTATATACATGAGGAAACATCAGATTTTGGTCATTAGATATACACATGCCTTTTTGCCATTTTTCTCAAACATTATCTCTTAAGATACAAACCCTAAGGCAACTACTTGTTGGGCCAAGATCACAATTTGGTAAGTATTATTCTCATGGCTTAGTATATGATATGTGTAATATGATGTATAAATCATGTTGGTTGCATTGGCAAAGTGTTGGACAGTGTGTTATGTGTAAAATTGTCTATTTTTGCAATCGGAGAAAGGTTTTGTCTTATGAACTTGATCATGGACTTATGGTCATGAGGGAATTGAACTTGATGGGTTAAATATTGACATATGAGGTGTTATGATAGTCTTACCATGTGTTGGCATTGTGTATAATGTTTGGAATTTCTATTGTAAAATTGGTTATGGTTTTGGTGGCGGATTGGCCGTAAAGTGTCGGTTTGGTGATGTTATGTGTGTTGTGAGACCATGGATGGTTGTTGGCATGTTATATGATCAAAAATATGTTAAAATAAGTTTGGATATGATCATGGACCATTCATTGCATAAAAAGACCCCAAAAAGACCATTTCGGACCAAAACGGACACCCGCCCTCGCAGACGAAGCATCTGCGGGCGCAGGTCCCAACGCAGGTGCCTCTGGCTACTGCCAAAGGTCACCTGCGGACGCAGGTCATCCACCTGCGGGCTCAGGTGGCTTAGCGGATCGGCCCAGAACTCCGAATTGCTTGTTTTTGCATCCCTTTGGCCCCCCGAAACCCCTATACCCTTCATGGATGTAATTATCAACTTGTGATGTCATTTTAATGACCTTAAAGTGTCGTATGAAGGCATGTTGGACTGTATTAAATGTGTATGGTTGTTCATATGTGGTTGTGAGGCAAATGGATAAGCGTAAATGTGACGGAAAGGAAATGAGAAGGCATAAAGGGTAAGTGTGATGCGAAATGCTATTATTGTATGAAAGCTTGGTCAATGAGTGGAACGTTATGGTATTGTTGGCATGTTGATGCGATAAATGCCATTGTAAGAAGGCGAAATGACGTTCTAAAGTAACTATGTGATTCATGGTCATATTGTGACACTTATACATTTGTAAGGTAGTTGGTTGCTAACATAAGCTTCGTTATGCACTTGTGATGTAGAGTGAGGCGTAAGGAAAGAGCTGGACTATTATATTTACATATAAGATTGTGTATGCATAGTGAGACACAAAGGTATGTAAGTTTACTCTTCTTTATCCTTCTGCAACATATGGTGTTCACATTATCATAGTACTCATTCGATTCCGAAATACTCTAAGGTATTCCGTATCCAATAGTTGGCTAGAGTTACTCATATGTTTCTTACTCATTGGTTATGACTCATGTTTCATTGGTTGACTCACGTTCATTGGCTAATATGTCAAGAGTTCCAAATGTTCTAAGGTATCGCATTCCTAGTTGGTGAGCAGTTGACATTCACATGTGTCTTATTCATTGTTCATTATGCTAAGGTTCCAAAACTGTTCTATTCCAAAGGGGTTCTATAGTATTCCAACTAAGGTGGATATATATTGTTATTCATATGTGTGTTACTCCTAGACAAATTATGACCCACTTAGTTCTTATTTATGGATGGAAGTTCTTAAGTCGTCATATGTTATAGATCCTAAGGGAACTATCTCAACAAGAGTAATGAGGTAAAGGGTGCTTATTGAGTTGAATAGCATTATTCCAATCATGACATGAGTCCAAGTTCCAATAGAATTATATACATGTCTCATATTCATTAGTAATGTTCTACAAGTCCGATGAGGTTATGTTCCAAGGTTTCAAAAGTAGGTATACTCATGTGTCTTGTTCATTAATCATTGTCCAATGGTTCCAACAGTGTTATGTTTCCATGGAGGCTATGTTCCAAAAATGTTTATTTTCATATCTTTCACTCATTGATTATTGATCCTAAGCTTCAAATAAAGTTGTGATTATCATTGTATCAATCTCTCATAAGCAAAGTATCAATCTCTCACAAGTAAAAGTATCAATCTCAAAGTAAAGACAAAGTAATGCATATGTGGTCAATGATCAAGTACGGGAGGCAAGTCTAGGGGCATAAGCCTAGCTCGACTCGATCCCGATACATTGATTTATGGGTGGCAAGTCTAGGGGCATAAGCCTAGCTCGACTCGATCCCGATTCATTGATTTATGGGTGGCAAGTCTAGGGGCATAAGCCTAGCTCGACTCGATCCCGAGGGTGGCAAGTCTAGGGGCATAAGCCTAGCTCAACTCGATCCCGATGTATGATTGATGGGTGGCAGGTCTAGGGGCATAAGCCTAGCTCGACCCGATCCCTGGGTGGCAGGTCTAGGGGCATAAGCCTAGCTCAACCCGATCCCAACATGACGATATGTCATGTAAAGACCCACTGATCAGTAGGGGCCCGGGTACATTGTGACATATGTAATGGCATTGAAGTAAAGAAGCAATGAAAGCAATGGAAGCAATGAAAGAATAAACATGGTTTCCAAAATGCAGAATGGTTCCTTATTCATCTGATTATTCATAAACATTTGAGTTCCATTGAGGTCATTAAAATATTCATGTGTTATTTAGTTTCATTTGAGCCTTACATACTCAGTACATTCTTCGTACTGACCCCTTTTGGGGAACTTACCTTACATGTTGTAGGTACAGGCATTGGTAGACCTCCACAGTAGGTTGACAGTATTTGCAGATTTTTGGTGAACCCTAGTTGCTTCGGGACTTTCCGAGTCAAAGTTGTACATTGGTTTCGATGTTGTAGACATTATGAATTGGTCGTGTACGTATTTAGAGGCTTTTGTAGACATATGTGGGTACATGGATGTAAGATATGTACGTTCAGTGCGATGTAATGGTCCCAAAGGCCAAGTGTTATATATGTATATGCATGGCATTTTAATATTTCATCAATTACATGAAACAGTGTGTTAGTCATTCAAGATTATGCGTACGAGTGTTCATGAGCAAAGATTGATTCTCTCGGGCCATATCGGCTTCGGGTGTCAATCACGCCTCGTTGGGATTCGGGGCGTGACAGTTTTTGTCCTGTTTTTCTTACCAAATTTGAGTTTTATTTTTCTTGAAAAGAAAATAAAAGTAATACCATAATTACATTTACTTTTCCTAAAAGGAAAATATAAAACTCTTCCATATTTGGCTAACCTCTTTCTTGGAGGAAAGGATTTGAACCTCTATAACTAGAAGAACCCCCTTCTCATATCACAACACAATAACATCCATAATGTAGTTCTTAAAGAGTTTTGTTTAGGGGGAGATTTCCCTCAATAGGTTTTATGCTTTTTGATATTAGTTTCATAATATGTAGGTCGTTTGACCAAACCATATAATAGTTATGCTTTTTAGTATGTTTTTTTGTCGTCTGAATTATCACCTCTATGGTTTGCAAATTATATGCTTCCGCATGACGCCCTCTCGATTTCGAACCCAACACCGGGAAGTACTGGATGGAATGGAGAATGAATGAAATAGAATCGTATGGCTGGCAATGCTTTACAAGACTTGTTTGCAAACTCAAGACAGGCTTTCATGCTCTTGCACTATCAGACGGATGACAAAAGATGATTATACATGACATTGCAAATAGAATAGTAACTCAAATGCATACCCCATGTTTGGTGGAATTGTAATTCTTCTTTTGTCCCCAACGCGCATGCCTGTCGATAGTGAGATGTGCAAAACATGTTAATCCTCAACACCGGAAATGTAACTATAAAATCAGAGAAACAATCAGTCCAGTGAGCCAAGTAAGTTACCAATATTGGGGAAGAAAAACCTCTTGAATTTCGTATAGGTGTGCTGTATTTGATGTATGAGAAGATGGCTTCTATTTATTTCGATGTGCTAAGCTTAGGTTTCTGTGCTTGCAGCTTCTGGTCAGCTTATAAAGGGTTGGGAAATCGGTGTAGTTGGTAATTTACTTGGATGGCTGAACTGATCGTTTCTCTGATTTTATAGTTACTTTGTCAGTTTTGAGGACTAACATATTTTTTACATCCCACTATTGACAGACATGCGCGTTGGGGACAAAAGAAGAATTACAATCCCACCAGACTTGGGGTATGCATTTGAGTTGCTATTCTGTTTGTAATGTCGTGTATAATCATCATTCGTCATTATTCCTCTGTTAGTGCAAGAGCAAAGCCTATCTTGGGTTTGCACCAGGTCAAACACAAGAGCATGGAGGTCCTCGGCATGGCACTTAATAGGAAATTGACTAGAGTATTCGCTTGCCTGAGAGAGAAAGGAAATTGACTAGTGTGTTTTTCGTTTGTTGGCCACATCCTTTCAATCTCTCTTGCGTGATAAATTTATGTTTTATTGATTTTCGGGTAACCATGCATAATTGAACAATGGTCCCCCATTTTTTTTTCCACAGGTATGGGGCCGAAGGTTATCTTGATGTCGTACCACCCGATGCATGACTGGTAGTTGAGGTTGAGCTGGTGGATATTATTTTTCATTCTGCAAAATCTAAAATTGTTGTTGTAGCTTCTCTTTAAGAGAAAACAAGTTAGCATGATTTGTCTTGAGATCAATTTCAGTTGAAAGACCAAAAGCCTTCGGATGATCATGTTTTGCTTAGGTTGAACTATTAATATCTATTCATTTTGTATGGTTTGAGTACAATATATTTTTGTTGGTTCAAACAAAAGTGAGAATTTGGATGGTTTCTCAAAACTCTTTTGGTATTAGCGGATGTTGAAGTTCCAGATGTTGAACCAACATCAATATGAATAGATAAGCTTTAGGTATGTAACAGAGATGTTTTGAGAAAGTCAAAAAGCCTTCAGAGTTCAACAACAACAACATACCTAGTGTATTCCCACAAGTGAGGTCTGGGGAGGGTAAAGTGTACACAGTCCATACCACTATCAAATTATTAGAACATAATTCAGAGCAAATTTGAGGCACATTTCTCTACAAAGTGGAAGAAAAAGCTGAAATCCTTATTAAATAAAGGAGTGTCTAGAGCCTAGAGGCATGCAACTATAGCTAGTTGTGAAATATGAAGATTTTTGGGCTTGATGTGATTGAGCCTTTCCCTCCTTTCTATATTCTTTTGGGTTTCTATTTGGATGTGATTTTTCACAGTATAATCTTCTACTGGAAGATGTATACAATGATCTGGGGACTCAAAGTGCACTGCTCAAGCAGATAAACTCAATCATTATTTCTCAATCATCACCGGATATGTTGTTGTAATTCTCTGTACCAATTTACATGACACACTTTCCTTTTTAGTCAGTCCCAAAAAGAATGACACATTTCTATATTTAATAACAATTTAACTTTAAAATACTCACTTTACCGTTAATGAAATGATTTACAACCACACAAACATCTATAACTTATTTTAGATTACAAGTTTCAAAAGTTTTTCTTCTTTCCTTAAACTCCGTGTCAAGTCAAACTTCATCACATAAATTGGGACGGAGGGAGTATTTCTTTGATCCCTAACGTATCTGTTCCCAAATTGGCCAGCTAATGTGCATTTCCAAGGTGGTGGTGTGCGTGAGGTTGAAGAAGGCACTATATCTTGTCTCACTTGGTTGTTGAAAACCAAGTAGCAGGAACGATCGTTGGTGCATAATGTGCTTATTTGTCATGACTTAATGAGGCACTATAACAGAAAGACATCTCTTAGGTGCTTCGTGAAGATTGATTTGAGAAAAACATATGATATGGTGAGTAAGGAGTTCATTGAGGAAGCTTTGCTTTGCTTATCAGCATTGTGTGCATCACAAAATTATACTTATTGTGCAAAATTGAGTGAATTTGTGATCATCGTTAGGCACTAAGATAATCATCACTAATAACAAAGACATATCTTTCTCCACCAACAACCAACTCATGTTCCAAGAGTTTCTCAATAAGATGCGTACTAACGATCAGTGTCGGAGCAGACGGAGCTACAATGTAGAAAGGGTGATCAGACAAATATCCTTTGCCGAAAAATTTATCCCGTGTATATCAGTAAAATATTATCTAATATGATCTGAACACTCTTAGAACAACTGAGATGACCGGCCCCTGTGGTAAAAAGGTGTTCAAAGAATCTTGATAGTGTAGCATTTTACGAACTTCTCAATCTTCTATTACACGAAAATTTAGATTTATTACTTTAACCATATAGGTTCATGACCAATAACTAATAGCATAGTTACTAAAAATAGAAATGACTCACTAATACTCTCAATTCACCTATTGGTTTAATTAAAAAACTTCTAAACTTTTTTTTTTGTCCTCAAGAATACCCTTCAAACAAGCACCTTAAACCTGATGACTTTTTCCAATTTTAAAAAATCTCGTGGCTTATTATGATTGGTCACGCACAGTATTAATTTAAAAATTAAATTCACCCACTTTTAAATCAAAATCTCCGCTGGCTGTATTTCTTGGAAATATTTTTAGCTTCCCCAGAGTCAATTTGATTGATATTTGAAGTTAAATTGAATTAGTTTAACTTATGGATCGTCTAGTAGCAAGCAAAGAAGTACCTTATTCATGTATTAGTTTCTGTATAAGTTATATAACGTTTGGTGGCTAGTTAGAAAGTAAGTTATTCGTGTATAAAATCAATACGATGTTTGGTTTGCAAGTTAGAAACCCGCATAACTAATATGCAAGGGCGGATTGGGGGGCAGGGGTAGGGTAGGGGTAGGTGGGAGTTCCCGGGAATCTAGTAACTTTCGTGTGGATCTTGTATTTATATTGAGAAATCTAGTAAATATATAAGAATTATAAGTTGGGGACCCATAAATGAAGTGCGTTATTGGTCTAGTGGCAGAGAAGGAGTCTGCTAAAGTTTTGTTAACCTCTCGATATTTTTATTTTGCCTAAGAAATTAAATCTAAATCGCAGAATAGAAACTGAAATAACTAATATACATGCATAGTTTATTTTAGCTCATTTCTTTTACTCCAAATTTCATACATGCAGGAGAAAATTTCTTACACTATAACGCGACCTCACTAACTCTTCCCTCCCAAAAGCTTGTACCTTTTCCTCCATTTCCAGAAAGCTTGAGAAAGGGCTTTTTTTTTTTTGTATTTGTCCACCAAATAGTTCTGTCCTAACTTTCAATATTTGTAGTTAATGCGTGTTGAATAATTTTGTGCACAGACTATGGTGGATGACTAGTAGTTTAGTTTGGAAAACCAGAATATGCTTCTCTTTTGTTCGAGACCAGGGTGAAATGAGTAAGTACATAAAGAAAACATTATATTAATATGTGATACTGTACTAATCTATATCGGGTGCTTCTACAGAATTTTTCGTTCTTATTTTTTTTTTTTTTTGTTAAAGATGCTTGCTACTCGTACAACACTGGTGAAGCAGTTCAAGCAATATATGTTTTCACCTACTTAGTAGATCCATTCGAGTTATCTACGCAACAGATTGTAGATCATTTGTCACACATGTTCGCTTATGAAAACCGTTGGAAGACAAAGGATGATGTGAGATGTTACTACAACAATGTGGGATGTTACTACAGCAATCACCCAGATGTAATAGGAGAGGAGGATTAACGCAAAATTTTGAATTTATTCCAATCTCTATCTAATTTATGTGACACTATTTAATTAGACATGTAGTTTATTTTGATTGAAGAGGAGGATTTATGCAAAGTCTGAAAGCATTGTATGCAAAGTAAACTTTTCCACTATAAATTACAGTTAACAAATTTAAGCACATTATCATACCTTCTTAACCTTTGAGCATCATGGATTCTATGTTATAAACACTACCTATCTAGTTTAAATTAATAAGATGTTAGTCATGTATTCACAATACATTTCCTTGGATCTTGTTGCAAGAAACTTTATTTATGAATATGAACATTTGAATAGTTTATTTCAAGTTTTAAAATATTTCTACGCTTATTTAATTTACAAGCTTATTGAAGTTCAAAATAATAACTTGCAAATTGCATTTAAAAAATTAAAATATAAAGTTACACTCGATAAAATTTAAGATTTGATCAATTGGTCCACCTTTGTTCCATTTCATATACATACACACGGAGCTCGCTCGAATCACATATAGGTTGAACTCGTAATTCACTAATAATTTTGTGCTCAAATCATAGTTGCATCGATTATGGTTACATTCACAAGTAACTTGGTCCGTTTTGTTCCATTTCATATAAGCTGACCAGAAGCTGCAATAGCACAAAAACCTAAGCTTAACACATCAAAATAAATAGAAACCATCTTCTCATACATCAAATACAGCACCTATACGAAATTCAAGAGGGTCTGCTTTCCCAATATTGGTATCGAATATTTTGTCACTCTCCTTCAGCTTGCCGGTATAACGTATGCCAACCTGTTCAGTGGCAGAAAGTCATTATTAATAATGGAAGTGTACATAAGTTCATCAAAGAGGAGAAGTATAAAATGGAACAACAGAGTGATAGAACAATTAATTACACATAATCAAGAAATAAAACCAGACCTTAAATCCCACGTAAGCTTTTTTCCTACCTGGCTTACCCTTGGACAACTCCTCTATGACCAATCCAGGTACAAAGGACTCTACAAGAGAAGGCTTATCTTGTTCAACCTCTGCTTTGCCATCCTGTTGACGTTTCTTCTTCTTTTTCTTTTTCTTTTTCTTTTTCTTCTTCTTCTTATCTGAGATTAATAGTGTTGGCAGTGTAAGCATGAGAAGAAATAACACATTCTAGATCTAATTAGTTTTGCATACATTCAGTATTGTCGACTGTAGTTTTTTAAGTGTATTTTGTAGAATCTGCACCAAGTACTACACATGTTTGACACTGATACTTCAAGGCAAAAAAGTGATCGATATATAAATAGATGGAATACGGCTTAGTAAATAAAAAAGGACCAAATGAATTTCTAGAAAAAAATAGTGAATACAGCGATTATGGCTACATTTAAAACTATTACAATAAATATTATCTTTGATATAACCATTTAAAACTAAATGAACAAGCTAAGGGCTTACATTCTTTGAATTGAAATCATCAACTGCCAATTTGCACAACTCAGTGTAGTCCTCTTTTATCTTTGGATTTCTCAGGTAATCATATACTTGCACAAGCCCAGCCATAAAAGAAGTACCCGGGTGGACAGAGATATCAAAACCCTATTGCACAAAAGTAACACCACAAAATATAACAAAGTGAAACATACAATAATGTACATGAAGATGCAAGACCTAATGATCAATGAAGTGGACTGAGAACATGAGACCTCAAGAGTTATCTGGTACTTGTCCCGGTGGAAGGTACCTGCCCAAGTGGAAATAATAGCTCATTTTGGCCAAGTTTCTTGGAAGCCAAAAGTGCTTATTTTAGAGAATTGACGTGTTTGAAGTAGTAGCAGTAAGTTTATCAGAAGCTTTGGACCAAGTTCATGCTCTATTATTGACAAAAAGTGTTCTAATACTGTATTTATAATTAGACAACATAATAATATGCTACTTCAAAAGTACTTTTTTCGAAAATCATTTCAAACAAAAAGACAAATTGGACCACATTTATGAGGCATTGTTTGATTGGACACGAATTGTGGCATTCTTAATTGATGTGATTAAGAATGAGGATCCATTCTTATTACGTGTGGTATCATGTTATCACAATTGATTATTTTTCTGCTGGTCGACCATGCCCTCTCCCTCCCAAAAAGTTCAAAATCTTTGCTTTCCATTTTTTTCTTCTTCTTATTTTGTCCTTATTATATTTAATAATTCTATTTTTTTAGTTATCTTGCCCCTTTTTTTTTCTTTTTTTTTTTACAGTAGCTCTATCCCTGCCACACTAATTTTATTTTTATAATAACTTTATTCCTATCATACTTTTTTTTTAGATTTATTCTTCAAATAATTGATGTGTGATACAATATAACACAAAAAAGACACATTCTATACAAATATTGTAACCATTAGAACAATAATACACACAATAATAGAACACAATACATATGCTATAAAACAATGCTACCTTGTTACATTTTACTTAGACTTTGCATGCCCCTTAAAAAATCAATAATAAGAGTTGCATAGTCGAAAGTTTTAACAATTGCTCTTCACGATCAATACTCGGTCTCTCCTCAACAAGTGTCAGTAAGGCTAATCTCACATATTTATACTTTATTAAAGATGTGTTAAATTATTTGGTGAAGCACCTCAATTGTTTATTCTTAATAGATCGGATAATTGTTCCTTTACCATTTCTATATAAATTGTTTTTATTTTGAGCCGGAGGTCTATCGAAAACAACCTCTCTATCTCACCTTCTCTATCTCACCTCTGAGGTAGTGGTATGGACTACGTACACTTATCCTCCCAGACCCCACTTTGTGGGAATATACTGGGTATGTTGTTGTTGTTGATGTTTTGGAATTCTAAATTTAACTATTGCTACTACCACTACTACTACTCCCTTCGTCTCAATACATGTTTGCTTTTTGCATAACTCTTAAAAAGGTATTAATAAAGGGTGCAAATTGACTAATATAACCTTATTTAATCTTGATTAGATGGATCTTCTTCAATTAATATGAGTATAGTTGAAAAAAAAAATGATTAATTATCTCTTGAATTCTTAAACATGCTAATTAATTTGAGATGGAGGGAGTACTACTTTATGTAATAATTTAATATTGTGGATAGAAAGGAAAAACATACATAAAATTCTTTTGATTTTATAAAATTACTCCCTCTGTTTCAAAAAGAATAACCTAGTTTAACTTAACAAAGAGTTTAAAAAAATAAATAAGACTTTTGAATCTTGTGATCCTAAATTAAAGTTATGACAAATATACCAAAATGCCCTTAAATCTTATAGTGTTAAATATGCCACATAGAAAATTAAAATTAAAGTGTTTCTAAAAAAAAAAAAAGTTATTTTTTTTAAAACAAACTACAAAGAAAAATAGGTAAGGGAGTACATAAGTAAAATAAAATAACTATTTTAAATTCATGTCATCATGCTTTAAGGACAAAAAAGAAATTTGCACATACACTTCTTTTTTATTCGAATTTTTTGCAATAAGACCTAAATTGGAGAAAAGAGTTTTGTATAATGGCGGAGCCAGAATTTTCTTTTTTCGAGAGGAAACGCCAGTCGGAAGAGGAAGAAGAGAATATGAGTGAAGAAGAAGAAGATGACTATGATTCGAATGATTCAGAGGAAAGCAGTGATTTCTCTATAGACTATGATTCTGACGATCCTTCTTTTGATATTTTGGAGGGTAAGCCTGACGGAAAAATCTGGAAGCAGTATTACAAGGAGTGGGATGAGAGCGAGGTACCTACCTACGTATGCTATTACTAGTCATTTGGTATTCGGGATGGGATAAACAAAAATATTTATTAAATTATTTTATCATTAATTTTAAATTTTATTTCAAAATTATTATCTTTATGCCACATATATCATAAAAAAATACACGTAAAATATCTTAGATTTTTTGAGTTTCATACTTTTAACTGTCATGTGTGTGAGGTTTCTACTTGAACTATAACCAATATAGTTGACGTAGAACCAATATAGTTGACGTAGGAAACTCGCATGCCTGATAGTTCAGATATGAAACTTGAAAAATCATGAACTTTAGGTATATTTTTGACCATTCACTCTTTCTCTTTTAATGTGGCTGGGACAAACAAGGATATTTGTTTTTATGCCACGTATCAAAGTACTCCTTATTGTGTGCTCCTTTTCTCTTAGAGTTACGTCAAAACTACTCCTAGATATCCTGATTTTTCGAGTTTCGTACTTGAATTGTCGTGTGTTGATAAATAGTTGATGATAATTCATGTAGGAAACTTGCACACCTAATAATTCAGGTATGAAACTTGAAGAACCAGGATACTTTAGGTATGTTTTTGACCGTTCACTCTTTCTTTTGTAACTGACGCTGGTTCGAGCGTCTAGATTAATAGTCGTTCTTTTAGCTTTTCAGAAGCTTGGCCAAATGAGCTATTAATTCCACTTGTATAGGTACCTTCCTCCAACAAGTACCGGATAACTTTTGAGGTTTCATGATTTTCAATCTACTTCATTGATCATTAGATCACATCGTAGTGTACATTATTGTATGTTTCACTTTGTTATATTTGTGGTCTTCTACTTGTCATTGATGTTACTTTTGTGCAATAGGGTTTTGATATCTCCGTCCACCCGGGTACTTCTTCTATGGCTGGGCTTGTGCAACTATATGATTACCGGAGGGATCCAAAGATAAAAGAGGAATACACTGAGTTGTGCAAATTGGCAATTGATGATTTCAATTCAAAGAATGTAAGTGCTTGCCCTATTCTTTTGGTTAAGATCAAAGCTCATATACATTGTGATTTATGATTTGTGGCTGTCTCCTATTTAGGATAAAATGTACGCGTTCGAGGAAATTGTGAACGTAAATGCAACATTTGCTGCTGGAACGTGGTTTTATTTCACCTTTAATGCCAGAGATACTACTGTTGATGCCGCTGCTGCTGCTGCTGATGCAATAAAGACTTTTCAAGCAAATGTGTGGCATGGATTTGATAAAACCATCGATGTGTCTTTTTGCAGGCTTAAGAAATTTTCAAGTAATGAAGGTAAACTCTGTACTCTGCAGCTTTCAAAGACGCAAAAATCAGATCTCAGTTGATCCTAACAGACATTTCTCTGTTCTATAGGACCCATCTAGGAGTATTCTATACCAATTATAAACACCCCAATACTGTTATAGCCACTATTTATACTCATTATACTGTAAAATACAAGCGGGGTTCTGTATTCTGTCATAAGGTCACACAAAATAACAGAAATCAAGAAACATTATATGACTAAAATAGTTGTAAGATGAATAGGATCTTATGGTTCTACCCTTTTTTATTCTACCTTTCAGAATTACTCTATTTTTTAGTGATTCTTTATTCTTATTTAGTAGTAAGATTAATAATTTGTGTTTGTTGGTACTTCTGTGAATTGTGCCCGTGTTCAATCTCTCGTAACAAATCAGACTTATTTGAAAAGAATAAATGAAACAAGTGTTTGAATGGCTTATTGACATTCTCGTAAGCACATAAGAGAAGACACAGACAAGATCAAAGAACAGATCTTGTGGATTGGGGTGTTTACAATTGTGGTGAATTCACATGTACAACTTAGATCTATTTTAGAATGTGTTATTTCTTCTCACCTTCGCTGCCAACACTATCAATCTCAGATAAGAAGAAAAAGAAAAAGAAGAAGAAACGTCAACAGGATGGCAAAGCAAAGGTTGAACAAGATAAGCCTTCTCTTGTGGAGTCCTTTGTATCTGGATTGGTCATAGAGGAGTTGTCCAAGGGCAAGCCACGTGGGAAAAAAGCTTACGTGGGATTTAAGGTCTGGTTTTCTTTCCTGATTATGTGTAATTAATTGTTCTCTCACTCTGCTGTTCCATTTTATACTTTCCGTGGAAAGTAATGTATAACTTCACAACTAGGTCAACCATGATTTAAGCTTCTCCTCTTTGATGAACTTGTGGAGTTCACTTCCGTTATTAATAATGACTCTGCCGCTGAACAGGTTGCTGTACGTTATACTGGCAAGCTGATGGAGAATGACAAAATATTCTATACCAATATTGGGAAAGGAGACCCTTTTGAATTTCGTTTAGGTGTGCTGTATTTAATGTATAATAGAAGATGGCTTCCATTTATTTTGATGTGTGTTAAGCTTAGGTTTTTGTACTTGCAGCTGCTGGTCAAGCTATAAAGGGTTTCGAAATCGGTGTAGTTGGTAAGTTGGATGACTGAACTGTTCGTTTCTCCGATTTTATAGTTACATTTCCAGTGTTGAGGACTAACATATTTTTTACATCCCACTATTGACAGACATGCGCGTTGGGGACAAAAGAAGAATTACAATCCCACCAGACTTGGGGTATGCATTTGAGTTGTTGTTCTGTTTGCAGTGTTGTGTATAATCATCATTTGTCATTATTCGACTGTTGAAAGTGAGGAAATCCAGAAACCAAATTACTAGTTTCCGCCTGCTGGCCACATCCTTAGAATTTCTCTTGCCTAATGAATTTAAGTTTTCCCAATTTTCGATTAACCGTGCTTAATTTTGCAAGTCTCTTCTTTTTGTTCGTTCTAACAGGTATGGTGACCAAGGTGATGGTGGCGTTATACCACCTGATTCATGGCTGGTAATTGAAGTTGAGCTGATACGTGTTGGTGATCGTACTTGCACCTGACCGATGTTATTTTTCCTTCTGCAGAATCCTAAAGTTAATTGTTGTAGCCTTCTCTTTAAGAGAAAACAAGTTGGCATGCTTTTGTCGTGAGTACAATTTCAGTTGAAAGACTAAAAGCCTTTGAATGATAGTGTTTATATCTGTTCATTTAGTAGTGTTTTGGTTGTAACTTTTCTGGTAAACTATCAATGGTTCATGTTTGGTGGTTTGATGCATGTCAAATTTGAAGTTCCAGCTATATATTTTTGAGCCTTATTGTTTGTTTATGTTAATTCCCTTTTTAGACGTTGTTATTGCGTTTTATACTTATCTGCTCTTATAAGTTTACGATTTGTCTCTCATGTGTGGTTTGCGGGCTACTATTATATTGGAGCAGGGTTTAACCTATGTGTAGAGAGGGTTACAATTGTGGATTCCCTTGTATTCTTGAGGCCAAAAAAAGAATAAAGGCTTGATATTTTATTTTAAAGATCCAACGGTTGAATAACAAACTCAAAAAAGAAGTTAGTTAATAACGTGGAAGAATACAATCTTTAGTCCGAAAAGGCACCTAAAACGTATATATAGTTTCCATTTCACGAAATTGAGACAATACATAAAACATTTCCTGATTAATGAGGCATGCCACATCATCGGAGTGAATGTCCCTTAACATATATATTACTATATCTTTTCGTTGAAATGTGAAAACAATGTATCACATTTCAACATAAAAAAACATAACTCTAGGGTTATTTATATATATATTCATCAATAATAATAAAGACATCTTTTTCCACCAATTTTCATTCATTCCCTAACTATCATCAATAAGAACAATTGCTTAGTTTACACAACAAATTGGCACTCCACAATCCAATGTTTGGGTAAATATTTGGAAAGGACTGTCCATTCTTGAACTATTGAATATATTGGATAAGAAGAATGTCGGTGCATATTTTCATTTTTCTAACAGCTCTTCATGCTCTTCTTCAGTCGCTCCAGGAAAGATAAAGATCGTACAAAGCATGAAAAGTGTCTAATACTATTTGCATTGATGAGATTTCTTTCATCAAGTGTTGGATAATTAGTGGTTCATCCTTGAATTTGGAGGTTTGAAAAGTCGCCAACAAAGCATGTGGTACGATCAAATTATGTCAATGTTATAAGACCTCATAATCACACCTTTTCGAATATAACTCAATCCACTGAAATTTTTCACCCCGAATTCGAACTACTTCAGGCTTCAAGGAGTGTGCGTCACCCTCAAGGATGTGTGTCCAGTGACTTTAATTTAAATAAATAAACATAGCTACAAGTAGGTTGATTTTCATAGAGATAAGATAAACAATATCATATCATTTTTCATTAGATAGATAAATCGGTATAACGACATTCTAATATATGTTTTTCAAAATAGGATTGTCTTTAATGTTTCACTCAATCGGTGTAACATTCTAATATATATATATATTTAAAATAGGATTCGGTCGTGCTACATCAAGGGTGCCTAGTACACCACGAGTTAAATTTTGCTTTGAATCATTTGTAATATCCCAAAAAAATAAATAAATTAAAACCATGACAAATAAAAGAAAGAATGAGAAAATATTTGAAGGGCAATTATGTCTTTTGACATAATAATGTGGGCCAAGCCCATGGTAAATTCTTTTAACAAAAGGATGCATATCTTAGAATGTAGAGAGGCTTCAATTAAAGCAATCATATGCACGAGCAGAAATCAAAATAACGCATCAATTGAAAAGAAAAAAAAGAGAGAAGAAAGTGAGAGGAAAGGAGAAGAGAAAAATAAGGATTTTCATCTCAAATCATCAAGGTATCATTTCTAATCTTTTATCTAAGTTTATTTACGTGATTGGGTGAATTTATATGATAAAAGCATGGAGAATTTTCGAGGAATTGAGTTTAGCCCTAGGGTTCTTCAATATCAATCATTGATTTGAAAGGGCAAACGTTATCACAATTAAATTTTGAATAGTCTTCTGGAATCATCTTGTTGAGGAGAATCTTTTGGTGGTCATGGTGTTGAAATTCTGCCCCGTTGACTAGAGTTAACTTTTTGGGGCAACCTTTGATTGCGAATCTGACTTATTCAGAGAATATTCATATGAGGGTTTTTGATCATTCTAAATCCGTTTTTGTGTAGTTTGCGGTGATTCAGAGGTCCGAGAGCATAGTTATGATTTTTGAAAAGGGTGCTTCAGTTGCGAATTTGAGGTAAGTGAGACTTAAGCTTTGGTGCTTGCTTTTCAAACCTGTTTTATAAAAAATATATTTTTTCTGTCTAGTCCATGTGTTGGGACAAGCGTGTGCTTGGTAGAATTGGTGGTCTTTGACTAGCCGCGGATATGTATTTTGTGAAGTATACTGAGAATTATTTAATGGTAATATGTGAGGTGACGTTGGGGCGTTGAATATATTTTCTTCGCTGCCGTGATATGGTTACTAGGGGCATACATAG
Organism: Capsicum rhomboideum; assembly: GCA_031232105.1. Classification (NCBI taxonomy): domain Eukaryota; kingdom Viridiplantae; phylum Streptophyta; class Magnoliopsida; order Solanales; family Solanaceae; genus Capsicum; species Capsicum rhomboideum. The sequence continues at coordinate 124,315,487 of CP124710.1, read as the reverse complement.
CTGCCCTAATATGTTAGGGGCATTGTGTATGCTGCCGTAATATGTTAGGGGCCTTGTACATGCTGCCGTAGTACACTTTTGGGGCATTATATATGTTGTCGTGGACTTGTCGGGGTGCTAGGCTGATCACCTTCACTGCCGTTTATGACAAGCCGTGAGAGTCGATTGAGTTGAGACACATAGTAGATTTTCGAACCTTCATTTGGATGTTATCGAGCATTATATTATAAGATATATTTTGTGCATATTATTTATGTATCGTTGTGCTTTGTATTTTCTAACACTTGTTCCAGGGGTATTAAAGTAGCGGATCAAGGATCTTACTGGGTTATATTTATATATAGCTCACTCCTTACTTGCATGTCTGCAGATATTGTTGCCGAAGGTGAGGCTAGTGACTGACGGTTAGTTCATGAGGATTCTGTTGCTAAGGTGAGCCTTCACATTGTTCGTGGAGGCTTTCATTTGAGCTCTAGCTATTTTTAGATTATATTTCTTTTCGTTGGGTTTGCATGTCCGAAAGTTGAACTCATGTAACTCTATGTAGATGCTTCATGGTCTTAGAGTGGGATTTGGGCTAGAGTTTATTATTTAAGCGATTGTTGGTGTTCATAAATCGATATAAGATAGTTGGTTGGACAATTTCTTTTGCTTTAATGACTATTTTTGGACTTGTATATGTTTTATCTCAATGTTTATACACATTGTGCATGTGTGGAATATTGGTTCTTCCGACATATGGTGTTAGCGGGTGTCAGTCACGTTTAGGGGGTATTTTGGGACGTGACATCGTTTTCGTGAAGAGAACAACCCTACCCTATGAAATCGTTGCATTAAGGCTAAATATAGTCAAAATGATTACATCGCCACATCCAAATGAAATTCAGACCACGATATGTCTGATGACAATGAGTTCCCATGATCTAATTACTATTTATTGTAAAAAGTGATGCGTTTTATAAGCCAAATTGAAACTTTTATATAAAACTGTTTAGTCCAAAACGTCAGTTTAAATCTCAGTTGTTGACATGCGTTAATTAAGAATCTAAAAATGGATATAATTAATCTAAGATTATTTATGTTTACGATGGATTTTAAAACATTAATTCCTTGAATGAATATAGTCTACTAAATAGATGAGTTTTAAAGTAAGTAGCACAAATTAAAGTTGGAAGTAGCTCAAACTGGTTAAATTCAAGTTTAAAGAGACTGTGCTGTACGATATGCAAAGAGTTTTTCATGAAAAAAATAAGTAAACTTTTGACCATTCCTGTATGCTAACTCAAAATGGAGAGAAAGTCAAAAGGCCTTAAGAGTTTTTCTAACAAAGAGTACAAGTTTTAAGATATGATATTAGACCAAACGATAATGACAGAAAGAAAATGATTTGACTTGGGATTGTTGTTGTAAGCAATATTGAATCTTTTATAAGGCATATTCTAGCTGGGTAAATATAATGGGATTCTTTCGTTTATGTCCCTTTGGCCAAACTTAATTACCGCCAGTAGCCCAAAATACAAAATCTACATGTATATTTATATGTATGGTATACGTATATTATATGTATAGTAGTAATTTAAATATACAAAACCTATACATTTGCTGGCTATTTTGTAAACTAGATCACCCAAAGGTATTGGACTGTAATTTTCCCAATTATAACTATTACAATCATGCTATATTAATGTGAAATGTTTCTGTTGCAGGGAATATATATGGGGCCTCATGCAGACGAACAACCAAAACGGATACTGCATTCCATGCTGATAGTTGGATTTGGAGTCAGAAATGGAGTGCACTTTTATAAAGTTAAGAACAGTGGTGGGACTGAATGGGGTCATCAGGGCATTGGAAAGATAAGAAGAGACTTAGTTTTTCGCTTAGCATATCCCATTGCACCTGTCGAGATAAAAGCTAAACAAGACAAAGTTGTTGCTCCTGTTGCTAAAATCAAGAACACGAAACCACCTAGGAGCCAAAAGCACGGGAGCACATCGAAGACTTCCCAATCCAAAGCTTCGGGCCAAACACAATTTGGGGCTCAAGGGAAAAGGTACAAAGAATTGTTTATGACAACGCGCTCATATGTCACAGTTATAATGCAAATGTGCTCTGTTTTCCTTGTTAGGTTTGGCACTGAGGAGTTCGAAAGAGAATGCACCCAACGCACAACGACATTGATGACATCAATGAAGCAAAGAAAAGGTGCAAGACCAATGCGTTATGGGGTTAGTGACAGTCTTTCTTTCTGATTTTTAACAACTGGATTCCATGTGACTGATTCCTCAAGTGATTATGTAATGTCTGGTCTTAGGTTATTTAAGAAACTACTGACACATTGTGTAAAGGACCTTATAGGACAGAGGAGATGTATTGCATTTTTAGCTTCTTTTGATTTTGCCTTATGAAATGCATATTTCCTTGTATTTAAAATACCAAACATTTTGTTTGCATATTCGAAAGTGAAATTTGAAGAGATACCGGAGGACGAAAACCCTACAGATGAAAGTGGTACATCCAAAAGGCCAAAGAAGAAGAAAAATCAGTTAAATGTGGCTGATTGCATAGAAAACTCGATAGTTGTCAAGGGTAATATTGACAGTCCTCTGTTTGGAAGTGAAGACGAGGATGGCTTTGCTCCACGTAAAAGCATAAATAAATCTGTGAGATCAAAAAAATCAGATGGAATTGAAGATGAGTATACCCGTGAGGAAGCACTGAATGAGAAGGCAAGAGATACTGCTGTTGATGAGAGGAAAGGCTTAAAATTAATAGTTTGTGATGATACTAGCAAAGCCAATGATTATCAAAGGTGAGAATATATTGCTTAATGGTATTCCATAAGGTTCTATCTTCTAGATCTGAGCGCTTAACGTAGCTTACATGATTTATTTTAGTGATGATAATTCTGTTTTCTTCTTATCCTACAAGCAGAAGAGACAATGGTAAGCAAAATAAGAAGAAAATTGTAATGGATGGGGAGGAATTGGCTGGTGCCCATCCACGGCATGTAGAGGCTAATGATGAGCCAACTGATCAAGATGGTCAGAAGTCAACTTATGAGAAGTAAGTTATGTTCTGTTGTAGTGTAGAATACAAAAGAATGAAATCTGGATTGTTATGGTTTTGTCCAATTGCGAGTTCAACTAGTTTCCATATGCTTTTATTCTATATTTTTATCAAACTACAGCCTTGTGAGCACGCGGGAGGCTGCTCCTACCTTGTCCCCGATATCTTCATTCTTTATCTTGTTTCCCATAGTATGTCATACATTCACCTCAACATCTTTATCTCCGTGACTTTCATCTTTTGAATATGAGAGTTCTTAACATGTCAATACTTCGCCTCATTTAACATAGTCGGTCTAACCACCAATTTATAGTACTTACCCTTAAATTTAGGTGGTACCTTCTTATAACACAAGACTCCGATGACTAGCCTCTGTTTCGCCCATTTCGCACCAATACGATGTGTGACATCCTTGTCAGTCTCTCGATTAACTTGAATATGGATTAGACAAATGCATATAGATAAAAGTGCGAGCTACATGGACATTTGTAATCATGTGTACAACCTGATGTGTTCAATCACCTTGTTTAATGTTATTGACATATCATACTTAATTTGAAAAAAATAAAGAAAGGAAGGGGTCCTTCTATTGCGGTACAATTGTCAATTGTTATAATATCTGCATAAAATCTAGCAATACTTTTATCAACATATTTTGATACTTGCATAGTTGCATAATTCCAGCGTTCACAACCTGTTTGGTCATGCTTTTTGTTGTCCGCCTAAGTAATACTACTATTTACGAAAGTTAGGTAGAAAGCTATATTGTTTTATGTGAGAAAAAAATAGAATAGAAACTATTAGAATGACCAAAATAATCCTCGTGCATTAAACAAAATTTTCTCAAAGTGAAAGGTAAACAAAATATATATTTTAATCCCGACGTCACAAAATATTTAGGCATTATTAACCTGTTATGAATGGGTCTGGCCCAGTATTAGTAAAGTAGCCCAACATCAAATTAAGTAGCTATGTTTGAGATTGGATTGATAAATGGTGACTTGTGAGAGCAAAATAGAATTATGAGTATTGTTATGTGCTTAGACAAGTCTATGCTTCTCACCACGGATTCTTTCTAGTCACTCATCCCCTTTTACTACTATTCATGTTGTTCATATTATAATTTCTCCTTTCCGTATTAATTAAAATTTACTAGTTTTGTTCACTCTGTGTATTGATTATTGAGTTAAAGAAGCTGGGTTCGTTACATTGTGCTTTCATTGATTTGGACTCCATAGATCTACACACGTCTACCATTATCCAATCTCACCTCAACGTCATTCAGGATTTGCTAATGACAATGATGGACAATAATTCTTGTATGCTTAGACACCTCGACAACATGGAGAACACACTGTCTGCTACCTCCAAAACGAACTCCGATGCTCCAGAGCACTCGGACGTGGTTGTGTTGTTCCATGCTAAGTGTGAATCAGAGGAGGGCTCAGCACCTCTTGTTCTTGCAGATTCAGAGTTTGATATTGATTTGGATAAAGGACTCCCCAGCCCTATGGACAATTTGGAGGAGGACAACTCAAGAAGCTATGCCTGCAAGATGTTCGCTGAAATACCTGATAGGAAAATTGACATGGAAATTGCAAATTTCGTAAAGAACAGTTCAGTAAATCCTGAAACCCAGGTATTCGATGAAATGGTTCAGCCGGTTTCATCATATATGCTTACCTTTTCCAGTCACGACCAACCTATAGGCGGTGATGTATTTGATTACTTCAGTGAATTCGATCATGCTAAACTTATATTATCCTTGCATTCCCCGTGAACAATTCAAATTATACTTTCCCTTTGATCCGGGTTCAAGTTTTCTCACCACATACTTTGGAGCTCTGCAAAATTGTGTATTTTGGGATGTGCTGGGTGCACTTTTATCTGTTTGTTTTGGCCCTATGCAACAACTGCACGTAGTGATATTTGGTTGCACGTCCAATGATCACTATATTTTGCATCAATTCCCATATGATCTCGGTGAGAATCTATTCATTATAACCCCTGGTGGACGCCTCCCAGTTTCTACATTGCAACCTAAGGCATCTGAACACACACTCTCACTTGTGAAGTGTAACACAATACTGGCCCAGGCCCAGTATCTGAACCAATACTGGACCTGGGGCAGTATTGGTAAAGCAGCCCAAAACCGGATTAAGTGGCTATGTTTGGGATCCAGGAATATGTTCCAAGTCCATGGCTCGAATAGAGTTGACAACAAGGGTGATTGTATTCCCTTGGAGAAAGACACTTCCTGTTTTGCTCTTCGCATTGCTTGATGAACATAAGGTGCATCACTTGGATGTGAATGCTTCGGAAAAATGTGTGCTGCAGGTTATAATAGAGACACTTGGAAGCTATTTGACAGATTATTATTTTAGTGGAATGTCAATTGCAAGGTATTATGATGACGGTCTTTGGACACCATTTGATAGTGAAGGCTCAACGTTTTCTTGTTTTGGCTTACACTACTCACCAGAAAATGACTTTGCATTGGCACTAACACTAGAAAGGTATGTTTCAGATACATTGCAGTCTCTACGCCTTGTATCACTTTTGTTTGGACCAATATGCGAGGTATATGTGATTTCTTCCTGTTATTCAGTCTCTAGCCTGGTCATGTCAGAGGCAGAGCTTGGTATTGGTGGACTGCCTTGTTTCAGTTTGTTACTCTTGACTGTAGTAAAGAGAATGTTTCAACAGCAACTCGAGTTTACATTGCTCACAACATGTTCCCCTAACATTGTTGAATTTGTTAAATTTGAAGTGCTTAATGATTATTGAACTGGATATTTTACAAATCCAACCATAGGCATCTTTGATGATGCACTAGTCGTCGCTCTATATCATGATGTTGTTCTAGATGCTGCTGGCCAAATTCAGAGAGAAGGAATTGCACAAATCCTTCATTAGACGAACATAATGGACTGCTTTTTAAGGCTGCCCAAATTGGTGGTTTCGATTAATTACACTTGAAATTTGGATACATTGTTGGGGTCTCAAAATGAGGAGGCCAATTCAAGAAATAGTGTAGCTTGGGTTTTTGACATATCTCTTCATAGGGATAAAACAAGCTTGCTGGTTCCTTTAGCTAGCAAGGAGTACATAGTAACAAAGGGCTATATTGCACCAAAAGGGAATACAAAGTTGCTAGTGAGTGTTATATCACATATTTACAGTGTTGAAGTTGTGTTCTTTGAGTCACTTTATCTCCTAAAAGCTGAAGGTTGGAGTCTCCCTGCTATAAGTAGAACTTGGAGCATTGTAATGTTCATTGGTAAAATTTCAAGGGAATTGCCTACTCCTGCTTCTAACCTACTGTTGATAGTTGGTATAGCTCCAATGAGAATCTTCATTGTGCTATCAAATTTGTACAACTCGAACCTTGAGGACAAGGTTCTTATTGGGGTTGGAGGTGTTGTTATGAATGGGCCTGGGCCAGTATTGGTAAAGCAGCCCAACACCGGATTAAGTGGCTATGTTTGGGATCCGGGTTGATAAATAGTGACTTGTGAGAGCAAAATAGAATTATGCGTATTGTTAGGTGCTTAGGCAAGTCTATGCTTCTCACCACCGATTCTTTCTAGTCACTCATCCCCTTCTACTACTATTCATGTTCTTCATATTGTAATTTATCCTTTCCGTATTAATTAAAGTTTATTAATTTCGTTCCCTCTGTGTATTGATTATTGATTTGAGAATTTGGGTTCGTTACATAATCCCTTTTAGTTCTTATAAATTATGATTCTTATATTATTAATTCTCATATAATAATTCTTCTCATACATTACATCAAATACAGCACCTAGACGAAATTGAAGAGGGTCTCCTTTCCCAATATTGGTATCAAATATTTTGTCATTCTCCTTCAGCTTGCCGGTATAACGTACCCCAACCTGTTCAGAAACAGATGTAAAAGACCATACAACAGCAACAAGCAAGAAGAATAACAAGAAAATACAATAATCAAGGCTAGGAAAACAGCCAATAGAAATAAAATCTAAGAATACAGAAATACAAGACTACAACTAATTAAAAAAGTGATCGATATACAAATAGATGAAATACGGTTTAGTAAATATCAAAGGACCAGTGACTTTCAAGATAAAATTAGTGAATACAGTGATTATGGGGGATAAGTCGCTAATACTGAAGATTGCAAGACGACCCAACATTGTTTTCTAATTTTGTAGGTATAATGATTTTGAAGACGACTCTGCATTGTCTCAGCTAACACAACTCGCGAACAACAATGATACAGCTAATCATTGAGTTAATGAGTCGGATAGACATCGGTTATCATTCTAACGCGATTCCTTATTAGGATAGTACAAAAGTAGGCTCGAAAACTTTTTTACCTTTACGAGCGACACTGATCATCACCAGGTTCGTGTTGCAATATGAAATCATAAGTTTTATCCGGTTAGGAGTGACATGAAACCTCATTTTGCATTTCTCCAAGCGCAGCCATCGCCACTAAAATATTACTTCTTCTGGTTATTTGTTCTACCATTACCCAAATTGACATTTTTTAAGTGGAAAAAAAGAGTACAAAAAGTTGCATATAGAAAGAAAATTTGTACTAATAGTTTACTAATATTGCTTCTATATTTACAATACTATATACTCCAAACATAGTTTTACTCAAAAAAACTACTATGCTTAAAAATTCTGAACTTTTTTTCCCTCACCCGAAATTCAATATCTGCATTGATGCTCGATTAAATCTGCATTGCAAAACCTGCTTCTGGATCGCTCTTAACAGAATCTTGTTCACTTCTAGGGACTTCAACCCGAAGCCTCGAAGACTCTAATTTAAGATGAAGGAATCCCGACCATTCAGCTCGGTGCTACTATAAAGTATAAAGTTTCAAGTGGGGTTCTTTTTTTTTTCTTTTTTTTTTCCTACATAAAATACTTACAATAATAGTATCCATCCAAAATTTCAGATCTCCACACAGCATCCAGATTGCACAAATCCTGAAAACTCATCAGGAACATCAATTTTTGTCAATTTACTAATTTGCCCATCCTTTTTGTTGTTATCCACTAAGAAGAACCCATGTGGGGCCCCTTGATAAGCCGACCCGGTAACCAAGGTCCTATCACCAAGATCCACACCACAGGCTCCGACTTTAACATTCGGGTCGGATTCTGCCCAACATGTCAAATTTCCATTTTTGCCCACCCCTACACATGCTCTAGGGCACTGACTAGAGCCCCATGCATCCTCAACTCGTCTCCACTGTCCCGTACTGAGTTCATAGAACTCAGCACTGCTCTTAAATCGGCCTTGGGTTTCCGTGTCGTAACCGCTCACGACACAGAAATCCGAGCCGATTATAACACCTTCACATTCATCACATTCATCGAGTTTAATGGGTGCCGGAGCACCAAATATTTTCTCCTAGGTCCGCCCCTGCCCAAGTGTGTTGTAAATTGGGGAAAAGGGTTTTTTTGTGTATTCGGGCTAAAATTGGATTCCGTTGCGATGGCGAAACCGGAAATCACTAGCGAAGTTCCTTGCCGCGGGAGGAAACGAGAGTCGAGCGAAGACGCTATTATCAATGAGTCGAGTGAATATGAGTCTTATGATTCTGGGGAAACCAGTGATTTCTCTATAGACTATGATTCGGATGATCCTTCATTTGAAATTTTGGAGGGTAAGCCTGACGGTAAGATATGGAAGCAGTATTACAAGGAGTGGGAGGAGAGCGAGGTAGGCACCTCATTACTTATGCTATTACCTGTCGATTGCTTGCTAGTTAGAGTTAAGCAAGTATTAGTTATGCCGTAATTGGCTATGCAAGTATTAGTTATGCAGGAATTAAATATACAGGTATTAGATATGCCAGAATTGGTTATGTAAGTAGTATTAGTTATGCCGCAATTGGTTATGCAAGTATTAGTTATGCCGGAATTGATTATGTAAGTATTAGTTATGCAGGAATTGGATATGCAAGTATTAGTTATGCAGGAATTGGATATGCAAGTATTAGTTATGCAGGAATTGGATATACAAGTATTAGTTATCTGGGGATTAGCTATACATTGTATTATTTATGCAAGGTTTAGTTATGCAGGAGTTACAATACATATGAATTAGGTATTTCTTAGGAGTCGTTTGATTGCTAGTTAGAATTACACAAGTATTTTGCTTTTTCTGATAACATATGTTGCTCGGAGTCTTCAAAAATGTCAACGGGTGGGTGTCGTATTCTCCAATAGTAGTGTATTTTTTGGAGAATCCGACAGGGGTGCGGCATCAAAAGCGAAGAGTCCATGCAACTGTGCTGATAACCGTGGTGTCCGGGCAAGCTTTTGCGCACCTCCACTAATTCCACGGGATTAGTTATACAGGTATTAGTTGTGCTGAAATTACCTAGTTATGCAGGTATTAATTATGTAGAGATTAGTTATACATGTGTTATTATACAGGGTTTAGTAATGTAGGAATCACCATACATGAATTGTTTCTTATTGAATATTTAGTTTGTTGTAAATGAATATACATTATTACTGCAAAAAAACAAAATTTAAACATCATTAAAAAGGGGAAGAATCATGAATCTATCTATCACAATTTGATATGTGGAGATCGACTTTTGTTTGCATAATTTGAAAAAAAAAAAAAAAAAAGGTACCTACTTATGCTATTATTGTATGTTTTAATTTATTCGCGGTCTTCTACTTGTCATTGACGTTACTTTTGGTGCAATAGGGATTTGATGTCTCTGTACACCCGGGTACTTCTTTTATGGCTGGGCTTGTTCAACTCGATGATTACCGGAGAGATCCAAAGATAAAAGAGGAATACACTGAGTTGTGCAAATTGGCAATTGATGATTTCAATTCAAAGAATGTAAGTGCTTGTCTTGTTCATTTCGTTTTAAATGGTTATATCAATATCAAACCTCTAATATTGATTGTAATTACTGATTTGTGGCTGTCTTCTATTTAGGATGATAAAATGTATGTGTTCGAGGAAATTGTGAACGTCAATGCAACATATGCTGCTGGGACATGGTTTTATTTCACCTTTAATGCCAGAGATACTACTGTTGATGCCACTGATGCTGATGCAATAAAGGCTTTTCAAGCAAATGTGTGGCATGGTTTTGATGGAACCACCAAAGTGTCTTTGTGCAGGCTTAAGAAATTTTTAAGTAATGAAGGTAAACTTTACTCTATTCTATAGGACCTATGAAGGAGTATTCTATACCAATTATAAACACCCCAATACTGGTATAACCATTATTCATACTTATTATACTGTAAAATGCAAGTGGGGTTTTGTAGCATATGAGCTACAGATAACATACTTTCTGTCGAAAGGCTCACACAACAACAACAACAACATACCCAGTGTATTCCCACAAAGTGGGGTCTGGGGAGGGTAGAGTGTACGCAGACCATACCACTACCTCAGATGAAGTAGAGAGGCTGTTTCCGATAGACCCCCGGCTCAGGACATCATAAGGCTCACCCAAAATAACAGAAATCAAGAAACACTATATGGCCAAAATAGTTGGAAGACGTATAGGATCTTATGGTTCTACCCCTTTTTTATTCTACCTTTCAGAATTGCTCTATTTTTTACTGATTCTTTATTCTTATTTAGTAGTAAGATTAATAATTTGTGTTTGTTGGTACTTCTGTGAATTGTGCCTGTGTTCAAGCTCTCAAAACAAATCACAATTATTTGAAAAGTATAAAAATGAAACTATGTTTGAATGACTTATTGACATTATCGTAAGCACATAAGAGAAGACACAGACAAGATCAAAGAATAGATCTTGTGGATTGGGGTGTTTACAATTATGGTTTAATTTGATATGGTTTATTTATTAGTATAGTTGGTCGGGTCGGGTTAAAAGAGGGGAGTGGATTATTTAGGGGAAATCGGGTATTTTTGTTTGATTTGGGGGATTCCATCCAAAATAGGGGCATTTTTGCATACTTTGTAACGTTTTGATGATAGACGAAAGTACCGGGGCATTTTTGACCCTTTCCCCCTAAATAAAACTAACAGTTAACGATACTGAATTCACATGCACAGCTTAGATCTAGCTTAGAATGTGTTATTTCTTCTCACCTACACTGCCAACACTATTAATCTCAGATAAGAAGAAAAAGAAAAAGAAGAAGAAATGTCAACAGGATGGCAAAGCAGAGGTTGAACAAGATAAGCCTTCTCTTGTGGAGTCCTTTGTACCTGGATTGGTCATAGAGGAGTTGTCCAAGGGCAAGCCAGGTAGGAAAAAAGCGTACGTGGGATTTAAGGTATGTTTTCTTTCCTGATATGTGTAATTAATTGTTCTCTCACTCTGCTGTTCCATGTTATACTCTCCATGGAAAGTAATGTATAAATTCAGAGTTAAGTCAACCATGATTTAAGCTTCTCTTCTTTGATGAACGGGTGGAGTACACTTCTATTACTACTAATGACTTTCTGCCACTGAACAGGTTGCTGTACGTTATACTGGCAAGCTGAAGGAGAATGACAAAATATTCGAGACCAATATTGGGGAAGAAAAACCTCTTGAATTTCGTATAGGTATGCTGTATTTAATGTATGAAAAGATGGCTTCTATTTATTTCGATGTGTTAAGCTTCGATTTTTGTGCTTGCAGCTGCTGGTAAAACTATACAGGGTTTGGAAATGGGTGTAACTGGTAATTTACTTGGATGACTGAACTGATCGTTTCTCTGATTTAATAGTTACTTTGTTAGGGTTGAGGACTAACATATTTTTTAAATCCCACTATCAGGCATGCGCGTTGGGGACAAAAGAAGAATTACAATCCCACCAGACATGGGGTATGTTTTTGAGTTTCTACTCTGTTTGCAATGTCATGTATAATCATCATTTGTCATTATTCGTTTGTTAGTGCAAGAGCATGAAAGCCTGTCTTGGGTTTGCAACCAGTCTTGTAAAATGCAAGAGCATGGATGTCCTCGGCATGGCCCTAAATAGAGCATTAACTTGCTTGATAGAGAAAGGGAATTCAGAAACCAAATTGATCTTTTCCTAAGCAATTTACTAGTTTCCGCCTGTTGGCCACATCTTTTGAATTTCTCTTCCCTAATGAATTTATGTTTTTCAAGTTTTCGGATGCATAATTGAACAATGATTCCTCTTTTGTTTTCTTCCACAGGTATGGGGCTAAAGGTCATCGTGGTGTCGTACCACCCAATGCATGGCTGGTATTTGAAGTTGAGCTGGTGGATATTATTTATAATTCTGCATAATCCTAAAATTGTTGTTGTAGTAGTGTTCTCTTTAAGGGAAAACATGTTAGCATGACTTGTCTTGAGTACAACTTCATTTGAAAGACCGAAAGCCTTGGATGATCATGTTTTGCTTAGGCTGAACTATTAATATCTTTTCATTTAGTGTTGTTTCTTTTTTTTTTTTCTGTTGGTTCAAACCGAAGTGAGAATTTGGATGACTTCTTGAAACTCTTTTGGTGGACTATCAATGGTTCATAATGATGCGTGTCAAATATGAAGCTCCTGATGTTGATTTTTGAATGTTATAGTTTGTTCTTGTCCGTTCCCTTTTCAAACATTTTAATTAGATTATAGAAATCAATGGTCATTTAAGAATTATCTATATATTACTATATAGCTGGGCTTGGCAGAGATGTGGCATAATGCCTCTACAACCAGCAAATGTATTTTTTCTTTCATCTCCTTTTGACATCTTTCCTTTCTTTTTCTCATTTTTTGTTCCATTTTGTGTATGTTCATGGAAGGTTCGGAATGTAACCAACGGTGCCCAGTGGCCCGATAAATGTTCATCTAGCTCCGGGGATATGGTAACGGTTATGAAATACAGACCGGGTTACAATCATTCAAACGTTCAACAGGTAAGCAAGATTCCGAGATCGTTGTCAGCCGCTACTCAATGATGATAATGAACACTTAATAGATTTTTATTAGGCTTTAGGACATATTTTATGAATCTTGTCCCTTAATAGTTGATGCTTAGCTATAAATAGGGTCTTACGTTCTTGTTAGAAGATATCTCAATTTCATTCTAACACTTAGTATTACGCTATAATTCTCTTAAGTTATTAAGTTCTGAAATTCAGAATACACAAGTTATATACTTTTTGGTGTCGTTTTCAGCCAACTTCCTCAGAACTCAGGCTTATTCCATCTTATATTTCGATTTATATTGCTAATTATATGTTTTACCTATTTTAGTATGCATTACTTACATGTTATTTCCTTGCAATTTCACTATTTTGGTCAATTCAACCCACATAAACGTGTATACAAATTAAACGGTACCATTTTAAAGGTAAACAATTTGGGGCTCACTGTGGAGCTTGGGCACTTATGGTGTTGTTTAGACCTTTCGTCTCCTTAATGAGTTGCTAAGATTTATGCAGTGAGAATATGTAAGGAATGTGGCCACGGTGGAAGACCCATTTGGGAAGTAAGCAAATTACCTTTGGGACCTGGCTAAAAGGAGCATGTGCACCTTTGTGGTGATAGGAATAGTCCATTAGGTTTTATGCTATGAAGTTGTCTCCTTATTTTCTAGTTACTTAGAATCATATGTCCGTTGTAGTCTCTCAATAGCCCTCCTGCCCCCGCACTCCTTTGATTCCCTTTGCAAGAGCCATCAACATTAAGTTTGTATTGCCCGATATCAGGACATTTCCAACTCACTGGAATAATAGATAATTGTGGTTTGATTCTTTCCGCCACTCGAAAGATATTTGGGAAAGGAGGTGAAAAGTTAAGGTAAATTGAGTTGCAAGATTCGCCTGCATCAGCATGGTGATTTGATCAATCACTCTATTAGTAATGGTCTTAATGCCATCATATTTATACGAGCACCTGAATTTCCAGATTTCCCAAGTAATAAAACTAGGAAGGCATTGAAGAATGATTTCATGGACTTGGTTTTAAGGCTTGATGAGCCACCAGGTCATGAATTTGGCTCTAATGTTCAAGGAGTTATTACCAGGTATTCCACAAGCATCATAGAAGTATTTCCACACTCTTGGCCATTTCCCCCTCATTAAAAAGATGATCATTTGTTTCAATAAAACCGTTGTTACAGCAACAACATCTAGAAGGACCATGAACTTGGTGCGATTAACATCAGTGGCCAGCTTGTCCTTGAGAAGTCTCAAGACATGAAGAGAGATCTTGAAGGGCATCTTGCTATGCCAGATTTTGGTGCGAGTAAGAGCACTGTTTCTGTGAATTCTCAAAAGAGCATGATAGATCAGCTGTCCGAATAGGTGATCTTCATTCTCAGGAGATACGTTGATGGTTTGGATATGAGAAACCAGAATATGAGGGAGCACATCATTAAGTTTATACAGATTCGAAGTGTTGTGCATGATGAAGTAAGAGACAAGAATCTTTATAGATCTGTTCTCTTGCTCAATCAGATTAGCTAAGGCACCTTTGTTGGTCCAGTTATCCCACCAAAAGGATAAATTCCCTTTGCCAATTTTCCAGAAGATATGCCTCACAGTTGTTTCTAATCCATGAGTCTTCTCCATAGACAAGACTGAGTGTAGTCTACTTTTTGGCCACTGGATGAATCCTTTTACAATATTTAGCATTCAGAAAAGAAGTCAGCAGAGAATTTTTTGTTCTAAAGTTCCACCAAGCTTTGGCTGCGATGTTGCATGTATCATGTAAAGTTCTAAATCCCACCCTTCCTTCAGCTTTTGGAATACACAAGTTTGGCCAAGAAATCCAGTGATGAGCTCTCCTATAGTCAAGTAAAGAGGTAACGGTGATGGAAGAGAGGGTTTCAACATGGAAGTGCATCTTCTACTTGCTTGCTTGTTCAACCCTTTTGCTAAATTTCCGATTGCTGTTTTCTTGTATTTGTCTATAAAATATGTGATCTCACTTCCATTGTAATCCTCCTGAGTTGTGGATGTCGATTGTAGGGTGTACTATCTATTGCTCCCTAATTCTGAATTAATTTTGTGAATTTCTTGTAAAGTGTGTAAAACATTATTAGCAGTAAAAGTTTCATGTGCCAATAAGTTTCACCTTGTGATTTAATGGGCAATTATATACACAAAATGGAACAAAAGATGAAAAAAAAGGAGATAAAAGAAAAAATAGATTTGTTGGTTTTAGTTCACCCCAAGCAAAACATGATCATCCAAGGGTTTTGGTCTTTCAAATGAAGTTGTACTCAAGACAAATCATGCTAACATGTTTTCCCTTTAAGAGAACACTACTACAACAACAATTTTAGGATTTTGCAGAATTATAAATAATATCCACCAGCTCAACTTCAAATACCAGCCATGCATTAGGTGGTATGACACCACAAAGACCTTTAGCCCCATACCTGTGGAAGGTAAAAAAAAAAGGATCCACTGTTCAATTATTCAAAATTTGGAAAACATAAATTCATTAGGGAAGAGAAATTCAAAGGATGTTGCCAACAGGCGGAAACTAGTAAATTGCTTAGGAAAAGATCAATTTGGTTTCTGAATTTCCATTCTCTATCAAGCAAGTCAATGCGCTATATTTAGGGCCATGCCGAGGACCTCCATGCTCTTGCATTTTACAAGACTTGTTGCAAATCCAAGACAGGCTTTCATGCTCTTGCACTAGCAAACGAATAATCACAAATGATGATTATACATGACATTGCAAACAGAGTAGAAACTCAAATGCATACCCCATGTCTGGTGGGATTGTAATTCTTCTTTTGTCCCCAACGCGCATGCCTGATAGTGGGATTTAAAAAATATGTTAGTCCTCAACACACGAAAAACACACAAGTCAATTTCCTTCCTCTCTCAGGCAAGCGAATACTCTAGTCAATTTCCTATTTAGTGCCATGCCGAGGACCTCCATGCTCTTGTATTTTACAAGACCTGTTGCAAACCCAAGATAGGCTTTGCTCTTGCACTAACAGTGGAATAATGACGAATGATGATTATACACGACATAACAAACAGAACAGCAACTCAAATGCATACCCCAAGTCTGGTGGGATTGTAATTCTTCTTTTGTCCCCAACGCGCATGCCTGATAGAGGGATTTACAAAATATGTTAGTCCTCAAAACTGACAAAGTAACTATTTTAAAACTTGAAATAAACTATTCAAATATTTATATTCATAAATAAAGTTTCTTGCAACAAGATCCAAGGAAATGTATTATGAATACATGACTAACATCTTATTAATTTAAACTAGATAGGTAGTGTTTATAACATAGAATCCATGATGCTCAAAGATTAAGATGGTATGGTAATGTGCTTAAATTTTTTAATCGTAATTTATAGTGCAAAAGTTTACTTTGCATACAATGCTTTCAGACTTTGCATAAATCCTCCTCTCCAATCAAAATAAGTTTCAAAAATATTTCTTTCTTAAACTACATGTCTAATTAAATAGTGTCACATAAATTAGATAGAGATAGTAATAAATTTAAAATTTTGCGTTAATCCTCCTCTCCGATCACATCCGGGTGATTGCTGTAGTAACATCCCACAATGTTATAGTAACATCTCACATCATCCTTTGTCTTCCAGCGATTTTCATAATCGAACATGCGTGACAAATGATCCACAATCTGTTGCGTAGATAACTCGAATGGATCTGTCACAAATGTCTAATTGTGATATGAATTTCCATGTTTAGAAATGTTTAATTTTAGTCCCTTAAGTTTTTATTAGTTCAATTCTGTAATTTCTTTAAGTCCTTGGAGTTAGTTAACTTAATTACGAGTTAGTCCTGAAGTTTGTTACTAAATGAGGACACTTGTCACTCTCTGATTGTACTTGGTTGTTATTATATCCGTTGAGTGGAAATGGAAAATCATCAGAAAATTATTCCCAAAATTCTCTCTCTCTTTCTTTCTCTATTCTCTGTTGCGTAGATACTCTTGTTACAAATGGTATCTCAGAGCCAGGTTGAACCGCCGCCAATGGCTACTTCGCCGGAACTACAAGCTCTACAAGACGATGTAAGAGCCGTGAAAATATAATTCTTATATATTTACTAGATTTCTCAATATAAATACAAGATCCACATGAAAGTCACTGGGTTCCCGTGAACTCCCACCTATTCCCCCCCCCCCCCCAACCCCCAATCCGCCCTTGCATATTAGTTATGTGGGTTTCTAACTTGCAAACCAAACATCGATTAATTTTACACATGAATAACTTACTAACCAGCCACCAAACGTTATATAACTTATACATAAACTAATACATGAATAAGGTACTTCTTTGCTTGCTGCCAGACGATCCCTAAGTAAAACTAATTCAATTTAGCTTCAAATATCAATCAAATTGACACTGGGGAAGCTAAAAATATTTCCAAGAAATACAGCCAGCGGAGATTTTGATTTAAAAGTGGGTGAATTTAATTTTTAAATTAATACTGTGTGTGACCAATCATAATAAGCCACGAGACTTTTTAAAATTGGAAAAAGTCGTCAGGTTTAAGGTGCTTATTTGAGGGTATTAGTGACTCATTTCTTACACGTTAGTGAGTCATTTCTATTTTTAGTAACTATGCTATTAGTTATTGGTCATGAACCTATATGGTTAAAGTAATAAATCTAAATTTTCGTGTAATAGAAGATTGAGAAGTTCGTAAAATGCTACACTATCAAGATTCTTTGAACACCTTTTTACCACAGGGGCCGGTCATCTCAGTTGTTCTAAGAGTGTTCAGATCATATTAGATAATATTTTACTGATATACACGGGATAAATTTTTCGGCGAAGGATATTTGTCTGATCACCCTTTCTACATTGTAGCTCCGTCTGCTCCGACACTGATCGTTAGTACGCATCTTATTGAGAAACTCTTGGAACATGAGTTGGTAGTTGGTGGAGAAAGATATGTCTTTATTATTAGTGATGATTATCTTAGTGCCTAACGATGATCACAAATTCACTCAATTTTGCACAATAAGTATAATTTTGTGATGCACACAATGCTGATAAGCAAAGCAAAGCTTCCTCAATGAACTCCTTACTCACCATATCATATGTTTTTCTCAAATCAATCTTCATGAAGCACCTAAGAGATGTCTTTATGTTCTAGTGCCTCATTAACTCACAATAAGACATGACAAATACGCACATTATGCGCCAACGATCGTTCCTACTACTTGGTTTTCAACAACCAAGTGAGACAAGATATAGTGCCTTCTTCAACCTCACACACACCACCACCTTGGAAATGCACATTAGCTGGCCAATTTGGGAACAGATACGTTAGGGATCAAAGAAATACTCCCTCCATCTCCATTTATATGATGTAGTTTGACTTGACACGGAGTTTAAGGAAAATAGAAAGATTTTTGAAACTTGTGGTCTAAAATAAGTTATAGATATTTGTGTGGTTGTAAATCATTTCATTAAGGGTAAAGTGGATAGTTTAACGTTAAATTGTTACTAAATATAGAAATGTGTCATTCTTTTTGAGACTGACTAAAAAGGAAAGTGTGTCATATAAATTGGAACAGAGAATTACAACAACATATCCAGTGATGATTGAGAAATAATGATTGAGTTAATCTGCTTGAGCAGTGCACTTTGAGTCGCCAGATCATTGTATACATCTTCCGGTAGAAGATTATACTGTGAAAAAATCTCTTATCCAAATAGAAACCCAAAAGAATATAGAAAGGAGGGAAAGGCTCAATCACATGAAGCCCAAAAATCTTCATATTTCACAACTAGCTATAGTTGCATGCCTCTAGACACTCCTTTATTTAATAAGGATTTCAGCTTTTTCTTCCACTTTGACCAGAAATGTGCCGCAAATTTTCTCTGAATTATGTTCTATTAATTTGATTAGGAACTCTGAAGGCTTTTTGACTTTCTCAAAACATCTCTGTTGCATACCTAAAGCTTATCTATTCATATTGATATTGGTTCAACATCTGCTAATACCAAAAGATTTTCGAGAAACCATCCAAATTCTCACTTTTGTTTGAACCAACAAAAATATATTGTACTCAAACCTTACTAAAATGAATAGATATTAATAGTTCAACCTAAGCAAAACATGAGCATCCGAAGGCTTTTGGTCTTTCAACTGAAATTGATCTCAAGACAAATCATGCTAACTTGTTTTCGCTTAAAGAGAAGGCTGCAACAACAATTTTAAGATTTTCCAGAATGAAAAATAATATCCACCAGCTCAACCTCAACTACCAGCCATGCATCAGGTGGTACGACATCAAGATAACCTTCGGCCCCATACCTGTGGAAAAAAAATGGGGACCATTGTTCAATTATGCATGGTTACCCGAAAATCAATAAAACATAAATTTATCACGCAAGAGAGATTGAAAGGATGTGGCCAACACACGAAAAACACACAAGTCAATTTCCTTCCTCTCTCAGGCAAGCGAATACTCTAGTCAATTTCCTATTTAGTGCCATGCCGAGGACCTCCATGCTCTTGTATTTTACAAGACCTGTTGCAAACCCAAGATAGGCTTTGCTCTTGCACTAACAGTGGAATAATGACGAATGATGATTATACACGACATAACAAACAGAACAGCAACTCAAATGCATACCCCAAGTCTGGTGGGATTGTAATTCTTCTTTTGTCCCCAACGCGCATGCCTGATAGAGGGATTTACAAAATATGTTAGTCCTCAAAACTGACAAAGTAACTATCAATCTCAGATAAGAAGAAAAAGAAAAAGAAGAAGAAACGTCAACAGGATGGCAAAGCAAAGGTTGAACAAGATAAGCCTTCTCTTGTGGAGTCCTTTGTATCTGGATTGGTCATAGAGGAGTTGTCCAAGGGCAAGCCACGTGGGAAAAAAGCTTACGTGGGATTTAAGGTCTGGTTTTCTTTCCTGATTATGTGTAATTAATTGTTCTCTCACTCTGCTGTTCCATTTTATACTTTCCGTGGAAAGTAATGTATAACTTCACAACTAGGTCAACCATGATTTAAGCTTCTCCTCTTTGATGAACTTGTGGAGTTCACTTCCGTTATTAATAATGACTCTGCCGCTGAACAGGTTGCTGTACGTTATACTGGCAAGCTGATGGAGAATGACAAAATATTCTATACCAATATTGGGAAAGGAGACCCTTTTGAATTTCGTTTAGGTGTGCTGTATTTAATGTATAATAGAAGATGGCTTCCATTTATTTTGATGTGTGTTAAGCTTAGGTTTTTGTACTTGCAGCTGCTGGTCAAGCTATAAAGGGTTTCGAAATCGGTGTAGTTGGTAAGTTGGATGACTGAACTGTTCGTTTCTCCGATTTTATAGTTACATTTCCAGTGTTGAGGACTAACATATTTTTTACATCCCACTATTGACAGACATGCGCGTTGGGGACAAAAGAAGAATTACAATCCCACCAGACTTGGGGTATGCATTTGAGTTGTTGTTCTGTTTGCAGTGTTGTGTATAATCATCATTTGTCATTATTCGACTGTTGAAAGTGAGGAAATCCAGAAACCAAATTACTAGTTTCCGCCTGCTGGCCACATCCTTAGAATTTCTCTTGCCTAATGAATTTAAGTTTTCCCAATTTTCGATTAACCGTGCTTAATTTTGCAAGTCTCTTCTTTTTGTTCGTTCTAACAGGTATGGTGACCAAGGTGATGGTGGCGTTATACCACCTGATTCATGGCTGGTAATTGAAGTTGAGCTGATACGTGTTGGTGATCGTACTTGCACCTGACCGATGTTATTTTTCCTTCTGCAGAATCCTAAAGTTATTGTTGTAGCTTTCACTTTAAGCGAAAACAAGTTGGCAAGCTTTTGTCGTGAGTACAATTTCAGTTGAAAGACTAAAAACCTTTGAATGATTGTGTTTATATCTGTTCATTTAGAAGTGTTTTGGTTGTAATTTTTCTGGTAAACTATCAATGGTTCATGTTTGGTGGTTTGATGCATGTCAAATTTGAAGTTCCAGCTATATATTTTTGAGCCTTATTGTTTGTTTATGTTAATTCCCTTTTTAGACATTGTTATTGCGTTTTATACTTATCTGCTCTTATAAGTTTACGATTTGTCTCTCATGTGTGGTTTGCGGGCTACTATTATATTGGAGCAGGGTTTAACCTATGTGTACAGAGGGTTACAATTGCAGATTCCCTTGTATTCTTGAGGCCAAAAAAAGAATAAGGCTTGATATTTTATTTTAAAGATCCAACGGTTGAATAACAAACTCAAAAAAGATTAAAAGAAGTTAGTTAATAACGTGGAAGAACACAATCTTTTGTCCGAAAAGGCACCTCAAATGTATATATAGTTTCCATTTCACGAAATTGAGACAATACATTAAACATTTCTTGATCAATGAGGCATGCCACATCATCGGGGTGAAGGTGAATGTCCCTTACATATATATTACTATATCTTTTCGTTGAAGTGTGAAAACAATGTATCACATTTCAACATAAAAAATAAAAAAAACTATAGGGTTATTTATATATATTCATCAATAATAATAAAGACATCTTTTTCCACCAATTTTCATTCATTCCTTAACTATCATCAATAAGAACAATTGCTTAGTTTACACAATAAATTGGCACTCCACAATCCAATGTTTGGGGTAAATATTTGGAAAGGACTATCCATTCTTGAACTACTGAATATATTGGATAAGAAGAATCTTGGTGTAGATTTTCATTTTTCTAACAACTGTCAATGCTCTTCTTCAGTCGCTCCAGGAAAGTTAAGATCGTCCAAAGCATGAAAACTGTCTAATACTATTTGCATTGATGAGATTCCTTTCATCTAGTGTTGTATAATTAGTGGTTCATCCTTGAATTTGGAGGTTTGAAAAGTCGCCTACAAAGCTTGTGGTACGACCAAATTATGCCAATGTTATAAGACCTCATTGTCACACCTTTTCGAATATAACTCAATCCACTGAAATTTTTCACCCCAAATTCGAACTACTTCGGGCTGCAAGGAGTGTGCGTCACCCTCAAGGATGTGTCCAACGACTTTAATTTAAATAAATCAACATAGCTACAAGTAGGTTGATTTTCATAGAGAACAACAATATCATACCATGAGTTCCCATGATCTAATTACTATTTATTGTAAAAAGTGATGCGCTTTATAAGCCAAATTAAAACTTTTATATGAAACTGTTTAGTCCAAAACGTCAGTCTAAATCTCAGCTTTTGACATGCGTTAATTAAGAATCTAAAAATGGTTATAATTAATCTAAGATTATTTATTTTTACGATGGGTTTTAAAACATTAATTCCTTGAATGAATATAGTCTACTAAATCGATGAGTTTTAAAGTAAGTAGCACAAATTAAAGTTGGAAGCAGCTCAAAATGGTTAAATTCAAGTTTAAAGAGACTGTGCTGTACGTTATGCACAGAGTTTTTCATGAAAAAAACAATTAAACTTTTGACCATTCTTGTTTTCTAACTCAAAATGGAGAGTCAAAAGGCCTTTAAGAGTTTTTATAACAAAGAGTATAAGTTTTAAGATATGATATTAGACCAAAAGATAATGACAGAAAGAAAATGATTTTATACATTGCAACTTCAAAAATTTTCTGTAAAGAAGTTCATCGATGTGAGGCCAAGGAAAGATTTAGATGACGGGGGTATAAATTGTGAATATGTGTATTGTTTTTTTTATGAATCGAGGGAGTGGGTCGGAGATAGATTAAATAAGTAATTCTGTAAAGTGAATCGCACAAATATTTACATTTGATGCCGAGTTATTTTTATTTTGAAGCTATTTGTCCGTTTGTAAAAAATAAGGGTAAATCACCTTTATAAAAAATTAACACTTTGGATCAATGAATACCCAAAGTATACTTCTATATTAATAGAAATAGTTTAAATAAGTTTAAATATGACATTTTTCTTTGCAATTTAAAAACTCGCATAACTAATTCTCCCTCGTCCAACAATATTAGTCCATTATTGTCTTGGTACACATGTTAAGAAACAATAAATAATAGGGGTAATTATACTACACCACCCTTTGAATATAATTGATTATCCGTTGGTTTTCCAAACTGGATAAGTATTATCGCACATCTATTTTTAGTAATATAGATAAGTATTATTAGACGGAGGGAGTACAGGTATTATAAGTTATGAGAAACTATCTTAGCTCATTTCCTTACTCTAAATCCGTACACTCTACTTTCTCTGTGATATTCTTATATCCTCCCTGCGTCGTTTTAATATATATTGCTATCATCGATAAACATTTATTCACAATAAGCTCATGCATACTTATTGTATCATTAGACATTATTTTCAATTATAATTTCCTAAATACACTAGATATATACAATTGAAAATATAACTGATGCAAGGTGAATATATGGTCAAATGATGAGATAAAATCTTCCCAATGTAACAATTGGATAAGTGTCCTGCTAGTGTTGGCCAATGTCCACTATAGTTGGTAAAAGAACATTCAAGCTTTACGCATTATATGCGAAAGTATATCTGATCTAACTCCCAAATAACTGCTTTTAAGTTTGTAAAATTCTTGGGAGGGCTTATGATATTTTGCTAAATAGGGCAGTCTATAAAGCTAAGTTGTCCCAGATATTACTTTGTTTTTTCTTTTGAGAAAAAGACTTCTGATAATTCTCATTGTGGATGATTCACTGTGTTAAGAAAGTCCCATCTATTTCTACATTCTTCTTTGCATTGACCTTGTGGAATTGGTTGTTTAAGGTTTTAACTGGATTCTCAAATGAATTGTTTCTTACTAAAATAAAGGTTTGTGCTTTTGAAGAAAGAGGGAAGTTAAAGTGACATTGCACTCATATTGTCTTTATGTAATTTGGATTTGTGTATTGGTTTATTCGAAAGTGAAATGCAAAATATATATTGGCACTATATGAGTTTAAATGGAGTAACATGGTCAAATGAGGATTCATATAACTGACCTTTAACTTGTTTGATATTGAAATGTAGTTGTTGTTGGTATTAATATGCAAAGAAATTTCGATGTGGCAGAAGCCGATTCTTTCTAGGTGTTTATTATTAGAATAATAGCTTCTTCACTTTCTTTCTTTTTTCAAAATTGCTTTGAAATGCTTTCCTTGATCAAAGGATCTACTGGAAACAACCTTTCTAACTCCACGAGGTAGGGGTAAGGTCTACCTACACACCACCCTCCCCAGACTCCACTTGTGGGATTATAATGGGTATGTTGCTGTTGTAAGGGATATTGAATCTTTTATAAGGCATGTTCTAGCTAGGTAAATATAATGGGATTATTTCGTTTATGTCCCTTCGGCCAAACTTAATTACCGCCAGTAGCCCAAAATACAAAACCTATATGTATATTTATACATATGGTATACGTATATTATATGTATAGTATTAGTTTAAATGTACAAAACCTATACATTTGCTGGCTATTTTGTAAACTAGATCACCCAAGGGTATTGGACTGTAATTTTCCCAATTATAACTATTAGAATCATGCTATATTAATGTGAAATGTTTCTGTTGCAGGGAATATATATGGGGCCTCATGCAGATGAACAACCAAAACGGATACTGCATTCCATGCTGATAGTTGGATTTGGAGTCAGAAATGGAGTGGACTTTTATAAAGTTAAGAACAGTGGTGGGACTGAATGGGGTCATCAGGGCATTGGAAAGATAAGAAGAGACTTAGTTTTTCGCTTAGCACATCCCATTGCACCTGTCGCGATAAAAGCTAAACCAGACAAAGTTGTTGCTCCTGTTGCTAAAATCAAGAACACGAAACCACCTAGGAGCAAAAAGCACGGGAGCACATCGAAGACTTCCCAATCCAAAGCTTCGGGCCAAACACAATTTGGGGCTCAAGGGAAAAGGTACAAAGAATTGTTTATGACAATGTGCTCATATGTCACAGTTATAATGCAAATGTGCTCTGTTTTCCTTGTTAGGTTTGGCACTGAGGCAGTTCGAAAGAGAATGCACCCAATGCACAACGACATTGATGACATCAATGAAGCAAAGAAAAGGTGCAAGACCAATGCGTTATGGGGTTAGTGACAGTCTTTCTTTCTGATTTTTAACAACTGGATTCCATGTGACTGATTCCTCAAGTGATTATGTAATGTCTGGTCTTAGGTTATTTAAGAAACTACTGACACATTGTGTAAAGGACCTTATAGGACAGAGGAGATGTATTGCATTTTTAGCTTCTTTTGATTTTGCCTTATGAAATGCATATTTCCTTGTATTTAAAATACCAAACATTTTGTTTGCATATTCGAAAGTGAAATTTGAAGAGATACCGGAGGACGAAAACCCTACAGATGAAAGTGGTACATCCAAAAGGCCAAAGAAGAAGAAAAATCAGTTAAATGTGGCTGATTGCATAGAAAACTCGATAGTTGTCAAGGGTAATATTGACAGTCCTCTGTTTGGAAGTGAAGACGAGGATGGCTTTGCTCCACGTAAAAGCATAAATAAATCTGTGAGATCAAAAAAATCAGATGGAATTGAAGATGAGTATACCCGTGAGGAAGCACTGAATGAGAAGGCAAGAGATACTGCTGTTGATGAGAGGAAAGGCTTAAAATTAATAGTTTGTGATGATACTAGCAAAGCCAATGATTATCAAAGGTGAGAATATATTGCTTAATGGTATTCCATAAGGTTCTATCTTCTAGATCTGAGCGCTTAACGTAGCTTACATGATTTATTTTAGTGATGATAATTCTGTTTTCTTCTTATCCTACAAGCAGAAGAGACAATGGTAAGCAAAATAAGAAGAAAATTGTAATGGATGGGGAGGAATTGGCTGGTGCCCATCCACGGCATGTAGAGGCTAATGATGAGCCAACTGATCAAGATGGTCAGAAGTCAACTTATGAGAAGTAAGTTATGTTCTGTTGTAGTGTAGAATACAAAAGAATGAAATCTGGATTGTTATGGTTTTGTCCAATTGCGAGTTCAACTAGTTTCCATATGCTTTTATTCTATATTTTTATCAAACTACAGCCTTGTGAGCACGCGGGAGGCTGCTCCTACCTTGTCCCCGATATCTTCATTCTTTATCTTGTTTCCCATAGTATGTCATACATTCACCTCAACATCTTTATCTCCGTGACTTTCATCTTTTGAATATGAGAGTTCTTAACATGTCAATACTTCGCCTCATTTAACATAGTCGGTCTAACCACCAATTTATAGTACTTACCCTTAAATTTAGGTGGTACCTTCTTATAACACAAGACTCCGATGACTAGCCTCTGTTTCGCCCATTTCGCACCAATACGATGTGTGACATCCTTGTCAGTCTCTCGATTAACTTGAATATGGATTAGACAAATGCATATAGATAAAAGTGCGAGCTACATGGACATTTGTAATCATGTGTACAACCTGATGTGTTCAATCACCTTGTTTAATGTTATTGACATATCATACTTAATTTGAAAAAAATAAAGAAAGGAAGGGGTCCTTCTATTGCGGTACAATTGTCAATTGTTATAATATCTGCATAAAATCTAGCAATACTTTTATCAACATATTTTGATACTTGCATAGTTGCATAATTCCAGCGTTCACAACCTGTTTGGTCATGCTTTTTGTTGTCCGCCTAAGTAATACTACTATTTACGAAAGTTAGGTAGAAAGCTATATTGTTTTATGTGAGAAAAAAATAGAATAGAAACTATTAGAATGACCAAAATAATCCTCGTGCATTAAACAAAATTTTCTCAAAGTGAAAGGTAAACAAAATATATATTTTAATCCCGACGTCACAAAATATTTAGGCATTATTAACCTGTTATGAATGGGTCTGGCCCAGTATTAGTAAAGTAGCCCAACATCAAATTAAGTAGCTATGTTTGAGATTGGATTGATAAATGGTGACTTGTGAGAGCAAAATAGAATTATGAGTATTGTTATGTGCTTAGACAAGTCTATGCTTCTCACCACGGATTCTTTCTAGTCACTCATCCCCTTTTACTACTATTCATGTTGTTCATATTATAATTTCTCCTTTCCGTATTAATTAAAATTTACTAGTTTTGTTCACTCTGTGTATTGATTATTGAGTTAAAGAAGCTGGGTTCGTTACATTGTGCTTTCATTGATTTGGACTCCATAGATCTACACACGTCTACCATTATCCAATCTCACCTCAACGTCATTCAGGATTTGCTAATGACAATGATGGACAATAATTCTTGTATGCTTAGACACCTCGACAACATGGAGAACACACTGTCTGCTACCTCCAAAACGAACTCCGATGCTCCAGAGCACTCGGACGTGGTTGTGTTGTTCCATGCTAAGTGTGAATCAGAGGAGGGCTCAGCACCTCTTGTTCTTGCAGATTCAGAGTTTGATATTGATTTGGATAAAGGACTCCCCAGCCCTATGGACAATTTGGAGGAGGACAACTCAAGAAGCTATGCCTGCAAGATGTTCGCTGAAATACCTGATAGGAAAATTGACATGGAAATTGCAAATTTCGTAAAGAACAGTTCAGTAAATCCTGAAACCCAGGTATTCGATGAAATGGTTCAGCCGGTTTCATCATATATGCTTACCTTTTCCAGTCACGACCAACCTATAGGCGGTGATGTATTTGATTACTTCAGTGAATTCGATCATGCTAAACTTATATTATCCTTGCATTCCCCGTGAACAATTCAAATTATACTTTCCCTTTGATCCGGGTTCAAGTTTTCTCACCACATACTTTGGAGCTCTGCAAAATTGTGTATTTTGGGATGTGCTGGGTGCACTTTTATCTGTTTGTTTTGGCCCTATGCAACAACTGCACGTAGTGATATTTGGTTGCACGTCCAATGATCACTATATTTTGCATCAATTCCCATATGATCTCGGTGAGAATCTATTCATTATAACCCCTGGTGGACGCCTCCCAGTTTCTACATTGCAACCTAAGGCATCTGAACACACACTCTCACTTGTGAAGTGTAACACAATACTGGCCCAGGCCCAGTATCTGAACCAATACTGGACCTGGGGCAGTATTGGTAAAGCAGCCCAAAACCGGATTAAGTGGCTATGTTTGGGATCCAGGAATATGTTCCAAGTCCATGGCTCGAATAGAGTTGACAACAAGGGTGATTGTATTCCCTTGGAGAAAGACACTTCCTGTTTTGCTCTTCGCATTGCTTGATGAACATAAGGTGCATCACTTGGATGTGAATGCTTCGGAAAAATGTGTGCTGCAGGTTATAATAGAGACACTTGGAAGCTATTTGACAGATTATTATTTTAGTGGAATGTCAATTGCAAGGTATTATGATGACGGTCTTTGGACACCATTTGATAGTGAAGGCTCAACGTTTTCTTGTTTTGGCTTACACTACTCACCAGAAAATGACTTTGCATTGGCACTAACACTAGAAAGGTATGTTTCAGATACATTGCAGTCTCTACGCCTTGTATCACTTTTGTTTGGACCAATATGCGAGGTATATGTGATTTCTTCCTGTTATTCAGTCTCTAGCCTGGTCATGTCAGAGGCAGAGCTTGGTATTGGTGGACTGCCTTGTTTCAGTTTGTTACTCTTGACTGTAGTAAAGAGAATGTTTCAACAGCAACTCGAGTTTACATTGCTCACAACATGTTCCCCTAACATTGTTGAATTTGTTAAATTTGAAGTGCTTAATGATTATTGAACTGGATATTTTACAAATCCAACCATAGGCATCTTTGATGATGCACTAGTCGTCGCTCTATATCATGATGTTGTTCTAGATGCTGCTGGCCAAATTCAGAGAGAAGGAATTGCACAAATCCTTCATTAGACGAACATAATGGACTGCTTTTTAAGGCTGCCCAAATTGGTGGTTTCGATTAATTACACTTGAAATTTGGATACATTGTTGGGGTCTCAAAATGAGGAGGCCAATTCAAGAAATAGTGTAGCTTGGGTTTTTGACATATCTCTTCATAGGGATAAAACAAGCTTGCTGGTTCCTTTAGCTAGCAAGGAGTACATAGTAACAAAGGGCTATATTGCACCAAAAGGGAATACAAAGTTGCTAGTGAGTGTTATATCACATATTTACAGTGTTGAAGTTGTGTTCTTTGAGTCACTTTATCTCCTAAAAGCTGAAGGTTGGAGTCTCCCTGCTATAAGTAGAACTTGGAGCATTGTAATGTTCATTGGTAAAATTTCAAGGGAATTGCCTACTCCTGCTTCTAACCTACTGTTGATAGTTGGTATAGCTCCAATGAGAATCTTCATTGTGCTATCAAATTTGTACAACTCGAACCTTGAGGACAAGGTTCTTATTGGGGTTGGAGGTGTTGTTATGAATGGGCCTGGGCCAGTATTGGTAAAGCAGCCCAACACCGGATTAAGTGGCTATGTTTGGGATCCGGGTTGATAAATAGTGACTTGTGAGAGCAAAATAGAATTATGCGTATTGTTAGGTGCTTAGGCAAGTCTATGCTTCTCACCACCGATTCTTTCTAGTCACTCATCCCCTTCTACTACTATTCATGTTCTTCATATTGTAATTTATCCTTTCCGTATTAATTAAAGTTTATTAATTTCGTTCCCTCTGTGTATTGATTATTGATTTGAGAATTTGGGTTCGTTACATAATCCCTTTTAGTTCTTATAAATTATGATTCTTATATTATTAATTCTCATATAATAATTCTTCTCATACATTACATCAAATACAGCACCTAGACGAAATTGAAGAGGGTCTCCTTTCCCAATATTGGTATCAAATATTTTGTCATTCTCCTTCAGCTTGCCGGTATAACGTACCCCAACCTGTTCAGAAACAGATGTAAAAGACCATACAACAGCAACAAGCAAGAAGAATAACAAGAAAATACAATAATCAAGGCTAGGAAAACAGCCAATAGAAATAAAATCTAAGAATACAGAAATACAAGACTACAACTAATTAAAAAAGTGATCGATATACAAATAGATGAAATACGGTTTAGTAAATATCAAAGGACCAGTGACTTTCAAGATAAAATTAGTGAATACAGTGATTATGGGGGATAAGTCGCTAATACTGAAGATTGCAAGACGACCCAACATTGTTTTCTAATTTTGTAGGTATAATGATTTTGAAGACGACTCTGCATTGTCTCAGCTAACACAACTCGCGAACAACAATGATACAGCTAATCATTGAGTTAATGAGTCGGATAGACATCGGTTATCATTCTAACGCGATTCCTTATTAGGATAGTACAAAAGTAGGCTCGAAAACTTTTTTACCTTTACGAGCGACACTGATCATCACCAGGTTCGTGTTGCAATATGAAATCATAAGTTTTATCCGGTTAGGAGTGACATGAAACCTCATTTTGCATTTCTCCAAGCGCAGCCATCGCCACTAAAATATTACTTCTTCTGGTTATTTGTTCTACCATTACCCAAATTGACATTTTTTAAGTGGAAAAAAAGAGTACAAAAAGTTGCATATAGAAAGAAAATTTGTACTAATAGTTTACTAATATTGCTTCTATATTTACAATACTATATACTCCAAACATAGTTTTACTCAAAAAAACTACTATGCTTAAAAATTCTGAACTTTTTTTCCCTCACCCGAAATTCAATATCTGCATTGATGCTCGATTAAATCTGCATTGCAAAACCTGCTTCTGGATCGCTCTTAACAGAATCTTGTTCACTTCTAGGGACTTCAACCCGAAGCCTCGAAGACTCTAATTTAAGATGAAGGAATCCCGACCATTCAGCTCGGTGCTACTATAAAGTATAAAGTTTCAAGTGGGGTTCTTTTTTTTTTCTTTTTTTTTTCCTACATAAAATACTTACAATAATAGTATCCATCCAAAATTTCAGATCTCCACACAGCATCCAGATTGCACAAATCCTGAAAACTCATCAGGAACATCAATTTTTGTCAATTTACTAATTTGCCCATCCTTTTTGTTGTTATCCACTAAGAAGAACCCATGTGGGGCCCCTTGATAAGCCGACCCGGTAACCAAGGTCCTATCACCAAGATCCACACCACAGGCTCCGACTTTAACATTCGGGTCGGATTCTGCCCAACATGTCAAATTTCCATTTTTGCCCACCCCTACACATGCTCTAGGGCACTGACTAGAGCCCCATGCATCCTCAACTCGTCTCCACTGTCCCGTACTGAGTTCATAGAACTCAGCACTGCTCTTAAATCGGCCTTGGGTTTCCGTGTCGTAACCGCTCACGACACAGAAATCCGAGCCGATTATAACACCTTCACATTCATCACATTCATCGAGTTTAATGGGTGCCGGAGCACCAAATATTTTCTCCTAGGTCCGCCCCTGCCCAAGTGTGTTGTAAATTGGGGAAAAGGGTTTTTTTGTGTATTCGGGCTAAAATTGGATTCCGTTGCGATGGCGAAACCGGAAATCACTAGCGAAGTTCCTTGCCGCGGGAGGAAACGAGAGTCGAGCGAAGACGCTATTATCAATGAGTCGAGTGAATATGAGTCTTATGATTCTGGGGAAACCAGTGATTTCTCTATAGACTATGATTCGGATGATCCTTCATTTGAAATTTTGGAGGGTAAGCCTGACGGTAAGATATGGAAGCAGTATTACAAGGAGTGGGAGGAGAGCGAGGTAGGCACCTCATTACTTATGCTATTACCTGTCGATTGCTTGCTAGTTAGAGTTAAGCAAGTATTAGTTATGCCGTAATTGGCTATGCAAGTATTAGTTATGCAGGAATTAAATATACAGGTATTAGATATGCCAGAATTGGTTATGTAAGTAGTATTAGTTATGCCGCAATTGGTTATGCAAGTATTAGTTATGCCGGAATTGATTATGTAAGTATTAGTTATGCAGGAATTGGATATGCAAGTATTAGTTATGCAGGAATTGGATATGCAAGTATTAGTTATGCAGGAATTGGATATACAAGTATTAGTTATCTGGGGATTAGCTATACATTGTATTATTTATGCAAGGTTTAGTTATGCAGGAGTTACAATACATATGAATTAGGTATTTCTTAGGAGTCGTTTGATTGCTAGTTAGAATTACACAAGTATTTTGCTTTTTCTGATAACATATGTTGCTCGGAGTCTTCAAAAATGTCAACGGGTGGGTGTCGTATTCTCCAATAGTAGTGTATTTTTTGGAGAATCCGACAGGGGTGCGGCATCAAAAGCGAAGAGTCCATGCAACTGTGCTGATAACCGTGGTGTCCGGGCAAGCTTTTGCGCACCTCCACTAATTCCACGGGATTAGTTATACAGGTATTAGTTGTGCTGAAATTACCTAGTTATGCAGGTATTAATTATGTAGAGATTAGTTATACATGTGTTATTATACAGGGTTTAGTAATGTAGGAATCACCATACATGAATTGTTTCTTATTGAATATTTAGTTTGTTGTAAATGAATATACATTATTACTGCAAAAAAACAAAATTTAAACATCATTAAAAAGGGGAAGAATCATGAATCTATCTATCACAATTTGATATGTGGAGATCGACTTTTGTTTGCATAATTTGAAAAAAAAAAAAAAAAAAGGTACCTACTTATGCTATTATTGTATGTTTTAATTTATTCGCGGTCTTCTACTTGTCATTGACGTTACTTTTGGTGCAATAGGGATTTGATGTCTCTGTACACCCGGGTACTTCTTTTATGGCTGGGCTTGTTCAACTCGATGATTACCGGAGAGATCCAAAGATAAAAGAGGAATACACTGAGTTGTGCAAATTGGCAATTGATGATTTCAATTCAAAGAATGTAAGTGCTTGTCTTGTTCATTTCGTTTTAAATGGTTATATCAATATCAAACCTCTAATATTGATTGTAATTACTGATTTGTGGCTGTCTTCTATTTAGGATGATAAAATGTATGTGTTCGAGGAAATTGTGAACGTCAATGCAACATATGCTGCTGGGACATGGTTTTATTTCACCTTTAATGCCAGAGATACTACTGTTGATGCCACTGATGCTGATGCAATAAAGGCTTTTCAAGCAAATGTGTGGCATGGTTTTGATGGAACCACCAAAGTGTCTTTGTGCAGGCTTAAGAAATTTTTAAGTAATGAAGGTAAACTTTACTCTATTCTATAGGACCTATGAAGGAGTATTCTATACCAATTATAAACACCCCAATACTGGTATAACCATTATTCATACTTATTATACTGTAAAATGCAAGTGGGGTTTTGTAGCATATGAGCTACAGATAACATACTTTCTGTCGAAAGGCTCACACAACAACAACAACAACATACCCAGTGTATTCCCACAAAGTGGGGTCTGGGGAGGGTAGAGTGTACGCAGACCATACCACTACCTCAGATGAAGTAGAGAGGCTGTTTCCGATAGACCCCCGGCTCAGGACATCATAAGGCTCACCCAAAATAACAGAAATCAAGAAACACTATATGGCCAAAATAGTTGGAAGACGTATAGGATCTTATGGTTCTACCCCTTTTTTATTCTACCTTTCAGAATTGCTCTATTTTTTACTGATTCTTTATTCTTATTTAGTAGTAAGATTAATAATTTGTGTTTGTTGGTACTTCTGTGAATTGTGCCTGTGTTCAAGCTCTCAAAACAAATCACAATTATTTGAAAAGTATAAAAATGAAACTATGTTTGAATGACTTATTGACATTATCGTAAGCACATAAGAGAAGACACAGACAAGATCAAAGAATAGATCTTGTGGATTGGGGTGTTTACAATTATGGTTTAATTTGATATGGTTTATTTATTAGTATAGTTGGTCGGGTCGGGTTAAAAGAGGGGAGTGGATTATTTAGGGGAAATCGGGTATTTTTGTTTGATTTGGGGGATTCCATCCAAAATAGGGGCATTTTTGCATACTTTGTAACGTTTTGATGATAGACGAAAGTACCGGGGCATTTTTGACCCTTTCCCCCTAAATAAAACTAACAGTTAACGATACTGAATTCACATGCACAGCTTAGATCTAGCTTAGAATGTGTTATTTCTTCTCACCTACACTGCCAACACTATTAATCTCAGATAAGAAGAAAAAGAAAAAGAAGAAGAAATGTCAACAGGATGGCAAAGCAGAGGTTGAACAAGATAAGCCTTCTCTTGTGGAGTCCTTTGTACCTGGATTGGTCATAGAGGAGTTGTCCAAGGGCAAGCCAGGTAGGAAAAAAGCGTACGTGGGATTTAAGGTATGTTTTCTTTCCTGATATGTGTAATTAATTGTTCTCTCACTCTGCTGTTCCATGTTATACTCTCCATGGAAAGTAATGTATAAATTCAGAGTTAAGTCAACCATGATTTAAGCTTCTCTTCTTTGATGAACGGGTGGAGTACACTTCTATTACTACTAATGACTTTCTGCCACTGAACAGGTTGCTGTACGTTATACTGGCAAGCTGAAGGAGAATGACAAAATATTCGAGACCAATATTGGGGAAGAAAAACCTCTTGAATTTCGTATAGGTATGCTGTATTTAATGTATGAAAAGATGGCTTCTATTTATTTCGATGTGTTAAGCTTCGATTTTTGTGCTTGCAGCTGCTGGTAAAACTATACAGGGTTTGGAAATGGGTGTAACTGGTAATTTACTTGGATGACTGAACTGATCGTTTCTCTGATTTAATAGTTACTTTGTTAGGGTTGAGGACTAACATATTTTTTAAATCCCACTATCAGGCATGCGCGTTGGGGACAAAAGAAGAATTACAATCCCACCAGACATGGGGTATGTTTTTGAGTTTCTACTCTGTTTGCAATGTCATGTATAATCATCATTTGTCATTATTCGTTTGTTAGTGCAAGAGCATGAAAGCCTGTCTTGGGTTTGCAACCAGTCTTGTAAAATGCAAGAGCATGGATGTCCTCGGCATGGCCCTAAATAGAGCATTAACTTGCTTGATAGAGAAAGGGAATTCAGAAACCAAATTGATCTTTTCCTAAGCAATTTACTAGTTTCCGCCTGTTGGCCACATCTTTTGAATTTCTCTTCCCTAATGAATTTATGTTTTTCAAGTTTTCGGATGCATAATTGAACAATGATTCCTCTTTTGTTTTCTTCCACAGGTATGGGGCTAAAGGTCATCGTGGTGTCGTACCACCCAATGCATGGCTGGTATTTGAAGTTGAGCTGGTGGATATTATTTATAATTCTGCATAATCCTAAAATTGTTGTTGTAGTAGTGTTCTCTTTAAGGGAAAACATGTTAGCATGACTTGTCTTGAGTACAACTTCATTTGAAAGACCGAAAGCCTTGGATGATCATGTTTTGCTTAGGCTGAACTATTAATATCTTTTCATTTAGTGTTGTTTCTTTTTTTTTTTTCTGTTGGTTCAAACCGAAGTGAGAATTTGGATGACTTCTTGAAACTCTTTTGGTGGACTATCAATGGTTCATAATGATGCGTGTCAAATATGAAGCTCCTGATGTTGATTTTTGAATGTTATAGTTTGTTCTTGTCCGTTCCCTTTTCAAACATTTTAATTAGATTATAGAAATCAATGGTCATTTAAGAATTATCTATATATTACTATATAGCTGGGCTTGGCAGAGATGTGGCATAATGCCTCTACAACCAGCAAATGTATTTTTTCTTTCATCTCCTTTTGACATCTTTCCTTTCTTTTTCTCATTTTTTGTTCCATTTTGTGTATGTTCATGGAAGGTTCGGAATGTAACCAACGGTGCCCAGTGGCCCGATAAATGTTCATCTAGCTCCGGGGATATGGTAACGGTTATGAAATACAGACCGGGTTACAATCATTCAAACGTTCAACAGGTAAGCAAGATTCCGAGATCGTTGTCAGCCGCTACTCAATGATGATAATGAACACTTAATAGATTTTTATTAGGCTTTAGGACATATTTTATGAATCTTGTCCCTTAATAGTTGATGCTTAGCTATAAATAGGGTCTTACGTTCTTGTTAGAAGATATCTCAATTTCATTCTAACACTTAGTATTACGCTATAATTCTCTTAAGTTATTAAGTTCTGAAATTCAGAATACACAAGTTATATACTTTTTGGTGTCGTTTTCAGCCAACTTCCTCAGAACTCAGGCTTATTCCATCTTATATTTCGATTTATATTGCTAATTATATGTTTTACCTATTTTAGTATGCATTACTTACATGTTATTTCCTTGCAATTTCACTATTTTGGTCAATTCAACCCACATAAACGTGTATACAAATTAAACGGTACCATTTTAAAGGTAAACAATTTGGGGCTCACTGTGGAGCTTGGGCACTTATGGTGTTGTTTAGACCTTTCGTCTCCTTAATGAGTTGCTAAGATTTATGCAGTGAGAATATGTAAGGAATGTGGCCACGGTGGAAGACCCATTTGGGAAGTAAGCAAATTACCTTTGGGACCTGGCTAAAAGGAGCATGTGCACCTTTGTGGTGATAGGAATAGTCCATTAGGTTTTATGCTATGAAGTTGTCTCCTTATTTTCTAGTTACTTAGAATCATATGTCCGTTGTAGTCTCTCAATAGCCCTCCTGCCCCCGCACTCCTTTGATTCCCTTTGCAAGAGCCATCAACATTAAGTTTGTATTGCCCGATATCAGGACATTTCCAACTCACTGGAATAATAGATAATTGTGGTTTGATTCTTTCCGCCACTCGAAAGATATTTGGGAAAGGAGGTGAAAAGTTAAGGTAAATTGAGTTGCAAGATTCGCCTGCATCAGCATGGTGATTTGATCAATCACTCTATTAGTAATGGTCTTAATGCCATCATATTTATACGAGCACCTGAATTTCCAGATTTCCCAAGTAATAAAACTAGGAAGGCATTGAAGAATGATTTCATGGACTTGGTTTTAAGGCTTGATGAGCCACCAGGTCATGAATTTGGCTCTAATGTTCAAGGAGTTATTACCAGGTATTCCACAAGCATCATAGAAGTATTTCCACACTCTTGGCCATTTCCCCCTCATTAAAAAGATGATCATTTGTTTCAATAAAACCGTTGTTACAGCAACAACATCTAGAAGGACCATGAACTTGGTGCGATTAACATCAGTGGCCAGCTTGTCCTTGAGAAGTCTCAAGACATGAAGAGAGATCTTGAAGGGCATCTTGCTATGCCAGATTTTGGTGCGAGTAAGAGCACTGTTTCTGTGAATTCTCAAAAGAGCATGATAGATCAGCTGTCCGAATAGGTGATCTTCATTCTCAGGAGATACGTTGATGGTTTGGATATGAGAAACCAGAATATGAGGGAGCACATCATTAAGTTTATACAGATTCGAAGTGTTGTGCATGATGAAGTAAGAGACAAGAATCTTTATAGATCTGTTCTCTTGCTCAATCAGATTAGCTAAGGCACCTTTGTTGGTCCAGTTATCCCACCAAAAGGATAAATTCCCTTTGCCAATTTTCCAGAAGATATGCCTCACAGTTGTTTCTAATCCATGAGTCTTCTCCATAGACAAGACTGAGTGTAGTCTACTTTTTGGCCACTGGATGAATCCTTTTACAATATTTAGCATTCAGAAAAGAAGTCAGCAGAGAATTTTTTGTTCTAAAGTTCCACCAAGCTTTGGCTGCGATGTTGCATGTATCATGTAAAGTTCTAAATCCCACCCTTCCTTCAGCTTTTGGAATACACAAGTTTGGCCAAGAAATCCAGTGATGAGCTCTCCTATAGTCAAGTAAAGAGGTAACGGTGATGGAAGAGAGGGTTTCAACATGGAAGTGCATCTTCTACTTGCTTGCTTGTTCAACCCTTTTGCTAAATTTCCGATTGCTGTTTTCTTGTATTTGTCTATAAAATATGTGATCTCACTTCCATTGTAATCCTCCTGAGTTGTGGATGTCGATTGTAGGGTGTACTATCTATTGCTCCCTAATTCTGAATTAATTTTGTGAATTTCTTGTAAAGTGTGTAAAACATTATTAGCAGTAAAAGTTTCATGTGCCAATAAGTTTCACCTTGTGATTTAATGGGCAATTATATACACAAAATGGAACAAAAGATGAAAAAAAAGGAGATAAAAGAAAAAATAGATTTGTTGGTTTTAGTTCACCCCAAGCAAAACATGATCATCCAAGGGTTTTGGTCTTTCAAATGAAGTTGTACTCAAGACAAATCATGCTAACATGTTTTCCCTTTAAGAGAACACTACTACAACAACAATTTTAGGATTTTGCAGAATTATAAATAATATCCACCAGCTCAACTTCAAATACCAGCCATGCATTAGGTGGTATGACACCACAAAGACCTTTAGCCCCATACCTGTGGAAGGTAAAAAAAAAAGGATCCACTGTTCAATTATTCAAAATTTGGAAAACATAAATTCATTAGGGAAGAGAAATTCAAAGGATGTTGCCAACAGGCGGAAACTAGTAAATTGCTTAGGAAAAGATCAATTTGGTTTCTGAATTTCCATTCTCTATCAAGCAAGTCAATGCGCTATATTTAGGGCCATGCCGAGGACCTCCATGCTCTTGCATTTTACAAGACTTGTTGCAAATCCAAGACAGGCTTTCATGCTCTTGCACTAGCAAACGAATAATCACAAATGATGATTATACATGACATTGCAAACAGAGTAGAAACTCAAATGCATACCCCATGTCTGGTGGGATTGTAATTCTTCTTTTGTCCCCAACGCGCATGCCTGATAGTGGGATTTAAAAAATATGTTAGTCCTCAACACACGAAAAACACACAAGTCAATTTCCTTCCTCTCTCAGGCAAGCGAATACTCTAGTCAATTTCCTATTTAGTGCCATGCCGAGGACCTCCATGCTCTTGTATTTTACAAGACCTGTTGCAAACCCAAGATAGGCTTTGCTCTTGCACTAACAGTGGAATAATGACGAATGATGATTATACACGACATAACAAACAGAACAGCAACTCAAATGCATACCCCAAGTCTGGTGGGATTGTAATTCTTCTTTTGTCCCCAACGCGCATGCCTGATAGAGGGATTTACAAAATATGTTAGTCCTCAAAACTGACAAAGTAACTATTTTAAAACTTGAAATAAACTATTCAAATATTTATATTCATAAATAAAGTTTCTTGCAACAAGATCCAAGGAAATGTATTATGAATACATGACTAACATCTTATTAATTTAAACTAGATAGGTAGTGTTTATAACATAGAATCCATGATGCTCAAAGATTAAGATGGTATGGTAATGTGCTTAAATTTTTTAATCGTAATTTATAGTGCAAAAGTTTACTTTGCATACAATGCTTTCAGACTTTGCATAAATCCTCCTCTCCAATCAAAATAAGTTTCAAAAATATTTCTTTCTTAAACTACATGTCTAATTAAATAGTGTCACATAAATTAGATAGAGATAGTAATAAATTTAAAATTTTGCGTTAATCCTCCTCTCCGATCACATCCGGGTGATTGCTGTAGTAACATCCCACAATGTTATAGTAACATCTCACATCATCCTTTGTCTTCCAGCGATTTTCATAATCGAACATGCGTGACAAATGATCCACAATCTGTTGCGTAGATAACTCGAATGGATCTGTCACAAATGTCTAATTGTGATATGAATTTCCATGTTTAGAAATGTTTAATTTTAGTCCCTTAAGTTTTTATTAGTTCAATTCTGTAATTTCTTTAAGTCCTTGGAGTTAGTTAACTTAATTACGAGTTAGTCCTGAAGTTTGTTACTAAATGAGGACACTTGTCACTCTCTGATTGTACTTGGTTGTTATTATATCCGTTGAGTGGAAATGGAAAATCATCAGAAAATTATTCCCAAAATTCTCTCTCTCTTTCTTTCTCTATTCTCT
The DNA here is from genome assembly GCA_031232105.1 of Capsicum rhomboideum. Lineage (NCBI taxonomy): Eukaryota > Viridiplantae > Streptophyta > Magnoliopsida > Solanales > Solanaceae > Capsicum > Capsicum rhomboideum. Next base: position 124,275,704 of record CP124710.1, on the reverse strand, counting down.
GTTGCGTAGATACTCTTGTTACAAATGGTATCTCAGAGCCAGGTTGAACCGCCGCCAATGGCTACTTCGCCGGAACTACAAGCTCTACAAGACGATGTAAGAGCCGTGAAAATATAATTCTTATATATTTACTAGATTTCTCAATATAAATACAAGATCCACATGAAAGTCACTGGGTTCCCGTGAACTCCCACCTATTCCCCCCCCCCCCCCAACCCCCAATCCGCCCTTGCATATTAGTTATGTGGGTTTCTAACTTGCAAACCAAACATCGATTAATTTTACACATGAATAACTTACTAACCAGCCACCAAACGTTATATAACTTATACATAAACTAATACATGAATAAGGTACTTCTTTGCTTGCTGCCAGACGATCCCTAAGTAAAACTAATTCAATTTAGCTTCAAATATCAATCAAATTGACACTGGGGAAGCTAAAAATATTTCCAAGAAATACAGCCAGCGGAGATTTTGATTTAAAAGTGGGTGAATTTAATTTTTAAATTAATACTGTGTGTGACCAATCATAATAAGCCACGAGACTTTTTAAAATTGGAAAAAGTCGTCAGGTTTAAGGTGCTTATTTGAGGGTATTAGTGACTCATTTCTTACACGTTAGTGAGTCATTTCTATTTTTAGTAACTATGCTATTAGTTATTGGTCATGAACCTATATGGTTAAAGTAATAAATCTAAATTTTCGTGTAATAGAAGATTGAGAAGTTCGTAAAATGCTACACTATCAAGATTCTTTGAACACCTTTTTACCACAGGGGCCGGTCATCTCAGTTGTTCTAAGAGTGTTCAGATCATATTAGATAATATTTTACTGATATACACGGGATAAATTTTTCGGCGAAGGATATTTGTCTGATCACCCTTTCTACATTGTAGCTCCGTCTGCTCCGACACTGATCGTTAGTACGCATCTTATTGAGAAACTCTTGGAACATGAGTTGGTAGTTGGTGGAGAAAGATATGTCTTTATTATTAGTGATGATTATCTTAGTGCCTAACGATGATCACAAATTCACTCAATTTTGCACAATAAGTATAATTTTGTGATGCACACAATGCTGATAAGCAAAGCAAAGCTTCCTCAATGAACTCCTTACTCACCATATCATATGTTTTTCTCAAATCAATCTTCATGAAGCACCTAAGAGATGTCTTTATGTTCTAGTGCCTCATTAACTCACAATAAGACATGACAAATACGCACATTATGCGCCAACGATCGTTCCTACTACTTGGTTTTCAACAACCAAGTGAGACAAGATATAGTGCCTTCTTCAACCTCACACACACCACCACCTTGGAAATGCACATTAGCTGGCCAATTTGGGAACAGATACGTTAGGGATCAAAGAAATACTCCCTCCATCTCCATTTATATGATGTAGTTTGACTTGACACGGAGTTTAAGGAAAATAGAAAGATTTTTGAAACTTGTGGTCTAAAATAAGTTATAGATATTTGTGTGGTTGTAAATCATTTCATTAAGGGTAAAGTGGATAGTTTAACGTTAAATTGTTACTAAATATAGAAATGTGTCATTCTTTTTGAGACTGACTAAAAAGGAAAGTGTGTCATATAAATTGGAACAGAGAATTACAACAACATATCCAGTGATGATTGAGAAATAATGATTGAGTTAATCTGCTTGAGCAGTGCACTTTGAGTCGCCAGATCATTGTATACATCTTCCGGTAGAAGATTATACTGTGAAAAAATCTCTTATCCAAATAGAAACCCAAAAGAATATAGAAAGGAGGGAAAGGCTCAATCACATGAAGCCCAAAAATCTTCATATTTCACAACTAGCTATAGTTGCATGCCTCTAGACACTCCTTTATTTAATAAGGATTTCAGCTTTTTCTTCCACTTTGACCAGAAATGTGCCGCAAATTTTCTCTGAATTATGTTCTATTAATTTGATTAGGAACTCTGAAGGCTTTTTGACTTTCTCAAAACATCTCTGTTGCATACCTAAAGCTTATCTATTCATATTGATATTGGTTCAACATCTGCTAATACCAAAAGATTTTCGAGAAACCATCCAAATTCTCACTTTTGTTTGAACCAACAAAAATATATTGTACTCAAACCTTACTAAAATGAATAGATATTAATAGTTCAACCTAAGCAAAACATGAGCATCCGAAGGCTTTTGGTCTTTCAACTGAAATTGATCTCAAGACAAATCATGCTAACTTGTTTTCGCTTAAAGAGAAGGCTGCAACAACAATTTTAAGATTTTCCAGAATGAAAAATAATATCCACCAGCTCAACCTCAACTACCAGCCATGCATCAGGTGGTACGACATCAAGATAACCTTCGGCCCCATACCTGTGGAAAAAAAATGGGGACCATTGTTCAATTATGCATGGTTACCCGAAAATCAATAAAACATAAATTTATCACGCAAGAGAGATTGAAAGGATGTGGCCAACACACGAAAAACACACAAGTCAATTTCCTTCCTCTCTCAGGCAAGCGAATACTCTAGTCAATTTCCTATTTAGTGCCATGCCGAGGACCTCCATGCTCTTGTATTTTACAAGACCTGTTGCAAACCCAAGATAGGCTTTGCTCTTGCACTAACAGTGGAATAATGACGAATGATGATTATACACGACATAACAAACAGAACAGCAACTCAAATGCATACCCCAAGTCTGGTGGGATTGTAATTCTTCTTTTGTCCCCAACGCGCATGCCTGATAGAGGGATTTACAAAATATGTTAGTCCTCAAAACTGACAAAGTAACTATCAATCTCAGATAAGAAGAAAAAGAAAAAGAAGAAGAAACGTCAACAGGATGGCAAAGCAAAGGTTGAACAAGATAAGCCTTCTCTTGTGGAGTCCTTTGTATCTGGATTGGTCATAGAGGAGTTGTCCAAGGGCAAGCCACGTGGGAAAAAAGCTTACGTGGGATTTAAGGTCTGGTTTTCTTTCCTGATTATGTGTAATTAATTGTTCTCTCACTCTGCTGTTCCATTTTATACTTTCCGTGGAAAGTAATGTATAACTTCACAACTAGGTCAACCATGATTTAAGCTTCTCCTCTTTGATGAACTTGTGGAGTTCACTTCCGTTATTAATAATGACTCTGCCGCTGAACAGGTTGCTGTACGTTATACTGGCAAGCTGATGGAGAATGACAAAATATTCTATACCAATATTGGGAAAGGAGACCCTTTTGAATTTCGTTTAGGTGTGCTGTATTTAATGTATAATAGAAGATGGCTTCCATTTATTTTGATGTGTGTTAAGCTTAGGTTTTTGTACTTGCAGCTGCTGGTCAAGCTATAAAGGGTTTCGAAATCGGTGTAGTTGGTAAGTTGGATGACTGAACTGTTCGTTTCTCCGATTTTATAGTTACATTTCCAGTGTTGAGGACTAACATATTTTTTACATCCCACTATTGACAGACATGCGCGTTGGGGACAAAAGAAGAATTACAATCCCACCAGACTTGGGGTATGCATTTGAGTTGTTGTTCTGTTTGCAGTGTTGTGTATAATCATCATTTGTCATTATTCGACTGTTGAAAGTGAGGAAATCCAGAAACCAAATTACTAGTTTCCGCCTGCTGGCCACATCCTTAGAATTTCTCTTGCCTAATGAATTTAAGTTTTCCCAATTTTCGATTAACCGTGCTTAATTTTGCAAGTCTCTTCTTTTTGTTCGTTCTAACAGGTATGGTGACCAAGGTGATGGTGGCGTTATACCACCTGATTCATGGCTGGTAATTGAAGTTGAGCTGATACGTGTTGGTGATCGTACTTGCACCTGACCGATGTTATTTTTCCTTCTGCAGAATCCTAAAGTTATTGTTGTAGCTTTCACTTTAAGCGAAAACAAGTTGGCAAGCTTTTGTCGTGAGTACAATTTCAGTTGAAAGACTAAAAACCTTTGAATGATTGTGTTTATATCTGTTCATTTAGAAGTGTTTTGGTTGTAATTTTTCTGGTAAACTATCAATGGTTCATGTTTGGTGGTTTGATGCATGTCAAATTTGAAGTTCCAGCTATATATTTTTGAGCCTTATTGTTTGTTTATGTTAATTCCCTTTTTAGACATTGTTATTGCGTTTTATACTTATCTGCTCTTATAAGTTTACGATTTGTCTCTCATGTGTGGTTTGCGGGCTACTATTATATTGGAGCAGGGTTTAACCTATGTGTACAGAGGGTTACAATTGCAGATTCCCTTGTATTCTTGAGGCCAAAAAAAGAATAAGGCTTGATATTTTATTTTAAAGATCCAACGGTTGAATAACAAACTCAAAAAAGATTAAAAGAAGTTAGTTAATAACGTGGAAGAACACAATCTTTTGTCCGAAAAGGCACCTCAAATGTATATATAGTTTCCATTTCACGAAATTGAGACAATACATTAAACATTTCTTGATCAATGAGGCATGCCACATCATCGGGGTGAAGGTGAATGTCCCTTACATATATATTACTATATCTTTTCGTTGAAGTGTGAAAACAATGTATCACATTTCAACATAAAAAATAAAAAAAACTATAGGGTTATTTATATATATTCATCAATAATAATAAAGACATCTTTTTCCACCAATTTTCATTCATTCCTTAACTATCATCAATAAGAACAATTGCTTAGTTTACACAATAAATTGGCACTCCACAATCCAATGTTTGGGGTAAATATTTGGAAAGGACTATCCATTCTTGAACTACTGAATATATTGGATAAGAAGAATCTTGGTGTAGATTTTCATTTTTCTAACAACTGTCAATGCTCTTCTTCAGTCGCTCCAGGAAAGTTAAGATCGTCCAAAGCATGAAAACTGTCTAATACTATTTGCATTGATGAGATTCCTTTCATCTAGTGTTGTATAATTAGTGGTTCATCCTTGAATTTGGAGGTTTGAAAAGTCGCCTACAAAGCTTGTGGTACGACCAAATTATGCCAATGTTATAAGACCTCATTGTCACACCTTTTCGAATATAACTCAATCCACTGAAATTTTTCACCCCAAATTCGAACTACTTCGGGCTGCAAGGAGTGTGCGTCACCCTCAAGGATGTGTCCAACGACTTTAATTTAAATAAATCAACATAGCTACAAGTAGGTTGATTTTCATAGAGAACAACAATATCATACCATGAGTTCCCATGATCTAATTACTATTTATTGTAAAAAGTGATGCGCTTTATAAGCCAAATTAAAACTTTTATATGAAACTGTTTAGTCCAAAACGTCAGTCTAAATCTCAGCTTTTGACATGCGTTAATTAAGAATCTAAAAATGGTTATAATTAATCTAAGATTATTTATTTTTACGATGGGTTTTAAAACATTAATTCCTTGAATGAATATAGTCTACTAAATCGATGAGTTTTAAAGTAAGTAGCACAAATTAAAGTTGGAAGCAGCTCAAAATGGTTAAATTCAAGTTTAAAGAGACTGTGCTGTACGTTATGCACAGAGTTTTTCATGAAAAAAACAATTAAACTTTTGACCATTCTTGTTTTCTAACTCAAAATGGAGAGTCAAAAGGCCTTTAAGAGTTTTTATAACAAAGAGTATAAGTTTTAAGATATGATATTAGACCAAAAGATAATGACAGAAAGAAAATGATTTTATACATTGCAACTTCAAAAATTTTCTGTAAAGAAGTTCATCGATGTGAGGCCAAGGAAAGATTTAGATGACGGGGGTATAAATTGTGAATATGTGTATTGTTTTTTTTATGAATCGAGGGAGTGGGTCGGAGATAGATTAAATAAGTAATTCTGTAAAGTGAATCGCACAAATATTTACATTTGATGCCGAGTTATTTTTATTTTGAAGCTATTTGTCCGTTTGTAAAAAATAAGGGTAAATCACCTTTATAAAAAATTAACACTTTGGATCAATGAATACCCAAAGTATACTTCTATATTAATAGAAATAGTTTAAATAAGTTTAAATATGACATTTTTCTTTGCAATTTAAAAACTCGCATAACTAATTCTCCCTCGTCCAACAATATTAGTCCATTATTGTCTTGGTACACATGTTAAGAAACAATAAATAATAGGGGTAATTATACTACACCACCCTTTGAATATAATTGATTATCCGTTGGTTTTCCAAACTGGATAAGTATTATCGCACATCTATTTTTAGTAATATAGATAAGTATTATTAGACGGAGGGAGTACAGGTATTATAAGTTATGAGAAACTATCTTAGCTCATTTCCTTACTCTAAATCCGTACACTCTACTTTCTCTGTGATATTCTTATATCCTCCCTGCGTCGTTTTAATATATATTGCTATCATCGATAAACATTTATTCACAATAAGCTCATGCATACTTATTGTATCATTAGACATTATTTTCAATTATAATTTCCTAAATACACTAGATATATACAATTGAAAATATAACTGATGCAAGGTGAATATATGGTCAAATGATGAGATAAAATCTTCCCAATGTAACAATTGGATAAGTGTCCTGCTAGTGTTGGCCAATGTCCACTATAGTTGGTAAAAGAACATTCAAGCTTTACGCATTATATGCGAAAGTATATCTGATCTAACTCCCAAATAACTGCTTTTAAGTTTGTAAAATTCTTGGGAGGGCTTATGATATTTTGCTAAATAGGGCAGTCTATAAAGCTAAGTTGTCCCAGATATTACTTTGTTTTTTCTTTTGAGAAAAAGACTTCTGATAATTCTCATTGTGGATGATTCACTGTGTTAAGAAAGTCCCATCTATTTCTACATTCTTCTTTGCATTGACCTTGTGGAATTGGTTGTTTAAGGTTTTAACTGGATTCTCAAATGAATTGTTTCTTACTAAAATAAAGGTTTGTGCTTTTGAAGAAAGAGGGAAGTTAAAGTGACATTGCACTCATATTGTCTTTATGTAATTTGGATTTGTGTATTGGTTTATTCGAAAGTGAAATGCAAAATATATATTGGCACTATATGAGTTTAAATGGAGTAACATGGTCAAATGAGGATTCATATAACTGACCTTTAACTTGTTTGATATTGAAATGTAGTTGTTGTTGGTATTAATATGCAAAGAAATTTCGATGTGGCAGAAGCCGATTCTTTCTAGGTGTTTATTATTAGAATAATAGCTTCTTCACTTTCTTTCTTTTTTCAAAATTGCTTTGAAATGCTTTCCTTGATCAAAGGATCTACTGGAAACAACCTTTCTAACTCCACGAGGTAGGGGTAAGGTCTACCTACACACCACCCTCCCCAGACTCCACTTGTGGGATTATAATGGGTATGTTGCTGTTGTAAGGGATATTGAATCTTTTATAAGGCATGTTCTAGCTAGGTAAATATAATGGGATTATTTCGTTTATGTCCCTTCGGCCAAACTTAATTACCGCCAGTAGCCCAAAATACAAAACCTATATGTATATTTATACATATGGTATACGTATATTATATGTATAGTATTAGTTTAAATGTACAAAACCTATACATTTGCTGGCTATTTTGTAAACTAGATCACCCAAGGGTATTGGACTGTAATTTTCCCAATTATAACTATTAGAATCATGCTATATTAATGTGAAATGTTTCTGTTGCAGGGAATATATATGGGGCCTCATGCAGATGAACAACCAAAACGGATACTGCATTCCATGCTGATAGTTGGATTTGGAGTCAGAAATGGAGTGGACTTTTATAAAGTTAAGAACAGTGGTGGGACTGAATGGGGTCATCAGGGCATTGGAAAGATAAGAAGAGACTTAGTTTTTCGCTTAGCACATCCCATTGCACCTGTCGCGATAAAAGCTAAACCAGACAAAGTTGTTGCTCCTGTTGCTAAAATCAAGAACACGAAACCACCTAGGAGCAAAAAGCACGGGAGCACATCGAAGACTTCCCAATCCAAAGCTTCGGGCCAAACACAATTTGGGGCTCAAGGGAAAAGGTACAAAGAATTGTTTATGACAATGTGCTCATATGTCACAGTTATAATGCAAATGTGCTCTGTTTTCCTTGTTAGGTTTGGCACTGAGGCAGTTCGAAAGAGAATGCACCCAATGCACAACGACATTGATGACATCAATGAAGCAAAGAAAAGGTGCAAGACCAATGCGTTATGGGGTTAGTGACAGTCTTTCTTTCTGATTTTTAATAACTGGATTCCATGTGACTGATTCCTCAAGTGCTTATGTAATGTCTGGTCTTAGGTTATTTAAGAAACTACTGACACATTGTGAAAAGGACCTTATAGGACAGAGGAGACGTATTGCATTTATTAGCTTCTTTTGATTTTTCCTTGTGAAATGCGTATTTCCTTGTAGTTAAAATGCCAAACATTTTGTTTGCATTTTGCAAAGTGAAAATTGCAGAGATACTGGAAAGGCCAAAGAAGAAGAAAAATCAGTTAAATGTGACTGATGACACTGAAAACTCGATTGTCGTCAAGGGTAACACTGACAGTCCTCTGTCGGAAAGTGAAGATGAGGATGGCTTTTCTCCCCGTGAAAGCAAAAGTAAATCAGCGATATCAAAAAAATCAGATGGAATTGAAGATGAGGTTACCCGTGAGGAAGCACTGAATGAGAAGGCAAAAGATACTGCTGTTGATGAGAGGAAAGGCTTAAAAAGAATAGTTTGTAATGATACTAGCAAAGCCGATGATTATCACAGGTGAGAATATATTGCTTAATGACATTCCATAAGGTTCTATCATCTAGATCTGAGCGCTTAACGTAGCTTAAATGATTTACTTCAGTGATGATAATTCTATTTTCTTCATATCCTACAAGCAGAGGGGACAATGCTAAGCAAATAAAGAAGAAAAAGGTAATGGATGGGGAGGAACTGGCTGGTGCCCATCCAGAGCATGTAGAGGCTAATGATGAGCCAACTGATGATGATTTTAGAATGTACCCACCTTCCCCTGTATCCAACAGTGGAGGTAACTTCCCTTTATGCTTTTTTTCTTTGGGTCTTGAAAGAAACTGCTAATGTGTAGGTTGCAATTCTTTTTCCCATTTTAAACACGATTGTGAATGGAGTGGAGGATGAACGCGAAATTTGAAATTTATTCCTTCCACTATCCAATTTACGTGGCACTGATTGATTGGACACATAGTTTAAGAAAGAAATGATGACTTTTGAAACTTACTTTCTTTTATTGGAGGAGGATTAACGTAAGCTCGGGTGTAACTGTTTTGTCTAAAATGTCGTAACTCATTGCTATTACGTGTGGTATCATGTAATCACAATTGAATACTTTGCTGTTGCTCTCAGGACCATGCCCACCTTTCATCCAAAAATGCTGAGAACCTTTGTTTTCCATATCTGTAGTTGGTTTTTAATGACAAAAAATTGAAAATGAGAAGTAGATAATATCCATATGACTGAATCCTCGAGTGATTATGTAATGTCTGGCCTTAGTGTATTTAGGAAACTACTGACACATTGTGTTAAGGACCTTATAGGACAGAGGAGAAGTATTGCATTTTTAGCTTCTTTTGATTTTGCCTTATGAAATGCATATTTCCTTGTATTTAAAATACCAAACATTTTGTTTGCATATTTGAAAGTGAAATTTGAAGAGATACCAGAGGACGAAAACCCTACAGATGAAAGTGGTACATCCAAAAGGCCAAAGAAGAACAAAAAACAGTTAAATGTGGCTGATTGCATAGAAAGCTCAATAGTTGTCAAGGGTAATACTGACAGTCCTCTGTTTGGAAGTGAAGACGAGGATGGCTTTGTTCCACGTAAAAGCATAAATAAATTTGTGAGATCAAAGAAATCAGATGGAATTGAAGATGGGGATACTATTGAGGAAGCACTGAATGAGAAGGCAAGAGATGCTGCTGTTGATGAGAGGAAAGGCTTAAAATTAATAGTTTGTGATGTAACTAGCAAAGCCAATGATTATCAAAGGTGAGAATATATTGCTAAATGGTATTCCGTAAGGTTCTATTTTCTAGACCTGAGCGCTTAACGTAGCTTACATGATTTACTTTAGTGATGATAATTCTGTTTTCTTCTTATCCTACAAGCAGAGGGAATAATGCTAAGCAAATAAAGAAGAAAAAGGTAATTGATGGGGAAGAACTGGTTGGTGCCCATCTAGAGCATGTAGAGGCTAATGATGAACCTACTGATCAAGATGGTCAGAAGTCAACTAATGAGAAGTAAGTTATGTTCTGTAGTAGTGTAGAATACAAAAGAATGAATCTGGATTGTTATCGTTTTATCCAATTGCGAGTTCGACTAGCTTCCATATGCTTTTATTCTATATTTTTATCAAACTACAGCCTTGTGAGTTGATTTTTTTTTCACTAAAAATTGTTCCAGGGGTCCTCATAAAAAGAAAAAGAAGAAGAAAGCAGTTACAGTGGTTGAACAAGACAAGAAGAATGAATCACAGCTGGAGGTAGAGAAGAATGCAGGGACTAAGCCTTCTCCTGTGAGGTCCTTCGAAACTGGAACCGCCATAGAGGGAGGAGTTGGCTAAGGCCTCCCCAGGATATAAGGTCTGGTTTTCTATCTTGATTATGTTTTGTAATTATTTGTTCTCTCACTCTGTTCTTCGATTTTATACTTTCCAATCCCACCGACCATGCGTATGCATTTTAGTTTCTATTCTGTTTGCAATATCGTGTATAATCATCATTTGCTCTGTTAGTTCAAGAGCATGAAAACCTCTCTTGGGTTTGCAACAGGCTAAGTCTTGTAAAATGCAAGAGCATGGAGGTCCTTGGCATGACCCTAAATAGGACATTGACTTGCTTGATAGTGAAAGGAAATTCAGAAACCAAATTAATCTTTTCCTAAGCAATTTACTAATTTTCGCCGGTTGGCCACATCCTTTGAATTTCTCTTGCGTAATGACTTCATGATTTCCAAATTTTTGGTTAACCATGCATAATTGAACAATGGTTCCTTTTTTTTTGTTCCACAGGTATGGGGCTAAAGGTCTTCGTTGTGTCGTACCACCCAATGCATGGCTGGTATTTGAAGTTGAGCTGGTGGATATTATTTATAATTCTGCAAAATCCTAAAATTGTTGTTGTAGTAGTGTTCTCTTTAAGGGAAAACATGTTAGCATGATTTGTCTTGAGTACAACTTCATTTGCAAGACCAAAAGCCTTGGATGATCATGTTTTGCTTAGGCTGAACTATTAATATCTTTCATTTACTATTGGTTTTTTTTTTTCTGCTGGTTCAAACAGAAGTGAGAATTTGGATGACTTCTTGAAACTCTTTTGGTGGACTATCAATGGTTCATAATGTTTGATGCATTTCAAATTTGAAGCTCCTGATGTTGATTTTTGAATGTTATAGTTTGTTCTTTTCAGTTCCCTTTTCAAACATTTTAATTAGATTATAGAAATCAATGGTCATTTAAGAATTATCTATATATTACTATAAAGCTGGGCTTGGCAGAGATGTGGCATAATGCCTCTAAAACCAGCAAATCTATTTTTTCTCTCATCTCCTTTTGACATCTTTCCTTTTGTTTTTCTCATTTTTGTTCCATTTTGTGTATATAATTGCCTATTAAGTCATCAGGTAAGACTTATTGGCCGGCACATCAATTTTTTACTGCTAATAATAATTACATACTTTACAAGAAATTCACAAAATTAATTCACAATTAGGGAGCAATTGATAGTACACCCTACAATCGACATCCACAACTCAGGAGGATTACAATGGAAGTGAGATCACATATTTTATAGACAAATACATGAAAATTGTATATATACATATGGAAAAACATATATAAGCATGTCGTTATGCCGATTTATCTATATAATAGGAGTATATAATGAGAAATGATATATTGTTTATCTCTTTGAAAATCAACCTACTTGTATCTATGTTGATTTAAATTAAAGTCGTTGGACACATCCTTGAGGGTGACACACACTCCTTGAAGCCTGAAGTAGTTCGAATTTGGGGTGAAAAATTTCAGTAGATTGAGTTAATATTCGCAAAGGTGTGATTATGAGGTCTTATGACATTGGCATAATTCGGTCGTACCACAAGCATTATCGGCGACTTTTCAAACCTCCAAATTCAAGGATGAACCACTAATTATCCAACACTTGATGAAAGAAATCTCATTAATATAATGCAGAAAGTACTAGACTTGATATTTTAGTATTTTAAAGATACCGGTTGAATAACAAACTCAAAAAAGAAGTTAGTTAATAATGTGGAAGGTTCGGAATGTAACCAACGGTGCCCATTGCCCCGATAAATGTTCATCTAGCTCTGGGGATATGGTAATGGGTATGAAATACAGACTGGATTACAATCATTCAAACGTTCAACTGTTATGCAAGATTCCGAGATCGTTGTCAGCCCCTACTCAATGATGATAATGAACAATTAATAGATTTTTATTAGCCTTTAGGACATATTTTATGAATCTTGTCCCTTAATAGTTGATGCTTAGCTATAAATAGGGTCTCACTTTCTTGTTAGAAGACATCTCAATTTCATTCTAACACTTAGTATTACGCTATAATTCTCTAAGCTATTAAGTTCTCAAGTTCAGAATACACAAGTTATATACTTTTTGTTGTCGTTTTCAGCCAACTTCCTTGGAACTCAGGCTTATTCCATCTTATATTTCGATTTATATTGCTAATTATATGTTTTACCTATTTTAATATGCATTACTTACATGTTATTTCCTTGCAATTTCACTATTTTGGTCAATTCAACCCACATTTCCTTAAACGTGTATACAAATTAAACGGTACCATTTTAAAGGTAAACAATTTGGGGCTCACTGTGGAGCTTGGGCACTTATGGTGTTGTTTAGACCTTTCATCTCCTTAATGAGTTGCTAAGATTTATGCAGTGAGAATATGTAACGAATGTGGCCACGGTGGAAGACCCATTTGGGAGGTAAGCAAATAACCTTTGGGAACTGGCTAAAAGGAGCATGTGTACTTTGTGATGATAGGTATATATACAAGAGGAAATAGTCCATTAGGTTTTATGCTATGAAGTTGTCTCTTTATTTTCAAGTTGCTTAGAATCATATGTCCGTTGTAGTCTCTCAATAGCCTCCTGCCCAGCACTCCTTCGATTCCCTTTGCAACAGCAATCAACATTAAGTTTGTATTACCCGATATCAGGACATTTCTAACTCACTGGAATAATAGATAATTGTGGTTTGATTCTTTCCGCCACTCGAAAGATATTTGGGAAAGGAGGTGAAAAGTTATGGGTGGTAAATTGAGTTGCAAGATTCGCCTGCATCAGCATGGTGATTTGATCAATCACTCTATTAGTAATGGTCTTAATGCCATCATATTTATACGAGCACCTGAATTTCCAAATTTCCCGAGTAATAAAACTAGGAAGGCATTGAAGAATGATTTCATGGACTTGGTTTTAAGGCTTGATGAGCCACCAGGTCATGAATTTGGCTCTAATGTTCAAGGAGTTATTACCAGGTATTCCACAAACATCATAGAAGTATTTCCACACTCTTGGCCATTTCCCCCTCATTAAAAAGATGATCATTTGTTTCAATAAAACCGTTGTTACAGCAACAACATCTAGAAGGACCATGAACTTGGTGCGATTAACATCAGTGGCCAGCTTGTCCTTGAGAAGTCTCAAGACATGAAGAGAGATCTTGAAGGGCATCTTGCTATGCCAGATTTTGGTGCGAGTAAGAGCACTGTTTCTGTGAATTCTCAGAGAATTCCAGGCAGATTTGGTAGAAAAAGAGCATGATAGATCAGCAGTCCGAATAGGTGATCTTCATTCTCAGGAGATACGTTGGTGGTTTGGATATGAGAAACCAGAATATGAGGGAGCACATCATTAAGTTTATACAGATTCGAAGTGTTGTGTATGATGAAGTAAGAGACAAGAATCTTTATAGATCTGTTCTCTTGCTCAATCAGATTAGCTAAGGCACCTTTGTTGATCCAGTTATCCCACCAAAAGGATAAATTCCCTTTGCCAATTTTCCAGAAGATATGCCTCACAGTTGTTTCTAATCCATGAGTCTTCTCCATAGACAAGAGTCAGCAGAGAATTTTTTGTTCTAAAGTTCCACCAAGCTTTGGCTGCGATGTTGCATGTATAATGTAAAGTTCTAAATCCCACCCTTCCTTCAGCTTTTGGAATACACAAGTTTGGCCAAGAAATCCAGTGATGAGCTCTCCTATAGTCAAGTAAAGAGGTAACAGTGATGGAAGAGAGGGTTTCAACATGGAAGTGCATCTTCTACTTGCTTGCTCGTTGAACCCTTTTGCTAAATTTCCGATTGCAGTTTTCTTGTATTTGTCTATAAAATATGTGATCTCACTTCCATTGTAATCCTCCTGAGTTGTGGATGTAGATTGTAGGGTGTACTATCTATTGCTCCCTGATGCTGAATTAATTTTGTGAATTTCTTGTAAAATTATGTAAATATTATTAGCAGTAAAAAATTGATGTGCCGGCCAATAAGTCTTACCTGATGACTTAATAGGCAATTATATACACAAAATGGAACAAAAAATGAAAAAAATGAGATAAAAGGAAAAAATAGATTCGTTGGTTTTAGTTCACCCGAAGCAAAACATGACCATCCAAGGAGTTTTGGTCTTTCAAATGAAGTTGTACTCAAGACAAATCATGCTAACATTTTTTCCCTTAAAGAGAACACTACTACAACAACAATTTTAGGATTTTGCAGAATTATAAATAATATCCACCAGCTCAACTTCAAATACCAGCCATGCATTAGGTGGTACGACACCACAAAGACCTTTAGCCCCATACCTGTGGAAGGTAAAAAAAAAAAGGATCCACTGTTCAATTATTCAAAATTTGGAAAACATAAATTCATTAGGGAAGAGAAATTCAAAGGATGTTGCCAACAGGCGGAAACTAGTAAATTGCTTAGGAAAAGATCAATTTGGTTTCTGAATTTCCATTCTCTATCAAGCAAGTCAATGCGCTATATTTAGGGCCATGCCGAGGACCTCCATGCTCTTGCATTTTACAAGACTTCTTGCAAATCCAAGACAGGCTTTCATGCTCTTGCACGAGCAAACGAATAATCACAAATGATGATTATACATGACATTGCAAACAGAGTAGAAACTCAAATGCATACCCCATGTCTGGTGGGATTGTAATTCTTCTTTTGTCCCCAACGCGCATGCCTGATAGTGGGATTTAAAAAATATGTTAGTCCTCAACACTAACAAAGTAACTATTAAATCAGAGAAACGATCAGTTCAGTCATCCAAGTAAATTACCAGTTACACCCATTTCCAAACCCTGTATAGTAGTTTTACCAGCAGCTGCAAGCACAAAAATTTAAGCTTAATACATCGAAATAAATAGAAGACATCTTCTCATACATTAAATACAGCATACCTATACGAAATTCAAGAGGTTTTTCTTCCCTAATATTGGTATCGAATATTTTGTCACTCTCCTTCAGCTTGCCAGTATAACGTACAGCAACCTATTCAGCGGCAGAAAGTCATTATTAATAATGGAAGTGTACTCAACATGTTCTTCAAAAAGGAGAAGCTTAAATCATGGTTGACTTAATTGTGAAGTTATACCAAGATTCAGAAAGCGAAAAATTATTTACAACACATAATCAAGAAAGAAAACCAGACCTTAAATCCTACGTAAGCTTTTTTCCCACCTGGCTTGCCCTTAGACAACTCCTCTATGACCAATCCAGGTACAAAGGACTCCACAAGAGAAGGCTTATCTTGCTCAAACTCTGTAACTGTTTTGCGATCCTGTTGACGTTTCTTCTTCTTTTTCTTTTTCTTCTTATCTGAGAACAATAGTGTTGGAGTGTAAGCGTGAGAAGAAAGAACACATTCTAAAATAGATCTAAGTAGTGCATATGTATTCAATATTGTCAACTGTAGTTTTATTTAGTGTATGTGTTAGAATCTGCACTAAGTACTCATACTCATGTCATGCCTGTTTGACTTTGATACTTCACGGCAAAAAGTGATCGACATATAAATAGATGAAATACGGCTTGGTGAATAGTAAAGGACCAAATGACTTTCAAGATAAAATTAGTGAATACAGTGATTATGGGGGATAAGTTGCTAATACTGAAGATGTAGAATACTACATACATCCTATAGAACCAGAATAATGTCTGTTAGGATCAACCGAGATCTGATTTTCGCGTCTTTGAAAGCTGCAGAGTACAGAGTTTACCTTCATTACTTAAAAATTTCTTAAACCTGCAAAGAGACACTTTGGTGGTTCCATCAAATCCATGCCACACATTTGCTTGAAAAGCCTTTATTGCATCAGCAGCAGCGGCGGCATCAGCAGTAGTATCTCTGGCATTAAAGGTGAAATAAAACCACGTCCCAGCAGCATATGTTGCATTTACGTTCACAATTTCCTCGAACACATACATTTTATCCTAAATAGAAGACAGCCACGAATCATCAATTACAATAAATATTATCTTTGATATAACCATTTAAAACTAAATGAACAAGATAAGGGCTTACATTCTTTGAATTGAAATCATCAATTGCCAATTTGCACAACTCAGTGTATTCCTCTTTTATCTTTGGATTTCTCAGGTCATCATATACTTGCACAAGCCCAGCCATAAAAGAAGTACCCGGGTGGACAGAGATATCAAAACCCTATTGCACAAAAGTAACACCACAAATATAACAAAGTAAAACATACAATAATGTACATGACGATGCAAGACCTAATGATCAATGAAGTGGACTGAGAAAATGAGACCTCAAGCGTTATCTAGTACTTGTCCCGGTGGAAGGTACTGCCCAAGTGGAATTAATAGCTCATTTTGGCCAAGTTTCTTGGAAGCCAAAAGTGCTTATTTTAGAGAATTGACGTGTTTGAAGTAGTAGCAGAAACGTTTTTTCAGAAGCTTTGGACAAAATTCATGCTGTAATATTGACAAAAAGTTACTTTTATACCGTATTAATTAGATAACACAATAATACTACTCCAAAAGTACTTTTCTGAAAAATCACTCCTAACAAATTCCAAATAAGTAGATTTTGAAAGCTCGGCCAAACCGGCTATTAGTCTAGACGCTTGAACAGGCCACAGTTATAAAAGAACAAACAAAATAAGCATACAATAAGGGTTCATTTGGTACTTCGGATAAGGATAATAATTCCAGAATAAAAATTGGGATTAACCTTTATCACTAGTTTGAAATATTAGCTAATCCTAGAACTACATTATTAGAACTGAGATGTTTGAAGTAGTAGCGGAAGTGTTATTTTCAGAAGCTTTGGACCAAATTCATACTCTAATATTGACAAAAAGTATTTTTAATACTGTATTTATAATTAGATAACACAATACTGCTACTTCAAAAAAGTACTTTTTCGAAAAGCACTTGTAACAAAAACACAATTTATATAAAAGAAAAAAGAAAGCATACAATAAGGAGTCGTTTGGTACGTCATGGGATAAGGATAGTACTCCCGCGATGAAATTTTGTTCCAGCTAATCCTGAAATTATTTTTATTTCACTCTTCGTACCAAAATGGTGGAATTACTATTCTTGTTTATCCCATCTCGCGTACCAAACAACTGGTAATAGCATAAGTAGGTACCTCGCTCTCCTCCCACTCCTTGTAATACTGTTTCCATATCTTTCCATCAGGCTTACCCTCCAAAATTTCAAATGAAGGATCATCAGAATCATAGCCTATGGAGTAGTCACTTTCCTCTGAATCATTGTCATCATCGTCATCTTCTTCTTCATTCATATTCTCTTCTTCCTCTTCCGACTGTCGTTTCCTCCCACGATAGGGAAATTCACAAGGGATCTCCAGTTCCGGTTTCGGCATTGCAATATTGAATTGATCTTAGCCTAATGGACAAAACTCTTCTCCCCAATCTAGATCTTATTACAAAAATTTGAACAAAAATAAGTGAGTGCGCAAATTATTTTTCCCCTCGCTAAAATCATGAATGTAATGCTAATGTCCAAACAATTATGCCGAACTGTTAGGCTTGCTGATATAAACCGCACTAGACAAACGCGGTGTTATGATCTTGCACGTTGACAAAGGGAATGATCTCTGAATTCTCTTATGAGATACCGCATGCTCTACCAATTTAGCCACCCTCACGAGGCTATTTGTGATAATATTTATTCTAATTAATTGTTATTGCAATACTTTTCATTAGGGGGGTATGCGTTTTCGGGGAGGATTGGAACCTAAATAAATTCAAGTATCAATTTTGATTTTTATAAAAGAAATTTAAAAATTTAACGCTGCTACGTTATTAAATTGGTAAAAAGACCATGGAGGCCAACTAGGCAACATTGGATGATTTTTGAAAGACAAAACAAAGAAAAGTGACTTTGATGGTAAATTTTACTAAAAGTTGAGTGACTACTAAGCCAATCAATTCTAGACATTCACATGTAACTATCTCAAAAATGATATAATGGTGTGTGTGTGTATATATATTTGTTATATCGTCAATACATAAAACTTAAATTCTTTTTATTTCATAATCATCATTGATATATCAGTTACATTATATAATGGCATTTGACCTCAACCTTGGCTCAAGAAAAGTGCTTGAGCATTGTCATCACTACAATAGAGACAAGGATGTTGAGTCTCAACATGTTCATCATTTTTCAAAACATCCCTAGACTTCAACACCAACTCTTTATTACTAAGAGGGCCACAATTTTTCTCCAACACAATTAAAATTGCATGACTAAATGCCCCATAAGCTTGATTTTCATTTTCAATTCCTCCAACATCTTTGCATTCTTCATTAGCTTGACATCCACTTAGCAAAATACCCTCATCTTGTCTAAGTGGCTTCAATAAATCTAACTCCACTTGATCAGGCAAAGAAAACATAACACTAGCCTCATTTTCAAAGAGTTGTAACATGTGTGTTCCAACATCTGAGGTGTTTATGTTTGTTAAGGATGTTAGATGTTCCAAGACTGTTTCAGGAGGGATGAATCTACGCTTGTAATAATGAGATTTTGATGCCGACTCCGACTTATTTGGGACTGAGATGTAGTTGTTGTGATGAGATGGTCCAATTTGCTCTTTCTCTTTGTCAATTAGGCCTCCACTATGGCAAGAATCTGAAAGAACAGTGAAAGTTGCTCCTTCTGGTACTCTATTCACTATTTTTCGAATGTCCACATCTGCCAAATAAATGTATTAATTAAAAGGTTATTAAGAACTTAAAATTGTGTAATAATATGTAAAATATAAACATTTTTACAAATTGGAGTCATTAGGAAATGGTGGCTTCAATGAGTATATGTTTTGGACTCTCTTTGGAAGCTATAGCTAAATTAGCCTCCTTTATTATATATGAGTTGATTTCTCAAATGATCATTCAATTTTATGATTTTTCGCTATAATTTTCTTGTGAAAAGATAACTTATTGAGCTTTATGACTTTACCGCGATAAATAGTACGTTCTGTGGTTGTATATCAGTGAAGTTTTCAGGCTAACATGACATGACCATCATGGCTATTTTTGATGGTTTAATTTGACATGTCTATTTGCCTTTCCGGTGTCGGGGAGACAAAATGAGCGGGTACGGGAGGTCTAGTATCCAAATTGATTGACTAGACAACGGCTACTTCACTTATTATTTTAATATTAGTCACTTACATATCCTGGGATGGAACAGAAAGTACGCTTTCTAACCCGAAGCGCTTTCCACCATAGGAAAAGTTCAGTTAATTTTAAGGGATAAAATTTAGTTTTATGACTATCTTTACAATGGTAAGTTGGATGATCATTCGAGAAATTAACCCGTTAACAATTCCCTTCTCTAGGAGACAAAAATACTACCTTTTTTAATCAAGTAATTTATAGCTAGATTAGATAAAAGATCAAGAAATTAACTTACTAGTAATATAATTGAAATCAAGAGGAATGATAGCTTCTTCTTGGTTCTTTTTTCCAGTCAATGTTCCATGACCACTAAAATGAAAGTACAAAACATCCCCTGGTTCACCTTCATCAACCATTTTATTAAGTGCTTTTTTTATATTAGCTCCAGTAGGCATCACAGGGCAGCCTGATTTGTCCATCAGCAGCTCAATGTGCTGTGAATCGAACCCGAATCGATTCACAAGCACATCTCTCATAGCTAAAACATCGTTGTGACATCCATGTAACCTGTAATTTAACAGTGGCAAAGTCAGAAATTTCGTTAAAACTACTCAAAGTTTAATATACATGTTCGATAAGGGGTGTTTAATTGACCACCCTTCATTCTATATGGCTACGCTACTGACCTGTAACGTGTGTTTTCGTAGTTGCAACCTACTAGAACTGCCAATTTCTTACCAACTTTCTCCATTTTTTTCAGAAATAAATGAATGCAAGAACTGTTTCTTTTTGTAGATTTATCAATGTCGAAGTGATTTTTTGTGGTTTGATTGAGTAAGAATTTATAGAGAAAGTTTCATTTGCTATTGCTTGTAAGTTTCATAATTGCTTATGAGGTGCCATTTCTGAATTTGTACTTTAAGAAATTAGAGGAATTAAGCAATGCGATATTTGTTTTTCCTTTTTTGTCCCTTTCTTAAAATAAGGTTTTATAGGATGATTTCTCTGCTCACACGGAAAAATAATTTTATTCTGATTGAGTAATAGGAGAGTATTGGCGAAAATTTCGCGCCATGATAAAAGTTGTTTTTTGGTGACTGACTGAAAGATTATGTGTTCAAGCTGTGAAATCTTTTTTTGTAAAAATGTAAAGTAAGACTGCATATAATAGATACATTATGGTTCAGGCCTTATCCGCACCCCTATACACAACAAGATCTAGTAGGTAGCCTTTTAAGTAATATAAATCGAAAGAGAGCCTTGGCGGGAGTTGTTTTCCTGTGACTGACCAGAAGGTCACAGTTTTAAGCTGTGAAAATTACCTCTTGCACAGATGTAAAGTAAAATCACGTACAATAAACACATTATGGTCTGACTCTTACTCGAACCCCAAAAACTTAATTATAAAACTATCGATACATGTAAAAAAAAAGTTCTTTATTCGGTTGGAATAAGGAATGTTACTATGGTGGTATCAGATATAATCCAGCTAATAAAAGTGTGCCAATTGGCAAAATTGAATGATCATTGAGTTATTTTGTTAGCCAACTTGTTATATTGATGGAGACAAGAAACTGCATGTTTCCTTTCACGTAACATCTACATCAACAAGAGAAATTTCTTAGAAATCACTTAATCACTTTAGTAATCATCAGCTTTATTTGGTAATTGTTTGATGTGTATATCATATAGTATTTACGTGACACAAACTGAAGGAATGGACAGATAATATATGAGCAATAACTGTTTTTCTTATCTAAAAAGTGGGATATTTCTAAGTCTTGATATGGAAATGTATTGCTTTAGAGCAAAGAAATACAAAGGAGAGCCTGGGAAGTTATTCAAGGCTCCAATTAGGAAGTTAAGAAGATAATGTGTTTTCACATTCTATATCGCATGCAAGCGAAGCTAGCTCGAACCACAAATTGGTCAGACTCGTAATTCACTTCTGAATTCTGTGTCCAACCATAGTAACGTTAATTGCGGTTACATTCATAAGTAACGTGGTCCATCTTTATTCCATTTCATGGTAACGTCATGATAAAAAAGCAAAATTATCTAATATACCGCCAGAGCGACATAAATCATTAGGTATTATGCAAGAGTGCAGAGAAATCGCTCTTATTGATAAATAGCATACCACAAGTTTCTAGCTTGATTCTTCAAATGCTACACATAGATGATAGTGTTTTTTAGCAAGTGTTACACACAGATGATAGGATGAAATCTGGAATTCATCTCGACGTCCTTTTAGCCAGGTGGCCAGTTCATCTGTCGTCCCCCGAGAAGGTGAAGGTGAAGATGATAAACAGATTGACCTGACAAAAACAATCTTCAGGTTAATATACATTTAAATGGAACTACTATAACTGGAAATAAGGGGAGCACGAAGCAAGTTACTGACATCCACTAGGTCCATCGTTGATCACGAGTCTGAAACCATTCTCAAGAAGACCTTCCTGTTTGGCAACAAGCTTTGCTGTGTAAAGAAGTTGACCGAGAATCTCGCAGTGCTTTTCTTCAGCCTGAAAGAAATTCAAAAAGAAAAACCTGGTAAAGTAACATGCAAGAGTATACCAGACGTCACCAACTCAACCGTTTGTAAAGAGTTGATGACATTACATTCGATTTGAAGCAATACTAGATCGATTAAAGAGGGATTTGCATATCATACAAAGCAGCATAGATCCAGTGGTACTCAAATCTTTCAAGAGATCACCCAGTTATGAAGTGCAAGGACTAAGGGCATTGTCCTATGTACCCTAGACAACTGCTCATTCAGGTAACAACAACATATACCCAGCGTAGTACCACAAAGTGGGTCTGGAGAGGCCAGAGTGCACGCAGATCGTACCCCTACCTAAGAGGTAGAGAGGCTGTTTCTGGTAGACCCTCGACTGAAGAAAACAACAATCCAAAGCAGTCCAGAAAAAGAAGTAATGGAAGCTCAAGAAACAACACATAGTAACAAAAACAACATATAGTAACAGAACAGTACTACAACAAAATAATATGATACTTGAAGTACAAGAAACAACAGATAGTAAAAGGACAAGAAAATACTAGAACAATACTATAAGTACTAGTATGGACGGACAACAAGACTGCTCATTCCGGTAACCAAATGTAAAAAGACGAAATTTGAGACGAGCTCTACAAACTTGTTATTCTCTGTTCTCACTAAATAAACAAGTGAAAAGAAAGAAGAAGGAATGGAAGAAGATCGACCCCTCAGCCACTGAATAGCAGCTTCACGGAATGCTCTGAATCAGAGTCTTAACTAGCTCATTGCTAAAGCTAATTTCTAAAATCTTGTTTCTTTTTCTAGTCTACAATTCTTCATTTGATCAGGCAAACAAGGATCACACTAAAGAGCAGAACATGAAAAAAGTAAACCGTTAGACTTCAAACCAACAAGTTTGGTGAAGCAATCGCTTCAAAGCATCACCAATTTTCTCATTTCTCATATACT
Source organism: Capsicum rhomboideum (assembly GCA_031232105.1). Classification (NCBI taxonomy): domain Eukaryota; kingdom Viridiplantae; phylum Streptophyta; class Magnoliopsida; order Solanales; family Solanaceae; genus Capsicum; species Capsicum rhomboideum. Next base: position 124,252,637 of record CP124710.1, on the reverse strand, counting down.
CATGACTCAAATATTCTGATAGCAAATGCAGAGCTTCATTGAGCTTCTTGTGTGCATATCAACAAACTATCAGCAACATACTACAAAATTGTGCCTGCTAATAAGAAAAAGAAAATTTCCTAACTCCATCTGATGATTCGGGACCAAGAACCCCAAATTAGTCAGTAAATGAGTGACAAAGAACACATGATTAAAGAAATGTGTAGACCTCAGATATTGATTTAATTGTACAGAGCCTTCACATGTTACACTACAAAGCACGAAAAGAAAGAGAGCAAGAAACAAGAAATAAAGAATGAACGAACACCGAACTAAATAACTGATTTACAAATAAACATGGACAACTCCTTACACCTAGAGTAGCTCCATGGAATGCTGTAAGTATGAGCAGCAATGCGCTCAGGTTAGTTTCTAATTTTTATTCTTTTAAATTCCATTTTTAACAATTTGTTTGATCAGAGATAGCAAGGATCGTTTTATTGAAGTGCAATCACATAAAGCCAAGTACACCTCTAAGCGAATAAGTTAGCAAAGCTGGCTTCTAAGAGTCACCATTTTTTACTTCACTAAAAGCACTACCTCAAATATTCGGAAGCATAAATGCAGGGAATTGTTGTGCCTCTTGTGTGCAACGTTTTAACAACTATGAGCTCGTATGAAAAGCTTGTTCATCCTCTTTCAGAAAGAAAACAAAATACCTTGGAAAGTCCAGTTAAGCCATCCCTGACCTTGGGAATAAGCAGAATGTGCACAGGAGCTTGGGGATTTATGTCTCTGAAAGCTAAAACCTGCAATAAACAACAAATTAAATACAAAATACAACACTCCCTCCATTGACTTGGCAACCCCGTAAGAAGCAATACATAAAATGGTAATTTTACTATATCACCCCTAAATATTATTAAGTCATCTCACACAGTGGGAACCCCACGTGGTGGGAATATACTGGGTATGTTGTTGTTGTTGTTGTTGTATCTCACACAGTGGGAAATGAACTGGAAATAATTAGTACTAAGTAATAAGGGTAAAATAAGTATAAAATTGTAAATTATCTCTTGATATTCCAACCTAGACAAGTAAAAGTGGACATCTATTTTTAGTATAGTGGGCAAACAAAAGTGAATGGATGGAGTAAATCAAAAGAAGTAGCTGACATAGCTTAAAGACTCGTGCATATTGATGCACAATATCAAAATACTCATGGTGGATAAAGTACTGAAGCCCTAAAAATGAAAAACATGCTTCATCGAGAAATTGAAGATTTTTGACAAAACAACAACAACAAACTATACGATCATTGCCAACATCCAAGCAAAGTTTAGGCACCGTTTAAAAAAGCAATTAAGCATTCCCTATTCCCAGTGTAATTAAAAAGACGAGTTCAAATAATCACCCGGAAAAGAAAAACGCTTCACATCTCATGGACATTTGGATTATAAGCACACGTTATAGCCCATTTTGTTAAATCTTTTCCAGGTCTAATTGGAGTGGCCTACTTACATAGCATTAAAATTCACTATATCCACTCCTCAAATCAAAAACTTTAGTTGCATACCGAGCCCACCAGCTTGTATTTTCAGAAGTTTATACCAGGAAACATTTTTACTATACCACATTTTCGAATGTCTAAAAAGTAGTTTTCTCAAACAAGATGAGCAATTATGTGCAAGATGTTATCTTAGCTATCCCAGTTAACAAGAGCTCCTCTTACTAGTGGAATTGGCGCTCCAATCTGAACCTTTCTTCTCCACTCCATAAGGAACCACACAAAAAAAGCTGAAAAACGATATTTTGGGGCATGAACTAGTATTCAACTATGTGTGTGTGTGTCAGAAATCAATATGATTTCAAGTGTTTGGTCAACTCAAATTGTGATAAATGTTATCCCATGAAAATATTTTCTACCAAAAGGAGGAAATTACTTGTGTCACTCATTGGCAAGCCATCATTTTCTTTTACAAACATCCAACTCTAACTCTTACACAATATCGCTAGCTAAGTCAACACTTATTGTTAACTTTAATACTACTCAAAATACCACCAAAACACTATCCTTGCTTTTATACCTAGAACCCTAAAGACTGCCTAAGATGGACAATTATGGGTGTATTCTGTATCAAGGAAAATGTTTTTCAGAAAATATTTTCCAGTTTTCCCATGTTCGGTTGGTCAAAAATAGAAAACAAGTTCCTTTAAAATGACTTCTCTTACAGAAGTAAAGAAAGGAAAATAAGTTCCATAATTTTGTTCCACATTGTTTGTGTCCACCCCACCCTCCAACATAGCTCATCTTCACTCCCACCCCACCCCCACCTCTCATACTATTTGTCTAGATTATATATTACAATATTTTTTGCTAACATACCGAACACAAGAAAATAAGTAAGAAACACACTTATTTTCCTAGAAAACTTTTTCCACGGAAAACATTCTCCTCCAAACAAATTGTGGCCTAACCAATACAAGCTGAAAACACACAAGCAAATGAAACACACACCCAAGTGGCATATATACCTTGTCATCCTCGAATACAATGTCTGCTGGGATTTCCTTCTTAATGATCTTGTCAAATCTGACAATCAAGAATCAATTTTTTAAACAAAACCCCCCACAATAATAAATAAGTTAATTAAACATCCAAATTAACAGAAAATTGAAACATATTGTCAAATCTGACAATCAAAAAACAATTTTTAGAAAACAACAACATACCCAGTGAAATCCCACAACTGGGGTCTAAAGAGGGTTAGAATGTACACAAACCTTACCCCTACCTCGTGGAGGTAGAAAAGGTTGTTTCCAGAGGACTCTCAGCTCGAATACAGCAAATCAAAGTAGGTATGGAAAGGGAAAACGACAATGAAGAAAACATCGCAACTAATAAGGAAACAATAACAACAACAAAATAGTGCAATAACCGAAACAGCATAAACAACAGATGATGATAGAAATCAAAAGCAAGATACTACAAGAATAAGGCTAATACTACGACAGACACCACCAAGCCTAAACTCGTCGATAAGCAAGACAACACTCTATTACCTACTAACCGTCTACCTTAATCCGCGATCTCCATACCCTCCTATCTAAGGTCAATTAATCATCCAAATAAACAGAAAATGATAACATATTGACTAATCTGATAATCAAGAATCAATTTTTAGAAAAACCCCACATCATAAACAAAGCTCATTAACCATCCGAACAAACAGAAAATAGAAACATATGGTCAAATCTAAAAATCAAGAAACAATTTTTAGAAAAACCCCACAAAAATAAACAAAGCTCATTAAACATCCAAATAAACACAAAATGGAAACAAATAGTCAAAACTGAAAATCAAGAACCAAAGCAACAACAACAACATATCCATTGTACTCTCACAAAGTGAGATCTAAGGAGGGTAGAGCATACGCAGATCTTACCACTACCTCAGAAGTAGAGAGGCTGTATCCGATGGACCCTCGGCTCAAGAATCAATTTTTAGAAAAACCCCACCCCACAATAACAAACTAAGCTAATAAAACATCCAAATAATCAGAAAATGGAAACACATTGGCAAACCTGACAATCAAGAATCAATTTTTAGAGCAACCCCACAATAATAAACAAAGCTAAGTAAACATCCAAATTAACAGAAAATGGTACTCCCTCCATCCCATTTTATGTGGCACCCTTTCCTTTTTTTGTCCGTCCCAAAAAGAACTTCAATTTAACTTTAAAATTCTCCTTTTATCCTTAATGAAATGATTTACTGTCACACAAATATGTATGGACTATTTTAAACCACAAATTTTAAAAGTCTTTTTTTTTTTTTTTCTTAAATACTATCCAAGTCAAACAGTGTCACATAAAATGAAACTGAGAGATTAACATATTGTCAAATCTTACAATCAAGAATCAATTTTTACGAGAACCCCACAATAATAAACATACAAAAAAACTGAAACATATAGTCAAATTTGAAAATCAAGAATCAATTTTTAGAACCACCACCCCCCCCCCACACACACACACACACCCAATAATAAACAAAGCTCATTAACCATCCAAATAAACAGAAAACTGAAACATATTGTCAAATATAACAATCAAGAATCAATTTTCAAGAAAACCCCACAACAATAAACAAAGCTAATTAAACATCCAAATAAACAGAAAATGGAAACATAGAAAGAAAAAAGAATACATGGTAGGAGCATCAGAAGGAACAGCAAGAAGAGCAGCTTCTTTCTCAGAAGCCATAGCAGCAGTAAAGTGTGAAGTGAGTACTTGGAGTCGCCTCCTATTGGGGTTTTCTGAACTCATATTCTAGGCTTCATTTTGCTTGTGAGTATGTTAACTTTATTAATCAACAGATTGATACTATAAGTTTATCATAATTGTGATTAGATATACCAAGTTTTCGCTTGTACAATGCGATACTTTTATTTTAGGCATAATACATAAACGTACCCTATAACTTGGCTTCAAGTATTTATGCACTTCAACTTTGCGTGTGCACTAGTGGGTATTTAAACTTGTATAAAGTTGAACAAGTAGACACACATGTTACATCATAATTTGTGTGAAACATTACGTAGAACACGTGTGTTTACTTGTTCAAATTTATAAAAGTTTAAGTGTCTACTTGTGTAAATCCAAAGTTGGAGGACGTAGATGCCAGTTGGAGGACGCAGATGTCAGCTAAAGACAAGTTTTAAAAAAACACGTTTATATATTATGTCTTTATTTTATGTTCCAAATGACAATGATTAGATATACCAGGTTTTCGCTTGTACAATGCGATATGTTTATTTTAGCCATAATAAATAAATGTATTCTTTAACTTGGCGTCAGCATACATCTATGCCTTTCAATTTTGGGTGTGTACAAGTAGGCGTTCAAGCTTGTATAAAGTTGAGCAAGTAAACCACGCGTCTTATGTGGTAATTCGCGTGAGACATCATGTAGGACATGTGTTTACTTGTTTAATCTTATACAAGTTTATGTGTTATCTTGTGTACACGTAAAGTTGGAGGATGTAGATGTCAGCTGAAACCAAGTTAAAAGGCACGTTTATATACTATGCCATTATTTTATGTTCCAAATGAAAATGACGTTTTGCTTCTCTTCGCTTTTATAATTTACAAGAAATGACACCTTTCGACACACGGTAGTAAAGGAAACACATATTTATATGGAATGTTAGTTTAATATGCAACAACTTGAACTTGACTTATCTCTTTTATCAAAAAAATAATTTATATTTGTCTTATGGGTGTTATAAAAGATAATTTTCTTTCACCACAATATGATGGTTAAAGTTTGCACACAAAATGTGTTTTGCGTCTCTAAGAGGATATCTAGGTTTTGGAAATCAAGGAATTCATCTATTTTGTAATAATTTCTATGACCGATGACACGAATTGTGATTGCTGCAACATTATTTTAGCTAAGAAGAAACTCATAAATCTCCTAAACTAATATTTACGGTGAAACACTACACATCATTTAGAATAATTTTCATATTGATTTACTTGTTTTTATCAATATTGGGCTCGGATGTTATGATGAATCTTCTTCAAATAGATTTGATCTCCTTCGTTAAATTGATTAGGCCCATTTGAAAATATTCTTGTTTTCTCTTGATGGTCTATGGGCCAAATCATACTTTAGTTCTTGCATCTCATGAGTTCCCCAACATTTTATCCCTTTGGGAGTTTCAAGGCTTTAAGCGATATACACTGTATACAAAAACAATATACTATCACGTCATTCAAAAAATATTAGAAGAATATTTTTAAAAAATTAAGAACTTTTAATCTTGACAAATAAGATAAATTACCTATTACAACAGGTAAATGTCATGTGATAATGTAAAATTTCTTGCTTCTACATTCTACGATCTACGACAAATAACATATAAACTCTAGCATAAATAATATTAAGTAAATTTCTATATAAACTACCAGTATTGTATTAAAATAAGACAGGTTATTTTTTATAATAGTTAAATGCGATCTGATAGTGTTAAAAAAAACCCATTAGACTAACAATCAAACCTCTCTATAATGTCGTCATTTGTTTGATTATTTTTTTTTGTTGCTATAGTGAAATACTATTATCGAGAAGATACTATATTAGTTTTATGTCCTTTTTACAAGAGATTTTCACTTTTACGTATAAGAGATTTAAAAATATCATTTTCTCTTAGTTAATTACTTAATTTATAAACGACTATAAAAAATTATTTCCTTGATGTGATATAACATAACACGACAGATTAGTTCCACAAAAAACATATTTATTATAATACAACTTCGGTTGTCAAATATTTTCACTTACTTAACTACTCTCAAGACAAGAATCATATACCTTTAATATTTATACAAAAAAATTGTGTACCATCACTTAATATACCAAACAAGAATTAGGTAAATTATCAAAGGTGGCAAAGAACACCTCATTTCATCATCCCTTTTTTTGGGAAAATATTTTTTTTGTCAAATATATAATTTTCCACCGACAAAAATAGTCATCATTTCTTCTTTAAAACCCCACAAATAAATTAATCATTTTGGCAATACACTAATTTCCAAAAATTTATTCTATGAGTCCCTTTCAAGTAGTCTAATCTAATAACAACCATATTGGTAAAAAAATCAGAATAAAGACAGATATTTTTATTCCAAATCTAGGAGTTTGAATCAAGAATAATAGTCCAAATTTCAAATAACTACCATGACAATGACAATACTTTGATTAGGAAGAGCTTAATTAGTTAATATCGCGCTTATTATTAAATTAAAAAAAGCATTAGTATAATATTTTTAGTGGAATAATTAGCCGACACTATTGATTTAAGAAGTTATCATTATGTTTTTTAGCGGAACATTAATTAGCCAAAAATATTAAGGTTTATAGTTTCTTATTAATTTTTTGAGGTAGGGTCAAGTAAACACATAAATAGTGAATTAATTTGTACTACCTTTGTTACAAAATAAGTGTCGTTTTCCCAATTTAGAGAGTTAATTTAAATATTTCTGAAGGTAAATTGTTATAGATGAGCGTGGTAAAGTATCTAAAATAATTGAATTTGAGCTCCTTTTTTCTTCTTCTAATGATTCAAATGAATAAACATATTAAATTAATAAATAATTCAACTAATAGTTTGAATCAAGAAACAAGAAATGAAAGAACGAAGTCGTACGAAGTGACAAAAACTTTGTGGTTAAAACGTAAAAAAATAAATACATAGAAATAGTTCTGATGGTTCAATAATCTTATTACTTCAACTCGAAGCTTGATCTTAGTCATTTCTACTAGATGAGTCCTAATGAGGGAATAATTAAATATTTTACAATAAAATTACAGGTTGTGATTCTTTTCATGTCAATATGATTAAAAAAATATATATTTTAAAATGATAATCAAGTTTTACATAGTTTGAAGTTGAAGAAGTTAAAAGTGACAGATAATTTGAGACGACGGAAAAAATTCAAACTAGTATATTTTAATTTTATTTTATTTTTTTGTAGGTTACAACAAGAAGGTACTCCTCGGAAGAATATAGTTAGGTAAACCAATTTGTGGATAACTATGCTGTCCATCTTTTTTAAGGGGTATTTTAAGTAGTGGAACATTTGCTATTATCAAGAACAAGAAGCTAATTTTGGATGGTTTTAGGGTTTATCGATTCTTTCTAGTACTAGATATTTCAATTTTTGTAATCCTATTTCTTGGAAATATGATCATTAGGATCTATGAGAACAAGAAAAGAATCAAATTAAACTGACATCTTTGTTTTTTGTTTAAGAGAGGGAGATTTAAATTTAAGAGGGAGAGATTTAAATTGTGACAATGATTAAATATTTTAATAACAATAACAACGTACCTAATGTAAAATCTTATTAATAGAATCGGAGAAGAGTAGAGTGTAAGTAAATCTTACACCTATTTTGAGAGGCAGAAATGTTGTTTTCGATAGACTCTCGACTCAAAAAAAAAAAAAAAAAAAGAAGAAGAAGAAGGAAGACAAAGTATGTCGTAAAAATAAAAATACTTAGTAACTACAACAAAATAGTAGGCTAATCGATTACAAAAAACAACATATAGTAACAAAAATTGAAGGACAAGAACTACAAAAAGTAATATTACTAATATTGGTATGAAAGAAGAAACTAGGCATCACACAACAACCGACTAACCCTCTACATTAATTTACGCCCTCCGTAACCTTTTATCTAAGCTTATGTCCTCGAGCTAAAGTTGTGTCATGCATGTCTTGTCTAATCACCCCTTCTTAATACTTCTTCGGTCTGTCTCTACTTCTCCTAAAACCTGCCAGAGAATATTAATTAAATATTCCAATAAAGAATATTAATGATCAATTGGATTCGACTAATTACTGTAGTACTTTCTTGGACCCTAATTTATTTAATTATTCATAGACTATATTCTAATATTTCAGATGATGATTCCTATAACCACAGCAACAATACCAAGAACAACAGTAAAATGTTGGGATGAAACAGTTAGGAGAATTTTTTGAGTAAATTTTTTTTAAAAAAAAACTTCTAACATACATAATATTTTGTCATTTTCTTTTAATTTCTTTACTATATATACGTTACCACTTACAACTTTTTTATTCTAATGTATAGATTCCCTAAGCAACTAACCTCTATTGGTTTTGTGCTTTTTTCAAGGTTCCAACTTTTCTTGGACACAATTGTGCATCTTGAAGATGTAGTAATCTCTTATTAAAAATTAACCCAGTAGTACTAATTACTACATCAAACTCTATGTACTTTGATAATTTTAAACTTCCTAATTGTTGGAAAATTATCACATATAAATGCAAATAAAGATAAATGCAAATAAATGGATGCAACAGAAAATAAATAAGTAATTTTTATTCGAAAATGTCGACAAGTATGTGTCGAGTCTTTTTAAAATAAATTATTTTAAAGGATTTCAATACGATTCAACAACATTTTAAAAAAATAGAAGCATCACATGAATGTGGTGTATGTAGGTAAACCCTTAACTTAACTCCACCCCCACTAAAAGTTGTTAAGATTATAGGCACTTTGAGTTCTAATTTTCTTTTTTTTTTCATATAAATAAAGTATATGGTAGGCCACTATTAATTGAAAGAAATATTTGTTCCCACTTTAAAATTGATCCAATTCATTAGACACTAATTAAATACAACTTGACTTGTCTTTATCTTAACATTTGTTTAACGTCAAAGAGTTGATTCAATGGTCAAGTATGTATCTAGTAATTATAAAGTCACCAGTCCCAATACTACATCACACGTCTTCACTCCTAAGATTTTTTTTTTTTAATCATCAAATTAAAGTCTCGTGGAATAGTTAGAACTTTTTTACTTATAATTATAGGTCTCGAGTTTTGACAAAAAAAAAATAAATCTTATATTTAATTCAAATTCAAAAATTAGCTTGTCATGTGAAAACTATTAAAGATTGATAGATCGAGGAACTCGAAAAGACCCTTATCGTGAATAAAAACTCAAAAAATAGAACTCCCAGTCAGCAAAGTTCTTATTAGTGAGTTTGGTCAATACCAAACCTAGATCGACTAGATAATTCTGATACCATGATAGAATGATAGAAATGTATGAGAGAATTGATGAGATCTTATTTACTGAATAAACTGCTGAAGAATCGATGATACATTTATACAAATTAATAGTTCTTAACCCTAGCTAATTATGCTTACAATGACTACATAATATCTCACAATTAATAATACAATACAATATTACAATTTTTGCTTTTACTCAGACCATACGCTAACAAAGACTATATAAAGTGGCACATAATCTCTATCCCCATCAATGTGAGACTCAACACCTTTGTACGCTCAGAACTGAATATTCAAACGGACAATATATAATATGGGCCCAACATCTCACAAAAAAGAATTGAAATAGTGGCATTAGTTCTAACTCATTTGTAAAAGTTAGCTCATGGTGAAGATTTCCATCAATGTGAGACCCAACATTTTGAGCGATAAGATTGGAGTTGCCGTTCATAGGAAATGCTTGGTTAAAGCAAGATTCTTTTGCGTGAATCTGAATTAAACGAGTTCCAAAATGAATTTTGAACTCTAGATAGAAAACCCCAAAAAAAAATTCTTTTCTTTTTGTGGTTGGCTTAATTAAGGTTTTCCTCTTTTTAGTAGATGGTCTGCACTACCAAAAACATTACTAAGACTGCATGATCTTATATTTTACAGTGACATGTTTGTATCTTTGTGGATTAAAGGGAGAAAAAGTCTAACATGTCAGTATTATTTCATAAGAGAATATGCATATGTTAAAAAGAGTAAGTGAATTAAGTCATCAGTGATAATGTGTCTTGATGTTCCCTTATATCACTTTTCAACTTTTCAACTTTTCAACAAAGACTGCTTTTGGTGTCCTTTTGTCACAACAGAGACATCTCAACAACTCCATTCCAAGCATCTTTTGTTGGATAAAATTAAAGAGTTAGGAACAAATCAATTCTTGGCGAAATTTCCTCTCTATCTCTTTCGATCTATCATAACAGATTGGACTATATATTAATCGATTCGAATATAGTACGCTTACCTTTTTTCGTTCATTTTCCACGAAAGTATAACCTTCATTGTACTTAAGAAGCAAGCGAAGTAGGTAAAAATACTCTCTTCACGCCTTAAAATAGTATGTTCACCTCATTTTAGTTAATTTTTTCACGAAAATACATTCTCCATAATAATTAAGAAAAATGCGAAGCATATAGAAGTATTCACTTCACTCCTTGCCTATGTGTTGGATCGTTTCCCACTCCCATGAGTTTAAGATTTGTACATTAATATTGTATAAAGTTTTTACATTATCATGTAATCGACCTACACTAATATGTTTAACTCTTTATTAATTACTAGTTTAATATGATTGACAGGAACATCTCTATCCCATATAGGTAGGAGTAAAGTTACCTATACGAACAACTTACTTTCACTATACTCCACTTGTGGAATAACGCTGAGATTTGTTGTTGGTGGTGTTACTTCTAGTTTATTTTAAGAAAAAAAAAAATTGAGGAAAAGAAACAGGAATTACGCACATCATGCATGAATTTAATAATAATTATGGTGGGCATCAATCATTTTTCAATTTCCTAAATTTTAGCTTTATGTTTCGACAATATGGATCACTCGTGTAATATTCCCTCCGTTTCAAAATAGTTGGCTCTTGTCGACTTGACATTCTCTTTAAGAAAATATTTATTAAAAGTTTATTTTTACCAAATTAGTCTTAATAATTATGCTTTAAAAATATAAATCTAAGTATTATACACTATGTAGTCATTAATAATAGGGGTAGTATTGAAAGAACATAATAAAATTCTCTTGATTTCAAAAATTAGATAACTAAATTAAAATAAATATTTTTAGCAAGATGATCAACTAAAACGAAACAGAGGGATTAATAGTAAGAAGCTATGATTGAAATTTCAATAAAGATTAAAGAGATTGTGACAATTATTATGGTGGGAATCAAGCAAACGTGGCTTACTGGTTATAAAGTGTTAGGTAAACTGAGAAAATAATTATTGTGCTTTTAATAATGACCTTAAAGAAATATATAGATTGTAGAGATTTTGTTGATATGAGCTTAAATTAAATAGATTGATATTAGTCGGTGAAATTTTATATAATCGATTCTAACTCATTTGAAATTAAAGCATAATTTTATAACTTTAGTCTCTACATTATTGACAAACTTCAAATTTACTAATCGCGATATGCCTAAGAGTTATGGTCTAGTTGTAAGAACATGATTATGGATTCGAATTGGCATAATACATAAACATGAAATTTAACTTGACCTCAGTTAGTATTTATATCCCTCAGATTTGAGTGTGCATAAATAGACACTTAAATTTGTATAAAGTTGAAAAAATAGACATATGCGTCCTATGTGGCAATACACATCCTACGTGTATTTTGCCACATAGAATGTATGTGTCTACTTGTTCAACTTTATACAAGTTTATGTGTCTACTTATGCACATCCAAAGTTGAAGGACACAGATGACAGCTGAAGCCAAGTTAAATGACATGTTTACGTATTATGCCATTCAAACTTATGTACACTGAGGTGCTTGCTCAGCTTGCTGGCTGATCTTCCTCTAGCGAGTGCACATATACTGGGAGCAAAATAGAGTGACGGACAAACTAGTATGTGCAATATGTTGCACCACATTCCACATCAACTCTATGATCGTCATGGTTGATTAGGACCCATCGATCGTTTTTCTGTTCAACAACTTATGCATGATGACATCAATGAGAAATTGCACGTACGCCATTGACAAGCTGAAATGCCCCCAGTTTCCTCCTTTTGTAACGATTGTTTAAGTTGCCCCCTTCAAAATAGTTTTCCTTCTACCTCGTCTACGAGCACAACTCTTTTTATTTTACTTGACCCCTGTTGAAACGGAGGGAATACCTTCGAGCTACGCGTAGGTGCGTAACTACAATACGCTATGTCAATCAGTACGTGGTTATTTTCATGTTATTATCCGTTTTATGTTGATAATTTTGTTGTGAACTTTTTGATGAAAATTAACATTGTCACTTTTTAAAACTAGTACAATATATACCTGTAAGTACATAAACAATCACATTTAATATTTTATATAGTAATCACCTAGTATAAATTCAACCATTTAACTAGATAGGTGAGGGTTTGTTAGCCAAATATTAGAAATGAAGTAAGATTATGAAATAATTAAGAACAAAATTACCACAACGACATAATCAATGTAATTCCCACACGTGGTGTTTGGGCTGTGGAGAAGAATGTGTATGTAACCTTACTTTTATTTTTTGAAGATAGAAAAATTATTTTCGATCAATCCTTAACCAAGTAAAGCACTATAAAAAATCAAGTATGGACAATCGAAAAATTACTAAGTTTTTTTTTTAAAATAAAAGAAGTGTATTTGGTGGATTTTTCTTATTTGCATAATATCTTTTGAAATAATCAAAAAAAAAAAAAAAAAAAAAACCTCCCAATTTATTTTCGAAAATCTTTTTTTTTTTCTTTCAAAAAGGTGATACATGGGCACACGTGCAAAGAGAAGATTGAGGTAGCACGTGTGCATAACGGAAAGCATCGTCATGCGAAAAAGTGACGACCGTTTCATTTTTCCCTTTAACAACAAAAGACCATGTCCCACTTCCCCATAAAAACAAAAAGACTTACCCAACACAAAACAAATCCCTTCTCACCCACCCCCGTCCTCTCTCACGTTTTTTCTCATTATTGTAATCTCGACATACTCGATATATTTTCACAAAGTAAAATATGAAAAGGATAAAGTATACATAGATGTTACTTCTATTTTGAAATGAGCTAGAGAAACTGTTTTCAATAGACTCAGTAAATTACACTCTTCGTTCATTTTTACTTGTCACAATTTGACTTGCACATCCATTAAGAAAAATAATTAATGACATATCTATTTTACCATAATACCCCTATTAAATGATGTTTACTGTTGTGTCTTGAATTAATTTGGAGAAAAATCAATTACTACTAAGGATAAAATAGAAAAATAAAAGTTGTCTTGTCTTGATTAGTGAAAAATGACAAGTAAAAGCGAAAATCAAATTAGGAAATTTGTGACGAGTAAAACCGAACGGAGGGAGTATATATAAATTTTTGATAAAGGATGTTCAACCGACCACCTTTGACTGCATATGGTTGATTGTGCCACTATATTACCACAACAATCACTAATCACTACGATATTCATCACCAATTAGGTATTATTGGACTTTTATTTTGCCTAAAAAAATTCATGAACTTTAAATCCTTAATCCCTCTGATGATTGTGCCACTATATTACCACAACAATCATCACCATTAAGCACAATTATATATCACCAACTACTATCATCACTTGTTACAACCACGCATTAGTTATCTATCATCCACTACAACTATAAGCTGACACTACCAAACTACCACATCAACATTGTCACCCACCATCACCACTAACTACTATCCACAACACCATATTATACAATATCATTCTTAATCCCCTCCCATTCACACACACGTATATTAACATATTCGCATACATTATTTTAACTTCGTGTAGGTAGAGGGATTTGTTGGGTTCTAAGTGCATTGTGAATGGAAAATGAAGGGAAGAAAAATTGGAGGGAAAGTGAAATGTGTAGTTCACTTTTAAGATGTAAAGTTTTCCCACATTGGTGGGAGAAAGAAACATTCTTATGCATATATTGAGATGCATTCCTTCATGTGGATAGTGAGGCAAGAACAAGACAAGCCTCGCGTCGTCGTCGTCGTCGCTCACTCGGCTTGCTTCGGATTCAGATTCGGATTCGGATTTGGTGATTCTTCTCCATTTGCGGACGCACCAAAGCATGTGCGGACGCATGTCACAACGCATCTCGAAGGGACGAGTCCATTTGAGTAAAAGACGCACTGGTTGCCCTCTGAAAAGCGACCTGTCTGTGCAGGTGGCACGCAGGCCACAGACAGATTCTGGAAAATGTCTAACTAAGCACCTGCGGACGCAGGTTGCCGCGACTGAAACAGTGCGTTTTTTCGTGAACCATTGCTTCTCTTCTGAAGCACCACCTTTTTGGCTATAAATACTTGAATTTTTCCTCAGGTATAATGACGAAATTTGTGAAAGAAAAACATTCTCTTCTTCTTGAAAAACTCAAGTGTGATCATCAAATCATTGAGTGCGTTCGAAGTTCGGTAGAATTTGAGGTACCACTATTCTACTGAAATGAATCATTTTATCATGGGAGGAAAAATTCCATAACCTCGGGTACTTGAGGGGAATAAATTCCTTAAGGACACATCGTGAATTCGGTGGACTTGATTCTAAATTCTTCTGTTTCATCTTCTTTCTTACGGTTTTGTTATTTTTCAAAAAATAGTAGAAACTTTATTTTGATAATTCATTATTGTTGAACTTGTGTTTGAAGTTGTTGAATTTTTTTATTGTTCTTGAACTTAAAGTTGAAATTCTTATTAATTAAATACAGATATTTGTACCCGAATACAACAGGATTGTTCTCAAATATAATAATAATATAATAAGGGTTTTTAGGACAAAGAATATGGAACTCGCGACCAAACTGAGCCAAGATATAACTAAAGTGACACAAATAAGCCACTCTTTTAATATGATATCAAAATAGGCTTCACGCTATATTTTATGGCATTTTATACAAAAAAAATTGACGGAGCCGTTAACTCCTAAACAGTTCAAAAAAATAATGTAAAACGCCGGAAAAAGTAGCACTTTACAAAACGCTACTTTTTTCGGCGTTTTATCTAAAAAATAATGTAAAACGCTGAAAAAAGTAGCACTTTACAAAATGCTACTTTTTCCGGCATTTTACAAAAAGCCATTAATTATGGCATTTTGTAATCCACTTGCTATCCAAGAAGAATAATGTTGTCAGTTTTTTATGTTTTTTGTAAATTCAAACAAAGTGTTATTTTTTTTAACGTTTTATAGATTTTATCTATTTTTTAAAATTTTAAACAAAGTGTTACATTTTTTAACGTGTTGTGTTTTACAGTTTGACTATGGACATCATTCGGTAAAGGAGAACGCCGACGACTAGTCTTACGCTCTGTCCTAACATAGACTTCAAGCACAATTAGCTTGATTTGATCTATAAAGTCAGTTGAAGCGCTTAAAAAATCTCTCAACGAATCGTCATTGTTGATAATCCACTCCCCAAAATTTACTTGTCCTTGTGTTAAAAATGAGGTCGGATATTTTTCGATTATAATCGATTTATAATCGGCACTATCCAAACCCATCCTTTTATAAAGTGAATCACATAATTTTTGAAATCGAAGATTAACTGAATACTTAACATTGTATTTCGAGGGACAATTATATTGTATGGTGTTTCCATCATAAATAATTTTACCATTCCAAAAAAAAGAAACTCTAACTTTTTTTTCCGAAGACATCTTTCTAATTGTTGATGAATATGGTGAAATTGAAATTTTAACAACTTCTTATATAGTGATTGGAGAGCTTTAAATTAAGAAGAACAAAAATTATAACGTAATTATTTATTACGTTTTTATGAGATGTCATATCAAACTGTAAAACACAAAACGTTACAAAATGTAACACTTTGTTTAAAATTTTAAAAAATAGATAAAATCTATAAAACGTTAAAAAAATAGATAAAATCTATAAAACGTTAAAAAAAAACACTTTGTTTGAATTTACAAAAAACATAAAAAAACTGACAACATTATTCTTCTTGGATAGCAAGTGGATTACAAAATGCCATAATTAATGGCTTTTTACAAAATGCCAGAAAAAGTAGCATTTTGTAAAGTGCTACTTTTTCCAGCGTTTTATATTATTTTTTAGATAAAACGCCGAAAAAAGTAGTGTTTTGTAAAGTGCTACTTTTTTCGGCGTTTTATATTATTTTTTGAACTGTTTAGGAGTTAACGGCTCAATCAAATTTTTTGTATAAAATGCCATAAAATATAACGTGAAGTCTATTTTGATATCATATTAAAAGAGTGACTTATTTATGTCATTTTAGTTATATCTTGATTCAGTTTGATCGCGAGTTCAAGAATACGTTACGAAAATAGTGTAACAGAATCACAGAAAAGGCTGAAAAGAAACCATTCTTTGCGCCATTGGTTTTTTCCCCATTCCACGTTTGGTCCAATCACACGTAATTTATCATACTGTCCTTTTCTGCAATTTTTCTGCACATTCGTATGTCTATCGTTTACCTTTTTTTTCTTCCTTTTACTACAAAGTAAAGTGTTAAAAATACATCTAAATTATTCTATTTTTTTGAGTTTCACATCTAAATTAATAGAAGTGTGAGAAACACATCTAAACTATCACTTTTAGTTTAAGAAATACACCTAAACTATAACTTATAGTTTGAAAAACACATCTAAACTATCACTTATTAGTTTGAGAAACACACCTAAAAGTTGACTATACCAAATATTTGTTTATAAACTCTTTAAGTGTGTCTAGCCATTAAAAATCAATCTACGTGACATATTTTATTCTTTTTTACTAACACATTATTTTTTTTCATTTTTTAAATATTTTTATTCTTTTTGAGATGTGTTTCTCAAACTAATGAGTGATATTTAGGTGTGTTTCTCACATCCTCAATAATTTAGGTATGAAACTCAAAAAAAGAGAATAGTTTTAAGTGTATTTTTGACACTTTACTCTTTATTATATTACAGTTTTGCTTTTTTTAAAAAAAAATAAAAATTAAAAAAGAAGTTCATACTATATACTAATCTCTGAATGATTTCAGAGATATATTCCTTTTGGACGTAATTCAAAGAAATTAAATATTGCGCCTCTATTTTGGACTTTGGAGTCTAACTGACATGGGATACACCGACAAAAGGATCTTGATTAACATATTTATATAGTTTTTTTTTTCACCTATTGATGTCTTTAATTAATCTAAACTTTTGTAGTTTCTTTCAATGATAAATTTGCTAGGTTAGTTAGTGTTTACTTGTTAAAATAATGGTAGTGTTTAAGTAAGACGATAGTTCTAATTAGTTTTGTGCTCGTAAAAGTCACGGTATTTGTTTTTGTCTCGAACATGCAAGTTTAATGTGAGGATTCGTTTTGGTTGATGACATAAAAATAATCACTCTCTGTATAAGATATAATATTTGACTGGTCACAAAAGAAAAAATAATTGCCACATAACTAATGAATAGTGTTTTTCCTCCTTAATGAGCACTACATCCAGTGAATTTAAATTAGGGTAAACAACATAAATTTCGATAGTTTTGTGCCTAATTACAGAAAATCTCGATATTTTACATATTTACAGAAAATCTCATTTTTTAAGCTGTCGAGATACATAATTTATTCCTGATACATTCCGTTGAGATACATAATTACCCACACTATAATCATTCAAAGATACACAGTATATGTATCTTTTAAACAAAACTCACATTGATATACACAGAGATACAAAATCCGTTCCTGATACATTCCATTGAGATATACAACTGATAGTCGAGATTTTTGTAATTACTTTATAAGGGTGGAGATTTATGTAAATATAATAAGTTAAGGTGTATATTTATGTTATTTTTTCTTTAAATTAGTCGTGATTGGGATGAATAAAATTACACCATTCTTAATAAACTGCTTCCAAATTCAATCTTGAAAATGAAGAAATTCACTGATAAGATAATAAGCCTTAAGTGTTGTAAATCTAATTTACTGCAGGTTTAGATGAATGAGATCACTCTATTCTCCCTCAACAACAATTTTTGAATTTTAACCATGAAAATGAAGAAACTCTTAATATAGAGTGCTCCCTCCTTAATGAGTCATATATATGTATAGTGAATCTTAATTAATCGTTAGTTGGGAGTACTGTTCCTACATACAATAAAACCTCTCTAAATTAATATTATCGGAATCATAAAATATTATTATTTTATAGAGGTATTATGTAATCGATAAATTAATATTTATTAGGTTAAAGAGTGTTTTCAAGATTCAATGAAGATTATTTTTGATTACATCAAAATTATTGTATCTTACTATTTATGTATCATATTTATTGAATTACTGTAAAAAATAAATTCATTATACAAAAGTACATTGTATCGACACTGTAAAATTCGTTTGGGGGATAAAACCTCAAGGAATTTAAATGAACCCACTTGTGAAAACGACATCCATGAACTTGATGTCACGATTAATGATCTCAGTTACCACAATAAAATGAATGTCAATAGCTTGTTGGATTACTCGGGTGAAAATGATACATGTTTAGAGGTCCAGAGCTTAGAAGAAATTATGGATACCATTGAAGAAAACAATGTTGATGATGAAGTTGAAGATGATACAATACCTTTGGAACTATTTACGCATAAGAAAATACTTATCGCGTCTAGAACTCTTTACAATTTTATGGTGCAGTTCGATAAGACAACACCGAAACTTTTGAATGCCATAAGAAAAGTTATAGATGAGCTTCAACAAGATTTAAATTTTAATAATAAACAAAAACAATATAATCATATTTCACTAAATTGTCTTTGATATTTTTGTAATTTTAAAGAATTATTAATTTATAATATTAATGGGACCATATATTTATATAGGAATCTTTTGAAAATATATTATTTTATTATCTTATTGAAATCGGTAATTTTTTCCACTGGCCTAAGTCGGGACCGGAGAAAAATATTATCTTAGAGAGTTTATTAATTTATCGAGTATTAACTTAGAGAGATTTTACGAATCTTGATTAATCGTTATAGTTGGGAGTGTTTTCTTCTTAATGAATCATACTGTAGCAAATCTTGGTTAAGCTTTAGTGATTGGGATGGCCTCATAACTCTCCATAACAATTTTTGAGATCGAATCCTAAAAATAGACAATTTTTTGGAGTATTTTCACGTTAGTGAGTGACGTGTAATAAGTTTGAATTAGTACAACAACAACAATATATCCAGTGTATTCCCACCAGATGGGGTCTGGAGAGAGTAAAGTGTACGCAGTCCATACCACTACCTCAGATGAAGTAGAGAGGTTGTTTCCGATAGATCCCCGGCTTAGAACAGATAACAATCAAACAAAAGTTATAGAAACAAACAAGAAGAAGAGATAACACATCACTATATATGGAAATAGGCAAGACACCCACAAAGTAACACTATAGACTATTTATTCAGGGTTACAAACATCTCCAAAACAACACTAACAAGAATATGCCCAAGAAACAACAGGCACTGATACACATAAACATTCCTTCCTAGACAATACGGACTCCTTCCTACCCACTAACCCTCTACCCTAATACGCAACCTCCACATCTTCCTATCAAGGGTTATATCCTCTGTAAGTTGTAATTGCGCCATGTCATGCCTAATTACCTCCATCCAATATTTCTTCGGCCTACCTCTATCCCGCCTAAAATCATCCACAGCCAACCTTTCACGCCTCCGTATTGGAGCATCCGTACACCTTTAATTATAGTTCTCAAATTCGAATCACGAGAAAAAAAACACTTTATGAAAGGTATTTCTTTAAATCTAAATTGATTGAGTTAGCAAATAAATCAGAATAACATACACCATAGAAAGGCAAAACTAGAAGAGGAGAGACAACAATAACAACATATTCAGTGAAATTTCACAAGTGAAATTTAAAAAGAATAGAGCGTACATAGATCTTATCATTATCTCGTTGAGGTAGAAAAATTATTTTCGGAAAACTCGAGGAAAGAGGAGAGAAAAAAGACAAAGAGATTCTGTTTGCATGAAAATGCGAGAGAGAGTTGAGCAGTTACAGAAAAAAAAGCACAAAGCCCAATTACAACAGTGTGACAATGGAATTCCCGCCCACCCACACGAGCGGTTCTCAATTTTCCCACCTACACACGACCACACTAATTACTTTTTAATCACTTTTTTGTAAACTTATAATTATTGTTGCAACCGAAAGTAATACTAGTAATAAATTATTGTGTAACAAATTTAAAAGAAAAGTTACCTTCATGTAAGTTTTATACTGTTGTATTAACTCTTCAATGACCTTTGGTTAAGAAAAAGGTCCTCCATAGTTTAATCTGATTCTATCTGCGTTCACTTTTATTTGTTCAAAGTGTAGTACTATACACAATAGTGAATATAAATATGTTATAACAATATTAATATTAATTGATATTATATAATTTTGGATCTTGAAAATGACTTGGGAAATAATTATTTAATGTTAGAGATAAAATATATAAAAAAATTATGTCTTCATGAGATGTTATAAGTGATAAGTAAAAATGAACGAAGGAAATAAATATTTACTCCATACTGGAATGTTAACCCATCAACTTGGTTCACTATAATTAAGAGCTTTATTACATTGAAATTGTACATTAATTAACCATCATTAAATGGAAAAAGTGTTAGAAGAAAAATCATTAAATAAATGTCATGTTATTTAATCATTTAAAATAAATATCTAGTGCAAGTAAATTAACTGATTTTGAAAATAAAGAAGTGACCCCCAAAAAAAAAAGGAATTTTGATTCCTAGAAAAATGAGAGAATCGTGCAAGTTCACAACTTCACATCACTTTTAAAAAAATATATATATATTTCTTGTTCAATTTTTGTTGTTTTATGCAACTTTTTATTTCTTATATTATATAGTACAGCATTATATATTATATACTCTGTGGAGGAAAAAGACGATTCTGTTTTCATGCTTCTTTCACTTCATCCTTTAAACGTTACAACTCTTTTTCTTTTTGTTCCCCTATAATAACTACTATCACAACTCACATTTAAACTTCTCTCTATAAACTTCATCTTTTCTTAAACAAAAATAAAAATTCTTACCCATTTTTCCTTTTCAAAAACTGAAAAAAACCCATGTTGAATCTTTAATTTTGGTTCTATAAATCAACTTTTTTCTTACACACATGAATGGTTGTGGTGGTGGTTCTTTTGGTGTTCATCAAGAAATGAACTTTTTAGTCCCTTGTGTTGAACAAAGTCCTTGGACTTTTCATCAAATGGAAGATTATGATGATGAGAGAGGGACAAATTTAAAGAAGTTGAAGGATGAAATAGAGGAAGAAAATTTAGTGGATATGAAGAAAAATATTAGTGAAGGAACAAAGTTATGTGTTAGAGGACATTGGAGACCACATGAAGATACAAAACTTAGAGAACTTGTTGCTCAATATGGTCCACAAAATTGGAATCTCATTGCTGAAAAACTTGATGGAAGATCAGGTAATTTTTCAAACTTTTTTTTTTTATTGATGCTTTTTTAGGATATATTATGAAATATGTTCATATGGTAAAAAAAAAAAAAAAAAGGTATTTATTTGCCAAAATAAAGTTTTGTCATTCATAATCATTTTTACATAGTGGCGGATCTAACAATGAGTTATGAAATCGCTATCTTTTTTAGTTATCACCCCCTACTTGCTCATTCACAAGTATTATTACAAGAAAGTTGAATCTTATTCATGTCTAATCAGTGGAACATTGTTCACTGTTAGAGAAAGCTGGTCCTAACTTGTCAACAAAACAGGACTAGTGTTCAGTTTTGGTTGGTTCCATCTCTTTGCTAAAGAAAGGAGTGAAAAATCAGTCAACCTTGAAAGAGTTAGAAGAAAAATCATATCCTTCCTTGATTCTCAACAAGTTGCTCGTCGAGAAAGTCATTGACCTTCCACCTCGAAATATACCCACGACGTTTATGTTTTGGAGTTTGTTATTAAAACTCACTTTTTAACTCAGAACTTGTAACGTCTAAATTCTAAATCCTGCAACTATTGAACTCACCTTTTTCTTTTTTGACTAAGAACTCACAACGTCTGAATTCTAAACCCTGCAACTACTGAACTCACCTTTTTTGGATTCAGAACTCATAACGGCTAAATATTTTGGGTTTTTTTTTTTCAGGAAAAAGCTGTAGATTGAGATGGTTTAATCAACTAGATCCAAGGATCAATAGAATGGCATTCTCAGAGGAAGAAGAGGAAAGACTATTAACAGCACACAAAATGTATGGCAACAAATGGTCAATGATAGCTAGGCTATTCCCAGGTAGGACAGACAATGCAGTCAAGAATCATTGGCATGTCATAATGGCAAGAAAACATAGAGAACAAAACAGTGTGTATAGAAGAAGAAAGACATCATCAAATTTGCAACAAACTATTGCTCCTAATAATAATAATGCTAGTATCATCCAAATTAAGAGCAATAATTTGAAAAGTGATTCAACAATTTCTAGCAATTGCTACAACAACAACATTGTTGATGATCATCAATCAGCTTCAACTTGCACTGATCTTTCACTTACTCCCTCTTCTTCTAAAGCCATGTTTCCTCCTTTTCTCATGACAAGAGCTACTCATCATCATGTGGAACATCAAGGAATCTTTGATTCTAACAAAGGTATAAGCTTTTAGTTCTTTCTCTTTTTACTTGTTTAAAATGAATTTAAGTTATATACACTGATTGTATAAACGTAACATTTTACTATTATCACTATAGTTAAAAACCTTTAACTTATGGTGCTCAAACTCTTTATCAGATCCTTCAAAAGTAGTATGTATTTTTGACGGATTTGACACGAATGCAACAACATTTTTGTATGCATTTTTGAAGGATTTGACATGAATGCAACAACATTTTTGGGAAGTCCGAATAAATTTGGTTGTGCCAACATGTTAATTATCATTTCTAGTAAATTACCATCAATATATATAAATCTTAATTAATTGTTTGGTTGTAATATAGGCATGTCAAGAGATAAACAAGAGGTGAAAATGGACCAAAAATTCTTGTATGGAAAGGAGCCAATTGCAGGGAATGCTACTGTAGATGATCAAGGTCATTATCATCATCATCATCAATATTATGGAAGTGGAAGTGGTAATAATAATATGTCAGATACAAATTCAGAAATTTCTGCATCAGAGTCAGTAGCCAACAACATGACCAATGTCAAGATTTATGGTCCTCAAAATGAAGAAGAAGACGTAAAAACTATGCCCTTCATTGATTTTCTTGGAGTTGGAGCCACTTGAAAAACAGTGGGTTCTTAGGGTGCGGCCTTTCCCAGAACCTGCTAACGCGGAATGCTTTGTGTACGAAAATTGCCTTTTGTAACTTAAATATGGGAAGTAGCATAAGAAGCAAATTAAGAGTTTGTTTTTTTGTTTTGCCAAACGGAGTAGGATTAATTAGTTTGTAACTTGGTGATGACTGCTTATAATTGCCTCTAATTATCTATTAGAGTTATTTTGAAATACTGCAAAAGAAACAATGGTTTTCTTTTTGAGGAGGCAGGAAGCAGCATTTGTAGTTCTTTGTGGTTTGTACAGTCTTTTCTACAACAACAACATACCAGTGTAGTCCCATAAAGTGGAGTTTGGGGATGATAGAATGTATGTATACAGACCATCCCTCTATCTCAGATGTGAGGTAGAGATGTTGTTTCCGATAGACCGTCGACTCAAAGACAAAAACAATCTAAAAAAGATGTATTAATGGAAGTACAAAAGACAATAGATATTATCAAAAACAACAAATAGTAAAAGAACAGTATTATAACAAAATAATACTCCACTCAAACTACTCGAAAACAATAGATATATAGTAGCAGAAACAGAAGAATAAGAAACTACAAGAATGATCCTACGAGTACTAGTAAGGGCAACAAGACAATATAATGCACTCCTACCTAATAGCTTATGAACGCACTCCTACCTACTATCTTTCTATCCTAATTTGTGTCCTCCACACCTTATTTGCAGGAAAAAAAACAGAGAAGAAAAGGAAAAAAGAAGAACAAGGCTATGCAACGTAGGTGATTCTTTTAAGTTTTGATAAGCAAAGTTATTTGATTACATCATGTATTGATGTGAAATAGTAACACATATTCGAGACACAAGTTAATTCGAACAAAACCATTATATACAAATTTTGATGAAGATGAAAATTGGCTCGTAAAAAACGTTTTCGATTAACTTTTCGCATCTCTGATGAAGTTTGGGCGTGAATATCTGTCAGAAATTCACATTTTTATATTAGTGATAAAAATCCCAAAAAGAAAAGTGGTAGGCATAATTACTTTGCTACTTGTACCGGTGGAGGATAAAAAGATACAAGATAAAATAATTGAAGTTCAAGCTATTTCAGACATCACGTTTATAGAACCAAAAAAAATAAAACTAGGAGGGAAGCAGGTTAAGAGTCCATGTGATGTTAGTTCTTGCTATGATATTCTGATTAATATGAATTTTTACCGTATAAAATTCATTAAAAATACTAAGATTTTTAAAGTTATATAATTGATTTTTTTCAAAATCTGTAACGAAAAATAAAAGAAATTCTATCCATCTCGTTAGGTGGGTGATATGTTGGTATGTCATTATGTTAAGGAAATAGTATATGGTTGTCAAAATAATTCAAAGAAAAGTCTGTTTAGTTTGAATGATATTGTCTACCGGATGAAGTGCTAATTGTAGTTTTTGGCCTATTAGGAAAAAGAAAAGGAAAAAAGTTTTTATTTGCCTATCTTTTATGACTTTTTTGTTTGGTGTTTGGTATACTTTTGTTGACTGCCTATGATAGTGATTTGTTGAAAACAAAATTTCATTTTTTTTCTTTTTGCATGTTTTCTTTTACTAATTACTAACTACTTTTTGCACGTGTGCTTCATGATGATATCTTTCTGGCATGATTTAAAATTTTTGCATGAAATAATTAGTACTACTTTAATTTTCTACTGTGATTGGATTAAGTGAACCTAATCACTTATAGGAAAAAATGAAAAAGAAACACGTACTCATAGTCATATGAAATCGACAGCATGAACAAGTTCTATTGAGAATTTGGCACAACTTGATTAATTCTATTGAGAATGATTATCCTTCTTTATTCCCGACTTATAATCGATAATAAGACCAAGCTCACAAAGACATGATTGCACACAATCAGTTAACTAGCAATATATGTAATATGTCAGTTCGACGCACGAATTATCTCGTGTTCACGTAAAAATTGGAAAAAGGCCGCAAGTTAAAGGGTCGTGGTATAGACAACATATCTAACACTAATATCAATTGTTGATTTTACTCTGAAATTGTGATATACACATCACACGAAAATAATTTTAGGGAAAGGTTCAAATATATCATCGAACTATTAGAAATGGTTCTTCTATGCCATTTGTTATAAGTTTGGCTCATTTATGCCATCGTCTTTAAAAGTTTGGCTCATTTATGCCATCGTCTTTAAAAGTTTGGCTCATCTATGCCACTGCCGTTTCAGAAAGGTTCATTCGCGCCATTATTTTGTAATGGTGGTTCTGCAAAGCCATTTTTGTCACGTGGCCTCTTATTAGAGGTCCACGTACCAAATCCAAATCAACCAATATTACTTTAAATCAAAATTAAAAATTAAACCCACTAAAATAAAATTTGATCCACACAGTCAAAATAAAAATTGGACTCATTAAAAATGAAAATCAGACCCATTAATTGTGTCGGGTTTTATTTTAGTGAATTCGATTTTTAATTTTGATTTTAAGTACTATTGGTTAATTTAGAGTTGGTGACGTGGACTTCTAATAATAAGAAGACATGTGGCAAAATAAGTTTTGCAAAATAATGGTACTAATGAACCTTTCTGTAACAGCAGTGACATAGATGAGCTAAATTTTTAAAGACAGTAGCATAGATAAACCAAACTTATAACAAATGATATACATTAGTTATTTCTAATAGTTCGGTGGGGTAACAAGTTTCATACACCTCCCTTGGGCCGTACAAAGATGCACGTGAAAGAAATTCGGATATTATGAAGAGAAAAGACATAAACTCACCATTAAAGTTATCCCGAATTTGCTAAAAGACACTTTAACTTTGCGGACGTCCTATTAGCCCCTCTCAACAATTATTAATTGATATTCCTACACCATTTTTTTTAGCTATTTGACATAGAGAGTGCATACACTCTCTTAAAAAGCGCGAGGAATTAAAAAACTAATTATAATTTTATTTTTAAAAGTTTTTTTTTTTTTTATGAAGTATATTTTTTTAATGTTATTTTTATTGTTTTTTCTTTCTTTTCCTTCTTCTTCATAATTCATATATTGCCATTTTTCCTTCACCTGATACATATCAGGCTCCAATTTTTCATTTTCTCACATTCCACCATAACCAGCAACACCCTTCTCCTTCATCCTCCATTCCTTGAACACCATGGAAATACACCATGAACAACTTCATACTCTATTACTTCTGTTGGACAAAAGGAGGTGCAAAGTTGTCCGTCGTCGAGATTTTGTTCACCTAGGAAATAATATGAAATTAAGTTAGCGGATGAAGTAGAAGATTTATGGGAGTTGGAGTATGAACAAGGATGAAGATTGGAGAAGAGGAAAGAGAAAGAAAAAAAAAAAAAAAAAAAAAAAGAAAGATATAGAGTTAATAAAATAAGAAAAACACAAATGGAAATAAAAATTAAAAATTAAATAAATTTAACACGTGTCAAATAAACCTATTTCCTTGTAACTGATGTTGGCTGAAAAAAGGAATTTTTATTTCATTTTTAAATTATTCAATGGGATAATAGGACACCCTCAAACTTAAAATGTATTTTTGTAAATTCGAAATAACTTCAGTAGAGTCTTTATGTCTTTTCTCTATTATGGAATCGTTAAGACATTGATAATAAGTTGAAAGAATTGAGAGAATTTTTTCTCCAATCACTTCCAAATTATCTGCAGAAATACTGAAGACAGGAAAACTTTTACTATGGGAGAGGCACAACCAATAAAAATTGTGTGATCCTTTATTAATTTTTTGACACATGAATAGTGGGTCTTATTTATTCAATTTTATAATTAAAAGCAATGAAACTTTATCTATCTACCTTTATAAGGATCTTTTGGGTCATAAAAATATTAAAATGTGAATATTTATTTTTTCAGAATAATTTTTTTCATTTTAATTAAAAATTAGTGTTAGGCTGTGAAAATTTCAAATCCAACTTACAGTTGTATTTTAAGTTTAAAAAACAGTTTTGAGCCTGTTTTTCAACTAAATTTTCACTTTTATGAGCAAATGCTAAATACTTATTTTTTTACAAATCTAAAACATTGAAATATTATTTTATATATTTTAATTTATGTGAAAGTTTACATGTTTAAAAAATAAAGAAAGACTTTTGAATTGCGATAAAATATAGTATTTTATAAGCCGAAAAGATTTGTGTGGTTATAAATTATTTCATTGACAGTAAAATATATAGTATTTTATAATTAAATTATTTCTAAAATAAAAAAGATGAAGCACCCTCTCTAATAAATTTTGCCTACATTT
This sequence comes from Capsicum rhomboideum, assembly GCA_031232105.1. Classification (NCBI taxonomy): domain Eukaryota; kingdom Viridiplantae; phylum Streptophyta; class Magnoliopsida; order Solanales; family Solanaceae; genus Capsicum; species Capsicum rhomboideum. The sequence goes on along the minus strand of CP124710.1, from coordinate 124,224,690 downwards.
TACCCTCTTCAAATCTCATTTGTGAGATTTCACAGAAAATGTTATTGTACTAAATATAAAACATGTCTTTTTAAAAAAAATTCTAGAAAAGAAATCATAAATTTAAACGAATGAAATATCTATTAATAAAAATAGGACTAATACATAAATTTGGTGCAATTTTTATCTCAAATAATGATCAAAATTTTACTTAGACTTTTATGAAATCATAAAGAAAAAGATCATATTTTTACCTTACACGTTGCATTTGACAAGAGGCATATAATTCTCCTCTTTTTTATTTTTTATATTTACTTCACACAATTTATTGTACCAGCTAGAATTCACATGAATTATATAAATATATTTTCTCTCTCCTATTCATTGCTTTCATTATAAAATTTAAAAAGTAGGACTCACTATCTATGTGTCAAAAAACTAATGGAGGGTCACACAAGTTTTGTTGGTTGTACCTCTCCCATTGTAAAATTTTTCGTGCAGTGCTGTCCTTATCATTGGAAATATTTTCTCCAATCACTTCCGAACACTATGTTTAGGTTTAATGTGTTTGCACTTAATTTTAATTATTCAGATGTTAATTATTCCATATTAAGTTGGTGTTTGACAATAGAAATCAAATAGTTTCACTTTATTGAAATTTCAGAGTTGGAGTTGAAGATGAAGTTATACTATTTGATAGCAACTTTTGCAAATAATTTTGGTGGTTCGAAATTAGAAAAAGTGAAAACAGGGGTTTAGGTGTTTATCAATATAACTTCAAGTTGTATTTAGATTTTCATGACTAAATATTAAATTTCAAAGAAAGTAAAAAAAAAAAAAAACAGTAAATAATTCTCACAGCCAAATAGGTCCTAAGACTGTTTTTTGAGGTCTAGATCTTAATTATTAAGTACATTCTGTTTTTTGAGGTCTAGATCTTAATTATTAAGTACATTCGTTTGTATAATTTTACAACCACTTAATGAATCTGTACAGATTGAATAATCAAGATCTATAACAAGTCTTAATATCATTAAGATATCTTTTAAAGGTTTCTATAAAGATGGTGTGTGGCTCATCACCACTCCATTCATTTTCACTGCTAATTCTACCGCTCACCATTATCAACTACCACCGCCCACCACCTACGTACCACGAATTGATGTAGGAAAAAGGGGTGGTTTTGGACTTCAAAAAGACCAAGGGTAGAATTCACGAATAGCCACTTTTTAGCCCCATGTAATTGAAACTCCATAACATTAGCTATTCTACGAAGATAGGAACAAAAAGTAATCAGTGAATGCGATTTCTAGGAAAAATAAAGATGGCTTATATTATCAAAAGCCCCCTGTATCAGCTCATAAGTCTAGCGGAAAAAGAAACTAACCAATCAAATGCGCAACAGAAGGGAAACTGTCGCGGAGACAGAAGTCCTGTCAAAATTGGTGAGCAATTTCACTGTATGCATTGAAAGAAAAGTACCATCGACAACGTATAGCGCAGGCAATAAAAGGAAGATATCAAACCGGAAGAAACAACAACGAAACATAGAAGAAAGATAGCCTAAACAAAAGATCTACAGTTCAGTGAGCTAAAATGAATCTCATCATATACAACAATCCAATTTATGAAATACTCAACCAAACAGCTACATATGAGCATTTGGGGTAGGATACACAACATTGGTGTTGCAAGAAGAAAATGTAGACACGTCATGCACCTTTCGTTTTCATCCTTCTCGGAGCTTTTTACACATATTGGCTAACTCCACCCGTTTGTTCAACGTGTCAACAGTGTGGAACTATGCACATCAGAACCATTCTGTCATCTGTTGCAGGAGAAGAGTTTCTCAGATGACCGGTTAAACATGAGGATTACTAATAAGAAACAGATGGGGTAAAGAATGAAATGATATTTGATGAGTATTTTTGTTTTACACTTATAAGTAGCACAAGGCTCTGAGGTGAATGATTCTGATTAGGCTATGACTTCCTAAGCCATTGGCTGATAATTACTGAAGGTTCTATGCTGAGAGAGATGGGCTATTTACGAGCAGGATCCAAAGGATCACAACACCTTGAGATCCACTTACTCCAGTAATCAGAATGCAAGGACATTTTAAGAAGTTGGAGGACAGTATTTGCATCGCGACACAAAATCCTACAACAAACACCAACTTTGCTCCAACAACAACAAGAACAACAACATACCCAGTGTAATCCCACAAGTGAGGTTTGGGGAGGGTAGGATGAAGGCAAACCTTACCCCTACCTTTGTGAGCTATAGAGGTTGTTTCCAATAGACCCTCAGCTCAAAAAAAAGGTATCCAACGCAAGATTGCAAGAAGATATACAACAAAACAGCAAGATACAAAACAAATGTAGCAACAGATAATAATAATACACATCGAAGAATAAGTGACTACGTGATAACTGAATACTACTACTAAAAGGAAAAGAGGAGAGGAGGTTACCCCAACTAGCTACTAACCTTCTATCCTAATCCTCGACCTTCAGACCTTCCTATCTAAGATCATGTCCTCATTCAACTGAACTTTGTGTTATGTCCTGTCTAATCACCTCCCCAATTCTTTTTGGACCTACCTCTACCTCTCCTAACTCCAGCTATAGCCAACCTCTCGCCCTCTTTACTGGCGTATCCTCGAACCTCCTCTTCACATGTATGAACCATCTCAACCTCACTTCCCTCATTTTGCCCACTACTGATGTCACTCCCACCTTGGCCCATGATGCTTCATTCTTAATCATCTCTCTCCGGGTACGTCCACGTATCCATCTTATCTGAAGTTCAGTTACTAAAAAGGATTTTTTTTCCATTTGATTTGAAGCCCTATAGCACAAAATCTAATATCACATAATAACATGAAGCACTAGGGTGCCAAGACAAGTGCATTTGTCTTTTTTTGAGTAAGTAGTGAAATTTCATTCAAAAGCATCAAGAAGATGTAGAGCACAAAAGACAAGCGTATTTGTGTTAGCATGACCATCACGAAACTCCGATTCCAACTGTCAAACATGAATATTCAATTTATTTATTTATTTTTCACTGTAAATGTAGATTTCCCCATACTTGAACTTGGTGGTGAAGAAATAGTCACTGCTTTGTCAAGTCCAAGTTAATAGTTCATGGGATAGAAATTTTCAAGTAAATTAATAAACGATGCACACCTATATTTTTCCCTAAAAATTGTACAAATTGCAAAAAACATAGTAATTCGTCAAAAATTCTTCTAGCCAGCCAGAATATCATAGATTATCCCCTTGGTACTAACAAGGTTAATTGGTCAAGCTGGAATGTTTTTATAGTGGACTGGCTGGAACATACTGAACAAGAACGGAGAATCCTTTAATAAGGATCAGTAAAATGCAGCAACACATAAATCTCTCACAGAAGTGTACTGAAAGATAGAAGCAATCAACCGGTCAACCTAAGTGCCACCTAAAAAAGTCGATGTAACCAGAGAACACATTCAATTGCAGTCACACTTTGCAGACCATAAGTGAATTACAAATAGAATAAGCAAACGAAAATCAATTGATCAAATTAGCTAACTAAGCTCTACCATAGTCAAGTATGACAAATAGTTTGAAGCACCGCAAAAGTCAATAATTAGGATAGCTCATCATCTAAACCAATAGTCTTCAAAGACAAAAAATTGACAACCATGAAATACACGGAGTGATAAAGTCGAGTTAAAAGAAGGCAGTGCCAACTGCTAAATACACATTCAGATACTGATATCAAAATGCAATGCATTTAAGACAACATAAGCTGGATCATAATCATATTACAGAGGATCAAGTCCAATTAAGCTCAAAAGGTATTACCTAACGGCCCCGGGAAGAGGGATAGGTCACTGATCCAACGCCAGATGACTCTTTTGTAGGTGTAGTTATTGTTGCCATTGCTGCTGACCCTCCATAAGAAGGCTGCCACATTTGCGCACCCTGGTAAGTCCCTAATCCCTGCAATGCCGGGTCCGAACCATAACCTCCTACAACAACCGGACTAATGCCATTTATACCATAACCAGCACCAATCCCTCCAAACGAAGGATTATATCCTAGCAACGGGTTCATTCCAAATCCCACGCCTTGCCCCATCAAAATAGGCACCCCATTCATACTCGCGCTACCTAATATCCCGGGACTCACTCCATAACCATAACTCATCTCATTTTGCTGCACACCTTGATTCACATTACTACTACTACCAGCATTGTTCGAATTCTCCACAAACTTCTTACAAAACAACTTACACCCATCGAACAACTTCTGCGGTTCCTCCAACGCCTTATTCGCCCCATCAACCGTCCTATACACAAATATAGCAAACCCTTTAAACTTCCTACTAACACCATCAATCCCCAATGGCCCTTCCTCAAGCTCCCCAAACTTTGCGAAAAAAGCTCTTAACTTTTCACTCTCCACATCACCCCCAACATTCCCAACATAAATTTTCCTTCCCCCGGAATCTTGAACACTCCCAGTGGACCCCACAGCTGCCAGCTGGCACGACGTCGTTCGATTCCCAATTCTCTTCTGGGGTTCCTTCAATGCCCTTTTTGACCCGGCCCGTGACTTGAATAACACGAACCCGTACCCTTTTGCTCTTCCGGTTACTTTATCAGTAATTAACTTACATTCTTCGATTTCTCCATAAGGTTTAAAGGCTTCGAGGAGCTGCTCGGATGTTGCGTCGTACCCGAGTCCGTGTACGAAGATTTTCCGGTGGGTCGGGTCGGTGTTAGCTAGGGTTTTGACCCGAGAAAGAATTGATGGGTCGTTTGATGCACCGGTTTTGAATAGATTGATTATTTGGTCTTTACTGAATGGTTCAAGAAGTTTACGGATAGTCTCTTGCTTTGTCGACTCGGACTCGGACTCGGATTCGGGTTCGGATTCTTGTTCGGGTTCGGGTTCGGATACTTCTTCGTATTCAACTTCTTCTTCTTCTTCTTCTTCTTCTTCTTCGTATTCTACATGTTCTTCTTCTTCTTCTTCTTCAGAGGATGAAGGTTGGGGTTGGAGTTTGGTGGTTGAAGAAGATGCTTTTCGCTTAGTTCCCATTGAACCAAAGTGGAGCGCAACAAAACCCTGGTCTGGTCCCTCTTATTCAAGGGTTTTGATTTGTGACCTCTGTTTTATGACTTGCAATGTTGGGCTTATTTCATCTCATGTTTAAGTCAAAACACATAAAACTGTGTTCGTCATGAGATACACATATGTCTCTATCGTTAATAAAATGATACGTATATATCTTTTACATTAATAGTAGGGGTATATGTATATCCAAAATATGACAGAAGGTATATACGTATCATTTATTATAGTTTAGAGGTATATTTGTTTCTTTTCCGTTTTAATTTTTTATTCCAAATAATTAACCCAAACCCACTACCCGACCCAATAAACCCACTACTTGACTCGGTCCCAATCAAAACCCAAGAGGCTCCTATCTAACATACGCATTTTTTCCATCCCTATAACAATATATATACACACACAATACAGTAACACCCACTACTATCAATTTCAAAAAAAAATCATCAACCCATAACATCCAAAAACAACACCAAATAAATTGAACCCCTTACGTTTTAATTTCCAGCAAAATTTCATCGAAAAAACTACCCACCACTGGTCAATACCACATAGCCACCGTCTCTATGGAACCGAAAACACTCCACCGGCGAACCATCGCCGCACCCCTAGCTCCGATCACCTCCGGTCTAATTTCCACTCCCTCCAACCAGTAAACACCAACTAGCAGCAGCGACCAATCTCGACAATTTGATTGAGGTTCACGTTTAAAAGAAAAACAGAGGGAGTATCGAGTTTGGAACAAAAAATAAAGGTTGGATCGAGGAGATTTGAAATCGGGTTCAATAGATTTATTGGGTCGGATAGTGAGTTTGGGTTAATTATTTGGGATAAAAAAATTAAAACAAAAAAGGGACAATATACCCCCCGAATTATGATAAATGGTACATACATACACTCTGCCATACTTTGGGTACACATATACCCCTACCGTTAGTGTGAGGGGCATATACGTATCATTTTATTAACAGTAGGGGCATATGTGTACCCAAAGTATGACGGAGGGTATACCCGTATCATTTATCATAGTTCGGGGGTATATTTGTCCCTTTTCCGTTTTGAGAAAAACATTTGACTTTTTTAAGAAATATAATTTATACTCAAACGTTCTAAAAAATATTAAGGACCCGTTTGGCCATAAATTTCTCAAGTAGTTTTTAGGAAAAAAGTTGGCAAATAGTGTTTGGTCGTACAATTTGTCATTATCCAAATTCTCAAATACTAGAAAAAATTAGTATTTGGGCCAAATTCCATTTTTTGGGAACTTTTAAAGGTGAAATATGTTTCCCAAATATTATGACCAAACACATGGTGAAACTTCACCCAAAAATGACTTACCAAAAATATTTGGGAATCTATGGCCAAACGTTAGCTAAAATTATCTATAATTTTGTATTATCATTTCATAATGAATATGTTTCATGATAAAAATTAAACTCATAAATTATAATCTTCAAACTGCTTATAACCAATTTCACACATAATTTGTAGGACCTACCGACGTTTTCTCAACTCACAAAAGAGCATTTATTAGTGCTATGCAACAGTACGATTATATAAGGGTAAAGAGTTCGAAATATACCCAAACTTTGGGGAAATTTGCTGTTACACGCCCAAACTTTGCGGGGGTCCTATGACCCCCCTGTACTATTTATTAGTGTATTTTTGCGACGTTTATTTGCACAGTTGGCACCAAATGTGAATACACACGCGCTGAGCGCGTGACTAAAAAAGTGGTCCAGCTAAGCAAATAAACGTCACAAAAATACACTAATAAATAGTAAAGGGGGGTCATAGGACCCCCACAAAGTTTGGGCATGTAACAGCAAATTTCTCCAAAGTTTGGGTATATTTCGGACCATTTTCCCATTATATAATTGAGTCCAATAATAAAGTTTATTAATGGGGTTGGCTGGCAAATAGATATAGTTTGATATTTTTATAAAATATAAAAGTTTGAAGTAAAATTTAAAATTTTAAAAGTTGCTAAATAATAGAATTTGACCAAAAAACTAGTTTTTTTTCTTCTAGTTTTTGAGAATTTTGATTACTTGCCAAATGATGACAAATTGTATGGCTACACACTTTTTGTCAAATTTTTCCCCAAAAACTACTTGGGATATCTATGGTCAAACGAGTCCTAAATGTAATTTCCACTTTGCTAAGGGGAAGTGGGATAAGACGGGCTTTTATGATTAAGAGCGCGTTTGGTACGAGAGATAAGAGATAACTAATCCCGGAATTAATTTTAGAATGAGCTTATTTCATGTTTGGTTGGGTTAAATGCGTGAGATAACTCATCCCGAGATTAGTTATCCTGAAATTGTGTGCATCATCCCACTCGCCATTATACTGTATAAGAACCTTAACTTGCTCCATATGTGCAAAATTCTTCGCTGCTTCTTCTCTCCAAACTTTAACAAAGTGTTGGATTGATGTTGTGTAGAAACTGATTTCATTTTGCATATCTCTATAAGTAATGCGTAATGCCTTGTATTCTATTGCTATCGCCCACAAATTCGCTCACAAAATCCGATGAGCAGTTACGATGGTACCATATTGTGCGCAGCAGTATCTTCTAAAAGCTTTTAGCTGTAACTACCGTATGGCCACAATATTTTAGGGCTACTTTTTGTAAACTAGTTTCTATGGCTAGAGAAAGTTTAAACTTTTTTGGGCCTGGCTATAATAGTTTTTTCCCCTTATTTTTATCCTATCTTAAGGGTGGAATAACTAATCTCGGGATACCTAATTCTGGAATAATTAATCTCGAGATAACTTGTTTCCCAACCAAACGACCCCTAAATTTGAGATAATAATTGACAATTAAGTATAATATAAATTTTGTTTCAGGCTTAATTATAAGATAGTTCACCTTGTCTCTCATCTAATTTGAGATTATTTTATTTATTTTTAAAGTGGGCTAAATTTGTCCGCGTATCAAATAATACCAAATAGAGTCTCAGAATAATTTAGTATGCATACCAAACATTCCAAATTGAAAATCAAACTCGGTCTAAATTAACAAGTAAATACTCTAACTTTGAGTATGCACATCTAGGTAACTTAGCTCTCATTCATTGTGTTAGTTGAACACTTTAACTTACAAAATGATCTTCTAGGCACGTTCAAAATTTATATGTCACATCCACATCAGGTATCCACGAGACACACGGGTGTCTTCTAGAAATCCTGTTCTTCCATCAAGAACCTTTAAGGCCGCAGTTGTTGATTCTCACTTGATACCAAAGTTGATGCAACAAGCTATTAAAAGTATTGAAGTTGTCCAAGGACATGGAAGCATTAAAACAGGTCAACTTTCCTGAAGGTTAAATCTTCCTAGTTAATTGTTTTTTTTCTAATCGGTATATACATAGATTATACACTAATCCTACACGGTTATATACATATAGTATACATCCATGATCCACTTGTTAATTTTTTTTTTTGGGGGGGGGGGGGTTATTCTCTGACTTAGGAGGTGAAGTTCAAGCAGTCACCGGATAGAGGTTCAATATCAGTGACGAGCACATACTACACGAAGGGCGATTTCAAGGTGGAGGATGATGAAACAAAATCAGGCAAGGGAAAAGTATTCATGCATATGCTCAGTATTCTGAGAAATGCAATCTGTTTTTTTTTTTTTCCAATTTTGTTGTGGTCAAGTTTGTCATGTGTACTGATCGAGTGAAAGTAATTTCCTTCTGTTTTATAGAAGTAGCTAAGCAAGTCGAGGCACCTGATGCATGTGTGGGTAGGGGAAGGAAGTCTCTTTGGCACGTAACAGAAGGAAAAAAAACTACATTGGAATCAACTCTAGAAGTTAGAAAGGACAACTTTATGTTGGATTCATTCAAATTTCATTCGTCGAAAAGTTACACTATAATATACAAGGTAAATTTTTTTTTATGTATATATAATAAATGTTGAATCTCCTTGACTTCTTCGTGTGTTTACCTTTTCATATTTTAAATCCACGAAAATCTTAGCTCCGCCATATTTCTGAGCTAGTATATATGCCTTTTTATTCTTCTTTTAGCTAGATAATACATAACTTGACATTAGAAGAGGATGGCACAATTGACATTATTATAAGCGCTCCCCATCACCGGCGACTTCATACCCAGGGCTCGAATCCGAGACCTCTGGTTAAGGATGGAGGAGTAATTATCACTCCACCACAACCTTTGATAGTGTCCCATTAATTTTTTAAGATTGATAGAAATGAAATTTGATTCTAATTCTGATGATCTTTTATTATTATTATTATTTTTGGATTAGTTTGAGCTCAAAGAATAATATAAAATTCCCTCACTTTGCATTAGATTCTAATTAATCCTAAAATTATTACTAAAAAAGGAAAGAAAATAGTTTGTTGATTGCCTCAACAAAGAATGCGGAAACAATTATAGAATGTTTCCTTGTTCTGTTCCTCCTTCATGAATCTTTAAGGCCTCCATTGTTGATTCTCAAATTTGATATCAAAGCTGATGCCACAAGTTTTTAAAGTATTGAATTTGTCCAGGGAAATGGAAGCATTAAGTAGATCAACTTTCCTGAAGGTTAAATCATCCTGGTTAATTTCGTTTCGGTACTTTTGTCTGTTAAACTGAGGAAAGTGGAAGGAATCGATCCACCATTAATGGAGAATCTCAAGGAAGAAAGCAGTTATAGAGAGAATTCTATAGAGAGAAGTAGAGAGAGAAATTTTCTTATTAGCGTCTTAGCTCTCTAGTACTGATATATGGGTATTTATACAGCTCATTCATCAGCTAAAATATCTTGTACCTAACTACCTCTAACTGCCTAGTTGCCATTCTAGAATCTTCTAGAAGCGTACATACATAAATACCATTAAGCACAATTATTCTACAAATAGCTACTCTATACTTAGAGTTTGTATCTCAACACTCCCCCTCAAGTTGAGAATGGAAGTATATGTCTTTCATTCCCAACTTGGAAACCAGATGAGCATGTTGTTGTTGTCCCAATGCTTTAGTCATCACATCTGCTGGCTGTTCTTGACTACCAATGTGCATTGTTTTGATTAATCCACATTGTATCTTCTCCCTAATAAAGTGACAGTCGATCTCTATATGCTTGGTCCTTTCATGGTAACTTGGGTTAGCAGCAATTTGCAGAGCTGCTTTATTATCACAGTGTAGTGTCATAGGTAACTCCACATCCAATGTCAGTTCTATCATCAGCCCCTTCAACCAAACGAGCTCTGCTGTAGCATGTGCCATGCTTCTATACTCTGCTTCAGCAGAGCTTCTAGAAATAGTATTCTGCTTCTTAGCTTTCCATGAAACCAATGATTGTCCAAGCTTAATGCAATATCTAGTAACAGATTTCCTTGACATGGGGCAGGATGCCCAGTCGGAGTCACAAAAAGCTTTTACCTGATTTGTCTCACCGCTGGACTTGAGAAGTCCTAGACCGGGCTGTTTCTTTATATATTTCACCACATTCAAGGCAGCATCATAGTGGGACCTTTTTGGAGACTGCATAAACTGGCTCAAGCTTTGGACTGCATATGAGATATCCGGTCTAGTGATAGTTAAGTACAACAACTTACCAATTAACCTTTGATATCTCCCCCTGTCTTCCATAACATCATCTCCAGGATTTATATTCAGTGATGTGTCAAACTCTGTGCTGGTCAGTTTCAGGTTTTGTTCCATTGGAGTCTCTCTAGGCTTTGAACCTGCCAGACCTGACTCTGAAATCACTTCAAGAGCATACTTCCTTTGTGCCATCAAAATTCCCTCTTTTGATCTGGCAAATTCTATTCCCAGAAAGTATCTAAGCTCTCCAAGGTCTTTCATTTTGAAATTTTGATGCAGAACTTCCTTTGCACTTTGAATTTCTTTCAAATCATTTCCTGTCACCAACAAATCATCTACATATACAAGTATCATAACAAACTTCCCTTTAGTGGATCTGGTAAATAGAGAGTAATCATATTTACTTTGAACAAAGCCAGAATTAAGTAAAGTTTGTGACAACTTCAAGTTCCATTGCCTAGATGCCTGTTTTAGACCATACAGGGATTTGAGCAGTCTACACACTCTATTCTTCCCCTGACTGCCAAAGCCCTGAGGCAGAGTCATGTAGACTTCCTCAGAAAGATCACCATTCAAAAAAGCATTATGAACGTCAAGCTGAAAAATAGGCCACCGTTTAGAGGCAGCAGCAACAATGACAGTTCTAACAGTGGTAAGCTTAGCCAGGGGAGAAAAAGTGTCATGAAAATCCAGGCCTTCTTGTTGAGTGTAGCCTTTAGCTACAAGCCTAGCCTTAAACCTCTCGACAGACCCATCAGAGTGATATTTTATCTTAAAGACCCACTTGCAACCAATAGGGACCTTGCCAATAGGAAGGTCTACTAAATCCCAAGTATGGTTGTGCTCTAAAGCTGCAATCTCAAGTTGCATAGCTTCAATCCATCGAGGGTCTTTGCTGGCCTGAGAAAAGAAAGATGGTTCGGTGTCCGAGGAGAAGGAAGAGAGAAAAGCTTGGTAGTTAGGAGATAAATGGGAGTATGCAACAGAATGATGGATGGGATGAGAAGTGGAAGCTTGTTTCTGAGGTAGAGAAGTATGAACAAAGTCAGTTAACCAAATAGGGGGTTTTGATATCCTGGTAGATTTTCTTGGTGGAAGAGGTGATACAACTGGTGCAGGTAGAGGAGATGAAGAAAGAGGAGTTGAAGGAGAAGGAAATGAAGGAGGAGGAGGAGATTGGCAATGAGGTGGAAAAAAAACAGGGATGTCATCATAATATGGATTAAAAAGAGGATGAGATGGGATGAAATGACTCTTAGGTAGTCTGAAAGGAAAAACATTTTCTTTGAAAACAACATCGCGACTAATGAAAAATTTATCATGCTCTATGTCATATAGTTTGTAACCTTTTTGGACAATAGAATAGCCCATGAAAACAGCGATAATGGACTTGGGAAGAAACTTATCGGAGAAATCAGTTTTGGTTGCAAAACAAAGGCAGCCAAGAACTTTCATGTGATCATGAGAGGGATCACAACCATGAAACAGCTTGAAAGGAGAGGCACCATGGAGAACAACACTGGGAAGTCTGTTTATGATGTATGTGGCAGCAAGAATACAATCCCCCCAAAATTTCAAAGGAATATTGGCTTGGAACCTCAAAGCCCTGGCTACGTCTAATAAGTGTCTGTGTTTGCGCTCCACAACTCCATTTTGTTGTGGAGTGTGAGCACAACTACGTTGATGAATGATGCCTTTATGTTTGAACAAAGCAGAACAAAGAGAGTTGAAAAATTCAGAACCATTATCTGATCTAAAGGATTTAATGGAAGCTGAAAACTGAATTGAAACCAGTTGAATAAACTCTTGGAGAACAACATACACATCACTTTTCAATTTTATTAAGAAAGTCCAGGTCATTCTGGAAAAGTCATCTACGAGAGTAAGAAAATACCTGAAACCATTGTAAGTACAGACTCGATAGGGACCCCAGACATCCATAGGAACTAATTGAAAAGGAAAACTAGATTTGGAATTGCTAGAAGGGAAAGGCATCCTAGATTGTTTAGCTAGAGGACAGACAGGACAATTACAAGGTATAGGTGCAGAAAACTGATGTTTTATTGAAGAGATCTTCTGCAATACTGCATAAGGAGCATGCCCCAATCGTTGGTGCCACAGGGCGCTTGGAAGTGGTTGAACAAGAATAGGTTGAGTGATGGAAGTAGTCATGCATTTGGAGTTAATAACAGCAGAAGCAGAAGGAGCAGGGCTGAGTAGATAGAGACCATCACTGTGGATTCCAATCCCCCTCACCTTGCCAGTGAAGAGATCCTGAAAGATACAAAAATTAGGAAAAAATATGACTGAACACTTTAGGTCCTTTGTATATCTGGAAACTGACAATAGATTGTATTAAAAATTAGGAATATAAAGGACATTTTGTAGAATTTGTGAGTTTGAAAGAGTGCAAGTTCCGGTGTGAATGATTTTGGTACTCTCCCCAGTAGGGAGATGAACTAATTTAGGATCAGAATCAGGCACAACAGTAGGACAATTCAACAGATCAAAAACAACAATCATGTAATTGGTAGCACCAGAGTCGACAATCCAAATAGCTTGAGTGTTAGTAGACTTACCTGCCATGTGAGCCATCTCTGTAGTAGACTTGTCTTTCTGCAGCAGCGTGAGGATTTGGTGGTATTGAGCTTGAGTGAAAATAGGTTGTGCCTGGATAGTATCAAGACCATAAGCAGTATCCTGGGCTTGATCATCCAGTTTTCTAGTGTTATCATGACCACTACTTTGTCCTTCCTCAAAGACCTTTGCATTGTGAGCCTTAGGTGCAGGGTAGTTCCCTTTCCTTCTCTCATTGAACTTGAAATGAGCTGGATATCCCACTATTTTGTAGCATTGATCTTTTGTGTGTCCTTTCTTATGGCAATAGGTGCAATACAAGCCATCATTCCACCTAGGTCTTGCTGGTGAAGCATTGAAATTTGACACATTAGCTGAAGCTGGAGCACTTGCATTCGTGATACTGGCCGAGATCAAGGCATGACTGGCCATTTCTAGTGGTGAACTACCCAAAACACCAGCCTGTGGACCAAATCCACCAGGCATTCTCTGACTCTCCTAATGAATTATCATGGCGTAAGCTTGGTTAAGAGAAGGCATCGGGTCCATCATCAGGATGTGACTCTTCTGAGCTGCATAAGTCTCGTTCAAACCCATGAGGAACTTCATCAGTTTCTACTGTTGAAGGAAATCGACAAATGTTTTTGACTTAACACAATTACATCCAGGAAAAGGTATTATAGATTCAAACTCAGCCCATAGATCATTCAACGTGGAGAAATAGACAGAAACAGAAGAGATTCCTTGCATCAAGGAGTGAATATCCCTATTCAGATGATAAATTCGAGTTCCATTAACCTTGTCAAAACTTTCCTTAAAGGTTTCCCACACTTGTTGAGCATCAGCTGAGTAAACAATTCCTTTGCGCAATTCCTTCGCTACTGAGTTCATAATCCACGATTGTACAATAGCATTGCACCTCTCCCATTGGCGTAGTCGATAAACATCATTTTCATAACTGCTTCGACTACACGAGCCATCAATGAAACCAATTTTGTTCTTCACCAACAAGGAGAGATGCATAACTCTGCTCCACTCAGAGTAATTCTCTGTTCCCATCAACAATTGAGGAACTAGGACTAAACCTGGAATGTCAGAAGGATGCACATACAGAGGATCATTAGGATCCAGTGCCTGATTGTTCGCATGGGCAGAACCACCCGCATTCGAAGTCGAGTTATTTGCCATTGATGAATTCTCCATTGCAGCTCACAGAGGAATTTTCACAAACAGAAGAGAAACAAAAAAAACTTTGAGAATCGGATCGCAGTTACTCCTGCTCTGATACCATGTTAAACTGAGGAAAGTGGAAGGAATCGATCCACTATTAATGGAGAATCTCAAGGAAGAAAGCAGTTATAGAGAGAAGTAGAGAGAGAAATTTTCTTATTAGCGTCTTAGCTCTCTAGTACTGATATATGGGTATTTATACAGCTCATTCATCAGCTAAAATATCTTGTACCTAACTACCTCTAACTGCCTAGTTGCCATTCTAGAATCTTCTAGAAGCGTACATGCATAAATACCATTAAGCACAATTATTCTACAAATAGCTACTCTATACTTAGAGTTTGTATCTCAACATTGTCTAACCGGTATATGTTGATCCCAACTGCACACGCAAGTGTATGCGGTCGTACAAGTAATAAAGTGGCTCTTGCGAGCCGGATGTCGAACCCACAGGGACTTGTCATTTAACTATTCACTAGATTAAACTAGTTCTTGATTATTTATTTAAGCGGTAGAACAAAAGATGAATGAAGTTTAAATTATAAACTAACTATGAACTAAACTAACATGATTAACTTGGGGTATAAACAATAACAACTAGAATTCTAGGATTAAGACATACTCACAATCATGCATAACTATAATTTCTAGCAGGTTAAGTTGTTTATCGTGATTGTTGATTTACGGGATTGATATTATAACTTGGGAATGGTCATCCTCTACGTCATCTACCCAAATTAATCTCACAACTAAATCGTTAAGCGGGGATGTGAATCTTTAATTCAGATACATTAAACTATCTTCCCGTTTCATTAACCAAGTGGGGCGTTTAGGTATATCTTTATCCTAACCGCAATTCACTCCTAAATTTCTCTAAGATGTGATCCACACTCCCTTTGTTCTTCGTTCCGTCCCTCCACTCCTATGGTCAATCCGCTTTAGGACTATAGATTTACCTTAATGGTAGCTAATCATTAAAGTATCACGTGCAAGAACATAAGAACAAACACATGACATGATAAACAATCAAACTAGTGCGAATTAAGTCATACAATCTTGTTCGTAGCCTCAACCGTAGAAGAAGGGTTTCTTAGCCACTCATAATATCACTTGAAAATCATAAGACTGCAATTAAACAAGAGAAAACTAAGAGAGATGGAATTACAAATCAAGAACCCTAGTTCTAGCCTCCTTGAGGTGTTGTTTTTGCTCCTCCAAGCTTGTGTTGTGTTGTGAATTCGTGTGGTGTGTTGGATGCCTTCTAAGTGTGGCTAAGTACTCCTTTTATAGTGTTTTAGGTCGTCCATAGGCTGCCCTATAAAAAACATATGTATTTACAATCTTGCCCCCTCTTAAAACAAGTTAAAAATCAACTTTTGGATGTCTTGGGGGCTTGGTGCGTCGCATGGCTATCATGAGCCCAAACCAGTAGCATGGTGCAATGGAGGGTGCATGGCACACCCTATTCCATGCGATGGAGGGTGTGTGGCACACCCTATTCCATACAATGGAGGGTGCGGCGCATGCCCCCTCCAAAGTGTGAAGGGTCATCCATTATTTCAAGCTCCTTTCTTCTCGTGCACTTGTTCCTTGATTCCCACTTCTTGTGGATTGTTTGAACACTTCATTTAGCTTCCATAGCTCCTCCATAGGTCTCCTACAACATTTCACAACAACCATAAGTCCATACAACACAATAGAACAAATCAAAATACACTAGAACAAGAATAGCTCAAGCTAGCGACACTAGTTTTCTCTTCTAAGTTCAATTTGATCCTTTTGACTCTAGACTTGTTTCAAATGCACCTTAACATGTACTTTAAAACACAAATACACGAATACACACTTTATTACTCAATAAGCACCTCAAGCTATCCTCAAAACTAAGCTAAAAGCGCATAGATAATGACACACTTAGGAGTATAAATACGCCTAAGATCAGTATACATATTATAGATGGATTATATGTACATATAGTTTACATTCACCCACTATTTTTAGTTTAAGCGGTTTGGTGGGCGTATTTTCTGACTGTGGCTTGGTTTCTGGCTTCTCTTCTGCATGTAGAAATTTCAAGTCCATTAAGTATAGGATTGATGAGTTTAATGAAGAGAAATTTGTTTACAAATACACATCAATTGAAGGTGATGCCTTGGTAGAAAAACTCGAAAAGATCAACTTATGAGGCGAAGTTCGAGCAGTCACCGGATATATAGTGGCCGGTTCAATCTCTAAAGTGATGAGCACATACTATACGGAGGCAGTGGCGGAGCCAGAATTTTCATTTAGAAGTGTCAAAATATAAAGAAGTAAATTCACGATAAAATCAAGAGGTGTCAATACATAATATATATACATAAAAAAATATTTTTACCTAGCTGTATAGTAGAATTTTTCGACGAAGGGGTGTCGATCACACCCCTCAAGCATATGTGGCTCCGCCACTGCACGGAGGGCGATTTCAACCTGAAGGATGATGAAATAAAATCAGGCAAGGGAAAAGAATATATTGATGCATATGCTTAGGGATCGTTTGGTCTGAGGGATAAAGTATAATAATTTGCGTTTGGTTGGAGGTATTAGTTAGTCCCGGGATTATTCATCCCACCATTTATACCTTAGTGATGGGATTCCCATATACAGGTTGGGATAACTTATCCCCCGGAATAACTTGTTCCCAACCAACCAATCTGAGAAATGCTATCTGTTTTTTTTGTTATTTTATGTCTGTGTTTGTGTGAAATTAGTTTCCTCTGATTTGTCAATAAATTTCCGGCCTTAAAGAAGTAGCTAGCAAGTCTAGGCACCTGATGGTATAAAGGCAAGGAAGTCTCTTTGACACATATATCGAATTTTCAATTGCCAAAAGAAATATTTGGAGACAAGAAAAAATTTAGTTGAGACTGACTTTCTGCCAACTCGATTTCATGTTGGAGTTTCAATGTTGTATACTTACATAAAACTTTTGTGCTTACTATTTCTTGAGAACTTGTGAAGTTGTGGACTCCCTTTAACATATACATTGGAATCAACTCTAGAAAGAAAAGACAACTCTATATTGGACTCAGGGAGGGAAGGTAGCGCGAGGATTCATCCAAATTTTATAGAAGTACCAGTTCAACTTAAATTTGTCTAGTAGACTAGTAACTAATTTCAGAATACAACGCAAATAATTTGCAACGTATTACTTGTTAAGTTCAGTGATGTTTGTGGTAAACCAGTTTTTAAATTGTACTATGAGGAATACGGGTGAAAAAGGAAACAAGATACTAGTAAAAAAACAAGTGCAACTCGTGCTTCATTCTAAATTTAGTACTCTTAACTAAAAATAATTGTTTTCTTCAGAAAATTGGGCAACTGATTATTCTCTTCTCTGGTCCCCCTCCTCCCCTGATACTACTCAGTCGACACACACACAATTATTACTGCTCTGTTGCAAAAAAACAGAATCCCAATGCTTTTTCCAGCTTCTAGCAATTCGAGGCTCTTCATTTTTTTCAATGGCCGCTGCTGCCTGCAACTTGTCAACACCAACTTCATTGGGTCCTCATTTTTTTTAATTTGTTTTAGATTTCCCCTGAAATGGCGGAGTACTAAAACTAATTGAAAGAAAAACAGTCACATGGATGGCCATGTCGTCTTTGTTCCCCACTACATTTAATTTAATTGATTCACCTAGTTGTAACACAGCTTTGCCTCCACACATGTAGATCATGGTGGTGGTTGTTAGGACCATGGTGCCCGCCGTAACATCTCCGATGACAATCTCCACTTCCACTACGTGTCACCGGAAACCTCCACTCTGCAACCTCTTCTTCTTCTTCTTCTTCTTCATCATCATCATCATCATCAATTATTTCTTCTACTAGTCTTCATTAGTCATACTAACTATGAAATACATAATAGAAGAAAAGACTAACAAAACGAAATACTGCAAACATCGTAACAACAATAATAACATATCCAGCACAATCCCATAAATGGGGTCTGGGGAATGTGATGTGTACGCAACCTTATTCCTTCTGAAAATCACATCGAAACACAAATGCAAAACAAAGCTTTCTAATAGAATTGGTCTTGATCTCCATGCATGCTTATCCTAATACTGTCCTACAAACCATTTGAGGCCATGAATAAGCAGCAATACAACGTCTGCAAATCCAGCCATCATTGCAATCAATGTCGGACCAACATTTTCTATCACAAGTCATAACAAAATCCTTAGTTTGTGGAAGAAGTCTCCTCGTGAGTCCCGAGAGCTCAGGATCATCTTCCGCGGCCGATACTCCTCTCATCGACACATTGACTGAAATATTTCACCATCAAAATTATTCTCAAATTTTGAATTTTGACTAATACAAGGGCAAAATTGAACATTCAAAAGTACGTGCAAGCGTAGAGAAACATAAGAATTATACTTGTCTCATCGACACATTGACTGAAATGTTTCACCAGCAGAATTATTATCAAATGTTGAAATTTGATCGATACAAAGGCAAAATTGAACATTCAAAAGAGCATGTGTAGAGAAACATAATAATTATACTTGTCTTATCGATGCATTGACTGAAATATTTCACCATTATTATCAAAATTTGAATTTTAATAATAACATGGTGTAATCGAACATTCAAAAGAACATGCGTCGAGAAACATAATATGTATGTATATTGTAATATGTATACTAATAATGTAGAGTTAGAATCTAAAAAAAGAAATATGTATACTAACTCGTGATTGCCATGAGAAGAATGCTAAAAAAGAAACAAAACTTTAGCCAAGCCATGCTAAGAATAGTACTTCACACTTTATAAATTGAAGTTTCTATGTATGAGCGCTTTATTGCTTTCCAAAATCCATTATTTATAGTGTAGATTGGCTATGTTATTTCATTAATTATCTTTTTCTTTATTACTTATTAACTTATTTTTGTGTGAATCTTGTCAGACTTGCCTCCCTTTCTAAACTATATTAATTAAACCTAAAATTTAAAGTCAAATCTTAAAGGATACTTTGACCAATTCAAAGAAGTAATGTATAGTTGTTATACTTCCAAGTTTGTCCTAATTACAGTGCTCAGATCCCTCAGTTTCATTTAAATGTTGTTCGTTGCGCCCAACACCTTAGGGCACGAACGGACGACAGACATGCACCACTTGTGTCGGCGTTCCTGAAGGTATCCCTCTCTTTCAAGAGGATTAATTCGCGACATGTCAAGCCCCGGTAAAATTCTTTGCTTTGTATCGAATTAATCAGATGCTCCACCGCTTTTGTCGGTCCCCCTCAATTCCTTTAAGTTTCATTCTTGTGAACGTATTCCCAAGGCCAGATACTTAATGTATTAACTACAACACTGCACGGGTCGATATGCACAACGCCCAGTATCCATCGTTTATATATATATAGTTTGTTAAGTTATTCTTATTAATAAGGATAGATTGATTTTTTCTCTTCAACATTGTGCATACTTCTGTAATGTTAAGAATATAATTGAAAATAACTATAAATTTTAATATTAAATTTTTGAAGTGACAATACTGGAGTATTTTTTAACAAAATTTGTGAGCTAAAATGACTAGTAAAAGTTTAAGCTCTATACAATGTCATTTAAAAGGTAATTATAGCTAACTCTATTTAATAAGCATCAATGATAAGACATAATAAAAATGATAAGTGATATGTTATGACTAGTTAAATTAAACAATACAAAATTTTATATATTATCAGTAAATATAACTTAATTTCATTAAAACAATTCGTTATATTCGGTGAGCACGGTACGGTATTGAAAATCTCGGTCCGGCTAATTTTGATTTTTAAAAATATTATATCATTATCATGCTAAATTAATTTGATAGAATACGATATTGAAAATTTTGATTCGGTTAGTTTCGATTATCTGTTTTAAAAATATTATATCATTACCACACCAAATTAATTCAATATGATTCGTATTTTTAAGTTCAATGTCGATATTTTATGATATGATAAATCAGTAGCTATAGTTTGTTCAACTTTGACTTACATATATGCAT
Organism: Capsicum rhomboideum; assembly: GCA_031232105.1. Taxonomy (NCBI): domain Eukaryota; kingdom Viridiplantae; phylum Streptophyta; class Magnoliopsida; order Solanales; family Solanaceae; genus Capsicum; species Capsicum rhomboideum. Next base: position 124,204,179 of record CP124710.1, on the reverse strand, counting down.
ATAATAAAGAATTATGATTCCGGCATCTATCCAAATATGCACACACCTAGTTACACCTTATTTCAGATCGGCTATATACTTTAGGAAAGTGTATTTAACAATTGAAGAAATTGGTTTGACCAGATTTGAGATCTGTTATTTTTAAGGAAAAACATTTAACAATTGAAGAAATTATGTGTTAGATTTGATTTAAGATCGTTTACTTTAGGAAAGTTCATTTAATATCAACGTATTCAATTAATTTTAACTGTAGAAATTAACAATAAGAAACTTCTCCTTTTTAGTTGAATCAAAGAGATATACTTCCTCCGTCTATAGATTTACTTGTTCATGTTTAATTTATAATATCCTTAATAAACAATAAATAAAAAAATAATTTTATTATATTACTCATATTAATAATTAGTCATCTAAATATTGAAAAATGAATAGTATTTAATATCAAGAGTAAAATAGATACAAAATGATAAATTATCTCTTGATTTTTCAAACTGGACAAATAAAGTTGGATAACTATCCTAGTATACTGGACAAGTAAAAATGGACGGAATAAGTATATTGTAATGATTGATAGTACAAGTAGCTTCGAAAGTTGTACATATTTTGAAGGAGGCTGAGGTGGCAATTCATTTTGTTCTTTGTTTCTGAATTAAAGTTCATTACATATGTGATCTGTAGGTATGATAAACAAAAACGAGCAATATGTGAATTGCAATAGTAGAATGGCATATATAGAATTATAGATAGGGGTGTCAAATGGGTGGTCTGGTTGAATTTGAGCATGTCAAAGTGGATTGAATTAACAATGATTCGGTCAAAGTTATTTCGGATAAAACAGATTGATTTGAAATAGGTTAAAACCAAGTCATAACTCAACTCACTCAATTCTTACTAAGTTTTAAGTTCTTTGTTTGCTTTCTTCTAATTTGTTTGAGTGCCTAATAAAAAGGTTTTCCTTTTATTATGACTATATATAACATATCAAATATGACTGTTTAAGTTTTTTAGTCAGTTTCTCATAAGTCAATCTGAGTAGTTGCGGACGACAAATTTTATTGAATTTAAATTTGCTAGAAATTTAGATTTATTAAATTTAAAATATTTTAGTCCAAATAAATATTGTGAATTAATTATTTAAGTTCAATAAATACAGATTTAGTTGAAGTCTAATTTTGTTGGCTAATCTATCAAATTGTGCTACAGATGATGAGCCCATGTTACTAGATATCATCTTACTCTAGAGACTCAACTGGTGCCACATGTTAAATGACATGGCACACCAAGTCAATAAAATCATGCCATCTATCCAAATGACACAATATGTCTAGTCATCAAAGGCCAATGAAACATGTTACGTGTACAAGTGACATGTTTCAACCTATCAAATGTTGTCATGTCACCTTAATCTGATTGGTCGAAAAGATCTTGTCATTATACAACTTTTTCCTTTTACAATTATAATCATGGTCTCATATTCAGAAAAAGAGACTATAAATTTTAACAAGACGTAGAGAAAACTTGTTAATCAAATGTTACCAATTTCTTTACAAGATACAAGTATTTAAGCACTCAAGTATTTCTCTACAAGCCAGAATCAAGATCAAGCTTCAAACCCTTGAATTCAAATATAAGTCAAGATCAAGGCCACCGAATTTGCTTTAAGTCCCTTGAATTCAAGTATTAATCAAGATCAAGTTCATCAAGATTCAAGGTCAAGCTTAAGAATCTTTGAATTTATATTCAAAAAGAAGAATTAGCGAATTCATGCAGATTGTAACGTTCACTATATTTGAAATCAAATACTATGATTGTTATGATATTTTTCTGTTTTGATTATTATTTCTTGATATTAATTTTATTGTCTATAGTTATATATGATTAATCCGCTCAAATCTGAATAGGTTGAATGAGTCATTAACTCACCTAAATTTAAACAGATTGAGCGAACCATAATTTTATTAATTGATTTTGCCACCCATGTATATAGCTGCCCTATTCATTTTCTCCCTGCCTCTTTTGTACTTATTGGCAACTCACATTACATTTATTATTTTTTCGAGAAATAATGCCTCATGAAGCTAACTAGTTACTTATATTATAAAATCGCCTGAAATCCAACATGACAGACTTTTCTCTCTTTATCTCATTTGTCTCCATATATTGTACTTAAAACATATTTTGTCCTTTGGCTAGTATATTGAGAATATTAATTTATTATTTAATTGCATGTACACAAATTGGCCACGTCTGCATGGCGACGACATCTAATATCCATCTATATGATTGTGGTAGAATAGTTCGAGATCCCTTCATCTTTAAGTAGAAGTCTCGAATTAAAGCTTTTAAAAAAGAAAAAAAAATATTTTGGGATTACTTTTTCTAGAAATAAATCCTGCAATATGCAAATCAAGATTTAATCAAGCTTCAATACAAATACAAAACACCAAATAAAATCTCAAAAAAATGACATATTAGTAGCTATTTATTGCCAAAAGTAAATTTTGCCTTTGTGGTTACCTATGTTACAATAAGTTTTGCATAATACATGTATCAGATCAGTGGTGGAGCCAGAAATTTGATGAAGAGTGTGCAAATTTTCTTCTCAGTTGTATTAAAGGTGTGCAAAATTAAATACATACTCATAATAGCTAATATTTAGTTTATATACACAACATAATTTTTCGACGAAGATTGTGCACTTTACCACCCTTCGATGTAGATGGCTCCGCCCATGTATCAGACGTACGATAATACTTACATGGAGATTTTTTGGTATAAGTTTCAATTAAGGTATCTAAATGAAAAAAGAAAATTAATTTTGGGTAAAAATATTCGTTATTTATATATATAAGTTTAAGGAGCCGCATATATATTCTACAATCTAGTAAATGTCTAGTAATTAATTTAACTCTTAATTTCACATCGCTGCTCCAGTTAATATTAGTTAATATTATTTTCATTTTTTTAAACTGAAAATTAAATATTTTGTACTCTCTCCAATCAAACATGGGAAAAATAACAATTCTCAAAGATCTAGAATGTTCTCCTTGTTACCAAACTCACTGGTACTTGTTTTTTTGCATGCTCAATTGCCTGCAAATCTAACAACATGAATATTTTGGTTGGTGGAGAATATATATCCTCCATTTTATATAACCTAGAACACTGCATGTAACAAATGAAAACTAGCAGATACATTGAATTTTTTCCTCGAGATCATAATTCTGTCTATTCCATGATTTTTCTCTGTAGTGTTCGGATCAAGTTACATACATCTAAACTAAATTATATAGTTCGATTTGTCTAGTAAGGTTTGATTCAATGTCAGTAACCTTTCATCAATACAAATATATATCGAACAACTTCATGCATATAGATTTAGATAAATAAGAAGAAATTAATGAGTGTTTTTCCTCCGCTAAAATTTCAATTTGAAACTTAGCTGATAGTTTTCATTCACTCATGCCCAAGTTTTCATGAGTTCTTGTCACACTAAAATAACTTTGACTTTGTTCAATATATCAATATATATATTTGTGATGTCACGAAATGTCATCCACTATAATAGTGAAGACATGTTAATGTGTTTTACTTTTTCTCATGTTTAGCCTGTCAAAATATTTTCTTTGAGAAAATAAATTCTTTAAACAATAAGAAAAATGACTTCTTTAATAAAATTAGCTGGGAAAAACAAACTTTATAATATTCCAAGTTCATTTTTTCTTTCCTCCCCACCCGTCGCCCCAACCCCTACCATTTGACCAACCCACCCTGCCACCCCAAATCTCTACTGCTCACCCTATCACCTCCATAATATTTTGCTAAATTACAAATTAATGCTCGTACGATAATATTTTTTACTTACTTACCACACGCTAGAAAGTAATTTAAAACCCACTTATTTTTCATTAAAAACATTTTTCTTCCTACCAAGCCCACCATATATATGCACCAATATTGGTGATAGAAGAAATATATATTAATTTTCTAGGAAATTGTTACAATTTACAAAGATGTTTGGAACCAGGTTGTATCGTTTGTTCAGGATCCTTCTTTTGATTTGGTCAGTAGGAAAAATATATAGTAATTGTTTCATTTATTCTATAGTTTTGTTTTTTTATGAGGTCGAATTGGATATATACTCACTATTCCTTTTGCTATATGACATGACATAAAGTGTTGTTGCATTTAATTTACCTAACAATTAGTCTTAAACTAACTAAAAAATTAACACTTTTACTAAACATCATTTACCGGCAGAGTTCGACTTGGAGTCAGAAATTATAGTTTATAGATTTAATTGATTATCTGGATTTGAATCAAAGATGCAGAGTTTGGCTGAACCCATAAACTATACTCGGGCTCCGCCCATGTTTAAAACAACCACATTCCCATATCAAACCACTTAAAAACATAACTATCACGTACAATAGACGCGCATCAAACATCAATTGCACAAAATCTTGTGTACGTCACTCCAACTTCATTGATTCTTGAATTTCATGTTAATTAGACCACTAGATTTCTATTGACCATCCTAAAAAAGTTAACGGTGTACATGTGAGGCTGTGACTTTGACTTACATATACTTAAATTCGATTCTGAAATGTGCAAAGTACCAAAAAAATTGCATGAGAAGTATTTTAAATGAATATTAGTTTCGCTCGATTTTTTCTCTCTTTTTCGCTAAATAAAACTCATGACAATTTCCAAATACCCTTTTAATCAATTTCAATCAAATGTCTACTTTACTTATATTCCTTGATCTTTATGTCTAATTGATAGTCTACACGACCTAATGATTTACTTACTTTTATTTAAGAGTTGCCTATGCGTGAAATTCAATACAGCAGTAAAACAGTAAGTAAATGAGACAATTGTTTTCACATGAAAAACATCCGGCTCAAAAGGTGTAAAAAATCACTACCTATACCTCTACAGGATTTAACCCCAAACTTTACTAGAACAACTTGAGCCTCAACAATAACGGATTACAATACTCTTGTAACCTAGGAATTATAAACTCTAACTCCTAGCTACACTCAACTCACAAACCTACCAAGGTGTGTGACCCCAAGTCTTCGAGTTCCCTAATTTGAAGGCGATAATCCTAACTCAGTTTATAGTTCACTTACATCAACATTACAACACTGTAACTAACTCCTAATACATGAAGACTAAGACACCTTATCTTACTTAATACTAGGACCAGGTTCACCAATTTGTTCCTTCAGCTTTCAAGTAGCACACTGCCAAGTCAATTTGCCAATTGCCTTTTTGCTTTGTAAGTGCGTGAGTCACTCTGCATAGCACTTCCTCTATTTAAGCACAACTCTCCAAAGAGTTGTTCTTCGGATCAAACTCCTTCTTTCATTAGGACTCTCATTTCTTAGAGTTCTACTTTGAGTGAGACTCCTTCTTCAATTCAAGTGTTGTAGTCAACCTCCAACTCATCAATTTAGCACATGATAATTATTTTTGAATTTATCAGATGTAACCACTTATCCATTCCTTCAATCAAGAAACCTTGTCCTCTCTTATCAGTGATCTTGCTATGAGCTTGTCAGCTTGCAACTATGCATCTGTGAACCAGCTTAACCAACATGTTTCATTCATTTTGTCGATCATCAAAACTTCATAGAACCCAACACTAATAACAAAAGATCATAAAGTGGAATCCAAAAATGGTTTCCCATTGTAAAATTCATGAGAAACAGCACTTATGATGCTAGAAACAACTTATAATGAATTCATACTCTATCTTGCACAAACTTTCAAAAAAAAAAAAAGTTTCCTTTCTTTTTTATTTCTCATCCAGTAGGTATTTATTTGTTTTGTAACCTTATTTATAATAATTCGGATTCATAACGTGTAAACAATAATAGCATACCCAGTGAAATCCAACGAGCGAGATCTGAGGAGGGTGAAGTGTACGCATACCTTACCACTACTTCCTGGAGGTCGAAAGGTTGTTTTCGAAAGACCCTCGACGCAAGTGTAGCAATTCCAAGTACAAAGGAGAAGAAACGGTGAAGAAAATATAACAACTAACACATGAACAGTGCAATTAAAGTCGACAAGAAATACACAAGAACAATTATAAATAATGCGATAATCAAAACATAATAAACAACAGACTGTGATAGATATCACAAGTACAGACTACGATACTACGATTAGTACAACGACAAACACCTACAAGTCTAACCCCTTTAAAGCACGACAAAAACTCCTACCCTACTAATCTTCAGAACGTGTAATTATATTAAACAAAAATCACTTCATATTAATTTCTTTTTAATCTTCAAAATTCAAATTCTAAACTTTTAATTAAAAAAGGAATTATTCATCACATCATAATGATCAATTTCCTTTCAAGACAAAACTCAACCAGCCCGTCAAATTATATTAGCCCTCCTCCTTCACATCCCAAAGCACAAGGCATACAACACTTCATGTTAGTTTTGAGATAATTCTTACCCTACAAAGCACATTTCCCAATGTGTATCAAACAACAATTCTTTATTCTTTTTTTTCCCACTCCGTGTCCGATATTCGTATTTGAGCTCCATTAATTCGGATCACACACTACATAGCTCATTCTGAGATGACGCTCTCAACAAGATTTTCTCCATATCTAGGACTCTAATCCAAGACCTTTGATTAAGGATGTAGTAGTTTCACCACCACACCACAACCTACGTTGGAAAACAACAATTTTTCTTCTTCTTTGGGGAGGGGTAGAGGGGTCCAAATTATTTTGTTTTCTTACTTTGAATTAAATGCCCACAACAAGACTTCCCTAATTGTCAAAAGCAAAGGGACCCTCTCCCAGTTCACATCCACATATTATGCTAAGGTTATTAAGCAAAAAAGTAGATCTGTTTCACAACCAAGAGACATTGAGACATGCAATATTTAATCAATGTGACCAAAAAAAAAAATTGGCTACAATAAAAAAAAGTAGTGGCTAAGACAACAAGAAGATAGCAATGAAAAATCTAATCATAGATGAGATATCATTATCTTTTAAATAGCTTGCCTTTTGTTCTCATGTCAATGAATTGACGAGACAGAAAGTGTGCATATTATATATTTACTATTCACTTTGGGACCCTGTTTAATTTGGAAATCATGCTGACTCGATCTGAAATTTAAAATTTATGAATTTAGAACATTAGTGAACTCATTTAGTTATTTAGTTATTGTGTTTGAAATTTAATATTCATGTAAGATTTCTTAGTATAGCAATCCGAGGTCTAATTGTTAAGTTATTGTTCGTTTTGGCATGATCGATCCTCTTCTAAGCCATCTCAAGGCTTATGGGACGGGTCATTTTCACTTTTGCTCCTATTTTTGTTGGTCTTTTAATTACTTTTACCTCACAAGATAAATAATTTTTTGTAGGGTATGAGTATATAGTTTCACATCATAATATTCCACATATTATGTCCTGCGCCTTTAAAGAATTTATGTTCTGCTAAGTTCGGTTTCTAAGAGCAAAGACTAAAGATCAGCTCATTTGAAGGATAAAAATTAAAGATTGATCCATTTGAAGAGCAAATCATGCAATTAAATGTTACGAGGTTTATAAATTTATCCTTTTGGTCTTTAACTCAAAAATACATCTTAACAGTTGAATTTTGAACTCGCTCTTATTCTACCCCTTAATTCTTATCACATTTTGATGAAATTTGTGTAAGGCTACTGTCACAGCGGACTCCCTTTCGAGTTGAGGTGATAGCACCCCTTGAAATATATAGCTTTTCGCTGTTGTTTTTGCTCTCCATACTTGACTTCCGATATACGTCACCTGAATTGAGGATATATCAAAAACAGTCTCTCTACCTTTCACAGGATGTAATATTACAAATTTTGAGAAATTGGATTCATCTAGAGAGAGGAAAGAATGAATTGTTTTATTCTATCTCGAATCTTTTGAATTCCTACTTCTTAGCTTTCAATTCGACTCTAACCATCAAATGAATTTTAATGCCACAAGACTGTGTACTGGGTACGTGCCACCCTTCCCGAACCCTACTTGTATGAATACACTGAATATGTTATTGTTGTTCTATATTTGGCTATATAGAAAAGGAAAGTGAGATCTCAATTTATATATATTCCTTCATTTCAATTTGTATGATTTTCTTTTCTTTTTAATTTGTTCCTACAAAAAAAAAAAAAAAAAAAAAAAAGAAGCTATTCCCAGCTCCCGGTATGATTTGAACTCAATGATTGATAGAGAGGAAATTAATAATGCTCAAATAAAGGAAGCAATTGGAGAAAGAAATTCGTTTCCAGAGAAAAGAATATCAGAATTTTCAATTTGTATACATGTATCTTGAATTATAAAGTTTATTAAATTGATAATTAAATGTAACTTATTTCAACAAAAGAATCAAGTTATCGTCTTTTCTAGCTTGGATTTGAATTTTCTCATGAACAAAGTATCAAAATCAAATCCACTAAAATTTTGAAGGGATTTGTTGATTAATTAAATATATCATCTTCATTTTTTTCTGCTTTTAATCAGTTAGTAATTATTGTCTGGGAGTTCCATTCTTTATTGTTTTCCCCATTACCATTTTAGGGGGGTTGATGTGGGAGAACAATTGATTTTGGTGTGGGGTACTTTGGAGTATATGCTCCATTCAAGAGGCGGGGTGAATGTGATTCCTTCATCCTTAATTAAACTGAGATTTTGAATTTAAATTAGTCGGACATTGAGTCGTGAATATCCCATAGTTATACCAAAAAGATAATTCATTATTTTATTAAAAATATTATATTTATGCTTGAAATGAGTTGGGAACTAGAAGGTTCCAAGTTTAAGTTTCAGTGAACGTAAAAATACTAAATGATTTTTTAATATCTAGTCAAATTTTGGTCGATACTGGATAGAATTAATCAATGACTAATCCTGACGAGAGATAACAAATACTTTGTAAAATTAATCGAGGTGTGCGTAAGCCGACCAAGAGGGCCCGGACAGCTTATTAGTGATCTTAAAATTGTTGCTTAGTAACGTGCGTGGTGGGACATTAGTCTTAAGATATACTAAGACTTTTCTAATTTAGGTGTCACACCTTTTTGGAAATACATTATCATGATAAGATTAGCATGGTACAATCAATTATTGTTAGATCTAAAGCAAGATTTAGAGTTTTTGACGTCATCACTACTGATAATACTAGGTTAATTATAATATCATCTTCCAAATCTAATCATCTTGGCCTAATATAACAATATTATTTAGGACATTGCTAAATATAATATACTCCAATATTTTTGTGTGTGTGTGTTGGGAGGGGGGATATGTGGGTGATAGGATGAGTACATTTCTTATTTCGGCTGAATGTATCGATACTTCTTAAATTATCAGTAAATTTCATTTAGACATGCGAACTACAACATATTCCAATTATGCATTATATAGAACACATAATAATGAACATTTGAGAACACACGTAGAAACTTCTCTAAAATTTGAGCCGGATGTGTCTAGTACAATCACTTTAACATGTCTTTCAAGCAATCAACTTAAAAAGATCAGTGTTCCAGTGTCTAACGTTATTTACTAACAAATTTAAATACTAGTGCATACTAGTTGTATAGTACTACTGCATCCATTTACAGATAATTAATTCGATCTTAACAAGTACAACAACCAGTGGGCAATCACGTTAACTAAGGTCTTTTCAAAATTATTGCTACATCTCATCAATATTTTTCAGGTCTACATCAACAGGACCAAGTTTCTAACTAAAATAATTTTTGTGTAATCAGTGACAATAAATACATATAATTCCATTATCCAACCACGGTTGTTGGCTAATTAATGAGAACATGAGTCTTGAAAATGATTATCTAGTTTACAATGGGCATAGATTGAACATTTTACCTAATTCCTACAACAAATAAAATAATTCAAACCAAATATATAGGAAAAGATCTTATCAGAAAAAAATTGTCTATCTTATCTAAGATAGAAGCAAGATCTGCATACATATTATTGTTCTCAAATCTCACTTATGAGATCATACTGAGTATGCTATTATTGTCAATGTATATATATATATATATATATATGTTTGGTATGAACAAAAATATTTTTCTAATAAAATAGAAAATACTATACATTTATAGATATGAGAGGTGGGGGTGCTGGGGTGAGAGTGGATTCACCGTTCAGGGTTGAGGGCGGGGTGGATGGAGTATTGTACGAGAGAGACAATCAGTATAAGATGTCATTTGTGAAACTCATTTTTCTTACTTTACCTAGAAAAATTACTAGGAAACATGAAAAGATTGATAGCTACCAATTGAAAATATTACTTACATAACTTGAACCATACTTCCTTCGTCCCATATTAGTTGCTCATCTTACTAAAAATAGTTGTCTCATATTAATAGGTCACCTTACTAATCAAGAAAGTATTAATTAAATTTTTTTATCATATTACTCTTGCAATTAATTCTTTTTGAAAGTGTTCACATTTATTTGTAAAGTTTCTAAGAAGATTTTTAAGAGGTAAATTAATAAAATTACTTTTTTATTTATGATTTCTTAACATGCAGTATAAAAAAAAATGAACAAATAATATGTGAGGGAGGGAGTAGTAAGTAGACTGTACTGTCACTACTGTGATTTTCTCATTTTTCCCATCATTCTATATTTCCAATCATTGACATATAAAAACTAAAAATTAAAAAAAAGGGAAGGTTCTTTTATAACTCCAAAAAACTGCCAGATAGTCAAGAGAATTTTCAGAAACGGGCCCTGCCTCAAATTCCGTGCATAACGGTGTTTTAGTGCACCAAATGTCCTTTAATATTTTTTCCAGAATTGTTATAAATAATAGTACTATCTAGCTCTTTTTGTACAACAAAAAAACCAGAAAAAGGGAAGAAATGGATTCCCAAACAACAGTTAAAACCTTAACAGAACATCCTCTTCAGTACAGAGCTTTTGTCCAAAATCATATACTAAAAGATGCATCATTCTCTTCTTATCTCAAACCAGAAGAACATAGTCCCCCTGATGATTCCGAAATCAACGTATTCGATGCGAAAAAGTATTTCAGTGAAAGCAATGATTCCTCTCCAGAAGTCCAAAATAAATTAGTTGAACAATGCAAATTAGCTTCAGGTCACCGTCATTCGTCTGTTTCTTCCGTAGATACTAGCTACGGAAGAAACTTTCGTGCTAATTCTTTTCGTGCTACTCCAACTGCTTCATCTGAAGCTAGTTGGAATAGCCAAACTGGGCTATTAGCAAATGCTCCAGGTGTTAATGCAGTTTCATTGAGAGGTATTAATCCGAATGAGAAAAAAAGAGGTTCTTTTAGTACACGTAAATGGTTTTTCTGTCGAAAATGCCCTTGTTCGGGTAAGAAATCGGTGCAAGTCGAGGAAACTAGTTCGGAGCCAAGAACAGAAACTGGCTCCGAACATTTCCCCGTCAAGCACAATCATAAGGTAGTACTTGAGAAAGCTACCAACATGTCTCAGAAAAGTTCGATTGAGATACAACAGAGAGCAGCAATTTTAAACTCAAACGGTCATCCTCAGAGTATGCAGTCGTTAGACATTCATGCAGTACCTCTGGGGACGATAAATAAAATTGGAACAATACAGAGAAGATTATCAGAGTCAGAGTCAGAGAGTACTCGTGTCACGCCTTGTCAGCGTGTGATGGCACCAGTTAGGCCGTTTACCGAAACGGCAGGAGGGGGAGGATTTTCATTCCCTATTCTGAACAATTCAGCACAAGCGAAATTGGGAATCAAACCTCCACCAACAAGGTCATCGATCTCCCCAATTCAGGAAGATCCACCTCGGGATTCAATTGAAGTTTTTCAACCTTCTGTCTGTAAATCAACAGAAACAGATCATCACAGATGCAATTATCCCTTCCCTGGTAGCCCAATTTCTCGAGTGACAGCAACGGACGATGACGTCGCTAGCGATGCTAGCTCCGATCTCTTCGAAATCGAGAGCTTCTCGACTTCGATAGCAACATCATCATGTCCGTTGTATCGTCAACAACGTAATTCACTCGAGGAGCCTGGTACGCCAAGCGTTGCAGCTACAGAATGTTATGCACCAAGTGAAGTGAGTATTGATTGGAGTGTCACTACTGCAGAAGGATTCGATCGTGCTAGTGTTACTAACTACTCATCGATCTCCGAGATCGACAATGTGTCAAATACTAGACTTTTTGACAGTGTCAACAGCAGCAACAACACCGGAGGAGCAGAAGGAGGGAAGTGGAAGGCTGGCGGGTTGCTGAGTTGTCGCCATGAGAAGGCGGTAAATGTGGGGCCGCAGCCAGTTAAATTTGGGTCGCCCGAGGGGCCACCACAACTACCATTGATTTCTACAGCAGGACATGTGGGAAGTAGGCCAATGTCCAGAGCTAATAAGCCACCCCTTGCTAGCTCTCATTCAGCACGCTTGTCTTTTGCATTTGCTGCATGACAAATAAGTTCCTTCACACTGCCATGTTTGATGTTTATATGTTTTACCCCCTCTCTCTCTCCCTCTCTTCCATTTCACGTGACACTGTTATTATTTGGAGAGTTATGAGAAACTTTACTTTGATCCTGATTTTTTAAAAATTATTTATTGTTGTGATTTGTTAAGAATCTCACGCCGGAAAAGGATGGATAATTGGTGTTCTTGTATGGACTTGAACAATTTCACCATATAAGCTAGCTTTTCGAGTGTGAGTTAGGTCAAAGATTCATTTCTTACGTAGTATCAGAGACAGACTTATCCCAATTCATTGTTCATGATGTTGGGCCCCCATATTATGTCCACGCTTCGAAACGAGGTCTGTGTGTGCTGATTTTTTTAAAATTATTATATTTATTATTGTGATTTATAGCATTTTTATGTAATTTCTTAATATTCTTCCCGTTAGAGTTTATGTAGCAATTTTTTTCTTTTTGGTCTGTCCCAGGAAGTAAGATAATCTTTTACTAACTTTGGTCTGAACTTCCCACTTTTGCTTTTTGATTTTCCACCTAGTATTCAGTATTTGGTATCTACATAGGATCCTCATTAAATCTAGATTCTCGTAAGGTAAGACACATTCAAAGATGAAGCGCTCCCTATCATGATTTTATTTTTTCCATATCCGGACTCAAATTTGAAACCCCAGTTAAGAGTGAACAGATTCTATCCATACACGACAAGTATTATGCAATGTTAAAAATCATGAGTTTCAAAAATTTTACAGCCACACAAATTGTACGGCATGTTTACTACCAAAAGCTTTGATTTTGCCACCAAAGTTGAGTAAATGCTTGAAGAGGTATTTGGCATCTGCATTAGACCTCTACTAGTTTGAATCATCGCAAGCGTAAAACCCATTAAAGGGTAATCCACTTCCTGCCATGTTTTTTTTTTTATATACAGACGTGAATCTGAAACCTCTAGTTAAGTGCGAACAAATTCTATTTATCCACGACAAGTATTATGAAACAACAATAACATATTTAATATATTCCCACAAAGTGGAGTCCAGGGAGGGTAAGTGTATTCAGTCCGTATCACTACGTCAGAGATGAGGTAGAGAGGTTGATTCTGATAGACCCCCGGCTCAAGATAAAAACAATTCATAAAAGACATAATATAGGAACAATATGTATTAACACAAATAATAACAGAAACAAGACTACCACAATAAATTCGAGATAACAAACATTATCACAACTCTACAAATAAGACACTACAGGGGTCATTTGGTAGAGTGTATTAGAAAAATAATACATGTATTAAATATGGTATTATATAATACTTTGTTTGGTAGCGATTTTGAAACAATGTATAACTAATACATGTATTAGTTATACACCCTACATGGTATTATAGGGTGTATAACTAATACCTTCCCTTTGGCGGTATTAGTAATACTTAGTTTTAATACCATGGGATAAAGGCATGTAAAGACAAAAATACCCTCAAATCCTTTTAAATCTTTTCTAAATCTTTTTCAATTTATTCAATGAGTTATTTCTTTTCAATTTATCAAGATGACAATTTTCCTCCAAATAATTTGTCATTAAAAAAACTACTCCATTAACTTAAAAAAATTCTTATATTTTAATAAATTGGTCAAGACCGAAAAATATATAGCATGTTTGCATACAAGATTTAATTTTGTAAATAAGATATATCACAAATAAAAATAATTTTTCTAGTTAGCATTAACACTTTACAAAACACAATTTTATGTTAATAAAGATTCCACCGTATCATTCAAAAGTTACACATACCTCCCTCCAATTTGAGCACACCACAAACTGGGAACAACAAACAAATTATGAACAAATAAAGAAAAGATAACAAAAAAAAATAAATTAATTCCTACCAGTAAATGATTAAATCTTGAAATTTCAAAGTAAATTATTAGTTATATTGTTGATTTTTTTTTCTTTTAAGGAAAGATTAATAAAGCTTTGCAAAGAAAATACACAAAGCTATAGAATGTCGAAGCAATTTTTGTAAACAAAAAAAAAAAGGGCAGTCTGGTGCACTAAAGCTCCCGCTATGCGCAATGTCTTGCAAAGGGCCCCACCACAAGGGTGTATTATACGCAATCTTACCTTGCATACCTATTGTTGTAAACAAATAATATCATTTTAAAAATATACCAATACATGTTGTTTTTAATACATCAAACCAAATACTGCATAAAAAATAATCACAGTATAACTAATTCCAGCATTACTAATTCTAGCACTACTAATCTCAATATTACTAATGCACTATATTCAGTACTGTCTTATGCATTCTACCAAACGACCCCTACAAACATAGCACTATAACCACCACAGGTATTATGCAATGTTTACCATCACGAGTTTCAAAAATTTTATAGCCACACGAATTGTACGGCACGTTTACTATCAAAAGCTTTGATTTTGCCAGCAAAATTGAGTAAATGCTTGAAGAGGGTCTAGTTGGGGTCACCTAAACAGTAGGTAGGCCAAAATGTCTGACGTTTTTAGATGTTGTTCATGCACCTAGCTATCGCCAATGGAAGAACGTGCGGTCTTTTCACCAAATTACTATGTGATTGTCCAAATAATACTTGCTTCTTTCATTGGTTTTGTTCAAATAGGGACGAATCTAGAGGCTCGGTTACAATTCACGTAAATTCGATAGCTTTTGTTCGAACTTTGTATATCAAGAAATTTATTACCTAGTTATAAATATTTTAGCTGCAAATTCAGTTCTTATTATACTATTAACTTGAGGTCGTTGTAGGCTTGTAACAATTCATGTACTTCAAATCCTGAATCCACTTGTGATTCAAGAATCAAGACTATATTCTATCAATTTAGTCGATAACCTCTCTACTGTACAACTAAGACTGCATAAACATCACTCTCTCAGACCCCGTTCATTGTTGTGGTATGTTCTACTTCCTCTTCTTTTGGGTCCTTGAATTGTCCCTTAATTTTAGTTTTCATACAACAACAACATCCCAGTGTAATTCCACAAGTGGGGTTTGGAGAGGGTAGAATATATGTAGACCTTACCTTACCTCATAGAGGTAGAGAGACTGCTTTCGATAGACCCTCAGCTTAATTAATTGGTACCTACTAAACAGTCTGAAAAAAGGAATACAAATATGGGGTAATTTTAACTTCATGAGTTCATAAATAAAAGTCTTTCTATATGAGTTATCCTCTCCTAATCTTTATCTTTTATATGAGATTGTTTTTTGATTGATTAGAAAACAATTCAAGTTTTTATTTGCCTAGCTGTTAGTATCCGAAATTTACTGGCTTGATTTATATTCTGAAGACAAGTTTAGAAAGTCTATTATTGTGTGTGCATGTGTGTGTTTGTGGCAGCGGAGGGGGAGTGGGGAGGTTGGTGTTCGTGCTCTTTATAAAAGGAGACTATTCCTAGAATTTAAATTCGAAATCTTCAATTATGAATGTAGAAACTTTTATCATTTCATCATAGCCTTAATTTGATGATAAACAAAGTTCAATTTACTCATTCTATTGATTGAATTTTCAATATCCAAATACATATCAGTCTATCGTATTGTTTAATTTTATTGTTTGCTTCTGCTTCCTTCTTTTTTTTAAGCAAACAATAATTAAACAACAGGATAGACAACTTGATTCTAATTTCTATCTACAAATAATAGGTCACCTAGTAACACCATGTTTAGTGAGACACATTTTAGAATTTGTCCCCAATAATGTTTTATTTTTTGGCATTGTAAACTACTGCACTATATTGTGGGCTATATTTTTGATTAAAAGCAATAATAATTCTCGAAATAGTGATGAGTTAAACTATTCGTGTCGACTCCTTCAATTCTACGGGATAGTCAAAGGGATAAGCTGCAGGATAAGCATATATACCCAACATGTTTCATTTTTTGGCACTGAAAACTACTGCACTATATATTTTGTGGGCTATGTTTGTTTGTGAAAAGAGAATTTGCAATCTGAACGTGTGAAAGAAGCTACCCTAAAGAATATTCTTCTTTATTTTATGCCCTACTTTTAGAAAGAAAAAATAATTTGATTAGTTTTCCATTCAACTTTTTAAATAAACGGAAAAGCGTCTAATATACCCTTCAAGTATTGAAAATGATTCTAAAATATCCTTTTTCCACCTTTTAGCTCAAAAATACTCTTTCCTTCCATCTTTGGGCTCAAAAATACCCTTCCATCCACCTATATGGGTCTATTTTACCCTTCTCCTCAACAAAAATTTTAAAAATTATAATTAGTATTTTCATTTAATATATGACAGTTTCTTATTGGTTGAAATTTAATTAATTAAAAACTTAATAATCCCTAAATCCAACTCGAATCCCGGTTCAAATAACTCAACCCAGCAATCCAAATTCTCCATTATTTGGTTGAAGAAATCCGTTTTGTGTGTATATGACTACATCCCTTTCTATTTCATATCCATTTGTCATTTTCCTATATCTCCATAACCCAACTGATCAAATTTGGAATTTGAAATTTCTGTTATTTGGTTGAAAAATGCATTTTCTGTAGTGTATGTATGTCTAAATTCATTTCTTCTTCTTACCCATTTGCCCTTTTTTCCTAAATCTTTGAAACCCAACTAATCAAATTCTCCATTATTTGGTTGAAGAAATGTGTTTTGTGTAATCTCTGTTTTTGAACTGATCGTTGATGTCGTCATTTTTTCTCTTTAACCAAATAATGGAGAATTTGGATTGTTGGGTTGGGTTATTTGAACCGGGATCCGGGTTGAGTTTAGGAATTATTAAGTTTTTAATTAATTAAATTTCAACCAATAAGAAACTGCCACGTATTTAATGAAAATACTAATTATAATTTTTAAAATTTTTGTTAAGGAGAAGGGTAAAATAGAACCATATAGGTGGATGGAAGGGTATTTTTGAGCCCAAAGGTGGAAGAAAAGGGTATTTTTGAGCCCAAAGGTGGAAGGAGGGTATTTTAGAACCATTTCCAATACTTGAAGGATATATTAGACCCTTTTCCGTTAAATAAAAAATAGCCGACATATATATAATACATGTATAATGTATGTATAATCGGCACTTGTATAATCAATGAAATATATATAATACATGTATAATGTATGTATAATCGGCACTTGTATAATCAATGTAAATGGATTAAAATAATAAAAATTCGATTGACTATTTATATAAATATCTCCTTCAGAAATATATTACATAATAATAAATTTTGTATAAAACTAGGGGCGTCAAACCAGAGGATTGAGCTGAATTAGGCATATCAAAATGATATTATTTGTGTTTTCATGGCTAGTTTTGCCACCTCATATAAAATGGGACAAGTGCACATATCTAATTTTGGGATCATCATTTTAATTTAAATCATATAGTCGCAGTGTAGAAAATTTGTAAGTTTAATCACTTCATAATCAACTTTAGGCATACACGGTAAAATTTGCAAATATTTGCGTCTAAAGTTTTTCGATATATTTGCCTGAAGTCCATGTAAGTGGCAAACCACACTTCATACATGTAAATCTGAAGTTTCAGACATATGTGTTCAAAACTTAATACTCATAATTTTTCTAGTTTGAAGTTTGAACCATCAATCATTATTCCCATCAACATTTCAACAACATACACTTGATTTAAACTCAATTTTAATAGTTAAAATTCAAGACTCACTTTTTCAAACTTGCAACACTGCCAAAAAACCTTTAACTGGCAAAGTTTTAAAAAAGGTACCTACGCCTTAAACACATTGTGCAAATAATACAATATTTGAATTATTGGCAGAAAATTAGATTCCTTTCTACTACTCCCTCCATTTTAAAAAGAATGACTCACTCTGATGAATAACCCTCATGAATAATGTGAGGCATCATTGGTAACTCTTTATAATGTTATATGTTGTATCACATACTTTTTGTGTTTCGTCTCACACTTCATACCTTCTCTTTCTTTTTAAAGTAAGATAAAGAGTCATGTGAATATAAACATTCAATTGGCAATCTTTTACATTTGAAAGTCCTTATTTAGTACATACATCTATAAAAATAAATCTTTGTGTTAATTTCTAGAAATATCCAAATATAAACAATTTTAAAATAACAAGTTTCCATAATATATACATACATGGTGGATTGTACTATTTTTGTATTGACAAAACTCAAAAGTGACAAATGTGTGAACAAGTTGAAATCCTTTCCAAATTAGGAAATGATAAAAGAAGCAATTAACCTTTTTCTCCCAAACAATTTGTAGTGGACCACCAAATATCCAAACTATGAAGTATAAAAAATGCCTAATAGAAAGCAGAAAAGTGAAACTGCAAAAGGATCCATTTGAAAATAATCAATTTCACTAAGCCTTTGTGAGAAATACATTATTGCGAGTGCGATGAGATCAATGAGATTCCTTCACATTTATTTAAACTTTGTTGCTGTTAATTTCTTTTCTAGCTCGTCGTGGCGTTCTTGTTTTAATTGCTTTGTCTCTTGCTATGTGTTGTCATGTTTTTTTTTTCTTGTAAACATGCTTCCATTTCCTTTTTTTTGAGTCGAGGGTCTGTCAGAATTTCTATCCCCATAAAGGTAGAGCAAGATTTGCATACATTCTATCCTCCTCCTCAAATTTTATTTATGGAATTACATTAGATATGTTATCGTAGATTTGAGCTTTTGAATAGAAAAACTCTTGGTAGGTTCCAGGGATTAATTGAACATAGGCAAAGAAACAATTTTGCTTATAGATTTGACAGGACTTGATAACTTTGATATGTATAGCTTTGTCTTTGCTAAGAGGCACTTTCACTTTTATGAGGTGCTACAAAATGCGAATCTCAATTAATCAGATCAAAGAATATCAAATATCAAATGGTTATGTGTTTTTTTTTGAGAAAAAACATAAAGTTACCATCAAAATTATTCCGAATTTTTAAAAAAACACTTAAAATTTGTGGGGGTCATATTACCCCTAAACCATTTCAAATTGATATTATTAAGTAGGTGTTTGACCATGAAAATTAAATTTTTTGAAGTTGGAGTTAGAGTTATGTTTGATCATAAAAATAAATTTGACTTTTTGTGAGAGAAGTAAGAGTGAAAATAAGTAAAACTTGTTTTCACTTTTTTGAAATTTTATTTCACTAAAGTGAAAAAAATTTCATGGCCAAACACCACAAAATTTCACCAAAGTGAAATAAAATTCTGAAAAAAGTGAAAAAAATTCATGGTCAAACACCACAAAATTTCACTTTTTTCACCAAAGTGAAATAAAATTCTGAAAAAAGTGAAAAAAATTTCATAGCCAAACACTACAAAATTTCACTTTTTTCACCAAAGTGAAATAAAATTCTGAAAAAAGTGAAAAAAATTCATGGTCAAACGGGGCCTAAGTCATTTTTGGATCAAACCCAATTTTTTAGGAATAGGTGTGGACCACGCATCAATTACTCAACACCTATTTCTAATTGACACGTGTTAATTTAATTTAAAATATTTTTTTATTTTTGCTTTTACTTTTCTCTTTTTCTTTTTCTCTCTCCTACTCACCTTTTTCCTCCAATTTCTCCTTCAGTCAACCCTCACTCCCAAAATTCTTTTTCCTTTTTTTCTTCTTCAACTAAGCCTCCTTCCCTTTCACTGTCCTAACTCCATCATTTTGTGTTATTATAATTGTAATAATTTAAAAAATTAAAAATTAGGCATAATTTTAAAACTCATATAACTTATTTTTTATCCTATCATTTGAAATGAAAAAAGAGTGATTTTATAATTGTGTGTGAATTTTCTCTCTGAAATTTCACTAAATTTTCAGCTCTCACTTTTAATGATGATTTCTCTCACTATTATAATTCAGTGACAGTCGAAATTTCATCATTTTTTTGTCGTCGGAAAATTCCTTTTCATCGGCAAAAATAATGGCTGACAGACGATGCCTTTCCATTTTTCTTATCACTTTGTCATTTTCATTAAAAAATAAACACCAGCTGCAGTAAAGTTCACCATCAAGAAAATTTCTTACCTTTTGGGGCTGATTTCGTCGATGTCAGCGTCTTTTTTTTTTTTTTTTTTTCAAAGCTTCAATTGTTATTTCAATGGAGATTTGGGTAAGATGGAAGAGAAGACGGGTTTTATAAAGAATTGAAAAAATTATTTACATTTGACATTTTTTAATTTGTTTTTGCAGCCAAATTTTCTTCTTCACGCGCGTTATTTGCATGGAATACAAACATAGTCTAAAATTCGGTCAAAATAGTCCATTTGCAATGGCTTTTGTAACTTTTGTGGGATAATAGGACGCTCGCATAGTTAAGGTATCTTTTAACAAATTTGAGACAGATTCGATGGTGACTTTATGTCCTTTTTTTTTTTTTTTTTTTTAAGAAGAATACACATCTCAACCACCTATGGTCACTGCCAAGTCACATTAGCATGTTACATTTTTTCACAAATAAAATAAGACACTTTGCCTAAAAAGATGAGTAAAGCACCACAGACCAGGTCTCTGGGGCCCAAGTTTTTTAAAAGTTTTAAGAAAGTAGAGAATCAAGTGCCAAATGTAAGTTTTCCATTTGGTGTTGGTGTGCTCATATTGGAGTTTGATTAATCTGGATTCATGTTGGGTAGTCCAACTATGGAGTTAAAACGTTTCCTATCAAAGGGAACTTCATATCTGAAGCTCAAACCTAAAAACTCTAATTAAGAATAGAGGAATACTTACCATTCCATCATAATCTTGGTAGTACGAGCCTTCACTTTTTTAAACACTCACCCCATATCGTCATTCTTTTAATTTTAATTTAATTAATAAACATAAGAAAGTGGGTATTTTTAAAAAACTCTTTTATTTGTCCTAGGTTGGCTGGCTACTCAAGTAAATAAATCTTATTGATTCACTTCTGTCTTTTTAATTAAATTAATAATTTGATCACTACCTATCTTTTTAACTTTTGAGTTGCTTTCTTTAGTTAAATTGATCCAGACTCTTTGGGAAAGCTTTGAAGGAAAGAAAAAAAAGATAGAAGAACAGTACTTTAATCACTTAGCTATAAACTACTCCCTCTGTCCCATGTTATGTGGCCTAATTTGATTGGACACGGAATTTAAGAAATAAGGTTTGACTTAATAATATTTACCATATTGTCCTTTGCAATTAAAAATGTACTTGTATTGATTTTATTTAAAAAATAAAAGGTAATGCATTTACTTTTTAATTAAGTGGGACCAAAAAAAGTAAAAGAGTAATTGTGCTTTTGAAAAGTTGTCAAATAAGGAAATGTGACATTCTTTTTGAAAAGGACTAAAAAAAAAAGTAGGTCACAGAAAATGAGACAGAGGAAGTATTTATTATAAGATAAATTTATAATTTGAAGTAACCAAATAGAGTATATTGAAATAGTCAATAACCATGCTATTTAACCTAATCTCTTAGATGCATATAAAAAAAGACTTTTAACATATTTTATTGCTCGAACTAAAATAATTATATTCAGTATAAGTTAATATTAAAAGCTATACATTAATTATGTATAAAATGTGTACATTGTACATTATTTTAATATAGAAAAGATATACATTGCTAATTATTGTTTTGGATGACCACTTTAGTTAATTTCACTCTAGACTAGAAAATAACATAAGCAATGTTGAGGAGGTTAAAACTTGTAAGGATGATTGAGTTAGCGCAACAACTGATGTTTCATAAGGGAGTTCAGAGATTGATTTCTCCCGCCAACGTCTTCTCAATCGTGTTCATCGCATCAAACTTATCTGATATAATTTACATCTCGTGATTAGTTTGTGAATGACGTATTTTCTTAGGGATTTCAACAAAAATAATATTAAGGTCAAATTCTTATACAAAAAATAGAAGAATAGACAATTTATAATTAGTACTTTGGCATATACTTTGCATATAAAACTAAAGGAGGCTAAGTTAGTGCTACAAATGATATTTCATAAAGAAGTCCATATATTGATTAGTGTGATTTACATCTCTTGTGTTGTTTGTGAGCGACGGATTCCCTCAATATTCAAAAAATAAAAGAAAATATTGAACTCAAATTCTTGTATAGAAAATGGAAGGATAGACAATTTAATACATAGTACTTTGTCATATACTTAGCATATAAGTAATATAAAACTAAGGGCTAATTTTTCTTTAATTAATTAATTATATTATAATTTCCTATTTGAAAGTTGTCTTGGATTTCTAAGTTTTATATAGGGAGAATAGAATGTGGGTCTTGCTACTATTCTCTCCCTGAGTTAAGATTGAGCCTCAGGTTTTTGCAGCAGAACCATATGGTTTTGGGTTTTTTTGTTCTGTAATGGATGATGAATATTGCACATTTTTGCTGCATGCAAGCTAATTTGACTCTTTCCCCCTTTTGGCCATTTGGGTATATCCTCATTTTCTTGGTAACACTGTTTATCAATCCCTAGCATTTTCTTGAATTTGATCTGGGTATTCTGTTTCTTGATTTTTGTTTTTGTGAATCTGTTGAGGGGTTTTTGTGATTGTTAGTACAAGTGGTGAAATGGGGTTTGATTTTTGTTGTGTAAAGAATGTGTTTTGACGTGAATCATTGGGATATAGACATTAAAGATTAGAACTTTAGTTTCTTGATTTTTGTTTTTGTGAATCTGTTGATGGGGTTTTTGTGATTGTTAGCACAAGTGGGAAATGGGGTTTGATTTTTGTGAATCATTGGGATATGGACATTAAAGATTAGAACTTTAGTTTCTTTGAGTGTGTTTGAATAGAATTGATTTGAGGGATTGCTTAGTTGGGATGGGATCTCAGGGTGGTGGTGGGGGTAATAGTGTTGGTGCAACTCAAGCCCAAGACCCAAAGACAAATGCTTTGGCTAGGCAAGGATCATTGTATAGTCTCACTCTTGATGAGGTTCAGAATCAATTGGGGGATTTAGGGAAACCACTGAGTAGTATGAATCTTGATGAGCTTCTTAAGACTGTATGGACTGTTGAGGCTAGTCAAGGAATGGGGGGAACGGATTACGGTGCATGGCAGCATGGTCAGGTTGCTTCGGGTAGTTCTCTGCATCGACAATCGAGCATTACATTGACTAGTGATTTGAGCAAGAAGACTGTTGATCAGGTGTGGCAGGATATTCAGCAGGGGCACAAAAGGGATAATATCGACAGGAAAGCTCAGGAGAGGCAGCCTACTCTTGGTGAGATTACTTTGGAGGATTTTTTGGTTAAGGCAGGAGTGGTTGCTGAGTCGAATCCGGGGAAGAAAAGTTCGGGCTCGGTTTTAGGGGTTGATTCAATGGTATTGCCACAACAGAGTGTTCAACAGCAAGCTCAATGGTCACAATATCAGATCCAGGCAATGCATCAACTACTGCCACAGCAACATCAACAACAACAGCCACAACAGCAGAATATGCTGCCAGTTTTTATGCCCAGCCATCCTGTTCAACAATCTTTGACTATTGTTCCCAACCCAACAATAGATGCAGCTTATCCTGAATCTCAGATGACAATGTCCCCAACCGCTCTGTTGGGCACATTATCGGACACACAAACACTTGGAAGAAAAAGAGTTGCACCAGAGGATGTGGTTGAGAAGACTGTTGAAAGGAGGCAGAAGAGGATGATTAAGAATAGGGAATCTGCAGCGAGGTCACGAGCAAGGAAGCAGGTGACTTTGAAATATGTTTCAGAGTCTTGAATATAGCATGTCGTCTCCATGGCTATTGAAATATTATCTTTTGATCAACAGGCTTACACCCATGAACTGGAGAACAAGGTTTCACGCCTCGAAGAGGAGAATGAAAGGCTCAAGAGACAGAAGGTATGTTTTGCGATAGCTACTTTCTCATCGATGAATATGGTAGTTATTTGCATATTCTTCTAGTGGTTCTTCAAGAGTGTGTGGTTATCAGGTACTTTGTGTCATTTGCATTCTTAATGGTGTTACTTGTACCGATATGGGCATCATCAAATAGCATGAGTCCCAATTCTAGAACACATGAGAAGCAAATCTGAAAGAAATGTAGAACAATTTCAACATAATGATTTTTCACTACCATTTCCGACGTATTATGCTAAACTGTTTACTGTTGAAACCTATATCGGTCGAGTCATGTAGGCTGTTTACTTCTCTGCAGAATAACCTCTCATCTCAGGATCTTCGTGATGCTGCATTGTGAAGCTCTAACTCCTGAAGGAATGTTTCTTACATAAAATAAAAGAAATATTATATATCATGTTTAAAGTGAAATATCTTTTAGTAAGATTAGAAACAAAATGAGTTTAGTCATTTATGCAATGAGAAGAAGAAGTCAACTACGTACATACTTTACAAGAGAGACATGATTGCTTTATTTTCATTGCAATTTTTTTGTTAGTAAGGTCAGAAATAAAATGATTTCGATCATTTACGCAAATGGGAAGAAACTGCCTCTCTTTTTCATTTTGGGTCTTGTTTAATCTCCCCTACCCCATACTAAAAGAAAATGAGTTTTAAGGGTCTAGTACTGAATTACTTTTAGTTTTATAACTTAATTCCTTTGTATCACTGCGTTTCATTTTGTAGAACTTTTAAACCATTATGTTGCCATTTTGCTGGTTGATTTGCATAAAGGTGTAGTTGCTATCTAGTGGCTAAAGTTCACTGCTTATCATGTCATGTCCTTCACAATTACTTTTATCCACTTCACATAAATTCTCATAGTTGTAACTTGTAATACTCTAGGGGTCATTTGGTATGCAGGATGTGATAAGCAGGGATATCCTATGGGACTATTTTATCCCATCTTCAATATGGGATAGTAATCCCACCATTTTAGTACAAATGGTGGGATAAAATAATCCTGGGATTAGCTAATATCTCACACCAAACATGGACAAAGTTAATCCCAAATTTTAGACCGGGATTATTATCCTTATCTCACGTACAAAACGGCCCCTTAGGGGAAATACCACCTTCAGCTAGTTTTGATTGCAGAACGTATTTTCTCTGGATTCACATTGGAGAAGGAAATAGCGTAATTGTCTAAACCATCAGGAAGTCTCCAGAAGTTTTACATTAGTTCTTGTGTCTCTTTGTTCATCGAAATAGGAGAAGGTGGTGGGTAAGGAAGAAATCGACAGCAATGTTTGTATGTAAAAACAAACCTCATTCAAGTCTGTTCACGTGAGAAATAAGAGAAGAGAGAAGATATATTAATAACTTAATCCGAGTGTCTATCTGAAACAACCTCTATACATGGGTAAGGTTTGCGTACACTCTACCCTCCCCAAACCCCACTCTGTGGGATTACACTGGGTTTGTTGTTGTTGTTAATCCTCTAGTCAGTACTAGATACACGTATTAGGTGTCAAACACAGTGCACATAATATTTGTCCCAACGTGGGATAGTAGTTAATTTAAAGAACCTTACTCTCATAATATTCTAAACTCTGTCTTTAGTGTGAGGGTTGCGTACATTCTACCCTCCCCAGACCCCACTTGTGGGATTACACTGGGATGTTGTTGTTGTTGTCTTTAGTGTATGTTCTCTACTTTTTGGTACACTACTTTTGTATAAGGGTTTTTTCTCAACATTAATAAATTTATTTACCTCATTAAGCCAGATATTCTAAACTTTTACCATTCTAACACTAATTCTTAATGTTCTCACAGTTTATGGATTACCTAAGGGGTTAGGAATAAAGAGGAATGAGTGTTATGAGAGATTTAACTTTTCATAAAAAAAAAGAAAAGGGATGGCGATCTGCATGAAGATTAGGCAGATTGTGTTGGTCTCCATTCCATCCGAGTCAGAATTAAAGTAGTATGCATCTTCTTTCTTTGTTGGTATCTTAAAATCTTGACCAAGTTTTTCCAGATATAGAGTTGAAAACAAAGGATTGATTCTGATCTTGTACCATGAAAAAAGTACAGATCACGTACCATGCTATAGGCCTGACCTAGAATTCTTTTGCTCTCTTCGGGTTCCAAATTGGGAAAAAAAAACCCAAAGCTTTCATGGATCCAGACTGTAAGATATCACACTTATCAACAAGCCAGACATTGTTTTTTTACTGGTAAGCCAAATATCATTCCTGTTTTTGTTGGCAAGCGTTCTACTTTCAGATTAGCACAATTCTAGAAGCTTTGGAGGTAGAGTCGAAGATTAGTTGAATGTTTCATTCTAGATTTTATGAGAATTTTTATTATGGAGTCGTCTCTGGAAGGATAGAGATGAAGATGAGAGAGTTGATGAATGAGTTCGGAGAAATGGAGGATTGGAAGAGGTAAGGGAGCTAGAGGAAATGGAGTGCAAGGATGAGGTCAAGCGAGAGATAACTATGTTGGTAATTGTGCAAGAGATTGGTTGGAAGCAGTATTTGAAGGCATTGTGGTTATATGAGGGGAGTGGATATACTAAGTTTTTAACATGGTAGTGGTAATGAATAGGAAGAGGAATTTCATAGAGTATGCAGGGGTGGGCCTTAAACCAAAAAACCTGGTTGAACTGAACTTTTCCATTTTTCGATTTTTTGGTTTATTCGTTTGGTTCACGGTTAATTTTCTTATAATTAAGTTCTTCAATTTCGTGATTGGCTTCAAGGGTTCGGCTTTCTGTTAAGCTATCAAAAAGCTTCTGGTCCCCTTAGCTTAGCCCTGGCCCAAAACTAAAATCTTCATTCGGAAGATTGAAGAAGCTCAAACCCCTTCCCTTTCATTCTCTGTCTCCCAAATCCCTTCCCACGTTTTTTCACACTGTCTTTAGTTTTTTTCACTACGGTTCATTCTATTGTTGCTACTGCTTTACGCCTTTACCGCCGGTCCACCGGTCGTCCCTGCCATTTGCCTATTGCCGTCTTCCTCGCCGTCATTCAATGCTTGTTTACGTTGAGAGCATAGGATCTCTAAATCTATTTCCTTTTTGATATATCAATGAGCCCGGAAACAACTTCTACACTGCACAACCGAACATGAGGGAGCTAGCTTCGATAAAGAAGTAAGACTAAGTCATTGAGTGAAAGTTGCTTGGACTCTTCATTTTCTGTGCTGCACCCGTGTTGACATGACGTGGGTGTGGGTGCGGGTGCAGGTGTGGGTCTGTACAGATCCGGTCAAACCAATTTTGGGTACTTTGAACAAATTCGATGGAGAAATTCATGACATATACAATGTTTTCTGTAATGAAAACAAAAACTAAGATGAAACTGAAGAAAATGAAATGCCTTGTATATAGAAATTTCTATGTCAGTCCTTTTCCTTATATCTCCTTTTGGCATTCTCCTCGGAATACCTTGTTAGTTTTCCACATAATGTCTCATAATTTAGACATATAACTCTATTTTTAGATTTTTGAAATATTTTTAGTCGAATCCGGACATTCGATCTGTACTTGGATCCATACCCCCGAATCTGAAAATTTAGATCATGAAGGATCCGATCTGTAGATCTGCGTAGCGGACACTCGCATCCGAGTCTGAGCAACTTAGGACTTGAATCTATCTTTACTTTTGCTTTTCTTTTCTTTTTTCTTTTGTCTATTTGGTTTTGAAAGTAGCGAACTTACCTTAAATTTTATTAAATCTTTGTAACTGCGTCAGCAATATTTAAGTAAATTTATTTTTACGTGAACCTGAACGTAAGCAAATTTACTACGGGTTCGATTTGGATTACCAAAATCAGCAAACCGAAAATTGAAATCTGTACGGAACTTTCGCAAAACCAAATCAAACTGACCGACACCCCTAAAGTATAGAAGTCAATGAAGCGGTGATGAAGGGTAAGGAGGAGGGGGCAGTTGTGAGATTTTACGAACATTTCTACATGGAGGAGAAGTTAAGGGGAAAGGGATTATTCAAATAGGAGGGGAAATAAGGGAGTGGTTGGAGAGGCCTATAGGAGAAGAGATGAGGGAGGCAGTGGGGAGGCAAAGCCCTTGTATCGGATGTATTCACATTATCTTTTTCTAGCATTGTTGTTAAGATTGGAGATCATTGTGGAATTTCAAGAAACTGCAGAGTTCGAGGCAAGCCTAAATGTATCCTTCATACTTAAAGTGGGAGTAACGAGCATCAAAGATGCTATTAGTATGATAGGAATCATTATGAGATATGTGCTGGACATTACAGGATCTACTTCTCAAGATCCATTCGTGGAAGAAAGATGGACATTGGATGCGGTTTTGGTGGCTAATGAAGTGGTTCACTCTAGAAGGAAGATAGAATTGGATGCAGTTTTGGTGGCAAATGAAGTGGTTGAATCTAGAAGAAAGAAGGAAGAGTCAAGGATCTTATGCCAGTTGGACCTTAAGAATGCTTGTGATCACATGAATTAAGAATTTTTGGACTTCTTCATGACAAGGATGGAATTTTGTGACAAGTAGAGGAGGTCTCTCTCCTTTTTTTTTGGGGTGGGGTGGGTGGGTGGGGGTGGGGTATAGTCTGAACCACTAGTGAGCTTTCCGCACACTTAAATGTATTATAGTCATAAAAATTACCCTTTTTTGCACACTTAAATGTATAATAATCATAAAAATTGCCTCTTTAAACAATATCAAAGGAAAATTTAGGGATGTCAGGTTTGGATGGTCTTTTCTAAAAAAATCTATCTAAAAATAGAAAATGGGCTGCCCCTAGAGCTCTGTCTATGATAAGAATGCCGGGTGATGTGTTGGTTAGGTGCTCGTCATGGATTCGAACCCTTCCAAATACAAAAGTCCAGAATTTAAGTGGGGAAGGGAGAGGGGCAGGTTCGTTACCCCTCAAGTTTCAAACGGTGCTCCACTGGACATCGGGGAATTTCTTAGTTGTCAAAGAAAATCAAAGATGTGTTTTAGTGTGTACTTATTCCCCCATCCTCCACCCCATCCTACCCCACCCCACCCCAAAAACAAAAGATAAACTATTTGGTTTAAAGATCAGGTTCTGGTGTCGTACAATAAGTTTGTCAAAAATAAAAAAATACCAAAGTATGAGCTTTTCACTAAACTAACATAAATGGTTTTTTAAAGACTTGGCATCAAACTAATTAAACACAGTTGTCCCCAGGGTTATTTTCCAAAAAACTTATATACTAGTTTCCAAGAATTAAACCAAATCAAATCCAGCGGCACCTCAAGTCAAATTGAAGGGTGGTAAGGTATCAACTCTGTAAATTTATCCTTCCTTCCTTTCAAGAAAGAGGAGAGAAAGCTTGACAACCCGATTATTTTACATGAAACTGATAGAGATCACAATCCATTTCAACTTTGTTTGTGTTCATGTAATCTTGTTACATTTCAAAGCCATCATGATTTGTCGTTGAGGAAAGTTCAGAACTTTCTATTTTGAGTCATGAGTATAATGTGAGCATGATTTGCTCAAGTAACTTCTCCTGTGTAAGCTCATTTATAGCGTGGAAATCTTTCTCCTGTAAACCGTGCTTTCTGCCAATGAATTCTATGCCTGCTTCTGCATATGTTTATCCTCTTGGTTTGATCTCAGAATGTAGTTAATAATGTTCAAAGTTCATTTCAATGTGGCAAAGAAGAGAAGCGACTGAAGTCATCTGTTCGTTGTACACTATGTTAAGCTGACCTTTAGCTGAGAGCCGGAGACTTTTTGATGATATGTTGTCTTCTCAAAATTGGAGAGAGTTTGAGACCACTCTTTGATGTCTCAATTTCTCGTGTTTATCAGCTGTCAATTTCATACATTATAATGCTTAGCAACTACTGAAAATATGATGCTTGCTAGTTGCTACATTCCAGTTATATAAGGCGCTATATAAGAAAGCTGCAAATTTTTGGAACAAAATACGGTGAGTCTCATAGAAGACTCACTGCTTTGGCCATCTCAAATATTTTTGGAATTTCTTTTGCTAGGTAATCCTTGGAATGCCTTTTAAGAAGTAACTTATAAGTCATTTATTGTTTATATAGCTAGATAATTGTTGCTTAGTTTTTGATGATATGTTGTCTTCTCAAAATTGGAGAGAGTTCGAGACCACTCTTTGATGTCTCAATTTCTCGTGTTTATCTGCTGTCAATTTCATACATTATAATGCTTATTTGGTTTTACTTGCAGGAGATAGAGAAGGTGTTACCAAGTGTTCCACCTCCAGAGCCAAAGTATCAGCTGCGCAGAACAAGCTCCGCCCCTTTCTGACATCCAGTTTCATGTACGAATGATGAAATATGTAGATGCATAGTGTTCGTTATGTCATTGAAATTTAAGTTAGCTAGTCATTATCCGTTCATCTCCTCGTTCTTGGTTAACATCCTTGTTCAGGAGTCCGCCCTGGAGGCCTCCGCTGGGAGCTGTTGTTGGCTGCCCTTGTGATTGCCTTGGCTGTCTCCTCTTAGATAATTTTTTTTTTCCTTGTATGTACATTTTTATAGTTTTAATCTTGGAATTCTGCGGAGGACGTAGTTTTGGTAGTTTCTTTTCAGTTACTGTAAGCATTTCCAGTATGAATGCTTTCTCTAAACAAGTGAAAACATGCTTTCTTGAACAAGTGAAAACAAAGTTAATTGTATGTTTCCAGTTGTATTAAAACAACCAGGAGAGGGGTAATCTTCTTCATGGTTTCTTCTAGACTTGAAATCCTCAGCTGCTCGGGCTTATGGTTTCCATACTTGCCAATAATGTGATGTTTATTATTGGTTTATAGGAAAATTTTATCTGCACCTGAATTTTAAATCAAGCTGCATTAATTCACTATGGCTGATCATGATTATAAATTGAGTTGAGAATATATTCCAGTTCATATTATTTAATTACGAATAAGTGATAGATGTCTATCTGTTCATTTGATTTGGTGTAAGTACTCGTTGTAGGCAAGACATTCGTGTCAATGACCTGAAAGTAAAATGAAAGATAATTTCAAAACACTTCCAATAGTACAGGGCTAAATTTGACATTACCCCTAAATTAAATTCCTATGTACTAAAATTGCTTTGACAGGATGAGAATATTCTTGGTTAACAATCTCCTTTCCGAAGCCACAATAACCAAACACATACCCATGAAAGGAAAAGAAAACAAAGAATTAGAAAAGCAAAGTCAACTTTCTTTATTTTTTTTGGGTTTTTCACCCGGCGTTCGGTACTCACATTGGGACCCGACTAAATCTGAATTCACACCGAATCCCACATTGAGGATAAATGTGTTTCCTGACAAAAGCGACTCCGTACCCAACCTGATCGTGAAACGTTAGATCAAACATATGACCTAAAATCAGTCTTCCAACAATCTCTATACATCTGAATACTTCAGCAAGAAAGTCATAATATTTTGTTCCTAAAAGACTAAATTCTAAACACTTCTGATGATCATCAGCCTCTTTCCAAAGTTTTCAGCAGCTGGTTTTAATTTCCTCTAGCCTTTTCCAGGTCTGGAAGATCTGCAACTCAGAGATAAAATAATGTCACAACTGGGAAAACTCCATCTCTTAATAAATAACATGGATTTTATATTCGCTTTTACGCAAGTAAATAATCAGAATACACGAGAAAATCAACAGCTATATAAATGCCGTTTTGGTGAGACCAACAGAGATATCGAGGCCACTAACTTACACATCGGGAGGGACCAAGATTAAAGCTAACACATGTTATGTAAATGTATTTATCAGATGTTCATTTTATTCTTGCTTCTAAGGTGTGTCTTTTAGCATTACAGAAGATTCACTAAGTGAGGTATCCCAGTAGGAATAAACAAAAGTTAAGTCTCCGTTTAGTAACTTGTCCTTGCCCTTCCCATTTTCTCATTTTTCTCCTCCTCCGTTTCTCTCCTTACAGTTTATCCAAACTCTGAACGTTATCTCCTATACTCATTCCACTCCTTTCCCATTCCTCCAATCTCGCTAAGTTCCTTGTTTCTTCACTGTCATTCAAGTATAAATAGTTGTTCATATAAGCAACAAAATGAGAAGCAAGATGTCGTGTGCTATTCCTCTCTTAAAGGAAATGAGGCCTGGATAAGTATTTGAGAGCAGCTACATACTAATGAATTGTAAGAAGAGCTGACTGAAAAACTTAGCATTGCATCTGACGTGTACAACAAATTAAAGTTATATGTAAACTAATGCAATCGGATAGGAAATAACTCACAGAGCATTCCTCCATCGTCGCTGCTCTCATCATCTTCTCCAGTGTACTAAAAAAAGATATATTCAAGTCAAAAAGCTATTATCAATGTAATTGAGCATTATTTTACATATAATATTTAACTAGATCAGAGTAGGCATTTACCGCAAAACCATCATCCTCAGAGTTCGCTGCATACAAGAGAAATCTGGATTAGCTTTATGAGTATATTAGGATACAACATATAACGTTATACATGAGAAGGGGTTAGCCAACTGCTGAAAAGAATTGTCATGGTTTCGGTTCTTCGCAAATCCCAAAGTAGAAGAGAGAAGCAGGAAGTAGGTGAGGTAGTATAGTTCAACGTTTATCGCTATTGATGTGCAGTTGTAAAAAACCACTAACTTGACAGAGTTGATTATCACTATGGTTGGAGAAAGGAAGAGGGAGGGAAATGATGAAATGAAATTAAATGGATCAACCTGAAGGCTTGGGAAGTACGAAAGGCAAATCTGCATGACTAATTTTGAATCACATTATCATTTCAAATTAAGCATTTATGTCAATAGACAAACTAGCTTCCCCCCCCCCACCCCCCGGAGTTTTTGGTCTAGTGGTAAGAGCACAATGCACAATATGGGGGTTAACATGTTCGAATATTGATGTAGATAAAATCATGGTATTTAAGGGGAGAAGGGTAGAGGGACGGGTCCATTATCTATCGAGTTCCAAACCTTCTACTCCTTTAGTCGGGCATGAAAAGTTTGATTACAGGAAGTCAGACTTAATACACAACCTACAGTCCGACTACTAGAAGTTGTCTTTGATCAATCAAATGAAACATTTTGCAGAGAAAGTAGAAAGAAAAAGAAAATCAAAGTATTGTTAATATTTCATCTTCCGGTTAGCTCCTATTCATAAGCATAAAAAATAAATAAAAGAGGGAGTACGGAGATGGAGTTGAATTACAAATTAAAGGAAGATTCGGCAGAAAATCAATGATAAGATTGGCTGAACAGGAAGGAGGCTTTACCAGCATTAGGATTCACTAAAATCCTTAAGTTCTCCAATCTTTTTTTCCCATCAAATTAATAGAAAGATATCCATAAAATTAATTTAAATTTAAGGAAGCAA
This sequence comes from Capsicum rhomboideum, assembly GCA_031232105.1. Taxonomy (NCBI): domain Eukaryota; kingdom Viridiplantae; phylum Streptophyta; class Magnoliopsida; order Solanales; family Solanaceae; genus Capsicum; species Capsicum rhomboideum. Next base: position 124,170,493 of record CP124710.1, on the reverse strand, counting down.
GTGATATGCAGCCAACTCACAGTATTCTTCATCATCTTCATCACACCATTTGTTCCAATCGACCTTGAGGTATGGAGCGGGCTTCTCTTGAGACTTCAATAATCTTGGCCACCAGCCTTTTTGCTCCTTTTGGATTGAGCAGAGGATGTTTCTCAACCCAATATTAGTTTTACACCGCTGCACCAGAATAGAATAAATTATCCATATCTCATCTAAAGGGAGCAAGACACTATGTTATTATTATTCAAGCAAAAAGTAACAGAGAGATTCTTTAAATCATGATAAACATGAACAGCTTCAGTGACATCTGAATTAGGAAATTCAATATCCAACTACCACAGAGAAAGCAAATCAAATAGGATCTATACAGTCTCCAATTTCAAGAATTGTAAGGGACTCTGTCATAACCTAACTAGAATGTAAAAAAGAATTTCTACTAAGAAACAATGATTAGGTATTAAATCGCAAGTTTAACATGAGTGTTTTTGGGAGTTAACATGATCATTTTTTTAAAAAGGTAAATTTTATCAAGCCCACCTTTTTGGAATTATACAAGGTATGTTGTTGCCTAAATTTTATTAATAACCAACAAAAGAAAGTGCTTAAAAGGTACAAAAGAAACTGGCAGATATACTATCTATAAGGAATCTAGTGTGACCAGTATATCGTCTATACTATCTACAACATTCAGACAGCATAGTCAGTTTTAAATTCTAAAGACATACTCCCTCCGTCCCAATTTATGTGGCACAATTTCACCGGGCACGGAGTTTAAGAAATAAGAGAAGACTTTGTTATGCTTACTAAATTACCCTTACTAAAGTCACTTTAATGTTTACTTTTTAGTTAACTTTTCTTGTTAAGTGGGACCCAATAAGGATAAAATGAGAATGATAACATTAAATAGTTGCCAACTAAGGAAATATGACATTCTTTTTGGGACGGACTAAATACCCAGTGTATTCCCACAAAGTGGGGTCTGGGGAGTGTAAGTATACGCAGTCCATACCACTACCTCGGATGAGGTAGAGAGGTTGTTTCCGATAGACCCCTGGCTCATTACGGACTAAAAAAGGAACGTATGCCACATAAATTGGGACAGAGGGAGTATTAATTTTAAGAAAACAATACGATCATCTATGCCATCAAAACAGTTATAATTTCTTTCTATCCACACATATGGGGCAGTTCTCCAGAAACAGCCTCTCTACATCCACGAGGTAGGGGTAAGGTTTGTGTATACTCTACCCTCCCCAGACTCCACTTATGGGATTTCACTGGGTATGTTGTTGTTGTTGTTGTCTCTGCTTTTTCTTCTCTTTCTGAGTCAGCCAACTGGTGACTGCAGCATTCAAGCCTCTTGGCATAAACCAATGTACTCCAAGTATGTTTAAGAGCATGCACCAGATTTGCCTGCACTTCATAAACAAATGATCTACTGGTCCAGTTTCTAACCTGCAAAAGTAGCATCTGCTGCACATGATCCTCTTTTTTGCATGCTGTCTTGTTTAAGCATGCATTGTGTAAATTTGTCTATATCATCCACAATTTGTACAGATAATGTGTGACACAATAGGTTAACTCTATATCAATTTCTCAATCAAAGAGAGTTTGTGATTCCAATGTTCCACTCCCCCCTTCTAAATTATAGTTAGCAACTGTGAGGTCATTAGTAACTGCAACGCCGAACAAATAAGGGAACGTCTTTTCAAAGAGGAGCCTTCCATCCATATATCCGACAAAAACTAATTATCTTGTCATTCCCTAGTCCCTACTTTCAATCTTATCTTTTTTTGGAATTCCCACAATATTTTCTGATCATGTTCCACACAACATCACCTTGGCCCCTCCCACTGCTCTGATATCCCGATGTCCAACTTTACCATATTATATTGCTTAAGCTTGACCAATCTGATAGTCGGTATTGTTCCCATTTTCCCCTTACTTACAGATTTGACATTAATATGCGTGCGCAAACTAGTATTGTGATGGTTTATGCAAGAGTAGATGGTTAGACCAATTTTAAAAAGACAAATAGGATACTGTGCAAATTAACCATAAGGTGCATACACTAGGTTGCATATCCCTTTCAACTTGATAACTGAGTACCACCAGGTAGAAAGGAACAGATTAATAATCACAAGTGGCGTGCTTCCATGTGCTGCACTGTAATCTATCATCACAACAGAAGTACAGTTGAAGACATAAATGTAAAATTAAAAAAACTTCTCTTGCTATTTAATAGATAAATGTGGGCAGAGCATATGTATACTAAGCATTTTTCCGGCTTAACTGTATCAATTCACTTTCAAAAGTATATCACATTTAAATGCAAAACACAGCTACCTACATGATACCAAACTCTAGAAGAATAAGGAATACAAGCAAAGACAACTCAAAGTCACAAACATAGGCCAGGTGACGGTCTTATACACACACTTCCCAAAAGTATGACAAATTTTTATTTCCATTTATACAGTCCAAGCCAAGCCCAAGGTAGTGGTAGATCTACCTTGGTGTAGATCCATCTCTAGTCATGAACCATCACAAAAAGGTGTTACAACAGCTATGATTGAACGAGCAATATGCTAACTTTTTGAAACCCATTCGAAACCACAGCAATAACTTATGCATCCTGATTCAAAACTACTATAACCCTTTTCATCAAAACACCTCAATCCGAACGTAGTTATAGTCAGCTATATGAATCCTCAATATCTGTTCCAAACTGTTTGTACCATCTTATTCCAATACTCAATAACATTCCCATCAACTGGATCTTTCACAAAGAGCAAGAACAAGGACCAAGAGTAATAGAGAATTTGAGATAAAAAGTATATATACTTTTCTTACACGCGTACAAAGAACTCGGCTTACACGCGTACGAGGAACTCGTTGAAACCTCACTACTGGACTGAAGAAGAGGCAAGAAAGTTGAGCCATACCTCCTTCCTTCCCTGTGGTTGACTGCGTTTTCTTCCTTTTTTCCATACTTTAGGAGGAAGAGATTGTCATTGCAAACGGTAAAAGTAGTATAAGGTTCAAGCCGGGGAAACAACCTCTTGCAGAAATGCAAGGTAAGGTTGCACAGACATAAGACCCGATGTGGCCCAGCAGTTTCTCCACCCCTCCACCCCATAGAGAAAGCTTAGTGCACCGGACTGCCCTTACTCAATAATTTGGGGTTCTACTCATTTCCTAATAATATACATATTCCTAGACAAACATAAAATTATTATTAAAATTATTATTAGAAACATCTAGCAAATACTGGACCTAATGCGAATGTACCAGCCAACTTGTTCATCATACTCGACATAATTGCTACATTTTTGTACCTTTTTCTCACCATGATTCTTTCACTTCCATTATTTTCTTTTATCTGCTTTTCCTTGAGCAGAAGGTCTATCGCAAACAACCTCTCCACATCCCAAGGTAGTCAGGTCTGCATACACTCTATCCTCCCCAGACCCACTTGTGGGATTAGACTGGGTTGTTGTTGTGCTTTGTTCTCTTTCAACAGTTTAGGGTTTCTCTACTATCTCTACATTTTTCACTTACATATAAATCCCTAAACAAACTACTCCTGCAAATACTAAACATAAACCAACCATCAACCCTTTTCATCAAACTCAATAATTTTTCCACAGCCAATAAAATAAAGGAAACCGCACAAAAGAAAAAACAATACTTTACAGAAAATAGTAAGAAAAACAGAGGGGAACCAGCAAACCTTCTCATCAAACTCCACAAATTTGCTATGTCCAATAAAATAAAGAAAAACCCGTAAACAAGACTTCACAGAAAAACAGTAAGATAAACAGCATCAAACTCCACAAATTTGCTATATAAACAGCATCAAACTCCACAAATCTGCTATATAAACACCATCAAACTCCAAAAATCTGCTATATAAACACCATCAAACTCCACAAATGTGCTATATAAACACCATCAAACTCCACAAATTTGCTATGTCCAATAAAATAAAGGAAACCCCACAAAGAAAAAACAAAAGTTTACACAAAATAGTAAGCAAAACATAGGAGAACCATCAAACTTTCTCATCAAACACCACAAATTTGCTATATCCAATCAAGTTAAAGGAAACCCTACAAAGAAAAAAAAAAAAGTTTACACAAAATAGTGAGCAAAACATAGGAGAACCATCAAACTTTCTCATCAAACACCACAAATTTGCTATATCCAATCAATTTAAAGGAAACCCCACAAAGAAAAAACAAAACTTTACACAAAATAGTAAGCAAAACATAGGAGAACCACCAAAATTTCTCATCAAACTCCACAAATTAACTATATCCAACAAACCAAACCAAAACCCACAAATAAAAACCAAAACTTTACATAAAACATCAAGAAAAAAACAGCATCAAACCTCAGGTGAAATATTCCCAAAAAGTTGGAGAGTGGATGAAAAAGAATCTCCATGAACACCAACAGCAGAGAAATTAAAAACACCATCTGGTTCACACTTCAATGATACATCTGTAGCATCTGGCAATGATATTGTCAAGTATACTTTCTCTGATCTTTGTGCCCATAGAACTTCTGGTTGTCTACTGCACAATTTTTTTTTTTTCAAGATTTTCAATTTTATTAAGCAATATAACTCAGATAAATCTAAAAAAAAATTGCAGATAATTAAATTTTGTTCAAATGGGTACCTCATTTTTGTAGAGAAATTGCTGATTTGTTCTCCAGTGAATGAGTTTGATGTAGTTGTGGGAGTTTAGAGCACAAAATGTTCAATTAGGAGTTAGTTTGTCACTTTCTCAGGGTCATAAATAACACCTTATTATATTCTATCCAAATATCTAATCATTAATTTTTGCATTTAATGAAATGAATTGTTCTTTAAATAGAACGATCTTTAATTTTTAATCTTAATAATAAAATTTATACCTAGCGATATATAAGGTCTGTGTATAATTTACGAGATATTATAATACAAAAATAAATATTTATGTCTCGGGAAAAAATTATTTGTCTTGAGGGTCAAAAATTAAAGACCAACACGAATCTGAAGCAAACGCGCGAATAACTTTAATTTTTTGGTTTTCTGCTCAGTGCCTGATATTTATAATGAAATTTGACTAATCATTAATTCATTATCTCTAATAGCCATATTTAAAATTATGCACACTCTCTCACTATTGTATGTGATGCACTTGAACATGTAGTTTAAGAATAACTCTTTTTTACAAGTTGTGATCTAAAAAAAGTTATAAGTATATTGATGAACAATTCATCAAAGATAAAATAAAAATTAAACATGAAAATACATTAGGACGGAGTGAGTATTTTTCCTTTTTATGAAATTAAAATACGTGTATAAAGAGATACATTTATCATTTGTAGTTTTGTACTATGTACTAAAGAGAGGTTCAGTCATGCATGTAATGTGAGTATGTGACTTATGTATGATCAAATTTCAAACAAATTTATAAAAAAAATATTTTGAAATGAATAAACTTGTAAAATTAGCTTACACAGCAACACAAATTGGCTATTATGTGAGAAGATTGAACTTTACATTGGGCCAAATTCCCATCTAATTGGAGTTTGGCCCATTACAGTTTGTAAGGCCCATAGTCTCCTTAATCACCTACTGATACAGCTAACCTATTTTCTTCTTGCCCTGTTGAGTAACAAACCCTAAACCCTCGAAAAGCTTCAATGGCGGTAAGTAATCGCTTTTATCTTCTTCTTCTTCTTCTCCTTTTTGCACTGTTTCTTTGTTCTTCTTCGTTTTAACTGTTGTTTTCCCTCTTTCTTAAAGCCTTAATAACTTTATTTTTGTCAATTACAAACTAATTTGTGTAAATATCGGTCAAAGGCTTGAACTAGTGGTCAATGAAGTGGTTTTAGCACCACGACGTCTCATGTTCCCAATAGAGATAAAATGCTGGGTGATTTTTTTTTTTTTTCATCTGTTCTAACTTTGGTGGATAGAGTTATCTGATATCTGTTGTTAGTGTAAGGTGGCAAGTATATCGTAGAATTAGTGGAGGTGAGGTGGCACCTACCCCGTTAATTAGTCGAGGTGAAGTGGCACGTATCCCGTAGAATTAGTTGAGGTGAGGTGGCAAGTATCCCGTAGAATTAGTTGATGCGAGGTGGAAAGTATCCCGTAGAATTAGTTGAGGTGAGGTGGCAAGTATCCCGTAGAATTAGTTGATGCGAGGTGACAAGTATCCCGTAGAATTAGTTGATGTGAGGTGGCAAGTATCCCGTAGAATTAGTTGATGCGAGGTGGCAAGTATCTCGTAGAATTAATTGAGGTGAGGTCGCAAGTATCCCGTAGAATTAGTTGAGGTGAGGCTAGTTGATGTGAGGTGGCAAGTGAGGTGGCAAGTATCGCGTGGAATTAGTTGAGGTGAGGTGGCAAGTATCCCGTTGAATTAGTTGATGTGAGGTGGCAAGTATCCCGTTGAATTAGTTGATGTGAGGTGGCAAGTATCCCGTAGAATTAGTTGAGGTGCCCGCAATCTGGCCCAGTTATATATATAAAAAAAGTAAAATATTGGTATCTGGTCCATGTTGAACATTTGTTGTGTATTTGTGAGGGTTCCATTAGCTAGGTTTAGTTTCTATCCTATTACAAAAAGATATATATTTGTTGCTCATTGTTACTTCTTACTGTTGCTTTGGAAGATATATTTAGCATTTTCCTAATTGAGATTCTAATTAAGCTAATATATCCAACACTCCTAAAGGTACTTTTTCTTTCCATCAATTTGATACGAGGATAGTACTTTCTGTTTGTTTTTTAATTGTGGAATGAATGAATTAATCTAGTCTGAGCTGGCTTAAAAAGTTTGTCAAATTGACTAGTAGAATCACCAAGTAAATTGAGACACAGGGAGTAGATGTAAGTATTGGTGCATCAAATTTTGTAAGTTTGGTGCTGTGATTCTTCTGAAACTTCCAGGCGTTTTCATCTTTTCCTTTTCGAAGTGGCTGTACAAAGTGTATTACTAAAGTTTGTACCTTGGCTATATTAATGGTGTTGTACCTTTTACTCATTATGTGTCGATGGAAATAAAAGTAGAGTATCACACCATAGAAATGTTTCTGATTCTGAGAAGCTTCTAATATTGTGTCATTGCAGACAGTACCAGTTAATCCGAAGCCTTTTTTGAACAATTTGACTGGAAAGCCTGTGATGGTAAAGCTAAAGTGGGGATTGGAGTACAAAGGTACCCAGCTTCTCGGACTCGCTGATTCCTAACACTATGTTATTCATTATGGTTTAATGAGACTTGTGCAGACATTATTTAACTAAGCTCTTTTTTTTGGTCTTTTCTCTTTCAAGGTTTTCTGGTCTCCGTGGATTCATACATGAACTTGCAGGTACTACTGTTAATTTGAGTTTCTGTCCGTATAATCAAGTTGTCTAAATGAAGAATATCATGAAATGGATCTATGTGCATGTATATCCTTGTCATATGCTTTACTCTTTATTATGAACCATTCATTGTTATCCATCAGGGGCATGAGTAGCTATCTCGGTCATGTCATTTATTATATTGTATTAAGGATTTCATTTTGTAAAGAAAAAGAATTTTTCCAAATATCAAACTCAGTAGGCCAATTCTTGTTAACTTTGCAATAGTGTCGGACATTTGCCCTTTTTTTCTGTTTGAGGATGGGCAGTGGGGACTGGGGAGGGACTGTTCAGTAAATCAGATATGTCTTCACTAAAAAAGCAGCATTAAGTGTTTTTGCAATAATGTAGATTGATCAGTGATAAAGTAAAAGACAAAAGGAAAATACATTACTAACAACGAAATAGGTGTCAACTAAGAGTTGCAAAGCTCGTGAACTGTTGCTTGTCTTATGTCCCTTCCACTGTATGTTCCTTATACGTGAACTGTACCTATCAGAGAGATAGCTTTACATTGAGTAAGGCAGTTGTTTCATCTTGCAAGCCTCCGTTTTTCTTTCTTTCCACTCAAACCTGAAGATGCATTCTGGATGTCATCCAAGTTTTACATTTGAATTCGCAAGCTTATGGTGCCTTTCCTGCATTTTAGTAAAGCACAAACAGCTCAAGCCTGACCCATCAACGTTGGAGCAATGCAAAGATCATTTCAAAGATAGTGTGCTACCTTGGAATGAAGTAGGAAATGATTAGCTAATTCATCTGTCTGCAGCACATAAAAAATAGACTAGCCAATAGCCGCGTCCTTGAAGGTTATCTTGGATAAGGGTAGCTCCATGTATCTCTGACTAAATAAAAACCTGACTCTGGGAGGGAAGTATTGTTTTACAAATGGCTTTGCAACTAAAATCGAAAAATAACTAGCAAACAATACAAAATGCAGTAACAGACGAAGCATTTTATGTTCATTGTCCGAAGAAGTTATCGTGAGCTCCCAGTAACCTGCTTTTTCTAAAAAAATCTGTATCCATGCATGTTTTTGTGTGTAATTTTCGTAAATCGCGTTATTCCTTTTGCAGCTTGCAAATGCAGAAGAATTCACTGATGGAGTAAGCACTGGCTCTCTCGGAGAAATCCTGATTAGGTACCTTCATGGCTTTGTCTTTTGATATTGATATTTGGACTCTATTTGACATTCATGCAACAGATGAGCATAATAATCATATTGTAATAGTTACTTAGTAGCTTAAAAAAACATAGTAGTCATATCCTCCACCCCCACCCCCCTCTTTTCTGCTGCATCAAGTAGCAGGCATAAAGAGCTTATCATTTATTCTTCCCAGGTTTACTTTTCTGTTAATATTTTCCCCACACTTGGTTCATTTTCGGAGTGGAAATAGGGAGACTTTACTTTGCTGTGCATCTTTTTACGTGTTGGATGTCTAGTGTTGGAAACCATGAAGTGTAATATTCGCCGGACACGACTTAAAATGTATAATGTACTGTATTCTCTATTATCCCATTGATATGGGCGAATACTCGGACAGTCATATCATTTCAAAAGAGTCTCTTGTTGCTAAATAATTCAAAATAACCCGCGAACTTGATTTCATGCTCCATCTTCCTGGCAATACCATTCTCTAATTGGATCACTTGCACCTTTTCCTTTTCGAGGATGGCTGAACTAACTAACTTTGGCCGTAGAAAGTTGCATCGTTTTCAATTCTTGTTAAGATAGTATCTTTAATATTTCTTGATTATTTATTGGTTTTTAAGTATATATTTCAGAATTATTTATATGGTAGTATTGTATCATTGCATGCACATCACTCCAAGATAGTGATCTGTTTAGCTCTTCTTACACCAATTACTTGTTAGTCTATTTTTAATCAAGTGTATCATGGAAATCATCAAGGTTGAAATAGCTGCCCCTCAATGAAAACCATGTAACTTCCCTTTGTTAATCTTGTTTGTTTTGCATTTGCAGATGTAATAATGTCCTCTATCTTCGTGGTGTACCCGAGGATGAAGAACTGGAAGATGCTGATCGCGACTAGAAAGTGTGTTGTATTAATAGTGACATGGTGTTCTGCCAGTTCAGACAGATTTCTGGTTCATTGATCATATGATTGGAACAATTCGTCTCCTTGAATGTATTATCCATTATGTAGTTTCTTAGGTGCTCCAGATTGAGTTTATTTTTGTTAATCACAAGTTCCAAACATTAGTAAGTCATGGCCATGCTTTCAGCCGCCTTTAACAAGAAGAAAATGAAGTCAACAATTCCCCATGAAATAATTTTCGACATATTTTCGCGCCTTCCCGTCAAGTCTTTAATGCATTTCAGGTGCATTTCAAAATTTCATAACTCCCTTGTATACGAGAAAGATTTCGTGAATAACCATGAATCCCTCTCTATGACTCGCCCGGATCGAACCAAATTGCTTGCGTGCGAAAGAGAAGTTTTTTACTCTATAGAACAAAACGCAAATGGTGAGGCCACCCTTTTTCATATTGAGTATCTTGATAAACGCTACGACTACGACTCCAGTAACTTATTGGAGTGTGTTAATGGTCTATTTTGCTTATCGACGTTGCACCAACCTCCTTGAGACATAATCCCATGTTCACTCACAGGCAGAAACAATCGAGGATATATCTGAAACAACCTCTCTACCTCCCCCACCCACACACAGAGAGAGTTTCATATATGGTTTATAGACGAAACCTTGAGACATAATATCTTATTCACTCAGGGGCAGAAATAGCCGAGGATATATCCGAAACAGTCTCTCCTCATTGGAAAAAGTTTGCAGCATTACTCAAGTTTAAAATGATGAATTCAAGGTATATGGTTTAGTGATCTTTTTATTTTTCTTTTTATAGTATATAGTTTGTTACTAACAATTTAGTGTACATCATATTATCAGTCATTCAACTCATTTTTTATTCCCTATCAAATACGAGCGGGTGAGTATTTTATCTATTTTGTCAAACCTGTTTAACCCGCTTATATTTGATCTGACCCATCAATTCGCCAGCACTTTGATAGAGAACAAGCCTGAGTTCTTATTGAGATGGGAGATTTTTAAATATATTGGAATCAAATCAATTATGTCGCTTTGTTAAATATACAAATCAAACCAAATCAAATATTAGTCTATTTGATTCGGTTTTATCAAATTTTTCTTTTCAAACTTCAAGGATGGCAGAGGAATTTCATTATTAAATTTCCAGGGTTCCCTAGAATGAATTTTTGTTCCCAGACATATGATGGGGAGATTATTTTTGTTGCTAAAGCAAAGTGGTGCAATAAATTCTCTTATTTCTGTTGTGATATTACGAGAAAAAGTTGGAGAAAACATGAAGTCGAGGGATCTCATGTGAAGTAAATGATTAAAGGCATTTATAGATTCGTCGAAAACATCTTCCCATTGGAAATTTTTTGCAGTGCTCCTCAAGAAGTTTGAAATGTTTAACTCATCAGTGCAAGTTATTTGGTATGGTGCTCCTTTTTATTAGACATGACATAACAGAAGCTCAGAGGTGTCTATGTAGGCCAAAGAAGAACTGAGAAAGGTGATTAGACAAGACATGATGCAACTGCAACTTATTGAGGACATGACCTCCATAGGAAGGTATAGAGGTCGAGGAGTAGGGTAAAAGGTTAGCAGGTAGTCGAGGGTTGTCGCACTTCATGTGGAAGAGGCAGGGGCTAACCTCCTCTCCGTTTCTCCTGATGAAAATTTTTTTTTATTTAAGAATCAAATAGTTTCTTTGTTCTCCCATATTTATTATTATATGTTGCTCTATGTGCTTTGTATCCTGTTTTTTGCTAGTCTTATTTTCTTATAATCGTGATTCGAATTCTTCTTTTCTTTAGAGCCAAGGGTCTATTGGAAACCTCTCTATCTGCCAAGGTAGGGGGTAAGGTCCGCGTACACTCTACCCTCCCCATACCCCACTGGTGGGACTATATTAGGAATGTTGTTATTGTTGGGTTATAGACCACAATCCTTTTTGTTTACTGGGTTCTGGATAGATTATTTATATATATATATATATTAGATGAACTTTTTTACACAATAACGAGGTTTGAGCCAAAGCTAATGGGTTTTGCCGAACTTGTAACTATAACGTTGGCTCCACCCCTGTATTCATTCAGCCAAGTATTGAATCTTCAAGTAGCAATTGATAGCAAACTCAATGTGAACAATGTTCATTCTCAAACAAACAAGGAAACTGCATGGATATTAAAGTGGCCTGTTTCAGGCAAACTATACCCTTGAAAACTCTAAATTGTTTTACATCCATTTGATATCCTATCGGCGTTCAACTTGATAAGAATCAAGAACAGAAACTGATATACTAAAAAGAAAATTTAGCTGTATTTAACTGATAACGTAATTTTTCCACAAAAACAATCAACTGATACACAAAGCTAACTTTGAATCAGCTGGTCTTGAATATGTGTAACAAACTCTGCGTTTTTCATGTTACCTGACAAAGCCAAAGTCTAAATCATGACAAACAGGCACAAGATCAAACCGATAGGATCAAGCAAGTCCAAGATGACCTCGTCCTCCACACTCTGAACACATTATGTTACCAGAACCCCCACAACCTGCAAGGCGAAAGCCCAAAAGTCAAAAGAGTAAAAATATCTGGTCGTTTCCAGATCTTTGTCAGCACACATTGACAAAGATCGAAGGATCTGAATGTGAATCAAATAAGGGAAGAAAAGAACTTACCTAAGCATCTAACTTTGACGATTATCCCCTGACTTTCCATAATAGAATCAACATATAGGCCCGAACCGGAGCAGGTGGTACAAAGGACAGCGCCTTTAGCTTCACACTCGGGACAATGAGGATTATCTCCAATATTCTTCTTAGCCAAGGACAATCCAGTCGGCTTCTCAATTCTTTCCTCCGGTACGGATTTATCATAGCAAAACAGAGATTCAAGACTACTTATATGTTTGTGAGCATCCCCAACAGCATTTGGCATTGCCTGCAAAAACCACTGCTTTAGCTATGACACAAAAACAAATGATGGATATATTTAATTTAAGGAATTGATACACGAGGTCCTAAAAGAAAAGATTTTGAAACTGGTGGCCTGGCTGAATCCTTCCCTTTAGATTTTGACTTTAGCTTATGAGTGGTCAATGTCATGTGTATGCTGCAATCCCTATGATTTTCTTCTATGTGAGACATGAAGTTGTAAGCATACGTGAAGACAAATGTAATACTTTATAGTTGCTCTCTAAACATATACGGTACATTCACCCGAGGTAGGGACACTAATACATATACCATTATGTTACATCCGTAGATATGTCTAACTATGCAACATATGTTATGTTTTAGACAAGGTTTCCCCTGCATGATATGGGCATGTTACGTGGTGATACAAGGGTAACCCGTGGTTCTGCTAAGTTCCAACTCATTATGGCTTAGTTTTCCTTTGAAACTCTTTATACAATCTGTCCACTGTTTCAAGAAGCTCTTTCCAATCCATTCTAATCTTGAAGCTCTTATATATAAGTTATCTTCCAAATGGAAAGGATTAAATATATAGAGGCGAAAGGATTAAATATATAGAGGCGTACGCAAGCTGATATTGCTCCATACTTAGAATTGTTCATTCACTGGGCTCTTTTGTAGACACAAACAACTGTAACCGTAGAACTTCTGCCCTTTAGATTAACCTGCCACCTCCTACCCGTACAGGAAAAGTACAGGAAAGCTCTGGTCACCAGTAGCTAGGTTAAAGAATTGAATCCCCTTGTTGAAAAATTATGTTGTGTAAATACGAAATAGCGACGAAACCAATTTATTTTTTAATTACAAATTGTGGAATCCACATAAAGAGGAAATTGTAGTGAAGAGTTTCAAAAATTGCTACTTTTGAACTCGTAGGTTTGCCACTGTGTTCACCATTGTCTATTTATCCTTTATATGCAACACTAAGCACTTAGAAGTTAGAAATTCGTGAGCACTTCTATTTCCGGCAAAACCTAGTAGCTTTAGCCAAGACCTCGTATCTATGTTTAAAAAATCCACTTAAAATATACAAATAATTTATCCAGAACCCAGCAAGTGGTCTTTCTTGAACTCAGAACTTCAAATCCTAGCTCTGCCTTTGTCCTTCCACCCACCCCCTCCCCCGGGTCGGAGTTACAATTTTGCTAATCTAGAACGCAGAACTGAAAATCCTAGCTCTGCCTTTGTCCTTCCACCCACCCCCCTCCCCAGGATGGAGCTACAGTTGTGCTTACGGGTCTTGCAAAACCTAGTAGCTTTTGCCAAGACCTCACATTTATGTTAAAAAATCCACTTAATATGTATAAACAACAAGCTGCCTTTTCTAGAACTCAGAAACTTAAAATCCTAGCTCCACATTTTTCCTTCCACCCGGCACCCACCACCCTTCTTCGTCCTCCTCCCCACTTCATGTTAAGAAAATCCACTTATTATGTATTAATATTTTATACAGAACACAGTAAATTGCTTTTTCCAGGAATCCGAACTCCAAATTCTAGCTCCGTCTCTACCCCACCGCCCACCCCCATCCAAAAGCAACAACAACAACATACCCAGTGAAATCCTACAAAGTGGAGTCTGGGGAGGGTGGAGTGTATGCAGGCCTTACCACTACCTCATGGAGGTAGAGAGGTTATTTCCGAAAGACCCTCGACTCAAGTGAAGTAAATCAATGTAGTATTTAAAAGAAAAAACAGTAGTGGAGAGAAACATGACACCAACAGCAAACCAGTGCGGAGCATATATGCAAGGAACCGTTACATCAACAACAAGGTGGATCACCTAAACATAGGAAACAACAGATGATATCAGATACCAAAAGCCAAAAGCTACCTGATATAGGCTAATACTACAACACACACGGTGCTCTACACCACCACCAACTCAAATACATGAATAGGCTAATACTAAGACAACGCTCAACTACCTACTAACCAAATTTCTACCCTTATCCTCAACTTCCGCACCCTCCTATCTAAGGTCATATTCTCGGTAAACTGAAGATGTGTCATATCCCGTTTAATCACCTCTCCCCAATACTTCTCAGCTCATTTGGTTATAAATTTCTCCATTAATTCAATCTTGAACCATAAACAACAAGAAAATTAAAGAATTTAAAAAAAGATCACCATATAAAATTGTAAATAAAAATAAACACTTACTTGTCGTGGTGAGGGAGATCCAAAAATGACATTGTTTGATAAATTTCTGAAATTTGGTTTTGCAAACAAGGAACCTTTCCGGTAAATTGGTGAAAATTTGGAAAAATTAATTGACAAAGATGATATCTTTAGCGTACAATCCATTTTTCAAAAAAAAAATAAAAAAATTAACACAAATAAGATTAAAACTTTTGTATTTATCTTTTAATGTTCATCTTTCGATGAAATTTATTGTAGCTTTTTTGTCTCTTATCTTGTAATTAACGACAGACACAATTTGTGAGGCCCGTTAAGGATAAATTTGGTAAGTGGACTGATCCAACCCGATTGGCCCACTGAGAGTTTCTTTTTTTTTTTTTAAGTTTCCCATCCAATGTTCGGTTTCCACATTGGAGCCCCGATTAATCTGGATCGCGCACTACAAGGTCCATTCTGGGGTTGGCGCTCCCAACAGAATTTTCTCCATACCCAGGGCTAGAACCCGAGACCTCTGATTAAGGGTGGAGCAGTCCCACCACTGCACCACGACCCATGTTGGTGCCCGCTGTGAGTTTCGACCACATAAAATTACATGTTTTGCTCTTCACATGGATTAATTTTTAATTTTTGTGTTTTAGCAATGGTACTTATGTTTAGTGAGGCATAAGTTCTTCAGAATTTGAAGTCATGTCCGAACGTAACTTGTTGGATATTATGATGTGAAATATAAACTTATGCACTACAAAAAACTTATTTATTATACATAATTGTTGTTTAAAAATATTACTTCTTAATATAACTACACTTAGAATTTTACACTGCTGAGTATCATTACAGATGGAAACATATTTATTTGAAATAATGGATCGAAGTGTAAAGCAAATATTTATTTGAAAAGAATTAGTTGAAGTTGAATTTGAAATGATAATGTAATAAGTAGTATATATCTTGCATTTAGTAATTTTGTAAAAGAACACCTAACCCTTTCAAATAAAAATGAATATGAATATATGATGAAAATTGTTTTTTAAAAAATAAACAAATGTACTACCAGTGGCTTTTTGGTTCTTCCCATAAATAATATTCTCATCATTAATTAAAGAGAAAACACATAATAACCCTCTTAAACTATAATATATTTTTCAAAAAGACACTTCAATTTTGCGGGGGTCTTATTACCCTCCAAATAATTTTAAAGTAGTATAAATAGGACATTTTTGGTTCAATCTCAGTTGCAAAAAAGAGAGAATAGTCACGCACCAATAAGCATCTCCCACGTGTCAAATTCATTTAATTTTACATTTTATATATATTTTTGTACTTTACTACTTTTTTTCCCCTTATCATTTTTTTTCCTCCTCCTTTATTCTTCTTCAGCAAACTTCATCCCCTTAATTTGCTCATCTGCCGTCAATCTTATTCCATGCTCTCCATTGCTGATTAATCTTTGATAAATTTACAATAATTTTATTTTAACTCATCTCCTAGTAAACTCCAACCTTCTATTATCATGGCCAAGGATCAATTACCATCCAAATTCAAATTTGAAAATTAAAATCGCCATAATAATAATGAGATCGAAACTCCATTAAAATGAAGCTTTATAGTTCTTCTTATTCAAAAAAGAATATCTAACAACTCCAAAAAGTAAAAATTAAATTTAAAAATAAACACAACAGTCAAATATCAAGAAATAGACTCAAGGAGAAAAAAACTATTGTAGAAAGAAAATAAGAGGAAAAAGAAAAGAAAGAATATAGTAGGAAAAAGAAAAGGAAGAAAGAAATGGTGAGTTCCATTGAAGAAGATGAGGGAAAAGAATAAAAAAAAAATAAAAAAAAATAATTAAAAATAGAGTATATTATGAAATAAATGCTAAAAGAAATAAAAAAATTTAAATTTTTTCTTGTTTCACTCTCTATTAGAGAGTGGGAGTACACTCTCTATGCTATGTGGGCACATAAGGGTGTATTAATATTGGTTTAAAATTATTTAGGAGGGTAATAGAATCCCGTAAAGTTTAAGTGTCTTTTTGTAAATTCGGGACAACTTCAGTGGTGCTTTATGTCTTTTCTCTTAATTAAAAATGATACTCAACATGAATAGTGAGATAAGTCTCTCCTTTCTTACCCAAAAAAGTACATATACAACAACAACAATAACAATATACCCAATGTATTCCTACAATAGTGAGGTTTGAGGAGGGTAGAGTGTATGCAGTTCGTATCTCTACCTTAGAGATGAGATAGAGAGGGTGTTTTCGATAGACCCCAGCTCAAGACAACAATAATGTAGAAGAAGACGTAATAGAAATACAATAAACAACAATTAGTACCAAAACAAAAGATAGTATCAAAAACAAAACTATCACAAAATAATACGACAATCAACCTATCCAAACACAACAGGCATCAGCAGAAAAATACATATAATTTTAAAAATATATGAATAACTATCAACATGTTAGTGGTGCCAGTTTGTTAAAGAAGCTGTCTAAATATTCTTAAAATGTTATACTATGTTGGAAAGAATTAATTTAGGCAAGTGGGGAAAAAAGTCAACTCAAATTTTAAATTTATTTTTGCTCTGTCTTATGGTTGTTGGGATGTGATCTCTTATCTAATCACAGGAACTAGAAGTTGACTTTTTTGTTATTAAATTCTGTTATGACTTCTATATATATATAATTTTAAAAAAATCACCCCAACTCAAAATCTTCTGAAAACTTGTCTTGTTCTGCTAAATTAATTGATAAAAAAAAAAAATGCTACAAAAAGTTGTTTTCCACCTTCTTCTTCTGTTCATCTTTGCTTCTATCATTTCAACAGCCTCAGCATCAAGTAAGTTTTCATCAAGTTAATTCATATATAGCAACTATATTTATTTGTCAGAAACATATTTTGGTTAGTTTGCATGTATTTCGATTAATTTTATGGGATATCACTATCTTTTACCAGTATAGATTCTGGATAATTTTGTCCATCATGATTTGTATACAGATGAAAAGAATCACCTATATTTATGTTTTTGTAAGAATGTGAATCGAAACTTCATGATTCTCAACGGTTAAAAATATAAATTCTTGCACATATGAATCTAGAATTCAGAGTTAGTGAAATTTATAATGATTGTCATATATCTTATTATATGTATTTTTTTTTTGTGTGTGTGTATGTTCATATAATTTGAGCCGAAAATTTAATGGATTTAGTTAACCTCACATAACTCATTCTAGATGAGATGAGTAAAAGATGGATAGATGAGTAGATTTTGTCTCAACTCCTCAAAGAATGCAATTCACCTATATATTTTCCAACCAAGAATTTTCACATGATTTTATGCATTTTACACCTAATTAATAATTTAATCTAACAAATGTTTATCCAATTACAGGAATTCTTAAGGAATCCATTGATGAAAACTCTGACTTTGATTTACCTTCCCAGGTTCCCACTCTCTCCTCTTGCAAAACAAATCATTTGAATTTTAATTGGCGTTTGGACATAAAAATTATCAAATCTAAAATCAAAATCGTATTTTTTTCAAGTTGAAGAGGATATTTGAAAGTTGAAGTTGCGTTTGGACATAAATACAAATAGAAAGCATAATTTTAGTCACTTAATTATATGTTATATCTTGATGGGATTAATATATAATTTTCAATTCTCTTCTCTCTTGTATTTATATATAGGATGTGAGCGACGCAATAGTGGATGATGTAGAGTTATCTATAGCAAGGAGAATGGATTTGGTGTTAGACTATGCTACTCCTGGAGCAAACAATCAACATAAACCAAAGCCTTGAATAACATTAAGAGGTCGTTTGGTACGTGGGATAAGGTGGAATATCTCAGAATAAATTTATATAAATCTAATTCCAAACTTATCCTTTGATATCTCATCTTATCCCATTAAATTTAGAATTATTTTATCTCATCTTTTAGATGAAATAAATTAGTTGATCAAGAATTATAATCTCGAGGCTATAATTCGAAGATTAATTTAATCCGAGTACCAAACTACCTCTAAATACTTGTTATTTCTTATTTTCATTGTTTATCCCTTGTTCCACCCTTGTAACAAAAATTCAGTTATGAAGTTTTTTTTTTTAATTATTCAATTCCCTTTAATTTGTACGATGTTATTATTCTGAATGTAACTTTTTAAGGATAAAAAATAAACATCAGTCCATTTGAAGGACAAATCGTGTAATTAAATGCAAGTTTTCACCTTGCAATTTTAAGTTATGTCCAATAGTTTCAAATTATTTAATGGTAGTTATTATATTAAGCCAAATTCACCTCAGGTCCTCTCCCTAAAGGTGACGGGGGGTTTGACATTGACCCCTACCTCGTATATTAGAATCCAAAAAGTAAAGGCTTGGAGAAGGGGGACATAAAACCTTACCTCCTCATAGAGTAGTTCAAGATTAGGCATCCCCAATCCATGTACATATTTGTGTTCCCAAAAGTTTAGAGGAGAGCTGGGATCACTTGTTACTGGCGTTAGTACTACAGCTACTGGAAGCATATGTTTCATAAAATATAGTTGAGGGGAGAGTCCCCTATAATATTGTACTTGGATGTACATTAAATAACAGAATTCTTGGTGGTTCTTTTAGCTTTTCTGATCCCTAGAGATGGTAGTCCATCCTTGTCCATATTGTAAGTCCCCTCTTGCTTCTGGAGGCATATCAGCAACATCATGATATATTCTTAATTGCCCCTTTCGCTGAAAGTTTGCCCCATGTTTGGCTAGTGCATCCGCTACTTGATTAGTCTCCTCATGATGTTGATTGCCCTCATCAAGCTTCATGGTGTAGTGATCTTTCCCTGCAATAAAAATACCACAAATTCAGAATCTAATTCTAAAATAACTTGGTCTTTTTTCATGACCACACACCAACTGATGGCATAGGAGGCTGCTTCAACCTCAGCACAATTATTAGTACAGAATGTGAGAGCTTTCGCAAAAGCTAGCACTAGCTCTCCATTTCTGTCTCTAACAATCCCTCCCATCCCAGCAGTCTTGTGGTGGCTATTACTACTACCATCAGAGTTGATCTTTAGACAATTATCAATGGGTTTGAACCATCTGATGATTTTAGTATTAAAAGTAGGCCTGAAAGAGTCCATTTCCTTGCAAATCCTCTTCCAATCCCAAGAGTAATCACAATAAATGCCACTTTTGTTGAGATGAACTTTCATGTGAAAGAGAATGTCACTGCAAAATGCAAATACGACCAAAAGAGATCTTTTTCTGACCATATCTGCCAGAGCAACAAATAATAAAGATAGGAGTAGAGTAAATAAGAGTATTTTGAAGGGTATTTCTCACTGGACGGTTTTTCCAGTTGTGCAAAATGGTGACAGCATTCTGTCCAGTCAGTCTAATACCCATGGGATTAGCAAAAAATTTCCAGATTTTTGATGCCATTTGACCAGTAACAATAACATGATCAACTGTCTCATCAGCAGGAGGATTGCAACAACAACATTTGGCATCTGTAATGATTCCAAATTTGCTAATGATATCATCAATAGGCACCCTTCTATTGATGATTCTCCAAAGGATAAAAATCATCTTAAAGGGGATATCTTTCCTCCAAATATTTTTCCAGATTTGCTGAGTACTCCTTTTTTGTCGAAGAAGATCCAAGGCACTACTACAATAGAAGTAGCCTGTACTAGTCAGTTTCCATATAGGAAAATCATGCTTACTTCGATCGCCAATAGGAATATTAGAGATTAACTGAACTATGTTGTTAGGAACCAAATAGGAAAGGAAATTAATATCCCACTTATCATCAATAATGCAATCTTCCACAAGAAGACTGCCAGGGTTGCATTCCAGATTAAGCATATTAGAAATAGTTCACTGACCAGTCCAATTGTCTAGCCAAAAAGACATCTAGAATGGGAGAAGCCATATCAAGCTTAATCAACACATTGCCACCTTTATTCTTCTTCTTGATATCCTGAACTATCTCCTGTGTGAGGAGAAAATTTTCAGTGATTAATCTCCCCTTAACAAAACCAGTTTGGTTAGGGGAAATTAATTTAGGGAGAATAGTATTGACGAACTTCATGTAGAGTCACTATACACTTATCAGGCTAAAAGTAAAATAAAATAAATATTGCATATATGAATAATGCAACCAATTACAAAAATGTAGGGAGTTTATTTGCACAAGTAAATGCAAAACTTAGACATGCTGAAGTTGGTTTCAAGCAGCTAAAATTTACAATTTTTACGTAGTGCAACTATTATTACTTAAATGGTGGTTCCAAATTCAGCTATATATACACTTGCCCCTTGATTAAAGTCTGAATAGAAAAAATATTTGAAGCCTAAGCTAAAAAAACGATAGTTGAAATTGTGTTTGAACACGAATCAAGTAACAGAAAGTTGAAGTTGATGTTTTGTGGGTAGACACTATTAATATTTCTCTTGAATATTTCATAATTATTTAAACAAATATTCATTAATGAAGTAATATATTTCTTTCATTTGGTAGTTCTTGTGTGTTTGGTATTGACTTAAATTAGTTATTTTAAAATAATACTCATAAGTCCTCATTTGTGTGCCCATATATATTCCCTCCAAAGCATGCACGAGGTGAGCAACTTCGAGTCAGCTTCGGTTATTATTTTGTAGAGACCTTTATTTAGTGGTATGAGTTATATTAACGAGTGGAATTTTTAAAATTAATGGTAAGTCATTTGGTTCATACGTGCTTCTCCGATAAAATTAAGGATCAATTCATGTCAAAATATAATAGGAAGGATATATTTGAATCGGAACTTATATGAGGAGCATGCATCTTTAAACTATCTTCGATATTAGAAGAGTATATTTAAATTATTTTTAATAATACAAAAATATATTTGATCCTTTTACCTTTTTTTTTTTTTTTTGTGGAATCTCTGGGGAAATTCACAAACCCTGCCACAGTCTTTGCTCTTCAGGTGAAAACTATGTGGTGAGCACTTTGTGGTAACTTACTTACTATGCAATAGCTCGCAAACCACACAAGAGATATAAACTGCACTAGGCTAGCCCCATACGACGAGCTCGTGACGGAGCGACATACGAAGATTGGATTAGATCCCAGATCTCCCACATGGGACTGATGGGAGACCTACCTCCCAAACACTCACCTTACGTTTTTCTTATGTAGAATTTAAAATAAATATAATCAAATATTGCATTTCAACAACCTTATTCTTTCTTCGTTCTTGTCACCATTCGTCTACAATTTGTTTTAGGGTGGTTTTTTCACTACATTATTGATTTTTTTTATTAATTGACGTGATATACTTTACTTGAGTCGAGCATCTATCAAAAACAATTGATCTTTACCCTCACAACTCACAATTAATAGGTAGATATATGAATAATTAACATGTTAATTAGTGGTGCCAGTTTGTCAAAGTATTCGAAAATGTCAACTATGGGACAAAATTTTAATTTAGGCAAGTGGGGGAATATTTGTCAACTCAATTTTTTTGAAATTTATTTTTTCAGTATCTTATGACTTCTATATAAGTAAATCACCCCAACTAATTAAACTTGTCTCATTCTGCTAAATTAATTGATAAACAATGATGCAAAAAGTTGTTTGCCATCTTCTTCTTCTGCTCATTTTTGCTACTATCATTTCAACAGCCTCATCATCAAGTAAGCTTTCATCAAGTTAATTCATATAACAACTATATTATTTTTGTCAAAATCATTTTTGTTCTTTTTATTATTTGATAATTATGGTGTTCGGCTCAATTTATACGTATGCACCTCAACTAACTTATTATCCTCCACCAATACATAAGTATCGGGTAACTCTATATATCCAATAAAGCGTGAGATCTCAGGATTCTAAATTGGTGAAAACATATTTCTGCATACACGGATCTAGGATTTAGAATCAATCGAATTTATAAAGAGTATATATTATCATACATCTTAGTATACGTATATGCATTTGTTTTGATTTTTTTTTTTTTGTATATCTGTGTTTACTAATTTGAGCCAAAAGCTTAATGAATTCAGTAAAATTTACAGAACCCGTTCTAGATTAGTGGTTTAGATTTTGATTTTATGCATTGCAGGAATTCTCAAGGAATCCATTGATGAAACCTCTGCTTACAATTTACCAGCCCAGGTTTTTTGTTCTCTCTCTCTTGAAAAACAATTATTAATAGAGTTGATTAATGGTGAAATTAGGAGCTAGCCATACATTATTCAAAAAAAATTATAATTACTTAATTATATTATATCTCAATACACTTATTTAATTATTTTGTATTTCAACATGCCTTTTCACGTGTGGGTACATAAAAACTTTGTTTACATTCAATCATACTAATTTATGTACCATGTGTAAGTTAAATTTAAGGTGATAGAATGTGAATTAGTTTATTATGATTGAGTGATAATAGTGTATTTAAAGACGGGTTTTAAAACATGTTCGTTAGATTTGTGTGGATATTGGGTGCGAATAAGTTTTTACCTCACGTGTGTGTCCACTACTAAAATGGATTCCATCATAAACTCCAGTTATAGTAGTGAGTGATTATTATTTTTAGCGGCTGTGAAATTTGAACCTAAAACTTCTTTTTTCTTAGACCATCTCATTTAAAATTTATGTTATTAAAATAAGAGTATTAATTTTTAGTTACTACTTATTTATATTATGTTTCAGTGAAATTTTCATATATAGGTGTGTTTAATATGTTGTTCCAATTTTTTCACGTTCGATTACTCACAATTTTTGAAAAATAATTTCTTTTGAAATACAAGTTTCCTAAAAATGAGAAAAATAAATTCTCTAGTGAAAGTAGAGACAACAAGTTCCACAAAGTGATATTTCACATTATTATTGATTAGGTACTTAACTCCCATTCCAATATCCCCCACACCCCTACCTCCTATATCGCCCTCGTATAATATTTGTCTAAGTTATATAAAACATGTTATTTATCTTCTTTTTTGTGCATATATAGAATGCAAGCGACATAGCAGTGGACGATGCAGAGTTTTCTATAGCAAGGAGAATGGATTTGGTGTTAGATTATTCATATCCAAAGAGACATCCACCAAAACCAAATCATTGAATAATACTATTATTAATTATATATTGCTTGTTGTCTCTTGTTTTTTTTCATTCATGTATCAATTATGGAGTGTGTATTTTTTAGGTTCAATTTCATTTAATTTGCAGTATCACGTTATAAATTCTCTTAATGTGAATTTCTTAAATATTTATATTAACAAGTGATACATTACAAATTTATATCATATATAGAGTTTAAGGATATTCATTTCTCTCTGAAACACGTCAATTATTTCTTTTTTGTGCATATATAGGATGCAAACGACATAGCAGTGGATGATGCAGAGTTCTCTATAGCAAGGAGAATGGATTTGGTGTTAGATTATCATATTCCCAAGACACATCCACCAAAAAATCCTTGACTAATAATACTATTAATTATAGTATTACTTGTTGTCTCTTGTTTTTTCATGCATGTAATTAAAAAAGATCAATTATGGAGTTTCCTTCTTTTTTTTTTTTGCCTCTTCATGTTATAATTCTCGATCTTAATGTGATTTTTTAAATATTTATATTAACTAGTGATATATTACAAGTTTATATCATGTATAGGCGTTTGAAAATACTCGTTTCTTTCTCAAATTTCATTTTTAGCTGAAGTCAATTGTCTAATTCCCCTAAGTTCCAAATTTAGTTATATATGCACTTGCACCTTGATTAACGTCTGAAAAAAGGTATTTGAAGCCTAAGCCAAAAATTGTATTTGAACACGAATTTTACGTCACACAAAAAAGTTAAAGTTTAGTGGATAAAAACTATTAATATTTCTCTTGAAATATTTCACAAAGTTATTCTTTAAATTTAAATTTTCAGTTTTAATTTGCAAGTTGAAAATAATGAACGGAATCGTTTAGACAAATATTTATTAATGAAGTATAATATTTCTTTCATTTGGTAATTCTTGTGTGTTTGGTGTTGACTTGAATTAGTTATCCCCTCCAACACACGATGTGAGCAACTTCGAATCAGCTTCACCCTATTATTTAGTGGGTCGCGTATGAATTATATTAACAAGTGGATTTGTAAAGAAAATCGGGTGTTTAAAATTGATGGTAGGTCATTTGGTTCACACGTGTTTTCCGACAAAAGTAAGAATAAATTTGTGTCAAAATATCATAGGAAGTGTATATTTGGACCCAAACTCAAAATGAAGAGCTCTTTAAACTATTTTTGATAGAACAAAAGTATATTTAAACTATTTTCAATGATATAAGAATATATTTGACCCTCTTATGTCTTTCCTACATATGTAGAGTATAAAATAAACATAATCAAAATACTGCATTTCAACAACTTAATTCTTTCTTTGTTTTTCTTGCCACAATTCTTTTATTTTATCTTTAGCATAACTTTTTTATTACTGCATTAGTTTCTTTCAATATATACTTAATGTTGATATACTTTATTTGAGCCGGGAATTTAATTGAAAACAACCGATTTCTACCTTCATAACTCACAAGGTAGGTAGATATATAAATAATTAACAACATGTTAATTCGTGGTGGGAGGAGATTAAGGACATGTACCATGGAGTGAAGACTCGTGTGAGGACGGTGGGAGGAAATTCAGAGCATTTTCCAGTTTTGACAAGGTTGCATCAAGGATCAACTCTTAGTCCGTTTTTATTCGCCTTGGTGATAGATGTTTTGACGCGGCGTATTCAAGGAGAGGTGCCTTGGTGTATGTTATTTCCGGATGATGCAGTTCTGATTGATGAGGCT
Source organism: Capsicum rhomboideum (assembly GCA_031232105.1). NCBI lineage: Eukaryota > Viridiplantae > Streptophyta > Magnoliopsida > Solanales > Solanaceae > Capsicum > Capsicum rhomboideum. Next base: position 124,145,066 of record CP124710.1, on the reverse strand, counting down.
TGGGGAGGTGTTAATGATAAATTAGAGGTTTGGAGACAAACCCTGGAGTCTAAAGGGTTCAGGTTGAGCAGAACCAAGATGGAATACTTGGAGTGCAAGTTCAGTGATTTGACGCATGAAGACGAAGTGGTAGTGAAGCTGGATTCCCAGGCTATTCGAAAGGGGGATAGTTTTAAGTATCTTGGGTCTATGATTCAAGGGAATGGAGAGATTGACGAGGATGTCACACACTGTATTAGGGCAGAGTGGATGAATGGAGGCTCGCCTCTGGAGTTCTGTGTGATAAGGAGGTGCCTCCTAAGCTTAAAGGCAAGTTCTATAGAGTGGCAGTCCGACCGGCCATGCTGTATGGAGCGGAGTGTTGGAAAGTCAAGAACTCCCACATCTAAAAGTTGAAGGTGGCGGAAATGAGGATGTTGTGTTGGATGTGTGGACTTACTAGGGGAGATAGAGTTAGAAATGATACTATTCGGGAGAAGGTGGGAGTGGCTTCGGTGGAAGATAAGATGTGGGAAGGGAGGTTGAGATGGTTTGGACATGTGATGAGGAGGGACACGGACAGGGGCGGACCCACGTTGTACGAAGGGGTGTCGAGCGACACCGCTTCGTCGAATTTTTTTACTAAATATATATATATAACATACTATGCTTAACAACTATATGTAAATAAAATGACACAATTGGACAATATGTGCCTCTTGGCGCAGTGGAGAAGCGTTGATTTTGCACCCTCAGGTTGAGGGTTCGATCCTCAAGTTAATGTTTTCAGCAAAATTTTCTTAAAATGTTGTTGAGTAGTATTGAACCCAAGACCTTTGTAACTTAAAATTAGATTTTATCAATAGGCCAAGCATATATTATATTAGGTAATGTGATTATTAAATTTATATCATTTCTTACATAAATATCGACACTGCTTACAATAAATGTATTTTCCTTTTTTTAATTTTTTTTTTTTTTTTTTAATTCTGTGCTTCTTTTCTTTCTCCTTCATGACCCGGTCTCCATTTTTCAATACACCATTAATGACCTTCTTTCTCAACATCAATAACACCATCCTCCATCAACAAAAATACACTCTCCTTCATTTCTAATTTCAAAATAGACCCATTTTAAAAAAGAAAATTAAATTCATTCACTCCTTTCACCATGAACGATCGAAAACTCACTGCAACGAAAATCGACTTCGGTTGGTGAGGGTACCTTCACAACTCATAAGGTAGGTAGATATATGAATAATTAACATGTTAATTAGTGGTGCCAGTTTGTCAAAGTATTCGGAAATGTCAACTATAGGACAAAATTTAAATTTAGGCAAGTGGAAGAAATTTGTCAACTCAATTTTTCAAAATTTATTTTGCAGTATTATTACTTCTACTAGATAAGTAAATCATCCCAACTCAAACTTATCTCATTCTGCTAAATTAATTGATCACAAAAATGGTGCAAAAAGTTGGTTTCCACCTTCTTCTTCTGTTCATCTTTACTACTATCATTTCAACTGCCTCATCATCAAGTAAGTTTTCATCAAGTTATAATTCATAGATAGCAACTATATTTGTCAAAATCATATTTTTTTTCTTTTTATTATTTGATAATTGTGTGTCCGGCTCAGTTTCACATATGTACCTCATCTAATTTCACGAGGTATTCATGATTCTCAACCAACACAGATATCAGATTACTCTATCCACTAAAACTTGAATAACTGAAAAAGATCATCTAGATTGGGTCTAGAAAAAAAAAGAATCATCTATATAAAGCGATGGCATGATGTTAATAAGGTCGCGTAAGGAGAGTTTTAGGTTAATTTACTTTCACCGATAAACTATTGACTAAAGAGAATAGGTTAGGATTGATGTTTTTACCTCCGCTGGAATTTCTGAGACCTCATGATTCTAAATTGATTACGAGAACATATTCTTTCATACACGGATCTAGGATCTACAATCAGCAAAATTCATAAAGAGTATATATTATCATCTTAGTGTATATATATATATATGAATATGTTTTGGTTTTCTTTTTCTGTATATTTATATGTAATTTGAGCCGAAAATTTTATGAATTCAGTTAAATTCACAAAACCAGTTCTAGATTAGTGATTCTTATTTTGATTTTATATATGCATTTACAGGAATTCTCAAGGAATCCATTGATGAAACCTCTGCCTACGATTTGCCTGCCCAGGTTCCCTCTCTCTCTTGAAAAACAATCATTAATTACATTTTATTCATAAAATCATGAAATTAGGAGCTAGCTGTGCATTATTCAGAAAATATAATATAATCACTTAATTATATTATGTCACAATAAATATATTTTTAATTAGTTGATTACATTTTATATCTCAACATGTCTTCCACCCCCACCTTTCATAATATTTGTTTAAACTATATAAAATATTTTTAAAATATATTTTTTATTTATATATCAAATACGTCAGTTATTTCTTTCTTGTGTATATATAGGATGCGAGCGACATAGCAACGGATGATGCGGAGTTTTCTACAGCAAGGAGAATGGATTTGGTGTTAGACTATTTACCTCCCAAGACACATCCACCAACACACCCTTGAATAATAATACTATTTTCTCCGTTCTATTTTATATGGTACTCTTAATATGGTATTTCAGAAAAAAAGAAATACTTTTGAAATTTGTGGTCTAAAATAATTCTTAAGTATTTGTGTGGCTATAAATTATTTTGTTAAAAATAAAGTAGAATTGTAAAGCTAAATTGTTTTTAATTATAATAAAATAATATTATTTTGGGACGGACTAAAAAAGAAAATGGTACCACATAAAGTTGGACGTATGGAGTATTATAGTGTTATCTTGTTGTCTCTTGTTTTTTCCATGCATGTAATAAAAAAAATCAATTATGAAGTTTCCTTTTTCTTTTTGGGGTTCAATTTCCCTTAATTTGTATCATGTTATAATTCTCTTAATGTGATTTCTTAAAATATTTATATTAACTAGTGATATATTACAAATTTATATCATGTACAGAGTTTAAGGATATTCGTTTCTCTATCAAATTTCATTTCTAGCTGAAGTCAATTGATCTAATTCTCCTAAATAATATTTTGTTTATTCAGTCTTCTTTTCTTTTCTTTATGTTTAATCAAAAAAGTCAACCACCACCTTAGGTTGTGATGATTGTACAATGATGGCTAGTGGTTATACGATACCTCATAGATGAGGGTCGTTATGTCATGATATTCCACGGTGATGATCAGTAATAAAGGTGATAATAAGATATATAATAAAAACTCGCATTCAATAAAAAAAAAAAAAAAATTGATTAAATAATATTACTTTAATTATTTTAAGGTTCTTCTAGTTCTTCCTATTTGACCCGAAACCGATCGATCTAGCCATGAGCAGGTTGAAGATAGCTCTAACAGGCCTTGGAGGACCTCTTTCCCTCTCGGAAAAGAAGATAAGAAATGATTCATTTTTTTCTTTCATTTGAAAGGCCTATCTTGTATCGAAAGCACACAGGACGAATCCGCTTCTGACCTTCTGATCTTTTCTGGGAGAGTAGCAAAAATCACAGAAAGTTTTTTTATCAATTCCATTTTCTAACTAAGAAAAGCGCATACAAAATAGAATGAATGAATTTTATTCCAAGCAAATAGGTGATTGTAAAAAAAAAATTGAAGCAGGCAGAATCATTTTCTTTAGTTCACAAAGAGTAAAATCGGAGGAAATATGTTGAATGAACATTTGATTGAATCTTTTAATAATACTTAATAGTTAATATTAAATGCTAAAATAGAAAAAAAAGTCTAATACATTAAACTCCTGTTATGCACAAATCCGAAAGAGGATTGGACCACAAAGGTAAAAAATATAGTATTGAATATTTGAATTCATGTAAAATACATGAATTCCTCATTATTGTATTTATTTTAGATATTTGATTTTTGATATGTTTTATTTGAGACGAAGTCTATTGAAAACAACATTTCAAAATAAAGACAAGAGTGTGTATATACTACATAGTTACATACCACCCTTTCCGACCTTAGTGGTGTGCCCATATCCCATCCAACGCACGAGGTGGGTAACTTCGAGTCAGCTTCAGCATTTGTTTTATAGAGATCATCATTTAGTGGGTTAGGTATGAGTTATATTAGGGGGTGGGTTTTTTTGAAGAAAATTGGCTTTTTTAAAAATTGGTGGTAGGTTATTTGGTTCACACAGGTTTTTCCGGCAAAATTAAAAGCAAATTTGTGCCAAAATACAACAGGAAAGGAATATTTAAATTATTTCGATAGTATAAAACTATTTTCAATAATATAAAAATATATTTGATTCTTTTACGTTTTTCCTATGGAGAATTTAAAATAAATATACTCGAAATATTGTATGTTAACAACTTAATTCTTTATTGGTTTTCTTTGCCACAATTCTTCTACTTTATCTTTAGCATAACTTCTTTTTTACCACTGTATTATTTTCTTTCAATACTTGATGTTGATATACTTTGTTTGAGCATATCGTCGACATCTTTTGGGCTCTTGATGAGGCTTTCATCAAATTGATATACGTTAAATCAACCCCATCCGTTCCGCTACTCGGACACAATTCGTATGCTATTAAATTAGCATAAAGCAACTTACTGTATGTAGGTGCAAATATGTAAAGCAAGGGCTCGAAGGATTGAGCGAAGGCAGTCATATTTTACGATTTGGACGTCCAAAGGCGTACGAGTAGAGCTTGCCAAAACCATAATACCCTTTTTATTCAGGTTCGCCAACCGATAGAAACTCCTCCAAAGATTTTTCGTAACTGCTTTTTCTTCTTCTTGTTCCATCACGGATCCGAATCTGAAAATCGCTATTAAATAGTTTAGAGATAAATATCATCCGCACGAGTTCAAGAAAATGTAAAGGCGGTTGATCATAAATTTTCGAAATTTTTCCTTCGTGCCTTAATTCCGAAAAAAGCAAAAAATCTGTAAAATTGAATGGCATTTCATTTTCTTTGTGTTTGTCATCCCGTGGTGTAATAATTACCTGGACAATGAAGTAAAGGACTTGATTTTCCATCAAAGCCAAGTGTCGATTTGTTGTTGCCACGACAAGGAGACCTAAATGCTCTTTTGTCGTAAGAGCATTTTCCGAGTAAGGTTATTTTCATGTGATTTAGTAGGAAACAAGCATCCCGAAGCATCATGGAAGCAAATTCACCATCATCGTATTGATCGGTTTCAACTCCGACATAGTATTCTCTAGCCTCTTTAACCACGGCTAGAACATTGTTGAAGAAGGAATCTTCTTCGTAGACACTTCTGAAAATAAACATTTTTCAAAGCCCTAGCTTTGAAATCTTCAACAAATTGAAGTTGTGGTTTCCCATGATGGTAAGGACCAAGGAAAACCACTTTAGGATCGAAGTTATTCTGATTCTTCTCACCCCCTCTAACTAAGAGTGAAACTTTTTGTATTTTCTTAGGAATTCTCATGGGTGAATTTGTTGGGATAGTTGAAACTAGTTGAATAGACATTTAGGTGTTAGAAGGAAAGATGAAATGGTAGAAGTGAGTGCTCTGTAAAGACGAAGCAAAGATGAAATGATAGAAGTGAGTTTTGAATAAGGAAGAAGGAAACAACTGCCTAGGTGCTCTATTTAAAGTTTGAGCGATAATATCTATGTGATTCTAAAATATTCTTACTAATTGACAACGGGATGCACGTATGGTGCATGAAATGCACGTAAGATGCACGAACGTCGCACAAGATGCACGTGTGGCACACGAGATACACATTTCATGCACACAAAAGCTAATTTTATTGAATATACTTGAAACCTCTTATTAAGATCAGCTTTAGGCCACCAAATTCGTTGAACCGCCTCTGACATAAATTATCACATGTATAATACTAATTGATTTTAATATAATACTAATCGATTATAGAATAATATTAAGACTTTTCCTATCGCATGTCCCGCATATGTTGGCAGTTACCGCTGTAGTATAATTTACATACATATTTCGTTTGATTAATTTAAGTACGTAAGTGATATTTCTTGACAACTACAAAATGCAATCGATGACTTTATCCTATACTAAAGATGTTGTATATAAAGTATTCAAATACTTTTTAAATCTTACTCCCTCCGTTTTAAAAAGAATGACCTAGTTTGACTTGACACGGAGTTTAAGAAAATAAAGAAGACTTTTGAATCTTGTGGTCCTAAATTAAAGTTATGACAAATGTACCAAAATGTCCTTGAATCTTGTGGTCTTAAACATGTCATGTGGAAAGTTGGAATTAAAGTATTGCCAAAAAAGGAAAGGGTCATTTTTTTTTAAACGGACTAAAAAGGAAAGTAGGTCATTATTCTTTTTGAAACGGAGGGAGTATGATTTAAACATGCAACCTCAAAATTAATAATTACTCCCTAAATATGAAAACTAATACTCCATCTCTTTTGAAGTAATATTAAAAAAAAATAAAACATATAAATTATCATGTATAGAGTAATAACTTTCACGTGCTAACGAATAGCTCTATTGCCAATAATTTGAGTGAGTGAGCAAATATTACGTCTTTTTTTTTTTTCTGTAACAAATATTACGTCTTTTTTTTGTTTTCTTAAAAAGATATTCTTATTTAAGTGTCAAGATTATTTAGTACTATACATATATTTGAAAAAGTAAAAAAAGTAGCAGTACCACCATCCTGAATATTATGAGTTAGTGGTTAAAAATACATAAAATATCTTTATTTTTTAAGTTTTATAGCTGAATTATTAGATGTGTAAATTTTCTATTTGAACGATCATCAATTATTTATTAAATATTACTAATTATTAACTTTTTCTACGGGAAAATAGGTTTGAAACTCAAACAATTAATAATGTAAGTATATTAATAGTTCAAACATGAAACTCAAAAAATTGAGATATTTTAGGTGTGCTTTTCACCCGTCACTTGAATATTAATGAAAATTGCGGTAAAATTATAAGTATTCATTCAATCTTAATCAGATTTTTGATATACATTTAAATTAATCGAGTCTCAAAGCAGATACCAATACTATATATCAAAGAGAAAAAAATCACTGAATAGTGATGGGAAGAGTCATGTGATCATATCTCAAACTTTGCCTCTTGACGTGTAAGTATTACACTGTCACGTGTCAATCTGAATTCTTTTTTCCAATATCATTAATTTACAGCTGTAAAATGAGGCCATTAGTTACCTCTTAATAATTTTAAGAAAAGAAATAAAGATATCATTGAAGTTGTCTCGAATTTTTAAAAAGACGCTTAAAGTTTGTGGGGGTTCTATTACCCCTAAACAATTTTGAAATGATATTATTACCTCTTTTTTGGCCACATGGCATAGAGAGTGAAGAATTTTAAAAAAAATGTTTAAATCTTTTTATTTGTTAGATTTTTTCTTTATAAATGTATTTTCCTTTTTTTTAAAAAAAAAAGTAATAATTTTTTTTTTAATTCTTTGCTTCTTTTCTTTCTCCTTCATGACCCGGTCTCCATTTTTCAATACACCATTGATAACCTTCTTCCTCAACATTAATAACACCATCCTCCATCAACAAAAACGCACTCACCTTCATTTCTAATTTCAAAACAGACCCATTTTGAAAAAAAATAAAAAATTCATTCACTCTTTTCCCATTAACTATCGAGAACTCACTGCAACGACAATCGACTTCGGCCGGTGAGGGTACCTTCACAACTCATAAGGTAGGTAGATATCATATATGCATAATTAACATGTTAATTAGTGGTGCCAGTTTGTCAAAGTATTAGGAAATGTCAACTCTAGGAATAAAATTTAATTTAGGCAAGTGGAAGAAATTTGTCAACTCAATTTTTCAAAATTTATTTTGCAGTATTATGACTTCTACTATATAAGTAAATCATCTCAACTCAAACTTATCTCATTCTGCAAAATTAATTGACCACAAAAATGGTGCAAAAAGTTGTTTTCCACCTTCTTCTTCTGTTCATCTTTGCTACTATTATTTCAACAGCCTCATCATCAAGTAAGTTGTCATTAAGTTAATTGATATAGCAACTATATTATTTTGTCAAAATCATTTTTGTTCTTTTTATTATTTGATAATCATGGTGTTCAGCTCAATTTGTATGCATGCAACTCGATTAATTTCACGAGGTACTTGTTATTCCCCACCAACGTAGATATTGTGTAACTAGCTCTATCTACTAAAGCTTGAACAACTAGGAAGAATCATATACATTGCGTTTGAAAGAGAAAAAACATGAGATAATTGGTCTAATATATAAGAGAAAAGGCATAAAGATATCATTAAAGTTGTCCCAAATTTTCAAAAAGACATTTAAACTTTGCGTGGGTCCTAATACCCTCCTAAATATCTTTGGACTGATATTATTACCTCCTTTTTTATTAACTCCAATTTTGAAGAGAAAGTGTTATAGCCTGTTTGGCTAAGCTTATTTTTTTTCAAAAGTGCTTATTTTTTTTCAAAAGTACTTATTTTAAAAAACTGAGGTGTTTGGCCAAGCTTATGGAAGAAAATAAGTGTTTCTGGAGAGTAAAAAAAGCAGTTTTTCATAAGCTAAAAAAAGTAGCTTCTCTCCAAAAGTACTTTTGAAAAAAGCACTTATGAAGAAAATATACTTAAAAGCACTTTTAAAAGTTTGGTCAAACAGTAATAGCTGTTCAAAAGTGCTTTTTTAATTGTATTGGCCAAACACAAACTGATTCTCACCAAAAGTACTTTTTTGAAAAGCAATTTTGAAAAAAACACTTCTGAAAATAAGCTGATTTTAGAAGTTTGGCCAAACAGGCTATTAATCACACACCAATCCTTACTTGACACGTATTAATTTAATTAAAAATATTTTTTTTCTATTTATCTGATATTTTTTCTTCCTTTTCCTTTTTTCTCTTTCTTATTTTTTGACTTCATAATTAACTTCTCCACCTTCTCCCCCCTCCCCCCGCTCTCCACCCCACATATGTTCTTCTCCATGAACTTTTTTTTTTAAAGATACGAATCCATGTCCAGATGTAGTGTCTTTCGAAGCTGACCGAAAAGGACCGTTAATGGTGGAGGATGGAGGGAGTAATTATCGGATTTCCATGGTGGAATTGGAGGAATATTAGTATGAGTGGTCCATTGAAGGTCGATTTGATTGCTGGATGGTGAGTTGTTGGTCGGAGTAGAGGTGGTTGTTGGTGAGTGTTTTCCGGTGAGTTTTCTAGGCAGAATTTATGACGGAAAAAAGGGTCTCTTTAATGGTTGTTTTTAATGGAGTTGGGAGAGGAGTGGAGTCCGGAGTCAGGATTTTTATTAAGGAGGTTCAAAGTGCGCACACGAACTAGTCGAAGGGGGTTCAACATTTACTATATATACATAAAAAATAATTTTCACCTTGTATAAATAGTATAATTTTTTGCCGAAGGGGGTTCGAAACCCCCTGGATATATACTAGTTCCGCCCCTGAGTGGAGGGAGTCCACCGGCCGAGATGAGCTTGCCGGACATAGTCGATTTTCGTTGCAATAAGTTCTCCGGTCCTTAATGGTGAAAGGAATGAATGAAAATTTCTTTTTTTTTTTTTTCAAATGGGTTTGCTTTGAAATTAAAAATGGAGGAGAATGTGTTATTGTTAATGGAGGATGGTGTTATTGATGTTGAGGAAGAAGGTTATCAATGGTGTATTGAAAAATGGAGAAGGTCTGTCGGGGATGATTATGAAGGAGAAAGAAAAGAAACAAGAAAAAAGAAAAATATTAAAAAAATATTTTTAAAAAAAGGAAAATACATTTATAAAGAAAAAATTTGTACAAATAAAAAGATTTATTCATTTTTTTGAATTCTTCACGCTCTTTTAAGAGAGTGGGTTCACTCTCTATGTCAGGTGGCCAAAAAGGAGGTAATAATATCAGTCTAAAGATATTTAGGAGGGGTAATAAGATCCCCCTAAATTAAAATTTAAATATCTTTTTTGAAAATTTGAGATAACTTTAATGGTATTTTTATGTCTTTTTTTTTTTCTCAGTATATAACTATAGTCCAATTTCCTTGGATACATATAAAAAAGCAATGACATATATGATGTTAAGTCATGTAAGAAGACTTTTAGGATAATTTACTTTCACCAATAGAGACTATTGGTTAGAGAGAATGTGTTTGGACTTTGGATTGATGTTTTTATCTCAATTGGAACTTAATCCTGAGATGTCATAATTCTAGATTGATGAAAATATATTCTTGCAAACACATATCTGGGATTTAGAATCATTGGAATTAATAAAGAATATATATTATCATCGTATATGTATATACTTTGTTTTTTATATAATTGTCTCTGTAATTGTGTCGAAAATGAATTCCGTTAAATTCAGAGAACTCATTCTAAATCAATGATTTTTATTTTGATTTTTATATATGCATTTACAGGAATTCTCAAGGAATCCATTGATGAAACCTTTGCTTCCGATTTGCCTGCCCAGGTTCCTCTATCTCTCTTGCAAAACAATCATTAGTAGGGTTAATCATGAAATTAGGAGCTAGCCATGCATTATTCAGAAAATATAACTACTTAATTATATTATGTCACGATAAGCAAAATTTTAATTAATTAGTTATATTTTATATCGATCTCAAAATGTCTTCCGCCCCACCTTTCATAATATTTGTTTAAACTATATAAAAATATTTTTAAAATATGATTTTTTACTTATTTATCGAACATATCAGTTATTTTATTTCTTTCTTATGCATATATAGGATGCGACCGACGTAGCAACGGACGATGCCGAGTACTTTTCTATAGCAAGGAGAATGGATTTGGTGTTAGACTATCATATTCCCAAGACACATCCACCAAAACATCGTTGACTAATAATACTATTCTCTTCGTTCCTAAATAAGTGGTTTTTTTAGTTTTTTTATTTTGTTTCTAAATAAGTGGTGTTTTAGATAATCAAGAAGACATTAATAATGTTCTTTCAATTTTATCCTTCGAAAATAAAGAGAGTTTTACATAACGAAGAAATTATTAAAAAGTTTCATCTTTTTCAAGGTATTTATCAAGGATAAGTCAGTAAAAATATTTTTTATTTTCTAGGAATGATTAGTTTGTTAAAAGGTGTGTTTAAGCTAAAATAACCACATATTTAGGAACGTAATTAGTTATAGTATTATCTTGTTGTCTCTTGTGTTTTTCATGCATGTAATAAGAAAAAATCAATTATGGTTTTTTTTTTTCTTGGGGTTCAATTTCCTTTAATTTGTATGATGTTATAATTCTCTTAATGTGTTTTTAAATATTTATAATAGCAAGTGATATTACAAGTTTATATCATGCAGAGAGTTTGAGGATATGTGTTTCTCTCCCAAATTTCATTTCTAGCTGAAGTCAATTGATCTAATTCCTCTAAGTAATATTTTGCTTATTCGATCTTTTTCCTTCTTTTTTTTTTTTGATTTAATCAAAAAAGTCTACAACCACCTTTGGGTCTTGTTGATTGTATAATGACGGCTAATGATAATTATACGATATGTTCATATATGGTAATCGTTATAATGTTATATCAAGATGTTTGACGGTGATGATTCTAATAATAAAGGTGATAGTAGATTGTGAAAAGTCGACAACAACAATAATACATCCGGTCAGTAAAAATCCTATAAGTAAAGTCTGGAAATGATAAAGTGTATGCAAACCTTACCACTATCTCGGAGAGGTAGAGAGATTGCTTTCGAAAGACTCTTGGCTTAAGTGTAGCAAATTCAAATACAAAAAAGAGAAAAACGGTGAAGAAAATATATGACAACTAACAAGGGAACGATGCAAAATCTACCAGAAAAATAATAATCAGCCACAAAATAGTGTGATAATCGAAACACAATAAACAACAACAATGATAGATATCTACGGTTAAACCCTAAGCTACCATACTAAGACTAGTGCACAACAATACTCCTACCCGACTAACCTTCTACTCTAATACGCATCCTCCACATCCCCTATCTAAGGACATGTCCTCGCTAACCGAAATATGCGTCATTTCCTGTCTAATATCACCTCTCTCCAATACTTCCTCGACCTATCTCTACCCCTCTTTGTACCCACTATATCCAACCTCTCGCACCTCCTCACTGGAGCATTTGAACCTCGCCTCGTCACATGTTCAAACCATTTCAATCTCGTTTTCCTCATCTTGTCCACCACGGAGGCCACTCCCACCTTATCTCAAATTACCTTATTCCTGAATCTATCACACCTAGTATATCCACACATCCATCTCAACATCCTCATCTCTACGACATGTATCTTCTGAACATGAGAGTTTTTGACTAGCCAACACTCCATCCTATACAACAACGCCGGTCTAACCACCACTATATAAAATTTGCCTTTAAGTTTTAGTGGTATTTTTTTATCGCATAAGACTCCGGAGACAAGCCTCCACTTCATCCACGCTGCAGCAATACGATGAGTGGTGTCATTATCGATAACCCCACTATCCTGAATAATAGAGCCAAGATATTGAAATGGAGATGGTGAAAAGTCGCGTTCAATAAAAAAAAATCTTTAAGTGAATAATATTACGTTAATTATTTTAAGGTTGTATATAAAATCAGAATCAATTAATTTTATTCAGAGCAGATAAGTGACTGTAAACAAAAAAAATAATTGAACCAGATAGAATTCATCTTCTTTAGTTCACAAAGAGTAAAGTCGGAGGAAATAGGTGAATAAACATTTGACTGAATCCTTTAATAAGTACAACATAAAAAAAAAGTCTAGTCCACTAAACATAAGCGTGAAAGGTTCGAAAAGGATCATACTATAAGGATTTACGTTAAAAAAAACATATATTGAATATTTGAGTATATAACATGAATCCTTTACTATTGTATTTGCTTTACATATTTGATTTTTGATATGCTTTATTTGAGACGAGGATTTATTAAAACAATCTCTCACGTCTCAAAGTAGAAATAAGTCCACGTGCACATCATTTTTTTCAAATTTCATTTGTGAGATTACAGTTTACATGGGTTATATTATTGTTTGAGTACAAATAAAATATACGACGTACAATATGTAATAATGATGAAAAATAATTTCTGAATTTCTTTCAATTTTTGTAAAAAATAAAATAGAAATAAAAATACTTTTTTTCAATCAACTATATATTCTTCTACTCCCTCTGTAATTTTTTACTTGTCGCCATTTCTTTTTCATAAGTCAAATTTCATTATATTGATATGAAAAAAGTTATGTTTTTCGTATAATTTTTGAATAATCAAATTTTAACTTGAAAATTAGTCAAATTAATACAAAGTTTTCACTTTTTCTAGAAACGTCGTTTGGCCATGAAAATAAAAAAACGTATTTACTTTATTTGGTATTTTTAAAGTTGAAAATAGAGTTGGAATTGTATTTGACAATAATATTTTTAAAGGTATTTTAGACTTTGAATATACGTTTTTATAAAGTGATAGGAAAAATTGAATTAAAAAAAGTGAAAACACCTCAAGAGGTATTTTTCAAAAAACTAAAAATTGAAAAAACGTATTCCAAAATATGTTTTAATTTTCATGGCCAAACAAGTATTCTGAAATAAAATAAAAATATATTTTAAAATATTATGAATAATATTCATGGCCAAACGGTTACTAAATATTCTTTTTTTTTTTTTTTGGAAACAAAAGCCACTTTTTGTCCTTTTCTTTGGTTCTCTCTATTCTCTGCCGCGATTTGGAAACTGCTCGTTGATTTGTTTGTCGGTGAATTTCATTCCCGGCGATCTCTTTTTCCGGCGAACTCCTCGGCGATCTCCGTCTCCGGCGACATCGTGCTGTAAGTTCCGTTCTCTCTTTCTTCTCCAGATTTTTCCTTTTCTTTCTCTTAGCGGTAAATTAAATGAAAATAATAATTGATATTTGGATTCAATCGTGCATGAAGTGAAAGCTTCAATTTTGATACTGCATTGTAATTTGTTTCTGTCGGAGCCGTGGAAATAGCCTCTGGCAGAAATACAAGATAAGAATGCGTACAATAGACCCTTGTGGTCCAGCCATGGACCCCGTGATAGGGGAGCTTTAGTGCACTGAACTGCTTTTTATTATTTTTTGTCATGACTCTATAGTTGAGATCTGAGTAATAATTGCAAATTGGAGTATTGTTAATCGATTTTTAGAAGTAAATGAAAACAATTATAATTAAGTCCAATAGAAAATAAAAAGAATTATAATCGTATGTGACTAATTCCATGGAATACCTAACACTTCCCACCAGCAACATGTATTAGGTAAGTCTGACTCTTAACTCTGTTCACCAAGGCTAGGAGCCTACGACAAATGGGAAGAATCACGTAGTGTTACGGCGTGTTAATCAAACAAATGATAGTGATGGATTTTTATCAAAAAAGTATGTTGTAGTTGCATCAAGTAATGGTTACTGTGTAACATAGTGTTTTAATTTCATAACAGATGTTTTCCACATGTGAAAGATTTCATTTTTCTTTTTATAACAGTGGTTGTTCAGGGACAGCTTGCTTGTATGTGCCCCGACTATTCTACCAGATATCTACATCCTCCCACTAGTACAAGCATTTGGTAACTTTGCGTCTTTGCCCACATGACTTGAGTATATGGTGAAAATCAGCTAGCTTTTTTGCCACTGTTAGGATTCAAACCCTCATCTCTCGTCTGTGGTGGAACCATGATTTTCATTAAGGGTGTTCAAAATATGAAGAAGTAAACACACAAACTAGCCGAGGGGGTTCAACATCTATTATATATAGATAAAAGATAATTTTAGCCATATATAAATAGTGTTATTTCCGCCGAAGGGGGTTCGGATGAATCCCTTAGCTCCAAGCTGGCTCCGCCCCTGTGTCTCGACTCTCATGATCTTCGTTCCAGTTCCATTGACGATAGAATACACCTTCGGATGTCAGAATTTTCACATTTTAAAACAAGCAAGCACTAGGAAAGCTTCCTTTTGTGTTTGCTAGGTCAAAAAAAAAAAAAGGAAGTGCACAAATTGGGTGCAACCTTTTCTAAGGAATGCCCATAGTTGAAAGCTGCAAATACTTAATCGCAAGCATTACATGATAAAATAATTTTCAGTCCTAGTGGAGCCAACCTGCATTGTGGTCAATCTACACAGTGCTAAACTTTGTTGGTAGACACTTTTCAGTTTCACAACTTAGGATTGATTTCATAAATTTAAGCATCTTTCTTTTTATCTTTCCTGTCAATATCTGGATGTGTATGTGTTTCTTTTCTTTTAAATTGATGTCAGATGATTTATAGCTGCATCAGAAAGTAATTGTCCTTGATGGCTTGATGTAATTGGAGAACTGATTGCATGTTTATGCGTAACTCGCTTGTTCTTAATTGATGTTTTTGCTTTCTCTTGAATCGTGCTGCAGGTTGCTGTTTACACCTAACTAATAATGGGAGGGAAGAAGAATTATACGCCTCCACCTTATATTCCTCTGGATCAGTCAGATGCAGAAGCACAACAAGTTTCTACTGCAGAAGAAAATCAACAGAACAAAAAAGATGACCATGCTCAGTGGAGTTCTGGAATCTGTGCTTGTTTTGATGATCCACAGAGCTGTACGCTACTCTCTGCCCTGTGATCTTGCTTTATGAGAAGGGAAAAAAGTGAATGAAAGGTGCATTTTTGGGTAGTAAAATAAGATTCATGATTAATTATCCTCTTATCTTATTAGGTGGAAAACATGATAAAACTCTGAGTGCACCATTCATGTCTGCCTAAGGAAGCTATTATAAGCTATACATTTGATTGAATTTTGCTCAGGCTCTGTAGTGGAATGAAGTACTTTGCTCTGCTTATATGCTTCTTTGTTAAAAATTTAGCTTGAAGTTGGTATGGCTTTGTAAATAAATATTCTTACCAAATTTGCAAAACTAAAACCTATCCGTAGACTTAGAACTTAGAAGTGCTTGCACTTTTTTTATTTTTGGTGTAACATGCTTAAGTGTATATGACTTAGATGCCTGCTAGTGTCCCTCAGTGCCCTGTATTTATAGAGGGGTAATCAGAGTTCTTATAAACTGTACATATACAGCACCTTCTTGGTGCTCTTTTGCCGGGACAATAGTATACCCCAAAGGATCTCACCCAATTCGTATCTTTTTCAATGTTGAGGTAACTTTAATTTGGTTTACTCGTTGGACTTAGATACAACAGCAGCTATTACACCTCAATTCCATGCTAGTTGGGTTTGGCTATGTGAATACTGACTATTCATTTCTCTCCATGTAGAGTCGTTTAATTTCAATGTTCAATAATTGGGATGCATGTCTGGGTGAGCATGTCCTAATGTACTCAGTACTATGAGGATTCATCATTATTGACTAGCTTTTTCTAGCCATTAAGCTACTGCAGCCCTTGTCTTCAATTCGGGTTTGAGACTGACTAGTTGAGCAAACTCACACAGGCAATTCTCTTGGACTTGAGTGTTCTTGGGAATAAAACATATCAAATATCTTTCAGTTGTGACGTTAGCCTTATTTGGTTCTTTAATTGCACTTACCTGTTTTCATAATCTTTCCCGCAAACCAAATCGTGGATGCTCAGTAATCATGGGTCCATCAATTTCAAATAACGATGAATTTTAACCAAACTTTTTTACTGATATTGTTAGGCAGTCACTAATTCTTAGATGCGCGCCATCGATTAGATTTCACACTAGGTGTTTCCCGGGGGACCTGAAGATAAACATTTGAACTCTACCAGAGGCCTGCACTCAGGGTTACAAAAATTTGGAAGTCTTATGTAAGCATGCATTACTGCAACCCTTAAAGTTGTGATAGTCCTACATGTTGAGGCGTAGTTGATTGATATATTCCTTATCAGAAACTTAAAAATGAAAAAAAAAAAAAATCCGATTGATATATTCCATAGGGTTCTGGATAACACTCAGGCATTTCTTTTCTCAACACTGTTTCCAGATTATTTGCTATTCGGTCCTCCTTGTGGTCTCACTGTTTGTCATTTTCATGAAGTAATAATACAACTGCCAGAATCCAGAAACTGGTTTTCAGCAGTGCTGACGGACCTAGATATTCCTTTTCTGAACATCTAATAATATGGAAGTGTGATTGTGAAACTTATCTTTTGAGGGATAATTATGTTCCTTCGGATTTAAAATTTCAACATCTGTTTCTAAGGAATGACTCCTGTTGTGCCATAGGAATGGCACTGGATGTTTGTTGACAGCCTTGAGTTAGTGCTAATTGCAAAGTTTTGTCTACAGGTTTTATTGGACTTCTTTGCCCTTGCTATCTGTTTGGAAAAAATGCGGACTTCTTGGGGTCGGGAACCTTGGTGGGATCATGTACAACTCACTTTATTTTGTGGGCGCTTTTCAACACAATTTGCTGCTTCTTAACCGAAGGCATTCTTCTGGGTTTGCCTGGGTGCTTTGTTGCATGTTATGCCTGTGGCTATCGAAAGACATTGAGATCAAAGTACAATCTTCAGGTAGCCATCTCTGTTGTTTTGCTATTTATAGTGCACATGGATGAGAATATGGTTTAGCAGATTATCATTAGCTCTATGTATTCAACAGGAAAGACATATTTGGGAAACTGAGTGAAGTTAGATTGCCTGAAAATTTTCCTTCAGTCTAACTTTAATGTTTTCATAGTTGTATCCCCTATTTTGCAAAGTAAATTACCCCCTAACATGGGTTATGCGTGGGAGGCTAGTCTGATGTGCACACCTTTTGAGGATGTTTCTTTACGTCAATGCATAAGTCTCTTAATGTTGCAAGGAGGACATTAGACTGCACTCACAATAATAAAATGATACTAACCAAAAGAAAGAAATTATGCTCCTAAAGAAACGAAAATTTGGACTCCCATTATAATGTAAGTTATATTACTATTGATGGCTATATTAAGACTTTTATGATGGTAATTTGAAGTAAACCTTTTCATTAGGAAGAAAAAATAAGCAGAAATGTCTTAGAATTCCACATACATTCTTTTGGATCGGATGTTATTCATAGAAGCTACAAAACATTAAAAAAATTACAATGTGTAATCAGTCCCATGGGAGAGAAGATAATACATTATTTGAACAAGTAGTGGTGGGCTTCAGTTAGATAAACTATCAGCAACTTGAAATCAAGAAAATTAGGACTCCATGTAGGAAGAGAACTGACTGTAGTTCCCTTTTCTGTTTGGTTTACGTTAAGAAGTTGTCTGAGTTAGAAACTTAAATGTGTTACTAAATGAGTTCGCAGCAGTTTTTAACCAGTTAACCACCGCTGCATTTTCTTTCTTTACCGTGGATTCTTCACCTTCCTCTCTTCCTTAGCTCCGTTACTTGCCCCCTTCCTCTGTTCTATAATAATATGATATGGTTCCATGCCCAAAGGAGGACCACTTTTACCTTATAACAGAAAGATGCAAACTGCTTCCATTGGTATTTCTGCATTTAACAATTTTAAGTGTCCTGATATATATGCAGGAAGCTCCGTGTGGAGACTTTGCGACGCACTTTTTCTGCCACTTGTGTGCCATATGCCAGGAGTACCGAGAGATCCGTGAAAGATCTTCAGATTCAAGCTCATCTGAGCTTAGCGTAGTGGCAGTGACAGCCCCTCAAGTTCAGAAAATGGAAACACCTCCTGCAAACGAATAGATATTCTGTTTCTGCTGTCCAAAAAATCATTCCGCAATGCTGCCCTTTTCCATTAATTAGTCCATCTTGTCATTCTTTCATATCTTTTATCGTCCACGTCTAGTATAGGTTTCTGCACTATTTGTATCTCTTGTAATATCTTGGTATTATTGCTCTCTGGCTGGGTTGGTATATACACAAGGAAATTGCTATGGCCTCTGTTTGGTAGGAAGAAGGTTTTATGAAAACTTATCTTTACGTAAAAATTCTGCAAAGAAAATTATTACATAAATTGTTTTTTGTATTTGGTTTGATTAGTATCAGTAAAATGTGATACCTATGGATGGTGGGATTGATGTTTTCTGATAATCGTGATACCAAAGGATGTGAGTGAATGTTCATGCATTATGGAGGTGAATCCCAAATGTGTGACTCGTATTTAGAAAATCAAGTGCTATCGAGTGTTATTTTATACGGTCTCATCTTTATCACACTTCTTCAAAAATAGTTTCGTTCTAAACTCCTTTCTTTTTTTCATTTAGCTTTTATTGTTTGTTTGGATTTGTAGCTATGTTACCACTGGAAGTGGAAGATCAAATTAAGTTCCGAATTAGTGGATGCTGCCAAAGGAAGTGGCAATGCCATACGCAAAAAGGAAGAAACTCATAGAATGACAGTGGCAATGCCATACGCAAAAAGGAAGAAACTCAGAGAATGTCAGAGGCAAATAGAGTTACACATTTTCGTTAATCCATGAATAGGATTATACATCTCGATCGGAAAAGAATCAAGAGAAAAAGAAAGAATCAGAATTGATCAATAGATTTCTCGAAACAAGCAAAAAGGAAACGGAAGATGAAACATAAATTATGGATCAGCTAAGTCCTCTCGGGGACTTTCTTAAAGAGGAACCACATGTAAATACCATGGGTTAGGGTTTGATCCTATTCATGGAGATTTCGTAACTATCCCAAAAATGGAAAGTTCGATACAATTGGGACCTTTTTTTGGAAATTGGAAGCAATTACTAATTCATGATTTGACATTACAGAATGAAAACTTCATTCTCGATTCTCGAGTCATTGCCCTTCTCCTTGACTGCCCAAACTAAGAGTGAACAACTAATGCGTTCCACTTATTGAACAGGGTTCTATGGTCGATCCGTGACTCCCGGATGCTGAAGGCGTACTTGGGGTGATCTTGTAGTTCCTTCACGGGGTGGAGATGATGGGGTTAGTCCATGAATTTTTCTCCTTTTCTTTTGTCGCATTTCGCTCAAAGGATTGAAGTGCATCCAGCTGTTCGGAATGGAATGTAGTTTTATCAAGCGTTGTGGTTGGATGGACATGATTCCTCCACCCTTAACCAGAGGTACGTGGCAGTCGGCACGAATCCATATTAGTTGGGGCCACAATACGGGTATTGTCCCTTATGTGGTAGTCAAGCGCGAATCTGGATTAGTCGGAGCTCTAATGCTGGGACCGGACACAAACGTTTACACAGTATATAACTTAAATCCACGTTAGAAATAGTAGCATAGCCTTCCATTCCCGTCTTAACATAAAAGGATAAAAGGGTTCTTCAGCCATTTTGATATTTCAGTGATGAATAAGAGTCCAAAATTAGTTCAAAAGAGCTTGATTGAAACTTTATGAAAACTCAAGTATTGTCAAGTTCATATATACAGAAAACTATATTGCTTTCACTTTTTCGTGGCCTAGAGATCTCTGAGAGTAGGCACGGATGGATGGACGTGTGGTTTCAGTCCCAAACATGTTAAGATCGGGTATATGAATCCTCATGTCTTCATTTAAGCTCAACTCATGCCATCATTATGAATTGACTAGTTTTACGCTAACTGGCCTACTGTATGTGAGCACGTTCACACAGATGCAGGCGGGTTATTGCTTTTGCGTGACAACTTGGGTTTAAGGTTGTAGATGTGTGAGATTGGAGAGGCATCACTGCTTGAAGAGTCCCTTCTCCATGCATCCTCAACTTGAGCAGCAAACTGCAAATTCCATATTACATCTTCAACTGAGGGCCTATCTTCTGTATCTTGTAACAAACACCTGCAGCATAACTCCATCATTGTCTTCAATGATTCATCTGAGCACGAATTTCTAATTGCTGGATCAACAACATTCTTTCTTGATACTGCATTAGCTATTATGCTCTCTTGCAACTGCACATGATATGAAAAGTAAAAAGTCAAGATTGAGACGGTCACTGAGGATTCATATAACCAATTGCAACTTGCTTTAGATCGAGATATAATTATTCTTATAGAGGAGTCCGAGCCTGTCCGTGTGTGCACCTCGATTATTCTATTGGATACCTGCTACCTCTCACTAATATAGGTACCAATAACTCTGTCCACCAAGGTGTAGGCAGAATAACCTAACATTTTGTTTCTGTTGAGAGGTGAGCTTTAGTTTCTGATGTTTTCTTTTTTACAACCAAGAATCCTGATGCTAGTGGCACACAGTTCGAAACTCTGTGCATAACGATCCGACTATCCTTCTCTACTTAAATATCAGACTTTCATCTGAGGTAGGATTACAGTAGTAAATGAACTATGTTAAGGCTCCAATTAATATCAAGCCACATCATTCTAGTTTTTACTGCTGGTAGTTTTGGACTTCAACAAAAGAGAGAAAAGAATAAGATGTAAATTTCTAAAATTTATCAAGACACAATCTTGTTTTCAGTTTGGTTCATTTATAGCTCAAGATAAAGTTTTTGAATGATGAAGAGTGAAAAGAAGTGTTAAAGTCATACCTGATTTTGAATAACTCTCACTTCATTCTTGGTATTTATCTGCCTCCCACTAATTATCTCTAATAATATTACTCCAAAGTCATAGACATCCAACTTTTCTTCATATATAGCCCTATAAATCAGTAGATGTAAAGATTGAGCAATGTGTTTGCTCAAAGTGGAACTAATACAACTATCTTTGTACCTAAGTGGATTAGCAAAATATAGAGCTAATGTATTAGTTAATCATGCCTACTACCATAGAGGGAATAGAAAAATATAGAGCTAATCAATTAGTTAATCATGTCTACTGCCATTGAGGGATTAGCAGTATTTGGTCTTCATCAACTATAAGCAAAGTAGTACACATGACTAGCTAATATATTAGCTGTTTTTTAAAAATATATATATATATATTAGCTGTTTATTCAAGGTATTTGCAAGATTAATGATCCTCATAAGAGGCGGTTTTGAACTTCTGAGCCTGCTTAAAAAAATCTGTATAAAAGGACCTATGTTGCCCATCGGGAATAAGTTACGAGCATAAATTAAATTTGCCTATGAGTCAGGAGTTCGGTACATTTCAATATGTGGAGTGAACGTGCTCAATTGACAACAAGTTCTTGTCTGTGTTGTTCAATTGTTCGCAAGTTTATGCAACTGAAACTCCTGCCCAATAGTTCACTATCTGTAACTTTTTAAAATGTTCAGATCTCCTGCCTCATAGACAAAACTAACTTATCTGCACACTACAACTAGAAGTTATGTGCGATTGGCAACAAAGATCATCTTTTAAAGATTTTATCAAGCGGGGCCAAAAGTTCAAGACCTTTACGATGTATACCTTGTACCCTTCAACTCCTTGGAACCGCTAGATAAATTTTGAAAGTCCTGCAAATTTGCATAGATAGAAGCATTAGCCAATTTTGCAGCAATTTTTTTGTTGCCTATAGAAACAACATATTCAACTTTCTGAAGCCTGTTATCCCACCTTTACATTCTCATCCAGAATAGGCAAATTATAGCTGCAAATTTTGGCAACAAAGTTCTGATCCAACAAGATATCTGTTATCTTTATGTTCTTTGAAAATATACCAGGTACAATTCCAGTATGCAGAAACTGCATTCCCCTTGCAACTCCTATAGCAGCTGCTATACGTTGTGTCCACGTGAGCATTCGTTTACCATGTGTATCTGTAAAACAGGATGGTGTGAAACAGGATCTGCTAAGCATATAATTTTCGTACTGCAACCGATAAGAAGTATCAATGCTTGTTGAATATTTACCAGAGATCCAGCTTCTTAGGGTCCCATTTGGTACATACTCAAAGACGAGAAATATGCTGCTAACACTCGAATCATCCAAGTAACACTCAAAGCAGTGTCCAAGAGTGCTGACCAGATGCTGATGTCTAAATTTTGACATCAATTCTATATGATGCTTAAAATTTTGACTGCTGTTGTTTCTTTTTGTTTTCAGGCATCTAATCGCAATGTATGAACCATCTTTCAGGTGACCTCTGTACATCTGAATCCAAAAAAAGCAGTAAGTTTATGAGCCTTTGTCCTTCATACTTCACTATTTCCTTCGTATAATATATGTAGTTTACTCTTCTAGTTGTTAAATTCGCTTATATGCGTGTGTATCCAATAAAATGACATTTGTTTTTAGTCGACTGATGAACTCTACTGGATCTCGACGAAGAACTATTATCATGTCATACCTGTTTGATATCCACTCATCTAATCAAATGATCGACTACTAGCATGATAAGGTATAGTTTAACATAATAGATTAAGAATTCTAAGGCAACTGAATATGTGTGATGGGCTGCAAGATTCTGACTCATTCGTTGGTGTCAAAACAATGAAGGATGATAGTACCATGAAACATTCTCAAACGAACATTTAGGGATCTCAATATGACGTTAAGAAAGAAATGTAAGTACATGGTGATTCTTGAAATGCACCTGGTCATCAGAACTGTTGCCTATAAAAGTTGCTGCATCAAAGTTGATTGTTGCCACCTTAAGCTCTTCTGATGAAAAGGTTCGATAAGATGGAAGGCTAAGTGATCCCTTCTTCATTGCTTGAGTAACATATTCTTGTATACGGAGAAGAAAACCAAGGTAGCAAATTAGTTCCAGTTATGAATCAAGGAAACTTTGAATATTTAGGCTTTATTTTCGCTTTCCTATTTAGCAATTCGTGCACAGAGAAGCCAAGATTATTGCACTATGCTTGAATACAAAGACAGAAATAAGAGAGGAATCTTACTTGCATCTGTGAATAACTTTGAGGTATTTGTAGATGATGCATTTTCTACTATTGATCTTGTTGTTTTTTTCGGTGCAGCTATCTCCGCAAAAAATTTTCTGACTACTATAATAGTCGCGAAAACTAGCACAACTCCACCAATGATGCTACCACAAATGATCAAAGCAAGAACCACTTTTGAAGCTGGTATTTTTTTATGATGATGAGGTAAGATACCAACAGCTAACGCCTCATTCCGACAGAAAGAAAATGGATGTTGAGTTCTGTCTCCAGTTGCTAAACAGTTGTTAGAGTAATGCACAATCCTGTGCTTAGGACCTGTCAGAAGGCAATTAGGTAATTTTCCACTCAACAGGTTAGTTGATAGATCCACAAAATCTAATCCGGCATAGCATTGATTATCTTCAAAAAGCATCCCCGTTAACTTGTTTCCTGCAACATTGAGATAAGTGATCGATGGCAAAGATAGCAAAGACGGAGGAAATGGCCCCATAAATCTGTTTGAAGAAATATCCATATGTTCAAGCTGATGGTAGGATTCAACTTTCTCCGGAATGCCTGCAGAGAACTTATTGTTCCTCAGCGCAATGCTTTGGATTTTGCTGCTAACTTGTGGAAATTTCGGTCCAAGAGAATTATCTTCCAAGTCTAGAACTTGAAGGTTTTCAACACCGCTAAGATCAGGCAAATCACCAGAAAAATTATTCCTCGAAAGTGAAAGTACGCGAAGATTATGCAAATTTCCTAGTGTTTCAGGTAAATGTCCTTCTAAAGAATTGTTCTTTACACTCAAAACTGCCAAAACAACAAGTGAACCAAATCCATTTGGAAGTCTTCCAGTGAACTTGTTTCCATCTAGTATTAGAGTTTGGAGGCTCGTTAACGATGAAATTTCTCGAGGTATGTCACTATGAAAGAAATTTGAACTAAGATCAAGTATCTCCAATGATGAAAGTTTTGAAAGTTTACTAGGCAATGCCCCCCATAAACCAAGAGAAACTAATCTTACAACTTTCAAACTAGGGAGTTCAAGTGTAGTGACAAACGAATCGATCGAGAAATTATCTGGTAACTTAGAAGCCCCCTTTCCCCCTATTATATGAAGCTGAGTTATGGTTCCCTCATAGCAAATAACAGTGACAGATGAACTTGGCTCAGTGTTACAGAAATCAGTGTCACTGTTCCAACTACTTAAAGCATTTGGATAGTTCAGAAGATTTTGAATACTCAATAGTGTCTTTGCTTGTGAAGATTGGAGTTCCTCTGATAAGCATATTGAGAGCAATAAAACAAGCAAAACTAGAAGATTTTTAAGTCCTAAATGTTTTTCCATCAGCAAAAAGTACTAAAAAGAACTGAAAAATTTACACTTTTTTGAGCTTTCTTGGAAACACTCTAGATGCATCAGATCATAGGAAGTTGCCACTTCTTCACTACTTCAGCTGAAATTACAGTAAGCCAGTATTAAAGAAAATGCTAATACTAATCAAGAAATTTGGAGAAAAAAGTTACAAAAGCAAGAAGAGCCCCACCCACCACCACCACGAAATCCAATCCAAGGAAAAAATGACATCTTGAAAATACAGAACACATAAGTGCAATGTATTACCATCCTTATCCTTCACATAATGAGATAATCACCTTAAAATAAAAATAATACAGTGTCTTACTTTCCTTTATAGTTTGTCCATAAGAGGATGTTTCTTTCTATATTAAGTAAGTTTTCCAATTCCAACATCGTACATGTCAAGTTTAAGACCACAAGATTCAAACGACTACACACATCTTTAATTTAAGATAACAAGATTCAAAAGTCTCACTTTATTTCTTAAACGTCATGTCCAGTCAAACTAAGACACTTAAATTGGGACGGAGAGAGTAACTAAGTAACAGTGAAAATTGTAATTATTTTACATTAAGCAGCACAATTATTAAAAAAAAGCTTCATGTAGTAATAATGCAGACATATATACATTTAACTAGAAGTAACAAAAGTAATCAAGAATCTTGAAAGCTTATAGACTTGGGAAGTACTACATACCTGTTTTACAAAAGAAGTTGGAGGAACTTACAAGAAAACAGAAGGAAGAAAAAAAACATGAAGACCTTCAAATGAAGTAAAACATCACATGCTCTTATTTTAATAGATAACTTCAGAGACAAACTTCACCAACTATTCTTCTTCAAAATAATTGTCAAGAGACTAATTTATTTTTTTTTGCATTTTACTCAAGAGTGTTACAGCATTAGACATATTTGTAGTCTTTATGAAGAGAAAAAATAAATCAAAATCTTGATTGACATACTAAGGCTGCAAAGATGTGACAGTTAAAAAAACTAGATATGAAATAAAACAAGCAAATTGGCCCCAAAAGAAAAAGTGACTTCTATTGTTACACTTCCTTTGGGGTATATACTAAAGCATAAAAAGGGCAGTCTAGTGTACTTAAGGTACCTCTATATGCGAGGTTCGGGAAAAGGTTAGATCATAAGAATTTATTATACGTAGTCTTATTATGTATATCTGCAAGAGGTTATTTTCACGACAATAACTTTACAAATTACGTCAAGGCTCCCCTTCTCATAAAGCATTTTTCATATTTTATACTTTGGTATCTCAAGATCTAAGAGATTCCCAAGTTATTATAGAAAAAGGAAAAGGAAAAAAAAAAGATTCTAGCTTCAGACTTTAAGCTGGGCATAGTTTACTGTTTAATTATTAGTAGTAAAAGAAATGGAAATGAAAAGAAGAGAAAATAAAGGATGAATGGAAATTATCCTCTGTCAGGACTTAGGGGTATTTGTTTTGCATAAAAGAATTAAAAGGAAATAAGAAAGAGACATTATTTTGACCGGACATGACGCAAGTTCAGCTTATCGAGAACGTGACCTTAAATAAGGGATTGAGGAGGACACGAATTAGGATAGAAGATTGATAGATAGTAGAGTGTTGTCTTGCTTGTCCTTCCATTTTAGTAGTAGTTTGTCCTTCAATTTTTGTTACTATATGTAGCTTCTTGTGCTTCTATTACTTTGTTACTTTTTGTAGTTAATGTTTCTTTTTCAGAATGCTTTGACGTGTAGTATTTTGCCATGGCTTTTTGCTTCCGCTATTTTTTTTTCAACCTGCTTTGAAATTTTCTTTTTCTTGAGCCGAGGATCTATCAGAAATAACCTCTCTAGCTTCCAAGATAACAATAAGATCTGCGTATATTCTACCCTCTTCAGACTCCATTTATCGAAATACACTATATATCTTGTTATTATTGTTGTAAGAATGAGACATTATTGTCCAATTAGGCTCATTTTGACAGTTTGATTCCTAAGGAAAAAATTGATACAAGATCTTTTGCTTTCCCTTTAATTTCCTCTTCAACCAAAAAGCTTTTCAACTTCTTCAACTCATTTGCTTTTCCTTTCCTTTCATTATGATGCTTACATTTCAAACAATGCTTATTCCGCTTGAAATTTTCAAAAATGTTATCATACTGATATTAGTCTGATCGAATCCTCCAAAAATGCGCTATTTTTAAAAAATTTGACACACATCTAATAATATTTTTGAAAAGTTCGAGTAACATGAAACAATGTATAACCATATGACAAACACCAATGGATCTAAACTAGAATTTTAATATGAATAATTAGACATAAAAGCAAGGGGGGACTTGAGGGTAAGGGTGTCAACTGGGCCGGTTCAACCCGGAACCGGCCCATTTAGACCGGCCCATTTACCGACCGGACCGGACCGGGCCGGCCCGGTATGGGTAATGGGCCTGACGGGTTTTTAGGGGGGCTGGGCCGGACACGGTATTGAAACCGGTGGACCGGCCCAGTTAGAAAACCGGACCGGGTCCACCGGTGCACCGGCCCGGCCCGGCCCGGTAACTTTTTTTTTTTTTTTTTTTTTTTTTAAATTTTTCTGGGCCGTTGGGCCCCAGCCTGCAAAGGCTGTTTTGGTCCGTTGAGGCCCAACGGCTATAATGCCGTTGGCCCAACGGCCAAAACAGCCTTTTTAGGCTTAATTTTAAAAAAAAAAAAAAAAAATCAAATTTTTTTTTTTCCTATAAATACATGCCATTTCAAAAAATATTTCCTACAATCTCAATTCTCATTCTCTTATTCTCTCTCAAATTTGCTAAAATTATCTCATAAAGTGTTCTATATATTTTATTATTTTGCAATTACAAATACTACGTTGAAGTTTCCAAAAGTACTCAATTGACCAACTTTCGAGTACTTCAAAAATTTGGTATTATCGTTCCATCTCTTACTTTTAATTTTTAATTAGTGTATTATTTGTTGAATATTTATTTGGATTTTTTTTGTGTTTTTTGAATATTTGTTAGTTTAATTGGTAATATGGATAAATTAAGGAAAGTCGGTAAAAGTGTTAGAAATCTTTGTCCCGGAAGTGGTAGTGGTAGTGGTAGTAAGAAACAAATTGGTTCCGGTAGAGGTAGTTCAAATGCTCGATATACTCGTGTGCCTCCGGTACCAATTAGCGAACCATTTGAGAATGAAATACGTGTAGGTGCTCACGATATGAATTATTTTGAGGCTCAAGAAAATTATGGTATAGAAGAAGAGAATGAAGTAGACTCTGTTGATTTAGATGAAAATGATGATGATGATGTTACACCCGAATCTGGTAATGTTAATGTTCAATCTGAATCAGTTAATCTTCCTCCCCGGCCCCCTGTAAGATCTCGTAAACAAACTAGTGTTGTGTGGAATTTTTATACCCGAATAGAAGGAACCACTAAGGTTGAATGCGATCTTTGTCAGGTAAAATACGAGCATAAGACTGGGGGTAATAAAGGAGGTACGGGTCAGTTGTCGAGACATTTGAAGGAGAAACACCCAATAGAGCTAGCTCAGGTAACTGGTGGTGAGACAGTTGAGGGCCCAAGTCAAACTAGATTGAACCCAAAAACCGGTCTATTAGTTAAGAATTATAATAAAATGAAGGATCGTGAAGAAATAGCCAAAATGATAGCTGCGGGTTGTTTGCCTTTCTCTTTTGCTTCTTCTGATGCTTTTATTCATTATATTCAGGCAATTTATAATCCTATGTTTAAGGGTATTCCTAGAAGTACTTGTCGGTCCGATATTTTTAGACTCCATGCACAATATGTTTACTATTTATCTGCATTATTAAAAAATCTTTCATGTAGAGTTTCTTTAACTTCTGATCTTGGTCGTGCTATTAATAAAAATGATTATTTAACAATTACTTGTCATTGGGTAGATAGTAATTTTGTTATGCAAAAACGTATTTTAGCATTTTTGTATGATGAAGACCGTAGACACACTGGAAAATTTATTTCTGAATCTATTACAAAAGTTGCAAGATATTATGGTATTGACCGCAAAGTTTTATGTATATCTTTTGATAATGCATCTAACAACAACGCTGCTATTGAGTTGTTAAAAACTGAACTTTCTCCACCGTTATCCGAAATATTTCATGTTAAGTGTGCTTGCCATATATATAATTTAATTGTAAAGGATGGTCTTGCTTTTTTTGAGCCTGCTATTGAAAAAGTTAGACTTGCAGTTGGCTTTATTCAAGGAAATAATAGAAAAATTAGACTTACCGAATTTAAAAGAAAATGTCAGGAAAATGGACTTAGACCGAGATTAATGCCTGAAGAAATAGATGTGAGATGGAATTCTACGTATGATTTCTTAAATACTTGCAATATTTATAAAGTTCCTATTACTATGACTTTTAACCAATTTGCTAGTGATTTTCCCGATTGTATGTTACAAAATTCAGACTGGGCTGAAATTGATGATATTGTTAATTTTTTGAAAAAATTTTATCTAGCTACGGTTGAATTTTCTGGAGCTTATTATCCTACTGTTTGTAATATTTTAGCTTATTTAGCCGACATTTCTTTATTGCTTAACGAGTATAAGTCTAAACCAGGTTACAAATATGCTATTGAGGCAATGATTGATAAATTTAAAAAGTATTTTTTTCCGCTTCCCCCTATTTTCTTAGTTGGTGCTATAATAAATCCATGTATGAAATATAATACTATGTCCGAATTTACTTCTCTTATTTATTCTGCTTTAGGAGTAAAAGCTGATGAAGAACCTTCTTTGTATACGTCTATGTCTGATGCGAATAGTTACATGAACACATTATACAATCATTATGCTGATTTACTTGACAATGCTTTACCGTCACACATTACACCGACCCCCGCTCCCCATCGTTCTGAGGAACCATCATCTTCTAAAAGACAGGCACATAATATGCCTGTTTATTGTGTTTCTGATCTATCTGTTTGGAATAGATTGCAGCCTTCATCGCATAGAACCGTAAGTCGGGAAGAGCTTAAGTATTATCTTATGCAGCCTACAGAGGATCCTAGAGGTAGAATCAACACGCTGGAATGGTGGAAGAATAATGAAAGACAATATCCTGTACTTTCAATGTTAGCTAGAGATATATTGAATGTTCCAATGTCAACCGTTGCATCAGAGAGCGCTTTTAGTCAAGGACGGCAACAGATTGGAGACAACCGACACACATTGGGAGGCAATGCCATGAATGTTTTAGTTTGCCTTAGAGACTGGATTAGAGCAGAACGAAGAAATCAAGGAATGTTCGTGGAGCCGGAAGACGAAGAAGATCTTGAAGAAATAATGACTTCAAGAGAGAATTCAGCACAATCAAGTCCAATGCATGGCTTTAGTGCCATTGATTTTGACAATCCACAGCCAATTCCCATTAATGTTAACATGCGTGAATTGGAAAAACTGATGAAAAATTTGTAGAATTTACAATTAATCAATTGAATTTTCATTTTTCAATTTAACTTTGTGAAATTAGTGAAATGTAATTGCAACCTTGTAACTTGTAAGTTTTCAAACATTTTGCAATCAATCAAATATTAAATTCATTTACACTTTATATATTTTTTCCATTTAAAATTTAAATTGAATATCTTGTATGAATTCAATACTTTTAATATGATAGTATAAACGTATATGTTGTTGAATATTGTATATATGTATGTATGTTCTTTAAAATAGTATATATTGAATGTATATATGTGTATGTTTATTCTTTAAAGTAGTATATATGGAATGTATACATATGTATGTTTATTCTTTAAAGTAGTATATATTGAATGTATATATGTGTATGTGTATTCTTTAAAGTAGTATATATTGAATGTATATATTGAATGTATATATGTGTATGTTTATTCTTTAAAGTAGTATATATTGAATGTATATATGTGTATGTGTATTCTTTAAAGTAGTATCTATTGAATGTATACATATGTATGTGTATTCTTTAAAGTAGTATATATGGAATGTATACATATGTATGTTTATTCTTTAAAGTAGTATTTATTGAATGTATATATATGTATGTATATTCTTTAAAGTAGTATATATTGAATGTATATATGTGTATGTGTATTCTTTAAAGTAGTATATATGGAATGTATACATATGTATGTGTATTCTTTAAAGTAGTATATATGGAATGTATACATATGTATGTGTATTCTTTAAAGTAGTATATATGGAATGTATACATATGTATGTTTATTCTTTAAAGTAGTATATATTGAATGTATATATGTGTATGTGTATTCTTTAAAGTAGTATCTATTGAATGTATATATGTGTATGTGTATTCTTTAAAGTAATATATATATGGAATGTATATATTGAATGTATATATGTGTATGTGTATTCTTTAAAGTAGTATATATGGAATGTATACATAAGTATGTGTATTCTTTAAAGTAGTATCTATTGAATGTATATATGTGTATGTGTATTCTTTAAAGTAGTATATATGGAATGTATATATTGAATGTATATATGTGTATGTGTATTCTTTAAAGTAGTATATATGGAATGTATACATATGTATGTGTATTCTTTAAAGTAGTATATATTGAATGTATATATGTATGTATATTCTTTAAAGTAGTATATATTGAATGTATATATTGAATGTATATATGTGTATGTTTATTCTTTAAAGTAGTATATATTGAATGTATATATTGAATGTATATATGTGTATGTTTATTCTTTAAAGTAGTATATATTGAATGTATATATGTGTATGTGTATTCTTTAAAGTAGTATATATTGAATGTATATATGGAATGTATATATGTATGTTTATTCTTTAAAGTAGTATACATGGAATGTATATATATGTATGTGTATTCTTTAAAGTAGTATCTATTGAATGTATATATGGAATGTATATATGTATGTTTATTCTTTAAAGTAGTATATATGGAATGTATACATATGTATGTGTATTCTTTAAAGTAGTATATATGGAATGTATACATATGTATGTTTATTCTTTAAAGTAGTATATATGGAATGTATACATATGTATGTGTATTCTTTAAAGTAGTATATATTGAATGTATATATGTATGTTTATTCTTTAAAGTAGTATATATTGAATGTATATATATATGTGTATTCGTTAATGTAGTATATATTGAATGTTTATTCTTTAAAATCGTATTTTAAGTAGTATATATATTGAATGCATATTAAAAAACAATCAACGTTCAAAATACTATTTTTTTTAGTCGGGGCCCGGTAAACCGGCCCATTAACTGGTCAAAAAAATTAAATGGGCCGGTGCTGGGCCGTTTGGGAAAATTTCACTGTTCAGCCCGGCCCGGCCCGGCCCGTTAAGAATTGGGCCCGGCCCGGCACCGGCCCAAAACCGGAAAAAATAAATGGACCGGGTCCGGGTTGGCCCGGCCCGGCCCAGTTGACACATTTACTTGAGGGCCCTAAACCCCTTTTACCCATCCCCTTCCACTTTTTGTCATTTTTTTTTTTTTTTTTAAATGTGGATATGACTTTCAAATTTAATAATATGGAGAAAAATAGGCTCAATGTAATTCTACAAAGTGGATTTGAGGACGGTTAGAGTATATACAGATTTTATTTCTACCTTGGAGGTAGAAATATTGTTATTGATAGACCCTCGGCTCAAGAAATGACATTCAATCTAATAATATTTTCACTTACTCTTCAAGTGACTCGAACCTTCAATTTATCAACAAATCGAAAGACCTTATACCTAAAAAAATTATGAAATAACTAAGTTTGAACTCAAACTTCATAAAATTCTCTGAGGTTTTTTATTATGTTTGGTCTTTGTTTCATCTTCTTTTTTATATTTATGTGATATATTTTATTTATTTTATCTTTTTATCGAATAAAAATAGGAGCTAGATTTTTAAACCAATTGAAGGGAGCCTTGGAGTAACTGGTAAAGGTTCAAGCCGTGGAAATAACCTCTTGCAGAAATGTGAGACAAAGTTGTGTACAATAAATCCTTGTAGCTTGATCCTTTCCCGCACCCTGCGCATAGTGGGCACTTTAGTACACCGGGCTGCCTTTGTTTTTTAGATTTTAAACCAATTTTGGTGTCATGGACTTGTGTGACCTTTCACTTTCACTTTATGAATCAGGCCTGATGGGAACTTTTGGCTACACACATTAGGCCCATTTAGGTGTGGCCCACTTTTGATAGCCACTTTGCCTTTGGCACTTTCTATTTTCTCTTCTCCTTTTCTTCCTTTTGCATGTGTTTTTGATTTGTTTGAAAAGCAATTTGTGAAATTTTTGAAAAAGTTTAATAGGATGTTATACCACAAGAACTAAACTTATAATTACACTATTGGTTTTAATTTATATGGCATAATTTAACCAGCGAAAGCAGTTAGAAGTACTCAATTCATGCCTTTAAATTGTTAATCACGAATGAATTTGCGAAGCCAACAAAGCTCCGACCACAAACAAATCAATGGGGGCATGCCGGTATATGCTTAGAAAGGTTAATCCCTCCCAACGAAACTCAAAAAATGATTGAATTTCTGAACCACTCTGAATACAAAATTTGAATAAGGATAGGACGATTTTTAAAATTTGTGAGCTTAAATAGGCCATAGTATTCACATGTTTGTAAAAAAAATTAAACTCAATTCTGGTCCGAAAGTATTTATATCAGACTATCAATATGTAAATCATATTTTTCTACTTTTAGTTATATTGTAAAAATAATATTCATTAGCCACTTTTCGGTCATGTTTTTGAAAGATATATAGTCACTTTTAAAGAATTTCAAGTTCCACATGTGAAATTACATGGCCATGGACCGTGGGATTTGAAACTCCGCGATAGTATCTATTTTTCAATTACAAAAATTGAAAAGTTTGTAACATTGTCGAATATGTTTTCAAACATTTTTGTCATATGTCACTTCATCCTGGTAACTAATTACTCCCTTCGTTTCATTTTACTTGGCCTCTTTTGAGTTGACACACACATTAAGAAAATATTAATTAGACGTATATTTTATAAAATTAACCCTATTAATGATATTTTGAAACACGAAATCTAATTATTATTATTTTATTTAGTTATTTAATATTGAGGGTAATATGAAAATGAAATAGTAAAATATTTTTGATTTGCGAAAATGGATAAATAATTTAAAACAAACAGATTTAGAAAGAATGTCAAGTATTTTGAAACGAGGGAGTAATTACTTTCTCTATAAAAGTACTTATTCTCCTATAAAGGCGGCTGCGTTATTAATATATTTAGTTAAGATGGGAGGTTTGATGGACCATAATAAATTAATGACTATCATAATATTTAATTGTTCGTACGATTAGGAAACCATTAGCTGGCAGTCAATTGATATTAATTAAAGTTGCAAATCTAGTTTTGCTTAATTTGATCATTACAAGAATTAAGGATCAAAATGAAAAGTTCGAATGAAATATTACTCTCGAAATTGCATTGTACGGCTCAAGAATATCGGAGGTTTAAAGCCAAGCTTTATTAAGAGGCTTCAAATTCAATTAATGTTCTGTATAAATTTGGACAACAAATCTTTAATTTTTTGAAATAAATATTTAGAAATTACATAACAAAATATTATAAGTCACAATAATTAACAATTTAAAATATCTAAAAACAAAAATAAAATAATCATACTCAAACAAAATATTTGTTGATTATCTAAATAATAAATAAGACACACAAATTAAATCGAAAGGAGCATTAATCGACTATAAATTAACCATCTGTGACTATCAATCACATTGACTAAGAAGAAGATACTTTTCAAACCTAATTTAAACATTAAATCTCATCTTATCCCCAGTGAAATGATTTATATAACCACATAAATATTTATGGCTCAATTTTGAGTTCAATTTCAAAAATATCTTTATAAAGGTGACTGCGTTATTAATATAGTTAGTTAAGATGGGAAGTTTGATGGACCATAATAAATTAATGACTATCATAATATTTAGTTGTTCGTACGATTAGGAAACCATTAGCTGGCAGTCAATTGATATTAATTAAAGTTGCAAATCTAGTTTTGCTTAATTTGATCATTACAAGAATTAAGGATTAAAATGAGAAGTTTGAATGAAATATTACTATCGAAATTGCATTGTACGGCTCAAAAATATCGGAGGCTTAAAGCCAAGCTTTATTAAGAGGCTTCAAATTCAACTAATGTTCTGTATAAATTTGGACATCAAATCTTCAATTTTTTGAAATAAATATTTAGAAATTACATAACAAAATATTATAAGTCACAATAGTTAACAATTTAAAATATCTAAAAATAAAATAATCATGCTCAAACAAAATATTTGTTGATTCTCTAAATAATAAATAAGACACACAAATTAAATCGAAAGGAGCATTAATCGACTATAAATTAACCATCTGTGACTATCAATCACATTGACTAAGAAGAAGATACTTTTCAAACCTAATTTAAACATTAAATCTCATCTTATCCCCAGTGAAATGATTTATATAACCACATAAATATTTATGGCTCAATTTTGAGTTCAATTTCAAAAATATATTTATTTCTTAAATTCGGTAACAAGTCAAACTACTCCATCACATAAAATAAAATAGAGAAAGTATTAATTAAAAAAATGAGGCCTTATTTTTTGGGGGGGCCTCAAGCCCTTGCTTCAGTTGCTTGGTCGTTGAGCCGGCATTGAAATTGACGCGTAAGCATTTCTTCTGTTGATACTAGGGTTGGCCGATAAAGGAGTATTCATTACAGTTTTAACAAATACAGAATCATCGATCACAAATGTAAATAACCATAAGCTATCACACGAACTTCTAATTTCTTTAGTCAAAGATTTAAACTTATAGACAGAAGCGAACTGACTGGACTCTATTATAATTGAGTATAGAAAGATGAATCATCTTAGTTCTTACATACTGTAATATTACACTTTTTACTTGATGTTGCCCCTAAATCCACAAATATCATCTTTAAACCTACGACCAATCAATTAACAGTTGATCGCTCTATCACGGAGGGTCATACGACCCCATGCAAAAAGTAAGTGTCTATCGAAAAAAGAATGTGTATATATCCCAAAAAAATAAATCTGGCATTCATTTCATTTGATGCAAATAAAGAATGAGTACAAACAAAAAATCCACATGCCATAAAAGCTCCACCAAAGTAGAAGTGTCCAATCAACCTTTTTGGCCTTTCAACATCCAATTATTAAGATAAGAAAATTGAATTACTATTCCTAGGTAGTTTATCATTTATCAAAGACTATTTCATATTCTTTAGATACTTTTATTCAACAAAAAAATAATGGTACCATAAACACCTTTCATTCCTTTTCCTTATCTTCTTTCAATTTCATCAATTGAACCACCAAGTACCAACAAATAAAAAAGAAAGTGGGGGGACTATTATACAACTGTTCAAAAAATAAACTACATCGATAAATACAAGATACGTGTCTTTCAATCATTTTTATTATTTAATTATGAGTAACTAATATATATTTTAAGTTAATTTAGTGGATATGTAAAAAATATTTCATCACTTTTATATGTGAGATTTCAGCTTTTACTGTCTGCTCAAGATGATTATTCTTTATATAGCGAAATGGTCCGATTTAAAGTAAGTATTTACCATATAAACTCCCAATAATGTTAGTTGGAAATTCAGATTCCTTATTGAAAAAATTATGTTACTTAAATTCTACTTCTTTTATATTTAGCAAACAAAATGTGTTCTTTAAATTTGAAATTTTAAGGCAGATAGAGTCCAATTTTCTTCGCAAAATAGTGAATGGACAATCATTTCTACAGTCTCGATTGTTTGGTAAATAGGAAATGTCACTAGGGTGTGTTTTGTATGAAGAAAAATATTTTTTATTTTTTTTATATTTGATTAGACAAAATGTTTTAGAAAATAAGTTCCTTAAAAATGAGAAAAATGTCTTTCTTAATGGAAGTCGAGGGCACATGTTTCATTAGTGACATTTCAAATTCATTGTCTCATCTCTCTACCTCCAACCCTCTCCCCTTGATCATTCCACCCTCGAACCCCCACCCTTGCCCCATAGTATTTTGTTGCTACCTCCGTTCTCCTTTACTTGTCCACAATCGACTATGCACAATTCTTAAGAAATAATAAATGAAATGCAGATTTTATCATGATACTCATATTGATTACTCCCTCCATTCCTAAATAAGTACTTATTTTGGTTTGGGTACACCCTTTAACAAACTACTCACTCTTAGAAAATTAAAAATAACTTTACCAACGTACCCCTAATTAAATTTTATCTCTTTCCATGTTGACATTGATTATTATATTTAAACTTAAAGGCATAATAGGAAGATTATGATTAAAGTATTTTTGAAGACTTAGATATACACTTATTTAGGAACAAAATCACAATCCAAAAGGAGCACTTATAAAGGAATTGAGGGAATAATGTATAATCTTTAATGGTCTTAAAAATGATTTGGAACGAGTAGTCAATGCTAAGGATAAAACATGAAAAAGAAATTGTCTTTCTCTTGATATGCTAACGTGGACAAGTAACAGAGAAAGTAGATTACACATGAATACTTTTGAAATGACATTTTTCTTTATACCAAACACACCCTAAGTACTCCCTCCGTTCATCTTTAGTTGTCCACGTTTGACTTGCACAGGAATTAAGAAGTAGTAAATGATAGGGGTAATTTTACCAAATCACCCTTTGAATATAATAAATGTTTTGCTTTGAAAAATGCAATGACAGATGAATAGTATTTAATATCAAAGGTAAAATGGAAAAAAAGGGTAAATTATGTATTGATTTTCTAAACTGAACAAGTATTGTTGGACATCTCAAATTAGAAATGTAGACAACTAAAGATAGACGGAGGGAGTAACAAGTCTAGGGAAAATGATGGATTGTAAAATCCACAAATTCAATGTGAAAGTCATTTGATGAGACTCAAATCTCAATGTTCTTGGAAATTGTTTTGCATTGGATCAGGCAAAAAGTATCAATGCCAAGCCCAGTATGTCAATATAGTTGCTGAACAATGAAGTACAGTATAACATTTTTGAATATATAAACATAGAGCATTTTAATAACTAGACTTTAGGTAATTGAACTTTCATTTTAGAAATACTCAGCAGAGGCGAATCCAGGATTTTAACTTGATGATTTCAACATAAGGTTCTTAATATTGAATTCTTACAATTGAAATTATAAGTTCAAAAATTAGTATCGACCATATGAATCCTCTATATTTGTTACGCTTGATAATAGTAGACTATTTTTTGTTGATCCTTAATCCACCACAACCTTTTTTATCTAGACCTGGTATTGGCACTGTGAAGAAATAACATAACCACATACAATGAAGGGTGGTCAATTGAACACCTTTTCTCAAAATTTACTGTGAATAATAAACGATTATATTATGTGTATACATATATATATTAAATTTCAAACATCCTTAGTGTACACCACTTAAAATGAAGGGTCGTCAATTGAACACCCTTCCTCAAGAATTTACTCTGTGTATATACACAATTCTATCGCGTATATACATACATATTATATGTTGAACATCCTTAGCGAAAGTCCTGGTTTTGAAGTTCATATAAGTGAGGTTAAACAGATCAAAATAAATGAATGAACAAATTGATCAATTGATCTCTTAACTGATACATAAAAATTACAACTTTCTTTTCTATGTTACTATATAAACTATTGTTTGCATAACATTGGTTATGTTCCAAAGCTGTGTAAAAATTTCTGCTGTTGACAAAATATTCAAAAGCCTAGTTAATGTTCAGTTGCTTACAAAATATTCTTTGGCAAGGGAAATGACTTCACCCCTCCTTCCTTCGAAACAGGTGCTCTAGAATATCTCGCGGATTTATGCACCTTAAAATTGATAGCAGGAACCTTACGTGCAATAGCTTGCCAGATCATTTGAACAGCATCGTTGTCCTTGGAAGGATATCGATACTCAAACATATTTTCGATCTCTTGTAACCTTGTCCACATTCTTGTCCACTCTTCTTTCGTGATGCTCCTGATGAAGTTTATGAGGAAGTTTTGTTTGAGAGCATCTGCTGTACGGACGAATATGCAGAACTCTGTATAGTCAAGAACATCTTCATACGGGAGCTCTATTTTGTCACTAATGATGACTGGTACACAGTGACTTGCAATAGCATCAAAGAGACGGTTTGATGAAGGAGTGTCACCCGCGATGTTAAGGCAGAATTTAGAAGAGTGCATACCACTTGTTGCTTGTTTTACTCCGCCTTTTAGTATACTTCCAAAGGAGAAGTGAACATCTTTCTCATCTTTCAGCATATAGAATAACTCTTGTCGAATAGATCCACCCTGAAGATGAGAAGCACGCAAAACTTAGAAAGGAGAGAAATGAAATGGAAGAACTAGAAACAGAAAAAGTTGAAAATCTTGCTTAAGTTCAAAATTCAAGTTCCTTAGGAATGGATTTAGAGTGTAATCTTTGAGGATCTAATACACTATGTATCACAACGTTAATCTGGTATCTTGGCAATTAAAAGAACCAAAACTTCAGCTCACGCATCGACAATTTTACTTTGAGTTTGAGAGGTTGTCTGGTAGATCCTTGTATAAATAGTAAAAGAAAACCGGGGTAACGTTCTACTAATCTAATCCAGATTCTAGAAATTGCAATGCGAAGACATCAAATTAACTAGATCCACAATGTTCAATCCGTGAGTGCAGATTGAATGTTGTGCAGCAAAACATGTCAAAAGATACAGTAGAGCTTTGTCAAAATGAACTGAAACAAGATTCAGATACAGAGGCATTCTACTTGGAAGAATATATGCACACATAAAGCACTAAATAAGCTATCAGTTGCCCGTTTATGCAGTGTCAGACTCAAACAACATACATTTAGAACATGTCCACCAAATTACTGTAATCTGTCTAACCATTCTGCTAAATTTGTTAGTGATAGCTACAATGTCATCGTAATATTTCACTACTCAACAAAATGGACATGAATGGGGAAGGACTCTTTTGTAATCCCTAGTTCCCAAAACAGCTCTCTGACAAGTGAAGTGGCAACCTTAAGAAATGCACAAACTAAAAGTATCTTTGAGAGCAAGGTACATTTACAAAACCTAAAGACAAAGTACTACCTATTCCATTTTACCAACCATATTAATTCTTGTACCTCCGACAAAACTTAGGCAGGTCCGAGATGCTAAGTCCCAATACGAATCTTCAAATTCTCACCTGAAAAGGCTATGCTGCTAGTATTACCCCATCCCCTCACAAATTATCTAGCTTCACATCATCCAATTTAGCACCCGACTCCAACCCGAGCCCCTTCTCATTATATATTGATCCAACTCCTCCCCGCCCCTCGAAATAAATACACAGCATATCACAGATTGAAATTACTTGAGCGTCAATAGCTTCCTACAGTTTCCATTAACAAACAAATGACATTGTGTGCTAACACAAACATATAACCTGAAAATCAGAAATACTCTCAAGTAATGGAAGACTACATGAACAGAAATAACTTACATCTTTTCTGTATATAGCTCCCTGGAAGTAGAGCAAAGTTGGGCGACTATCAAAATCAGAAGTGTCATTGTCATAGTTCTTGATTACATGCTTGTAAGGTGCAATCACATCTTTTTCAACGTTAGCTACCGTGGGAGGATACCTTCCAAAGTCCGAAAGTATGAACATTGCAGGCCACAACTTCATTCTTGCATCCAAAAGACTATTTGGATGGTGTGCAAGAATTATATGGTCTTTTCCCCCCGATCTTTTCCATTCCTCTTGTGCTGTCAAAAACGCCACCAATTTTTGCTGCAGCAAGACGTTCGTACTTGTTTTCTGCGGTGGCTTAAGCTTTGAAAAACGATTATAGCAAACCGATGAAAAGAAAGGAACAAATATAACATCAGCTTCACTTGAATTATGCACTCTTATGGCACTTCGACCATCCAAATTGTTAGTAAATTCAGACAACAAAAGATCCAATGTCAACCAATACTCTATACTATGCTGCACGTTTAGTCCTCCCGGATACTGAGGAACCATTTTCCTGATATCCGGCCAGATTCTCTTTCCCTCAGCCTTCCATCCCAATAGTTCAAAATGAAATTGCGGGGGCAGGTCATACATAAAAACCTTGAGGATTTCTTTACTAGGATTACATTTAAACAAGTTGTCCTTTTTCAATGTTGCTTTGTTAGAAACCTCATAATCATTTCCAATACTAGATTGTGAATAACCTTCTTCAGACAAAGCAAGAATCTTGGACTTAGGTAATACATTGAGGTAAAATAAGTGACGCCTACCAGTTGAACGCATCACAAATAACAACGATAACATAAACAATATCGAAGTGATTGAAAACATACTAAATAAGGATTTTCGACCAAAAAATCCCAGCGAATGTACATTTCTCTCTGCCATTGCAACACTCTAGATCATCAAATAACAACTAACACATGCTATAAACTATCATCGTTGCTCCAAAACTACCATCAATCTTTTCAACAAAAATAGTGGAGAAAACAATGCAAAATTAGACCATTAAAACAGATCACATTATAATATTCAATAACCATTTAATCATTCAAATTCTAAATAAACAAAATTCCTACATTAGCTCACACCAAAAATCAAATCTTTATCATTTCCCTCAACACTAACCACACTTTACCATACAAATAAATCCAAGATTAGTTTGAAACAAACACCCTTTTTTACTAGCCAATATTTAAATCCAATGCAGACCCTTTTCTCAAAACTCCTACATTAACTCACATCAAAACTCAAATTTTTATCCTTTCCCTTATCGTTTATCACACTTCACCACACGAATAAATCCAAGATTAATCTAAAACAAACACCCCTTTTTCTTAACCAATATCTAAATCCAATGTAGACCCTTTTCTCAAAACTCCTACATTAACATACCAAAAATTCAAATCTTTATCCTTTCCTTCAACATTAATCACACTATACCATACAAATAAATCCAAGATTAATCTAAAACAAACACACCTTGTACTAACCAATATCTAAATCCAATGCAGACCCTTTTCTCAAAACTGAACCAAATCAAGATTGGTAAAAAACAGCAGGAAGAAAAAACCAAAATCAAGAATGGCTTTTTTCAAGAAAATTTGTCAATAGAGCTGAATGTGGGAAAATAATAAGCCAAGAAATGACAACCCCAGATCAAGAAAATTGAAAATTTGACTCAAATATGAAGGAAAAAGTATGAAATGAAGAAGAAATGCTCATACAACAAAGAGTGGAAAAGGGGTTGAAGTGGAAACAAAATGACAAAAACAAGAGGAAAAATGGAGATAGAGCAGTTGCACCAAATACAAAAAGTGTCACTTCCCTTTGAACCGTTCTAAATTCGTTTGTCATTTGGTGGAAAAAAATGTACTCCCTCCGTTTCAATTTAGTGGTTGTATTTTCTTTTTCAGTTTTCAAAAAAATGTTATATTTTTTTTGTGTCAAATTCTTTAATTCTAACTTTCATATGCAAGTGCGGAGTCACGTACGAAAAATTAAAAATTTTATATATGATTAAAATTATTTATATATAATATGTTGGATCCTTTCGACTTTTTCATGTGTTTACTTCTACATATTATGAATTTTCAGTAAAAATTCTAGCTCTATAATGGTTCACATGAGATCTTTAAATCACAAGATTAAAGAATATTTTAGTACATTCTATATATACTCTCTCTGTTCACTTATACTTTGTCATATTTCGCTTTATGAAAGTTAATTTGATTAATTTTTGAATCCTAATTGAATTCGATTGATTCAACATTATAAATTTTAATTAAAATACTCAAAATCTATACAAAAATACTATAAGTTGCACTCTTTCTAAATTACATCTTAAAATGTTGATCAAAGTCAGTGCAGTTTTACTCTCGAGGAACAAAATGTTATAAGTAAAAATGAATAAAATGTGATAAGTAAAGATGAATCAATAGAATATTTAGTTTAATACTATATGATTTCAAAATTTTAACTTTATAATATTTTCACGTCAAATCAAAATCAAATAAATAAATTAGAAGCGCGGAGTATTAAAAAACAAAGAGATACTCTCAAAGCAGCGGAGAAATAGCCGAAAGTGGAATCTCTGAAGAAGAGGGCTAGCCATCAGTCTTTTGCTGACAACTTTTTTAAAAAAAAAATTCCTTTTTTGTTTCATACTTTCAACACAAGTTCAACCAGACATGCAATATGAGTTTGTACCATGTGGTTTAATGCTTGTACCATCTGGTTTAGGTATTTGTATCCCAAGGCTCAAGTTAATTAGTGGCTAATAGTAAGAGTTACATTAATTACAATTTAAACGGTTATTAAGGTTATAGTTAATGCAAGGTTCACGACTGGATCTCAAAGACTACTCATTCCGTCCCATTTTATGTGACACTTTTTTATTTTTATCATCCGTCATAAAAAGAATGTCACCATACTATAATAAGCAAAAAAGTAACATTAAAATTCCAACATTTACAACCACACAAATAGACCCCAAGTTTTAAAAGTTTTTCCTTCTTTTCTTAAACATCGTGACAAGTCAAAAGGTATCGTATAAAATGAGATGAGGGAGTAATAACTAAATCTTTTTTAAAGAAAAACTTATTAAATACTTCTAAAGAAATTAACAACAGGGAGGATGATAAACTTTACTTC
Source organism: Capsicum rhomboideum (assembly GCA_031232105.1). Classification (NCBI taxonomy): domain Eukaryota; kingdom Viridiplantae; phylum Streptophyta; class Magnoliopsida; order Solanales; family Solanaceae; genus Capsicum; species Capsicum rhomboideum. The sequence goes on along the minus strand of CP124710.1, from coordinate 124,101,268 downwards.
CTCAGGTAACGTAAATCAGAGGATAAAAAAAAAACTACGAGAATAGTGTTAATACTACTGGTAAGAAAGTAGAAATAGATTACGACAGATATAATGCTACAAACTAACCAACAAGTCTATCTCGCAGAAAAGCGAGACAACCTCAACTACCTACTGACCTTCTACCCTAATCCGCTCCCTCCAAATCCTCCTAAATCCTTACTAAGGTTATATCCTCGATAAACGGAAGATGCACTATGCATGTGCATGGGTTCATAAGTTCAAAATTTTGGGACTATTACCTCCTAATATTTGTTCAATAACCCCTAAGTGAGGACCATTGAATGACTTCTTACCAGGGATTGTGTAGGTCAACATTTCAATTTTCTTCCCATCCTCCTTGTGAGTATTAGTTGTATAGCTTGTACCAAAGTCTCAAATTAGTATTCATATTCTAAACATCTAATTATGTTACCTAACAATCAATGAAATTCAGGGTTCAAATCCTAGCAAAAGCACGCCAAAACGCTTGGAGAGTTTCTCTAGTCGAACCTTTGGGCTGACGGAATTATTTATGTTGGTAGAAGATAACATGTATACACTAAACTTTTCAGGTGTGTATGCACTAAAAACATCACTTCGCTCTGATTTGAAGCTCTTTAAAACTATGCAACTACGACAAATTACACTTCCACTTCTCTTTACACTTAACAACATAACCAGCGTAATTCTACAAGTGGAATCTAGGGAAGTAGAATGTACGCAGAGCTTACCCCTACCTTGGGAGGTACAGAGGTTATTTAAACTCTCTTTGCACTAAACAACTTGACAAAAAACAAGACTGCAATCAACTCAGTGTTACTTTGATGTTGGTGAACTTTAAATTAAGACCAGAATAACATAGAAAACATTTCTACTCAAGGATGAGATGTTATTCAAATTTGAAAGCGGGGTTTTGAGTCTCTCTTCACTGAAAAATGAAAATGGTAAATGTCTTTTCCTGGACTATAAAGCGTAACCCCTTTGTAATCGAGGCTACTTTTAATGAGGGGATAAAAATGAAAACAGAAAAAGAAGTTAGAATTGGAATTGCATCTCTGGTGAATATCCGAGGGCTTCAAGATGAGCAGCCATTGCCTTGTTCATCGGTGGAGGACCACACCGCAGTATCTGCATGTTTAACATGAAATTAGTCGAAGTCTGCTTTCTCTTGATATTCTATGGATTTTTAAGATAATCTACCTATTTCTTTTACTACAAATTCGTGATACAAGAATCGGTAGCTTTTAGCAACTTCAAAGCCGCAATGTAATAATACCTTGATGTCATTTGCGGGGGCAGGGCAATGAGCCTGGATCATTTCCTTGGAGACAAATCCCACACCACCACTCCATTCTTCCGGAGGCTACACATATTATTAAGAGAACGATCTAATCATTTGATTCACTACGCAGGATGTAAAAGCACGCCTACTTGAAAGAGAAATGTACCGTAACAAGGAGCAACTTGGAAAGACATTACAGAAAAAAGAGAACACTTCACTATAAGCTATTTTTTTATCTTTTTGATATTTTCGGAAAAGGGAGGGGGGTCCAGCATAGTGCCATATCTACATTGAACCCCGTCTTGTTAGGATCATGGCATCCAGAACGGTCAGAGAGAAAATAACATTTCTATTCAGCATTCGAAAATTTAGTCAGCATCCTTCATTGTAGAACATAAGGGAGTTAAGTGCCTCCAATGGTCGAGAATTTAACTACCAGTTTCCGGACCAATCAACTTGAATCAAATTTTCATTTTATTTTACACAAATCAGTAATGAGATGAAAAGAAAATTATTTCACAGTTTTGGAGATTTTAAAATGTTACTACAAACTACAGTAATTGGGCTAGCTATCATAATGCACACATGACATGTCCGAAGAATATTGAACAATATACGGAATTGAATTTAACAAAATAAAAATTATTACAGGTAGAAGGAGAAAAAAATCCACAGATCATATTCCAAACCAGAAATTAAGTTATAGAACTGACCTGATTCAAGACGTAATAAACTTTGAAACGGTTAGGATAGGTAGCAGTAAGGCCCTCCAACTCTTCCTGCAGGCCAATAATTACAAATTGAGGTGCGGACATTCAGTACATTCAAGCTAATTACTAATATGCCTTTCCATGAAAACAAATACTACACATGATATTAGCCAAAAGACCAAGAAAGGTGACCCCAGAAAAAAATATTGATTGGCACAATTATCAGCACTTCAAGTCTTCAACTACTTCAGTACAAAAATGTTCAACTATTTCCTCCCAAACTGCTAAAAGGCCAACTATCATACAGATTAGGAAAGTTACTAACTTGTTTGGCAAGGATCGATTTTGCAAATATAAAATTATTGGCTAATAATAAGCTTCAATAGTTGGATAAAAACAGGTCTAGTTAACTTCAAATAAAAAATAGATTGAGGTTGAGACATATATCTACTTCCTGACCCCCTAAATAGTTCCTAAAAAAAAAAGAACATTTGCCATCCCCAATATAATTATAAAAATGAGATAAACAATAAACCTACTGCTCAATACAGTTCAACTGCAGCAACTACGCGTCTACGACAGGAGATCAGTCAAGTGCATGCATAAAATTTGTTCAACATTCAAGTGAAATGTATGAACCAATTGAATGACAGAAAAGATATAAATATGTACCTTCAGAAGAATATCTTCAGAAGTAACATTAGCATATATCAGGTGCACCATTGTCGCATCGTTAGGATTTTCAAGAATAGCTCTAGCAACCTGGATAGAAACAGAAAGAAGTATACCGACATCAAACTTGAAATCTTTAGATCCAGAACAACCTCTCACAAAAAAGGGAAGACAAGTTATTTTAGTAAAGCAGAAAAAAAAAAAGACCTGGAACATAGGGGTAATGCCAGAGCCTCCTGCAAGCATTCCAAATGCTCTAACTTGGCCAGGCTGGTACCTAAAGCGGCCCTATTTATGAAAGGAAATCGATGTGTGAATCCTTGAGAGATAAAGCTTTTTAATGGAAGCATCAAGAATCCAGTGCCAACTAAAATTAAGCAATGTCAGATCTTTCCTGCATCTAAATCTTAGATATAGAAGAAGGAAAAACATAATACGTAGAAAAGTGAAATGTGACAAGAAATATGATCAAGCCATATGCAGAAGAATAATTCTTGGATGCATCACAAGATTCCTACCTTTTTACTCAATAGTTAATCTTCTGTTCATTTTCTACGTCATCCAGATATTAATTCAATGAATTAACAAACTTGGAATTGTTGAAGAAGGGAAACAAAATAAAGAAACAAAAGTACCTTTCTCAAAGGAAAAAGAAAGAGCAGATGACCAATAAGTAACACTGCAGAATTATCTCACAAGCAACAAGAAATCTACCTTGGGTCCCTTCACTGCCAAATAATCACCCACACGCATTTCCCGGAAATGATGTGACATCCTTCCTTGGGGATACATCTGTGCACTCACAAAATGCAAAAACATCAAAATCACTGATATGAGAAAGAAAAAGGCAAGAACAAAATAACCATACTACCTAAGTTTTACCTTTATAACTAATTCAAAATATCCAACGTCCGAGTCCAAAGTAGTTGGCGTGTATGGTTTAACAACCTCTTCACCTTGACTATCTTTGCCCCTGATTGATTGAGCATGCAGTAAGAAACCAAACGTTTTCTAACTATCTGTAGGAAATTGGTGAGAGCAAAGGACCAAAAACTACTGGCATGTGAGAATAGTTCAATCAACCAAACCTGCAACTAATGTGTTGTCCAATGGGTAGCCCCAAAACAGAAGTGGGTGTTGGAAGTTCAAATCTGAATTTTGCCACATTATGGCTAAGTTGTGTGCGTTTAACAAGCTTAAATTCCTTGAACTCTTCAGGATTTAAACATACTGTTAAGATAACAAGATACAATCAGTCAGCATAACCAAGATCAAAAGCATAGACAACAGAACCAGGCACAGTTTTGTTAGTGACTTGAGGAAATAAACTAAATCATAACATATCTTGAACTCTTTAAATTAAGATAAAAAAATCACACAGCACCCCTAGCACTATAGCATTTGAATGTTTTAACTTGATTATACAAATAAAAAACAACAATGAGACTGAGTTGATACACTAGAGGATTGCTGGTGCATAGGCAGAAACTCATCATCAAGTTATAAACGCTAGTATCCCAATTTCCATGTATCTTCATGGCAGATGTAGCTTGTTACAGCAGAGCAGGCACACCCACTGCATTCCTCTTGAACTACACGGGGTTGTTAGGTTCGCGGACTAAATTATCACAGGATTGATTATAATCCTTGGACTAATTAATCAAAAGTTTGATGGGATAAGGTGGGATACCCCAAGATTAGCCTGGGATAAATTTATATTGTGTTTGGTTGACGGTATAAATTTATCTTTTATCATAGGATAAAGATATACCGACCAAACACTATAAATTTTATGCCAGGCTTAATCTTGGGATATCCCACCTTATCCCCCGTACCAAACGACCCCGACATGTATAACTGATAATTCCTATACACATCTATGTTGCTCGGACTCTCCAAAAATGTGGCCCCACCGGTGTCGGATCCTTAAAATGCACAATTTTTGGAGAATCCAACATGCATCCCGCGACATTTTAAAAGTCCAAACAACACAGACACACACACTAAGTACACAACCATTTCCATGAAATACTAGCTACACTACCACTAATTTAAAACAATCTACTTGTTTCTCCTAAATAATAAGCATGCATAAGTGTAATCAACAGTTAAATCAGAACCTTTGGACTTCTTGGAAGATAAGTAAAAATAAGCTGTAGCACCAACTGCAACAACAGCAACAGCAACTCCAACAATCAATTGAGCATCAGGTCTTTCCAAGAACTCCATTTCCCAATAATAAAAATCTGATCTTTACACAAACAGTATAAAAAAAAAAAAAAATCTCCAGTTAATTCAAATGAAGATCCAAGATTTCAAATCAGTGAAGTGAATATCAACTAAAAATCCAATCTTTATAACAAGATTCAGTTAATTATGCTTTTACAACAAAAGGGTATTGACTGAAATGACGTTTAAAATTCCAAGAAAACTGAACCCCATTTCAAGAAAAGTAAAAGGGTGTTTGAATCTGACAAGTATCTGTACAATTAATCTAGATACGCGCATGCTGACTCAGACACCACCGTTATAAATAAAGAGTTTTTGAATCAATATGTGAATTAGCTTGGGAAAAAAATGGATTGAATTATTTCTTACCAGAAAAGAGGAATCTTGATTACTGTATAGTTGGAATGAAAAATTTTATGAGAAAAAAAAAATGAATATATATAAATAGGGGTAGTGAGAAGTTGGTGAAGAGTGAAGACAAGACGTGGGATTTTGGGTATCCAATTGTTCTCACCTACCCACCCACCCAACCACCACTGGTGCAGCCACCCAACCTTGAACCGTCGCCCCTTGTTTTGACATTAAACAAGTAAGACTTAGACTCGTTTGATATCAGTGATAAGAAATAACTAATCTCAAAATAAATTTTAAGATGACTTATTTTGAGATTAGTTATTTTGGGATTTTAGTATTCCCTCCGTTTTATTTTATGTGATTTATTTTGATCGAATACAGAATTTAAGAAATAAGGGAAGTCTTGGTGATGTTTATCAAATTATTCTTTATTAAAAATGTAATATTATTATCTTTAATTAAGTGGTACTAATATGAATAAAAAAGTAATTGTATTTTTAAAAAGTTATCAAATAAGAAAATGTGACTTTCTTTTTGGGATAAACCAAAAAAGAAAGTAGGCCACATAAAATGAGACGGAGAAAGTATTATTTTTATTCCATATAGTTAATCTAGGAATAATTTTTTTCCCCAACCATTACCAAATGACCCCTTAAAGGTCAAGGTAATTAATTAACCGATCGGTCAAAAATAATTACATTTACTAATTAAAGATATATTAAAAGATATACATTAGAGTATTATGTATTTGATTTGCTTGTCGTCTATACTAAATATAAATGGTCCGAAATAGTTATTGTTTTAAAAAATCAAGAAATAATTAACGTATAAATTCTCACTTTAATCTTTACTTAATAAATATAAAGAGAGATTAATATGGGAAAATGAAAAAAAAATACTAATATTAAATTAAGATCAATTAAGATCAAAGAATAATAAGACAAATTATCCTTTTAAGGTATGTGTCGAAAGAAAACATGATGAGCAAAATGGACCAAAAAAAAGTATCAAACATGTATATCTTATGTATATTATCTGTATATTAAAATATAAAAATATATATTTATAACTATTATTTTGGTAGGGGTCTATTCATGTAAGTTTTTCCTTTTAAATTCGAAAAAATACAAAACTACCATTCAAATTATGTGAAACATATGGAGCCTTCATTTATCAAGTGTGCACAGCAAGGAATTGGAAGATTTTTTGGCAAACAAATGTACAAAGAGAGGATATTGTAAAACAAATAAAATGGAGATACGAGGTAGGGTGGATATACTTAAACAGTCGAAGCAAGCAAATGTTTTGAACCCACTTCGGTGGAAAATTATATTGTTTATATATGATTAAAATTTAAAACTATGTTTTATATATATATAGTAGATGTTGAACCTCATTCGGCCTCTTTATGTGTTCGCTTTTTATTTTTTATATTTCATTAATGAAAATTCTAGTTCTGTCACTGACTAGTAGCAGCTATGTTTGAATAGGTTGGTTAGCAGCTAAGGTGAATATGGTTGAGTAACAATATTGATGTACATATAGTTTGTTTTTGGTGAGGTTCATTCCTGCTTACCTAGTTGGTATGGCTAGCATGTGGTGTTCTTGTTGTTTCCTGCAACTGTAAACCAAAAAATTGATATAAAATGATAGTTCTAAGCCCACAGTAAATTGTGTTTTCTTCAAGAATTTAATCCCCTCACAATCATTCAAGGTTTGGATTAATTCCTCTCAGGATAGAATAGAACACTATTCTGCAATACCGGCAATGGAAATTGCAGAACTTTAACGAACTCAACAAACGGAGTATATCACACTTACTTTGATTTCTTTTGAAAAGAAGAAAATTTTTAACTTTGTAAAATAATAGATTTCGTATCCTTCATCTGAGGAAAAAGATAGATATTTATAGCCCAAAAGGTAATGCTTCAGAAAGAAAGCAATGGTTTAAGAAAAGACATACGTTTTCGAAACGACACGTCACCTGTGTTGCGACTTGAGCCCGCAAGTGGTCACATGCGGCTGCAGGTGACTATTTGGCATATTCCAGTGTGCCTTTTCCTTTTCAACCAGTATTGAGAAACTATTTTCTTTCGGATTTTTGGATTAAAGTATCATTAATTCTCAAGTTTCAAATAAATTTTGTCTAAAAAGATAATCTTTCAATTGATTTGCCATATCTGAATCCGAGCCAAGCGAGCGACGACAACGTCGGTGCGAGACTTGTCTTCTTCTAGCCTCACTATCCATATAAAAGAACACTTCTATATTTAAATATACAAAAGTTACTTTCTCCCACCAATGTGGGAGAATATTCTTCCTTAAAGTGAAGGCACAAATCCATTTTTCCCTCCATGTTTTTTCCTTCATTTTTCATTCACTTTTCATCACCAAAACCCAACAGTTCTTTGGTTTGTAAAGACTCAGTTTTGCTGTTTGACAGGATTAGTATTTTTGCAGTTCCACCTATGTATGCTATGAAAGCAGTTTGAACAGACATCTTTGGAACTAATTATAATAGGGAGACTAGGAATTGTAATGGGCAAGACCCTATTCTTTATTTTGTTGATCTTGGTTGATCATTGGCTTGTAACAAACTTTATTATGTTTTCTTATTAAGCATCTTTTTAAACAAAAAAAAAAAAAAAAAAAGGGTAATATTCACATGTGTTATAAAAATAGAATATGTAAAATTAAATAACTTTACTCTATGTTAAAAATTAATCCCAAATATATTCCTATCATTATCAAAATGATTTTAATTCTTTATTTTTTTAAAAAAAATTATTCTGAACCAAATGGAGGGGAAGGGATCTAGGAAAAAAAGAAGAGGGGAATGAATATGAGAAAAGAATAAAGAGGAAGGGATCTGGGAAAGTAGGAAGGGGAAGATTGGGTGAGTGGGCAGGTGGTATAGAAAATAAGATTCTTTTAATTAGCTAAATTTTTATTATTTTTAGCTTAAAATTTTTATTTTTATTTTTTTAGTTTTCCACCTAGTGGCCGGTATTCACATTGGAGTCCGATTAAATTTAAATTCGTGCCGGTAAGTTTTATATTGAGGGGTAAAACACTCCCTAACAAAGGCTACTCCGTACTCATGGAGACTCAAACTCGAGATTCTGATTAAGGATGAAGGAGTACTTACCACTCCACCACAACTCTAGTTATTTTTTTAATATTATTTTGGATTTTTATGTCATGTGGCGTTAAAAAATAACTTTTAAAAAAAGCTGCATTTCACGCCTTTTGGAGCAATGTAATGCATGCATTGTGTCATCTTAACAATTTGTATCCTCTTACCAAAAAAAAAAAAAAAAAAAAAAAAAAGAATTTGTATCCGAAGTGGCATAATATTTGTCTTCTTGAAGAGTTCAAATGTCACGACACTTAGTTGAGATGTCTAAGTGAATTTTCTAATAAGTTTAAAATCTATTTATGAATTTCCGAACAAGTTCAAAATTCCGTATTGCTCTCAAAGTGAGTTGAAAGTTGGCACTTATTATACATACTTGTAGTACCTTTGACTAAAATAAATGGATATGTCCAAATCAAAGTCATGAAAGAGTTGTTACTGGTAGAATTAAATCATACGGATAAGCAAGTCCTGTTTGGGATTGCTGTTGAAAAGCTAAAAAAATATATTATTTTTTTAAGAAAAACATTTTTTTTAATAAGATAGGGTGTTTAGGTAATAAAATCTTGATTACTTGAACTTCTTCAATTAATATGGGAATAGTAAATTACTAAGGGTAGGGTTGGAAGAAAATGATTAATTATCTCTTGATTTTTTAAACATGTCAATTATTTTGAGATAAAATTTCTTAGCAAACATGCCAACTATTTTAAGACGGATGAGGTATACAACTAAAATATGAATTTTATACATGCAAATACATCTTTTATGCATATACTTACTATTAATTTTGTCAACCATATCCAAGGCATCAAACATGTCGGAAATTCTTGTGAAAAATATTAAAGTACATTTTTTGGATATCATAGATTTTCTAGTAACGTTTCTAAAGTAGCCTAGTGTAGTATTTAGGATAATCATCTTAAGAATTATCTAAATATTCAAGGTAATTTTAGTAGAAGAATCTAGAAAAATATAGTGTAGTCTTATTGATATTTGTACCTAGAAAAAGTCTAGATGTTCTAGAGAATTAGATAGTTGTAGTGTATCATAGAATATTCTAGACGTTGAAGTATCTAGAACCATCCCTCACAAGTATAAATAGGGGTGGCCTTAGTCATTTGTATGCAACCCAAGATAACCCAAAAAAGTTCACTTCAAGAAGTCTTCTTCCATACAAAGTTCTCCTTTTTAGCTTCCTCTTCTTTAGTTGAATCTTCCGTTCTTAGTTAACGATCTTGGGCTAGCAGAAGGTTCCCCGATATTACCTCTCTTCTGCTATTCTCTACAATTCTTACATTACTTCACTCCTTTGTTCCTTACATGTCAATTGCCAGTAATTTCTACTTCATTCACTTGAAATTATTTGTTACTTTCCAGGTTTATTTTTCTATACTCTTGCTTCAAATTATTTAAAATTTGAATACCTTCAAATAAATAAATTGTCTGATTGCATGTTCTTCAAATTACCTTACTTTAAATTGTTTAATATTTAAATACCTTCAAATAAACAAATTGTCTAATCGCATATTCTTCAAATTGTCTTGCTTCAAATTGTTTAATATTTGAATTCCTTAAAATACAAATGTTTCTCTTATTAATAATGGTGAAAACAATTAATCATATTTTAAAATAACCTATCAAAAACACAAACCACATCAAATATCAAAATCATCACCTCCCACCTCTAACTTCTCTAACTCCTAGTTTATTCCAGTGACCAATCTGACTCAGCTTTTGAGGGGGGAACAAATCCAAATACTCATCATGAAAAAGAAGGGGATCAATCACCTCCTTCGATTCTTCAGTCAATTCAACTTTGTCTTGTTCCTCCACCTCTTCAACTTCCATTTTAACATTTATGTTAGGCAAAGAAGCACAAGTATTGACTAAAAACATCTATCTATTGTCTTCAGGAATATTTCCAAGTGTTGCTCTAAAGGCAACAACACCTTCAAAGTGACCACATAACGCATTGGCAGTAGAAATATTTGAGTTGTCAAAGAAATGTGCGATGGACACACTTCGCAGCATTCTGCGGGATTAAATGTTTCACACGAAATATATAAATCAGACTGAACATCAGAATGAACATCAACTTTTGGAGCAGAAGAATCAATCACAAAAAAACTTTTTTTGCCAATGACTTGCACACAAAACATAAAAAATTAACTCAAATCTCACAACTTTATTAAATGAAATATCAATATCAAATCTTCTATGGTGCATACATATATCTTGCAGTCTTCAGCAATTTTCTTGGCAAGAGATACTTTCCTCTTATGAAAATTTGCAAAGTTTCTCAAGAAATTTCCAACCCTCTCCACAGAACACACTAACCCTTTCTCAAACAAGTTAAATAAATACACATCTTTAAATCTAACGTTTCAGTTCTTTGGAGATGGACAACGGATAAAGAGTAACTACAATATTCTATGTTCATTTAAAAAATGTTACGAATAACTTGACTACTATAATATATTAGATTGTATTTTAAATAATTTGAAGTAATAAATTGAAGAAAGTAACAAAACAAAAGTGAATATGTCAATGGCTTAAAATATGACAATCTCTTTATTGTTGTTTTCATATTGGATGGAATACTTTGTGTTCATTCGAGTTTACTCATCCAGAAAGTGCACTTTTTAGTTGTGGATATTGAAAGACTATAATGGTGTCAAGGAATTTTGGACTACATTATTAACTATAGATGATCCTTTACAATCTCTTAACTTCTCCGGGGAATGTGTCAAATATTCTTGATGCAGGAGTGAGTCAGTTTCTGCTATTAGAAAGTTTAAAATTAGGAATTGCATAAAGTAGTGCTTATATATATATATACGAGGTATGTTTTAATGTACAGGAGTGTGATAAATGTGTAATGAGAACATTAGAATAGTCAACGTATGAAACTCGCAAAAATGTGATAGTTAAAGTGTGTTTTCATTCATTAACTCTAATTGATAAACAAGTTTGACATTTTTAATCAATATTATTGAATTAAAGGAGATTCACATGCATTTACCGATTGACATAGTATTTTTTCACACGTTCTCAAATGTTCATTTCGTAGATAAGTTGATCAGTTAAAATATGTCAATCTCCTAAAATTATACGAATTAGTGTCCAACAAATTCAGGCATATTTCAATTGAGGATGAAGTGCATAATAAAGTTTATTCAGTTATCTATTTGCTAATAATTTGTGAACATGCGTAAAAAAATACAATGTCAATTGATTATGTTTTTCAAATAAACAGTTTTCTAACAGCAACCCCAAACACGCCCTTAAACTTAAAACTTTTTCTCAAACATTAGTTAAATCAATAGAATAGTCAAGATAGAAAGCTTCATAATCCTATATCACAAGAGCAAACTATTAGGTGCATTAAGACGGTTAATCATTATGATCTGTCTTAAAAATTCAAAAGTTAAAACTGAAAATCTGATATCCAAACCGATTAATCCAAAATCAAACTTAAGAAATTCAATCCTACCCAAACATATTTGAATTGTAATTTATTCGATTCAAAAATAGAAAACTAATATATCGTAAGAAGACTTGGAAAACTATTTGATGTCCATGATATCACTAAATTAGACTACTAATATTGTTTTGATTCAAAATGTTCCAAATTTTGCAAGGCTTTTTTGGACGAATGGTATATTGTTATCTTGTGATCTTATCTATATCTGATTTGATTCTTCTTACAAACATCAAAATTTTATCATCTTCTAAGTTCATATTAAAACGAAATGAGTCATTTGCACTTTCCTATTTTGTATTGATCTTTAATTTTATTTTTTAAAAGCAAAAAATATTTTTGTGGAGCATAAATTTATATTTTTATATCATAATATTTTATAAATTATATCCCTCATCTTTAAAAAACTTATATTTCGCTAGGTATAAGTTTGATTGCTAAAGACGAAAATAGACTAACTAATTTAAAGACCCATTGTCGAATAAAAAGAAACAGAATTTGACTTTTATGACATTGGACTTGTGCCATATACCACCAAGTATTTTAGAGGACGTGCTCTTCTTTGAGAGTGTAAAATTGCTTGGACAATAATATTCATTGGTTTGTCTAATTTGGTTGCTATTTCTCATAGGTTCACTTAATAAAAAAAATTTATCTTTCATTTAATTTTGTTTTATATAACATATAAGTGTGATAAATTATCTTAGAAAGTCACTCTCAAATTTATTTTCTAGCGAAAAAGTCACTCAATTATTGTCATTTCACCTACAAAGTCAGTTAACAAATTTTCAAATGATAGTTTCGGTAAATACTGCTGGAAAATTTTTTAAGTCGAATTTTTAAAAATAAAAATCTACTTACTTTAATTAGCCAGTAAAATGATCCATTTTTTACTTTAACTTTGTCGTAGAAAAATTTATATGACCGGACATGAAATTTAAGAAATAAGGAATAATACTATTAAATAGTTATCAAATAAGGAAATGTGATATTCTGAGATGTACTTTGAGTAATATTCAATCTATAGACCATTCTACTTAATTACGTGATAGATAGGAAGTTTGTCAGTTGGTGTATTCTTAGATCTCTCTTCAATCTTCCTATCTATCTATCTACTTTAGCTATATCAAACATGCACAAAACCTCTATAAACTTCTCAAAAAAATGGCTACAAATTTTCAAAGAAATTCTCCTTTCATCAACAAGCACAATAGTTTTCTTGTTCCTTGATTTCCTCGACGTACTTTTCTGCATGTTGTTCAAATTGATAGATGAGTTCTTGGAAGGTGAAGGATCATGTTGTTGTTACTGTTCCATAACAAATGAAGAAGAAAAAAGTGATAGTGATAATGAGTTATCGAGTAGTCTTTATAAAAGGAGAAATTTGTTTAGGAAATTTGGATTTCATGGAAATGTTGTTAGTAGGAGAAAGTTGAATGAAAATGTGAGGTGGTCTGATTGTTCTTGTGAGAATTGTGTTTCATGGATGAACAATATTGGAGAAGAGTTGAAGCTTCATGTTGTTGTTAAAGAACCAGAACAAGGTACATTTCATATAGAGTTAAAATGGTAAAAAACATAATTAAGGTATTCTGGTTTTTGATTTTTATACATGAACTATTAGGTGTGTGAGTTTCATATCAATAGTTCACTTTTCTACGTGAACGATGGTTGTAATTTTTCAGGTAGGAAAAGTGAACAATTGATAGTTGAGGTGAAGTTTGATAAAATAGTTGATAGTTGAGGTGAATTTTGATAAAATAGTTGATGATTGTTCAAGTAGGAAACTCAAACATATGATAGTTTAGGTATGAAACTCGAAAAACCGAGATATATACTTTAGGTGTGTTTTTGACCTTTTATTCTATAACTTAACCATTTGTAGCAAAATGTTACTCCCTTCATTTCAATTTGATTGTCCGATTTTGATTTGATACAAAATTTAAGAAAGTAAAAAAAACTTTTGAATCTTGTTGTCATAAATTAAAGATATATAGAATGTACCAAAATATCCTCCAATTTTGTGGATTAAACATGTCATGTGAAAAGTTAAAACTAAAGAGTTGGCGGAAAAGGAAACAGACATTCTTTATGGAAAGGATTAAAAAGAAAAGAAAGACAAACAAATTGAAACGGAGAAAGTACATGAATATATGGTCATTTGTTGTTCTGGTGTTTACATTATTTCATAAGGTATTCATTTGAATGCAGGTGTTTGAAGTCTCTTACTTTACAAGTAGCAATGCTTTATTTTGCTAATTGCATTGTTGATATTGTTTAAGCACTCAATCTAGTTATCATTTGAAATCCTCACCACTATAATTATTGTTCTCTGTTAAACTTTTGGTTCATTCATATTTTGTCGTTAGTAAATCTTCTCGTATTTGTCTTTGTAATTAACGGAGCACCAGCTTGAAATTGGTAAACTCCATATGTCCAAACTATTCTTGAAAAAAGTCTAAATTTACTCCTCAACTTTTGACTATCGTTTAAAATTACCCTGAAATTGGAGCTCCGTTAGAGGCCAAGGGCAAGAACAAGGGATATTTTTTCCTAACCTTAGGGGTAAAATTAGATCAAAAGTTTAATGGATGACAAAACTGCTTAATTTCAGACAAAAATAGGAGCAAATTTGACCCCTTTTCCCCAAATTTCTATATCAATCGATGTGTTGAACTATTGTTGTAGTACTGTTATTTATTATCTGTTCATTCTTGTACTTCCATTACTGTCTGTTGTTTTTTCGTGAGCCGAGGGTCTCGAAAATAGTCTCTCTACCTCTGAGGCAGGGGTAAAGTCTGTGTAAGTTCTACTCTCCCTGAACCCCACTATGTAGGATACACTGAGTACATCATTGTTGTTGTTGTGTTCGAACAAATATTCAATATTAGCACTAAAGTTCAAAGTTACAATTTTTGCAGCGAACTTACATGATGTCAAAGGCACGAAAACAGAAAATATAGTATTTTTACATGGTTTTCTCTCATCATCCACATTCTGGATAGAGACAATTTTTCCTAATCTATCTGAAGATGCAAACAAGAATTACAGATTGTTAGCAGTTGACCTATTGGGATTTGGAAAAAGTCCAAAACCAAACAATTGCTTATACACAATTAAAGATCATGTGGAAATGATTGAGAGTTCAGTGATTCATCCATTTGAGTTGAATTCATTTCATATAGTTGCACATTCAATGGGCTGTGTGGTGGCATTAGCCTTAGCTGCAAAACATTCTCACTCAGTCAGATCAGTCACCTTGATAGCACCAGTAAGTACAACTTAAAATGGTTCCTATAGTATTTTGTCATGACTTCTTTATTTCTGTTATTTTCTTTGCCGATCTGCTTTGTACAGTTTTCTTTCTAGCCGAGAGTCTATCGGAAACAACCTCTCTACTCTCAAGGTAGGGGTAAGGTCTACATACATCCTGCCCTCCACAAACCTCACTTTGTGGGATTACACTGGGTATGTCGTTGTTGTAATTGTTAAGCACAAAATTATTCTTTATCATATTAAAGTAACTAACTATTAGCCTATTTGACCAAGCTTGTGAATAGCCAAAAGTGTTTTCTTTTTAAATTTTATATATAAAAAGTACTTTATTTTAAAGAGCTGAGGTGTTTGGTCAAATTTTTAGAAAAAAAAATGTAGCTTTCCAAACACTTTTTGGAAACTTTGGTCAAACACAAAACGCTACTCTAGTATCAGCAAGAGTGTTTCTTA
The DNA here is from genome assembly GCA_031232105.1 of Capsicum rhomboideum. Taxonomy (NCBI): domain Eukaryota; kingdom Viridiplantae; phylum Streptophyta; class Magnoliopsida; order Solanales; family Solanaceae; genus Capsicum; species Capsicum rhomboideum. Next base: position 124,085,654 of record CP124710.1, on the reverse strand, counting down.
TAAAAATATTGATTAGCCAAATACAAATAGTTACTCTTCAAAAGTACTTTTTTGATCACCACTTCTGACAAAAGAAAAACGGTTTTCAAAATAAGCAAATTTTAGAAGCCTCTTTAGTCTCTACTTCCACGAGGTAGAGGTAAGGTCTAGTTACACTTTATTCTATCCAGACCCCACAAATGGAATTACACTGAGTACGCTGTTGTTGTTTGTTCTTGGTAATGATCATTGATTCTTTTTGTGACTGGATTTTTTCAGCCTTATGTCACTTCAACAACGGAGGATGTTAGTTTAACAGCACTTAATAGACTTGCAGCAAGAAGATTGTGGCCACCTTTGTTATTTGGTTCATCATTTATGTCCTGGTATGAACACTTGGGTAGATGTATATGTTACATCATCTGCAAAAACCACAGAATTTGGGAAGGAATCTTGAAGTTGCTCACTTGGAATAGGTAAGGCAAATAACACTTTCTACAACTACTTTTTTTAATATATGTTTTTTCGGGTTAATTTCACGTATAATCATTCAACTTTCACTTTACTACACCGAGGTCATAAAACAAATTTTGTAACAAAAGAATAGTTCAACTATACCTATTTGTCACAAAGTAATAAAAAAAATAAGTTCTTGTTTTTGTTTGTAAGTGGTGTCACGTCGATATTATGTAAAGTGAGTTACTGACGTGACTATACTTATAAGACAATTTTGTATATGTGAAGATGTGATAGCCTGTATGTACTTTTCGGGGCCACAATGAGTTGCTGACGCGACTATACTTAGATTTGCTTCATTTTCTTTGATTTCAGGAACCTACATTTTATGGCAATTGACTTGACTAGACACACTCATCATTCAGCTTGGCACACAATGCATAATGTGATATGTGGAGGAGCAAAGTTTATGGATAAATATTTGGAAACTTTAAGATTAGCCAAGGTGAAAATTAATGTTATTCAAGGTAGTAGGGACCAAGTAGTGCCAATGGAATGCAGCAACAATGTAAAGATGAAAGTGCCTGATGCTGAGGTGAAAATAGTTGATAATGCAGATCATACTTCTATAGTCATAGGTAGAGAAAAAGATTTGTGTAATGAATTAGAGAAGTTATGGGGATCACAATATGTTAGAATGGGAATTCAACTTCTTGATTTTGATTTGTATGAAGATGCAATTTGTGTTTTGTAGTGGAATTGTTTCAAGTTGTGAAAGCTAAAATGAGTACAATTTCCACATACGTTGGCTTGTTATTAAGTTTAATTCCCAATTAATGAAGGGCAGTCCAATGCACTACGCTCTTAGTATGCGCAAGGTAAGAGTTGGATTACATATATTATATGCAACTTTAGCTTGGATATCTGCGAGTAACTGTTTCTACGGTTTGAAACATGTAACCTTTCTTTCTGGTTACATGTTTACAACTCTTTGTAACTAAACTATTTGTATGGGATAAGATAATCATGAAACCTTGACAGATATATCTAGTGGTTTGTGTTGTTTGTTGAACAAAATTTATGAATTCAATTATCATATGAAGCATAGTTAGAATACCCATAAAAAATTATGATGTTTATTTCTCTTGTTTGAGACAAGTCATGAACCTAGAAGTAGAGACAAAGTTGTCAATAATAAATTACCTAGAGAAATAGGTAAAATAAATTTGCACCAAAAATGTAACAACTGGTCCATTCTCAGCCTTGGTAAAGTCCATCTTGTTGCAATAGAAATAAACAAAGAAATAAGTTTTGACCAATGTGAAAAAGATATCAATTAGTATTCCAATCATTTTGTTTAGAGTATTTGTTTTATTCGAATAAGAAAGCACTCTTAGTTAAGTTTCGAGGAACATCCGCCTCTAAAACCCCGTGTCATAGGTTCAAATCCTACAAAACATGATTTTTTTCCTTCTTAGATTGAATTAGAATTGTTGCGGTAAGGATCCCTTTCTTATTTAAAATGAGAAATCAAAAATGAAAACCTTGTAATCGAAGGAGGCAAAGAATTTAACCAAAGCAATATTGTTATAAGAACCACCAATAGCAACATAACTAGTCTAGTCCCATAAAGTGGGGTCTCAGAAGGGTAGAGTGTACGCAGCAAACCTTACTCCTACCTCAGAGGTAAAGAGGTTGTTTCTGATAGACCCTTGACTCAAGAAAAAACAATCCACATTGTTGTAAGAACCAAGAAAAGAAATGCCAGTCTATTTAAGGTAGTAACAATATACCCAGTGAAGTCACACAAAGTGAGGTTTGTGGAGGGTAGAGTATACGTAGACCTTACCTCTACCCCAAAGTGAGGTAGATAAGTTGTTTTCGAAAGACCCCCGGCTCAAGACAAGAACAAACTAGAAAAAGACGTAATGGAAGTACGAGACTATAGGTAGTAACAACAAATAATACTACAATCGAACTACACAAAACAATAGATATTTAATGAAGTCCAAGAAGAACAAATTTATATTTCACATATTTACACTTCCAACAAGTACCCCATTGCCAAAACCACATCCCTATCAGCTATATCACAAATATGTACATACAAAGAGGCTCAAAGAATCAACTACCCACTGCTGATTACAAACACTATATGTGTTTTGCAATAACACATATTTCTAGTTTTTTAGTTTCTTTTTTTCCTCTTTCAGCAGTAGAACTATAATTGGAAAAAATACAGGCACAAAGTACAGGAAAAGAGATTTGTGTTTCAGCATTCTGAAACATGTGGAAGTTTTGATCAGAAAGAGAAAATATGCAGCTGCTTCTTCATGAAACCTTGTGCAACTGAAAACAAGGTTTCTCACTTGTCTCGGCAGATGCGTATGTTAACATGTCAGGGAGTGTGCAGATGTCTGGTAGATTTCATCGACATGAGTTGCAGGAACATAAACTGCACTATTCAGTGAACTATGGGTACGACCGTACAAAGCATATATGCATGCCCCTATTACTAGCCATATTGACACACGGGTCCAAGTTGCACCACTGCAAGAAATACAAGAAGACGTTTAACAATGCTGAACAGTAATGCTTCGATTAAAATGATAAAGAAATAGTGGTAAACCATGGGTAGTCAGTCTTAAGAATTGACAACTGGTCCGTGTTGTCGCCTCATATAGTTTTGGACAATCCTCACCTTATTAATTAGTTTATGAGATTTGAGTTAGGCACAAATTCATTTTCTTAACATAGTATTCGAGTCAAGCTCATCAATATTCTTGGTGTATCCAATGCGAGGCTAGGTCCCATATTATGTCGTTCATGCTCCAAATGTTTAGACCTGAGCGTGAGGATGGTATCAAAGTGTCTCAAATTGGTTAAGTGAATGAGGAGTTGTCTCTAGTCTTGAGCCAGGGGTCTATCGGAAACAGCCTCTCTACCTCGCCTTTGAGTTAGAGGTAAGGTCTGCGTACGCTCTACCCTCCCCAGACCCCACTTGTGGGACTATACTGGGTATGTTTTTGTTTTTGCTGTTGTTGTAATGAGTTGTTGTCTCCTGATCCTCACATCATGAGCTAACTTTCGTGGTTGGGTAAGGTCCAAATTCATTCTTAACAATATAAAACCATAATTTGAAACATAGGTCCGCAACGCATAAAATAATAGCAAAGAAGTTCATGAAGGCTTACCCAAGATTAATTAATAAATAGACATTGATGAGAATGCAGGCAATAGGCAGAAGTGGGACGAACGGACAAATGAAACCTGAATGGGAAAAATAGAATATGCTTAGTCCTTGTAGATGTATAACAGCCATTACTTGTGATCAAGCACAATCAATCTCATCAGATAATTGATATGACGATGATCACAAGTAGAACACTACCGCAAAATATCAAAATCATCAGACCTAAACTCGAAGCCAGTGGAATGAAAACCTTTAATCAGGAATAATGATAAAACATACCTCCCGTGTGTCCAAAGCTGTGCCTCGCGTCATCCTGGTCTATGCAAGTGAGCACTATCAGACCAGATAGCAGGAGGAACCCACCAATTCCAGACAGTGCATACATTGCAGGACTGGTCACGATAATAATTTACAAGAGTCAAATTTTTGAACAGAAAATGCAAGATTAAACAATATAACTACCTCAGCATTTGTGACAGATGCATCAAAAATATCCCAAGATTTTGATCATATTTAATGATAGTTATCAGAATCTATGCGCATGTCCAGAAATACATTCATGAATCTCTATACCTAAGTCGGTGTACAAACTTTACTGGTGTTTAATCCTTATAACACATTTGCTCGCTTCTTAAACCTCCTCTATAGCCCCCCAAAATTAAAAGAAATAAACAGTTAAAATCTCAGAGTGAAAGAGAGCTCACTTAGATAAGCCAACAATTGAAGCAGCGGATGTAACGATGCATACTCCAATACAGGTGAACATAATTGTCCAACCAGCAACTTTCCGCCTTTGACGTACTATATCTGCGACAAAATCGAGAGAAGTAATTAAAGTAGGAAATCCTACTTAGATTATTCCTTGTAAATGATAAGAATATAGTGAACACATCTTTGATTCCTGAATGCAATGTAGATAACAGAGATTGGAGAAGAAGGGCCTGTGAACCTAGCGAGCATCAGTTTTTTCATTTTTAATTGTTGAGTTATTCAGTTGGATCATGAGGTATGGAAATATAATTCCTATATAATGGTGCTAAGAAAGAGACAGACTGTAATCAAGAAACCCAAGTTAAATTATTTTTTCTTCTTTAGATAATTTATTATCTGCTATTCGCCGCTTGATTGTCCTATTCTTGTTTTGCCATACTGAACACAAGCTATTTCTGAATTTCATATACATGAAAGCATCTTTATATATATACAGTGTTTAACAAGTCATAGCATAGCATACTCATTTCAGTACAAAGCAGTAGTCACATCAGAATAAACCGCCGTCTACTACCAAGAATTCAGTACTTACAGCTCAGCCTTGCTGCTGCTTTTTCCACAAGAGGATGCCCAGATGAAATCTCGCCTAACAATGGAGTGCTATCGCCAGAGATCACAGTTGGAATTTTGGTGTTCTCGACATCAATGTCTGAACTACTACTACAGCCACTACGTCGCAGGCTTACTGAATCTATTGCCTCCTGAAACGAGGATGGAAGTGGGACCTCGTCTGGTGGAACATATCGGAGAATCAATACCGAAATAGCCACCATTGTAAATGCAAGAAGTGTACCAACACTAACCTGTAAAGACAGAAACATAATCAAAACAAGTAAAAATCCATTAGTAGGAAACTAGGACTTCTACAGGTAACAATGTTACATGAATCAAAACATGCTAAAATTACATCAATGTATTAAATACACATCACAAACAGAGAGAGGGCATAAATATTTTCCCCTTCATAAAAAGAAAGTTATAACCAGACAAGTGTCCGAAAGATAAAATGTTTTATTCCTGACTAATTTTTTGGAACTGGTACTTTATTCCTCACTAATGAGAGCTGTGGATTACTCAAAACTAGACTTCCAAAGTTTACTCGACGCGTTTGGAAAAATTATCATGTCATTATCTATTAGTTAACAATGAAAATCATTCACTAAGCTTAGAAGGGCTTTCTGGTCACAATCATGTTGTTCGCATAATTTTTTCCTACTAACAAAGAACGAGTTACAACTCTCTAATTGAAAAAAGAATGAAACAACTAAAGGATACGAAAAGGGAGATTGTTTTGAGCCAAAAACAAACGTCCATCTTAGGTATCTCTCTCTTGTAGCCTTTGATCCCTCCCTCCAAAACAAGGAGGACAACACACAACAAAGGGAACCAAAAATACATAAATTGATACTTTTGATGTGTTTCAGCACCATGTCAAACATGCTCCAAGTCATATTTTAACACAAGCCTCTGTGCAAAGTACTTAGACATTTGAATTTGCAGAAGATATAGCGTCAGATAGGAAGAAAAAGGAACAAGATGATATCACTCAGATGATTGTGGAGGACTTAAGTCAGCCTTTCGATATATAATGTAATACATTCAGAAGATGAGCTTACCATTCCTGACAACTGTTCAACGTTCATGAAAAATGATAAGGTTCCAGCAAGTAAACCAGTTGCTACAGTGCCCTTAACAGGAACTTGAGTACGTTTATTAACATCTGAGAAAAATGGAGGCAGCAATCCATCCCGAGCCATTGCCATAAGTATCCGTGGCTAGAATCACAAAGAATCAATGAATGCCAAAAAGACCAGTATGAAAAAGAATCAACTCCGCCTATCCCTCTCCCAAAGAGTGAGAACACCAGTATGTCCAATGATAGAAGATGTAAAATCTAAGGCTTCAAAGTGGTTATACGCTACATCCAATCAATTTTCCCATGTAACATGCTAGAGTATTACAGTACTACCGAGACAAAAGGTATAATTTGCTGGGGGAGGAGCACAAAGTATTTAGTACAGAAAGTTGCAAGTCTGAATAGAAGTAGCAAGTCAAATGGTTTTAAACACCCCAATGAAGCTTATAACGCTCAAAACCTAATCAGACTTTGGCATCTTAAATAATTCAAGCTAGGTAGACTTTGAAACCTACATGATGCAACTTGCTTACCTGAGGCATTATAGAACCCATCAATGTTGAGCAAAGAGAAGTACAAGCTCCAATAGTTATTATATATCTGTAATGAGATCCAGAGAAAGTACATTAGAATAAAGAGTATTATGGTATAAAGGCAGATAGCAGATTCACATCAAATAGTTCAGTATTAATGATAGACTAACTGCAACATCATAAGGTCAAAATGATTAACTTACGCTGCCCAATTAATTCCATGGCTTGCAAATGCAGAAGAGATTGGTGTATCTGGATCCATAGCATAATAGGGTACTAAACCAACAATAACTGCAGAGACTAACATGTAGAGAGAGCAGCATATCGATAACGCAAAACCAATTCCCATTGGCAAGTCACGTTGAGGATTCTTCACCTTTTAGAGATGGAAAATAAGAAGTAAATTAGATGGTAAATTTTAAAAATTCAAGAATCTTCAATAGCGGGAGCTTTAGTACACCGGGCTGCCCTTTTTTAAGAATCTTCAATAGGGATAATCCCTCATAAATGATAAAGTATATACACACTTAGACAATACCTCCTCGGCTGTACTAGCAACTGAATCAAACCCAATGTAGGCAAAGAAGACAGTTGAAGCTCCAGCAAGCATTCCATTAACTCCATAGGGAAAATACCTATCAATTGAAGAAACACTGAGAAAGCAGATCGATAGGAGGAAAATACATAAGAACGCCTGTGCAGGACAGCCAATTACCCAACAGGAAGCTCATAGCCTGGCCATCCTGCTTTGTAGCCCAGATATCCACCAGCAACAATTACAAACGCCATGACACATACATTTACTGAAGTGACAAATCCTTGTACCAAAGTACTCTGCAAAAATGTAATTGAATTGACATAAAATGAGAACACAAACTACAAAGAGAAAGACGATTATTAGTTACCGGTTTAAAAAAAAAAAAAAAAAAAAAAAAAAAAAAAAAAGAGAAAGATGATTATTTGGATATGAAAAATACCTCCTTGATCCCCACGCATAAAAGCCCGGTGACAAGGAAAACCAAAATTGCTGCACATGGGTCCACTGTAAGATTCAGTCCTGGGATTGTGTGACGAGCTAAAAAAAATGGCAGGCTGTCTGGACTTCCAAAAAGCATGGCCTGCAAACAGAAAGTATGACAAAACTACAGTCAGAAAGGAATAGTCCAATTTGTAGTGACATCTCAAGATGTGAATTAGGCCTCTTTCCTTCATTTGGTTTGAAGGAGGGACATAGGGGCCAGGAAGTGATCTAGAATCAAAAGAGACATGAAGAGGATCTCAGATAAGTTATCCTTTTTACTGCATCAACTTCCACTTAAAAGGAAAACAGAGAAAGCATGTCTCCTTCTCCCAGTACAAATGTCCACATAACTAGTAGTACTATATGAAGTCATTGATAATAGTATACCCGCAATCTCCTCAAATTTCAGGACTAAACTATTAGCTTTTCTGGCCAAACTAACAACAAGTGAGGTCCTCACGACTAAATCACCATCAGCTTGGACTAGCATAACACCATCTATTTAAACATATGACAAAGACAAGTGAATTTTAAAAAGCAATAGATTTGGGCCAACAAGGGAAAAGTGAAGACAAAGTGAAAGACAGTTTGTTGCTTCGCCCCTGTGCGTTTTATTGGTCGGGTAGAAGAAGGAGAAAAGAATTGGGACAGAACAAAACAAGGAGAAATTTTAAAATGAACAATTTTCTGTAGTTCATAACCTTGAGGTTCAGAAACAACCTCTCTACTTCATCTGAGGTAGTGGTATGGACTGCGTACACTTTACCCTCCCCAGACCCCACCTGGTGGGAATACAGTGGGTATGATGTTGTTGTTGTTGTTGTTGTTGTATAACCTTGAGGAACTTTATTTTCAAAGTTCAGGGAGGTTATAAGCGAAAAACTCAAACACCTATGGATAATCCATAATTAATCAATTAGCAGTATTGGAGAGGATGCTCATATGACATTCAAAGTAGCATCTTAAAGTGGATGCACCCAAGGGTGTGGCCTAGTGGTTCAATGAAGTTGGGTTGAGCACCATCAGGTCTCAGGTTTAATTCCCAAATCCCAACAGAGACAAACATTAGGTGATTTCTTCCCATCTATTCTAGCCTTGGTGAACAGAGTTACCTGGTACCTGTTGCTGGTGGGAGGTGGCAGGTATCCCGTGGAATTAGTCGAGGTGCGGGCAAGCTGGCCCGGACACCACGGTTATCAAAAAAAAAAAAAAAGTGGATACGGAGTGAAGCCTTCTCTACTTCAGCCCTTCACATATACCATTGGGAAATAGGTTCTTGGTGGAAGTGAAAACCACTTCACAAGTTACACTAGGATAAATAACACTAGGAACATGAACAAAAGCACTATCTTTACTACAATATTGGCACATGCAGATTTCTTCTAATAATCCAATTGACACTCGGTATGTTGTTGTTGTAATCCAATTGACACTGGTCTCTCTTAAACTATGTCTTTCAATATCTAATCATTTCTCTTCACATAATTCAGAAGACCTAAAGAAAGAGAAACAAACTGATTCAATCAAAGCAAATTTCCGCAAGATACATAGGAACATCTAGGCCAGTGAATTTACTTTGTCTGAAGGTTGCAGACAAATCATTCTATGTATTACCAATAAGGCTGTCTGAAGGAAAAAGACAGCTACGCACATTACTTAAAAAGAACAAAATCTAACAATTCAGAAGTCAAAGAGAAAATGCTGCACCAGATTTGGAGATATGCCACGAGCAACTGCAGAACCTCCAATTGTGTACTCCAATACTAATGCCCAACCAATCAGCCAAGCAACGCTGAGAGGGAGAGGGAGTATATTTCAACAAAAACGTATCTAGACCGCAAAAGAGTTAGAAATAAAAAGAAATTGATAATAATTATAAGAAAATTAGGAAAACTGAAACCACAAGTCGTGTCCCATAAAAAATGCATTATATTATAAAATCAAAATTCTAATTCTTTTAATTGGTTAGGAAAAGATTTTCATTAATATCAGAAAATTCAAGCATGAGATCAAAATTCATGCACCAAGAACTTTGTGGAATTACCCCTCTCCAACACAAATGTAAGAATAATGATAGGCACTCCCAGCTGATGGGCAGCGACTTGCGAGCTCCGCATAGCAAAATGCAGAAAGAGCAGCTGCTATTCCAGCTATTAGAAAGGAAATGGTGAGGGCCGGGCCTGAGTGCTCTCTAGCAACTGTGCCAACTAGAATATACACCCCAGCGCCTATTGTTGAACCAACCCCTGGAAAATCATATCGCATGGCTTAAAATATTATTAAGCTGGCCAGAATTAATAGATGGATATTCTTCAGCTAGCAAAATTCAATATAAATCAATCAGCAATCTTCAATCTCAAACTAGTTGCAGTCAGCTATATGAATGCTATATAACCACCCTCATGTCTAAGTGAGAACGTCCCAATAAATTCAATATGCATAGGAGTTATCATAGTTAGACTAATTTTATATTGGCGATCAACCAACTGGCATCCTCTTCCCTTATCCAAGGTCGAAACCAGCTATGCTTTATGAATTTCATATCTACAGTTAGCTAGCTAATCCAATCTGCAACGAAAAATTGTTCAACTTATGCTCCCCAGCAATCAACACCATAAAAGTTAAAAGAAAAGAATCACCCCTGAATGTTAACAGGGAAAAGTTATCTAGTTTTACAATAACTATTGTTTGTTGATGTTATATATACAATACAACATGCCCAGTGTAATCCCACAAGCGGGGTCAGGGGAGGGTAGTGTGTACGAACACCTTACCCCCTACCTTGTAAGGTGGACAGGCGGTTTCCGATAGACCCCCGGCTCAAGGAAACTGGAAAAGCATATCAAAGCAGTTCGAGAGAAAAGAAAGAAGCCAAAGTAAAATACTAAGAAACATGACAAAGCATTCTTAAAAGGAAAAGTAACTACAAGAACATAGGACAAAAATCAAAGTACAAGAAACAATAATTTCATTAGAAACCAGAAAACAGAATGTAAGGTCCATATATTGAATGGAAAAGATAATCAATCAAGATACCATAAACATGAACCCCCCAGAGGATTAAAAAACTGGAAAATGACAAATAACAACAACAACAACATACCCAGTGTAGTCCCAATTCACAAATAGCAAGCAGATCAAAAGATGGAGAAAAAAAAAAGATCAAATTTTTTGAAGCCCAATTCACAAAACTCAGGTATCAATGCACCCAAGGGTGTGGCCAGTATGTGGCCTAGTGGTCAATAAAGTCAGTCGAGAACCACAAGGTCTTAGGTTCAAATCCCAACACAGAAAAAATTACTAGGTGGTTTCTTTCTTCTTATCTGTTCTGTCCTAGCCTCGGTAGCTAGGGTCCGTCAAGGTGCATGAAAGTTGACCCCGACATCACAGTTATAAAAAAAAAAAAGAGAAAAACTGTGGAATGAATAAAGATTTACCTATAGTAATAAGATGAGGAATAGTCAAGGCCTTAGCTAATTGATGAGAAGAACCAACTGCAGAAGAAGATTTTGAATTTGCAGAATCAACCTGCTTCCTTCTTACAAGACTTTTCATACCTCCAATAAAACACCCACCTTTATCACCACTACAACTACCCCCTCCTTCAACAAACCCCTTAATGAATCATCAACAACAACAACAACAATTTTTTTCCAAATGGGTGTTGCAAATTTTCAATCTTTTTTAATAATTACTATATCTTATATGAAAATCTTGGATTATAATACAATCTTTTGTGTATAACCAACAAACCAAATGATGAAAAAACAAATTTTTCCAAATGGGTGTTGGAAAGTTTGAATCTTTTTTAAAAAATACTACTATAATAATATGAAAATCTTGAATTATAATTATAATACAATTAATATAAAAGGGCTATGAGGGTGTTTTATAGGTTCTTGAAAAGAGCAAAACTCAAAGGCATGAAAGGATAAATTCCTGGAAATTATTGATCTTTGAGAAGCAGAAGGAAAATTGGGAAGATTCTGCAGGAATTTTTTTACAGAGAGAATCCAACAAATACAATTAATCCAATGAAATTGATGTTTTGCTTTATTATTATTATGTAAGCCAAAATAGTCAACAAAAATAAAAATGGTGTCACGCGCGGGCGCGTGTACCTGCAAAGGAATTCTACCACCGTTTTCTTTGTTAATTTTTATCAATTCTTTCTTAAGTAGGTGGCATTTGTTCATTGGATAGAATAATACTACAACAACAACAACAATATACCCAGTATATTTTCACAAAGTGGGGTCTAGAGAGGGTAAAGTGTACGCAGCCCGTACCACTACTTCAGATGTGAGATAGAGAGACTATTTTGCGAAAGACCCCCGACTCAAGAAAAAACATTCTAGAGAATGACATAATATAAGAACAAGAAATAATAGATAGAAACAAACAACATACAAAGTAGTACTACACTCGATCTATCTGAAACAACAAACATCACCAAAACTCCAACACCAAGACACTACAAGCAAAGCGCCACGACAGCTAGTACGAATAACAAGACAAAACACATCTACCTACTAGTAGAGACGCACTCCTACCTACTACCCATCTATTTTAATTCGCATCCTCCACACCTTTCTATCTAGGATAATATCCTCAGTAAGTTGTAATGCTCCATGTCATGTCTAACCATCTTAATCTTGTTTCCCACATCTTGTCCTCTACCGAAGCCACTCCCACCTTGTCTCGGATAACCTTATTTATAATCCTATCTCTCCTAGAAACACACACATCCATCGTAGCATCCCCATCTCCGTCACCTTCAACTTTTGGATGTGAGAGTTCTTGATTGGCAACATTCCACCCCATGCAACATATAGCGGGTCTATCTGCCACTCTGTAGGACTTCCCCATAAATTTATGAGGCACTTTCTTATCACACAAAACTCCTGGAGCGAGCCTCCATTTCATCCACCTTGCACCAATATGGTGAGTGACATCCTCTTGTATCGTTACATTTTGTTGGATTATCGACCAAAGATATTTGAAATCATCTCTCTTTTGAATGACTTGAGAATCGAGCTTCACCACTACATTAGCCTCATGCACAGAACTTGCACTCCAAATATTTCGCCTTGGTCTTGCTCAACCTAAACTCTTTAGATTCTAGGGTCTGTCTCCAAACCTCCAACTTAGCATTAACTCCTCCGCGGATTTCGTCAATCAAAACTACGTCATCCGCAAATAACATATACTATGACACCTCATATTGAATTTATCACGTCAGTACATCCATCACCAAGGCAAATAAAAACGAGCTAAGAGTCGATCCCTGATGCAACCCCATCAATATGGAAAAGTGCTCCGAGTCACCTCCCACAGTTTTCATCCGAGTCTTAGTTCCATTGTATATGTCTTTTATCGACCTAGTGTACTCCACAAGAACATCTCTAGTCTTCAAGCACCTCCATAGAACCTATTTGGGGACTCTGTTGTAAGCATTCTCTAGATCGATGAACATCATGTGTAAGTCCTTCTTTCTCTCCCTATACTGTTCGACCAGTCTCTTTACGAGAAGAATAGGTTATGTAGTCGAACGACCTGGCATGAATCCAAACTGATTCTCGGAAATAGTTACGCTCCTCCTCAATCTCAACTACACTGCCCTTTTCCCAAAACTTTATAGTGTGGCTTAACAACTTGATACCCCTGTAGTTGTTACAATTTTGAATGTCACCCTTGTTCTTATACAATGAAATCATAGAACTCCACCTCCAAACTTCGGGCATTTTTGCGTTCCTGAAAATGATATTAAACAGCCCGGTGAGCCACTCCATACCTGCCCCGCCTGTACTCTTCCAAAAATCCTCTTGAATCTCATCTGACCCAGTCGTTCTATCCCTACGCATAGCACCCTTAACCTCCTCAGCCTTAATATTCCTACAATAACCATAATTGCGGCACCACTTTGAGTGTTTCAAGTCCCCCTTCACAATGTCTTTGTGCCCTGATTCATTCAAGAGTGTATAGAAGTATGACTGTCATCTCCTCGTAATGAGTACCTCGTTCACCAATACTTTGCCGTCCTCACCCTTGATGCACTTTAAATTATGTAATACTAATGAAGAGTTCAATTATATATGTAAGGTTTATCTATATAAGATTAAGTTATTTATAGTTATTTTATTTTTATCTCTATAAAATACTATTAAATTTCTTTATAATTTATATATTTGTGTTGAACTATAAGTTGGTAACTAAACATCGTATTTGATGTATTTGTTAACCAATTTAACCGGAAAAAAATATATACACATATAACAATACCATACTGTAACAAATTATTAATTTTTCAAACAAACGTAGTCACTACAACAAAGTGTAACTGTAGAACCATATCCTTTGCAAGAATGTGGACCATATTAATTAGGAGAGGAAATGGGTTCCCATGTCCTATATACCCCTAGCCAGGGCCTGAGCCTACCTTCTACTTAGAAATAAGAAATAAAAAGAAAGTTTATGAAGTAAATTATGGTTAAAAAATGAACGAATTTGTATATATAATATTCTATTACAATTTAACATAGCCTATATTAATCTAAATAAATTTCAGCCCAAATAATATTTATGTGCTTATCATTATCCAGATAAGGAATGGAAGAACTACAAATTTGAAAAAGGAAAATTCCAAACAAAAATATTGGTGGAGTTGGACCATATTTCTATTTATTGATAATGAATCAATGATATTCGTTCCGTTTCATTAATATGATGCTCTTTTTATCTTTTAGATGTTCTAAGTATTTGGTACTATTGTTATACAATATTTCGATCTTTTATAGATTTAAATTCTTTAAATTATTCATTTTCTTTTAATTTCGATATGATGTTTGCTCCTTTTAAATTATTGAACTATTCACTTATTGAATATGTTATTGTTGTTGATTATCATTAATATATCAACATATATTATAAGCATTAACATTTTAAATTTTATGTTCAATCAAATACATAACTTTACTCAAAACTCATGCAATCGCGATTGTTTGATTTTATAAGTATGATGACAAAGCTTTATTACATTTAAATAACTAGTATATCAATAAGGAATATTGACCAATGACCTCTTTAACTCAATTTTAAATTTGAAAAAAATAAAATAAATACTACGACACGCTGCTACCTAACTCCTTCAATGTTTATAATTTGTCCAAAATTTATAAACTCCTCTATCTTATTATTTTCAGAATATTAACGATTAAACTTTACGTGCAAATAACTATATTGGACTCCTTAACTCAATTTTTAATGTACCAAAATTTAGCAGTTCGAGTTTGGTAGAATGTAACAGAAAAGGTCAAAAAAGGAGGCAAGACCAAAGAAAAAATGAGTATTCAATAATTTAGTAATAAAAGAATTCAAATAGGAATAATATATAAATAGAAAAATATAAATTCTTTGGTTTGACGTTAATCAGTGGAAGTTTCTTGAATTAGTATTTTTCTTTTCTAATACGTCTTCATTTCTTTTGGTTTCCTACTCGGTACGTATTAGATATTATTAGTATTCATTGTGAAATTGGATTACTTCCTATCCATATTAGATAATTGTATTTCAGAAATAGAACGTTTCGTGTCAAGATGACTTGATTTCAAGAGCCAAATCAGACCTTTAATTAAGAATAAATAAATACGTATCACCCTATTATAAACATTCTTCAATGGAAATACGTCTCCAAATATAAAAATAGACATAAATTATAATTTCATTTTAAAAAATAAATAAAACAAGTGATGACGTGGGAAAGGAGAGTTGTTTATGATGAATAATATTACACAAACCCCTTCATTTTTCTAAATAAAAAAGAGTATAACTCTAATAAATTAGTAGTATACAAAATTAATTATATGTATTCATTCATACCAAATGAATTCGCTACACAACATATTAAAATATATTGCTAATTTATAAGAATTATTTATATTGTCTGTGCATATAATCACTCAGTCTTGATCATAATACGTAAATGAGAGAGATATGTAATTGAAACAGATTTCGAGGGATTATTCTTATGAAATTATCCAATGTTAACACTCTCCATTCATTTCAAATAAGTTGTGTTTCTTTTTGGAAAATAGCTCAAAACAAACATAAATTATGATCGAAATTGTTGTAATACATTCTAACTTTACGGGATCCTATGCCTTCCCCCTCTCCGGACTATTTTATAGTGTGGTATTGAGGGTATTATCAGCTTGCCAAGATCACTAACGAGTCGTTTGGTAGAGTGTATTAAAAAGAATAATGCATGCATTAGTCTTGTGTATTATTAGTACCTTGTTTGGTACATTTTTTTAGCCTATGTATAACTAATGCATGCATTAGTTATCTCTTTTATATATTGAAGTGTGTATTACTAATAACTCAAAATCAATGATATTAGTAATGCAATGGTTCTAATGCATGCATTCAATTATCCCTCAAAATATTTTCCACATCTTTTCCACCATATATATGGAGGATATTTTATAAAAAAAATATTTTTTTTTTAGAAATTATTCAATTCATGTTATTCTTAATACACCAAATCAAACACTAGATAAGAAAAATACAAGTATAGCTAATGCAAGCATAACTAACACAAATATTATTAATACAAACATTACTAATACATTATATTTTATATTATTTTTATATACACTCTACCACACGATTCCTAAGTCACTCAAACTAAAGTGAATATTTAAAAATTACAATAAATAATCCGAGACGAAAGGAATATTTAATTATTCACATGGCCCTAGACGTCAGTGACAAGAAAACATGAAATTGCGTGAGAAATCAGAAAGTTGAATGTGCAATATGGATTGAAGGGGTCCAATTATTTGTTTGCCACTCCTACTTTATTACTATATTTCAAGTCCCACCACTTATTTAAATTTATAAAAAGAAAAAATAATTGAAACTTTCTTATAGTTCTCAATTCTAGATCCTCCCGACCAAATCTCGAATTTGTTGTACTTGTACCTAGCAAGTTGGGAATTACTACTGGATATATATTAGAGTTGATTTTTGAAAAGTGACTCGATTTATAGTTATTATTTTAAAAAGGACTGAATTATGTAAATATCTTAATATTAATATTTTATAATATTAAAGTACATTCTATTATGTTGATGATTTTGTACTAGTATTACTCTATTAGTACGTTAGTGATAGAGTGTGGCAATAATTTTCCTTAAAACTTTTGTAATTACTGATTCATTATTTATTCATATTCTACCTTATTATGTCTTGTAATTCATGTAATTTATAAGTCACAATTCTCCTATAATTTATCCACATTGTTACAACTTATAACAAAGATTTCTTCATCAATAAATAATGGTGGTTTTACCTTATATTGGACGGGTAAAAGAAAAATATAGAGTCTATAAAAAGTGAGTAGATATTATCGGAGCTTTCGAGTAAATTCTTGTTCATAATTTGTTGTGTTATTCAACTTTGTCGGTCTATTATATCCTGAAGAGGACAAGTCAAAAAGATTATTGCTGAATCGCTAAAGATTTATAGTAGCATACTTGAATTTTCTTAAAGACAACAAATTATATGTGCCTAATAATTAGCCTAGAAATATTTTATTTTCAATTGTAATCCGATGAAAACTCACTTTTGGAATTACGAAAAAAACAACCGTTTAAGATAATAATAACTACTAATTAAATGACCATCGTCTAAGAAATCGAATTCCTGAATTTTATCGAATCCGTAACTTAATGTTTATATCCACCCATGCAACAAATAGAGATTTTTGTTCTCAATTATAGATCTTGTCAAGTTGGGACCTCAAGGCATGGAGGAACTACTGCTACAACTCTGATGATCCAGACCATACAGTATGGTTCAAAGCACTATAAAGGTCCAAAACCTAGCTACACTAATAAATAATATCGACCTTAGGGGCGGTCCGATGACTAAGCTCCTGTCATGTGCGCGATCCGTGGAAGGGTCAGACCACAACAGTCTATTGTACGCAATCATACCTGCATTTGTACCAGAGAATATTTCCACAGCTTAAATCCGTGACCTCCTGATCACATGACATCAACTTTACCAGTTACTCCAGTCTCCAAGGCTCCCTTTCTAATTAGGGCTACCAAAATAATTTTAAAAAAGAAGAGCAATTATTTAAGTCGATCCACTAGATATTAGATATGAGTTAAATAATTGATTTTCTTAAAATGGATTAAACATGGATATTATCCATTAAAAAATTGATATTCATAATCGATATTCATTTGTTTGCCTATTATTTTCATGGGTTTTTATCTTTTAGGAATTTAAATTTATTTTGGCATTTAACCTGTGTCTCACATGATTATTTCTAAACTGTCGGTTAAACCATTTTCTATTCATATTAAATATGAGTGAATCGAATATTTTATCTATTTTTGACCCGTCCATAACTAATTCGATTCATTCATTTGCCACTTCTAATCGACGTAGAGGCGAATTGAAAATTTCGATTTTTTGGTCAGAGAAATCATTGCCTGCATTATTTGAGGGACAATGGATGCAGAATTGCTGTGTGTATATCCATTGTTTTTTTAAATTTTTAAATTTTATTTTGAAAAGGTAATTTGTTTTAAAAGGGTGAAATGTTCTACTTCAGCCACAAAAAAAAAACAAAAAAAAACGCACCAAAAGTTTATATTTTGGCTACTTCGGTAAAAAAAAAAATTTCTTTTTTTTAATTTCGGTCATAAACTCGTGCTTTACCTACGCATTCAATGAATTCCACCATGAACCGTGAGCGAGCAAAGACATGCAACTTCCATTTTTAAAGTACACAGTCACGTGTATATCCCCTCATTCACATAAAATATTTTAGATTGTGATTTTAAAAAAAAATCAAGCAAATTAAAAATTTATGAAAAATATTAAATTGACATATAAAATTTTATAAATGTTAGCTGTCAGTCTAATGATTTGTCAATCTCAAAACAAAATTTAATAATAACCTAAAAAAAGGATTATTTGCATACATCAGCCTGCATGGTTGCACATTTGTATTATTACACAAAGCAATAATGCATAATATAATTTCCTTACCTAATGACCAAAATGAGGTTAAATATACTTCATTCATCTTAAAATAAGTATAGTTTTAGCTCTTTTCGTATTCATTAAGAAAAATAATAAATACAAGACATCACTTACTAAGTTATCTTTATTTATTAAATGTTCGTTTGCTAATTGAACACTAAAAATAATTCTTTACTACAAGGATATAGCTGAAAATAAATAGTACTAATTATTGTCATGTATTCATAAAGCAATATTTTATTGGGATTTTTTTCTTTTGCCAAAGCCATTTACTTGTTTTAACCAACGGTTTAATGTTGCCAGTGGCACAGGGCACTAAATGTCATGAGTGTTTTTACCAGTAGTGTTTGCACTAAGCTTGTAGTTCCTTGATCTTCGATTCTAACTGTTATTCATATTTTTTTTACATCAAGTATTATATTTAATTTTTTGAACTGTTTGACAGGTTTTGAGTTGGGGTTTGTCGAAAACAACCTCTATGAGATAGAGATAAGGTGTGTGTATACTCTAATTTCTCCAAATCCTATTTGTGGGATTTCACTAGGTCTGTTGTTGTTGGTAAAGCCATACTTATTTTAAAACGGAGGGAATAAAACGTTAATCACGTTGAGGTTCAAATTTAGAATCTATATGATTTGATAGACTAGCAATAGGGAGAATACTAATAATTAATACTATTCTTAAAGTGCTCAATGTATATGATGCCAATAATTGATCAAATCAAAATAAAATTTTAGGGGTCAACTATACGACACAATTCAAACTAGGTCATGTATAATGATTTCCATGTTTTTCAATTTACAAAATATGTGTCTTCTTTTTTTAAAATAAAATAAAATAATAATGTGTCCTTTTCTGATTGGGTGTAAATGTTATATTTATTTTGTTTATTAAATAAATTTTAAAATAATTTTCATTTTGTTTTACTCAAAAGACAAATGCCCTCACACTATAAGAGAACATGTAATTAGCTACGGATTTATCAGTAATCCCCAGCTAATCCTTGCTAAAACGCTCTTAGCTAATTGAATTTTCTTAAAATATGTCGCTAATCCGTAGCTAAATGAGATTAGATAGGATTTTTGCTATTTAGCAACGAAAATTTATCCATCGCTAATTCCTTATTTTTTAATAATGTTATTTTATTCTTCATTTGTCACGCCAGCAGCGAGTGCCAAGTATAATGCTCACACTTTATAAGTTTAGTTGATTCAACAAAAAGCGCATAATCAAAACAAATATTCGATACTATCAATGCTTAAGAGAGCATCTTTAAATTTACGTGCCTAAATGAAAAATTGTTTCAACTTTCTGTTATATGACAACAAATATATATATAGTGTTTGTAAATTATAAAATAAAATAAATAGAACTGTTTATGACTCAAATCTTTTTTTGCTTTTTCTGTAATGTCACATTGATTTCACAAGTAGGCAAAAAAATTGTAAGAAAAATTTGAACAAGAAAGTGAAAGAAGGCCCCATAATATGATTTTGATATCTGCATTTATTGATATGTTCACATCGATTATTTTTAAAAAGATTTTCTCATGTTGTATTAATGGTGGATTAGTTTAATCTTTATGATGATTCCGGAGAAACTAAGAAGAGATGGAAAAATCTAACGATTGATAGATCTTTAATAATATTATAAATCGTTCATGATTTATTTTTAAAAAACTTTAAAACAAGTAAAATCAAATAAATATTATCGTGCTACTGTTGTTTGCCTATAACACTAGATGAGTGACTACGATAGAAAGCCCTTTACACTGTTATGCTTCACATTTATCTGGTACCACAAAGGTACAGATTTACTTGAATTCAATATTTATTTCTTTTCCCCTTTACTCAAAAAATGATACATGCCTTCATTTTATTCGTAATTTGTCACACCATCGTGAGTATATTACACACACTTTGTAACGATTCAACAAAAAGTGCATAATCGAAGCAAATATTCGATACTATAAGTGCTCAAAAGAAGCACCTCTAAGTTTAAATGTCTAAATGAAAAATTATGCCAACTTTAAATGTCTCCATACGTGTTTAGTCAAATATATCGACGAATGTAATGTGACGATAAATGTAGTGTTTCTAAATCTATATATAATATAAAGGAATGTCATAGATAAGGTGATGTGGCAACTCTCAATGACCTCCATTCATATTTATCTTTTTTCTCATTTTTTTACTTCATTTTTTTAATTAATTAATCAATTTATTTAGTAACTAAAAATCTATCATATTTAATATTACATCTAATTATATCTCATAAGTTTACAATAAACCTCCATCTATTTGTATTCTCTACTTAAATAACATGTCTCCTCAACTTCCTTATACTTAATTCTTATGATTTAACCAATATATATATAGGTGATGTAGCATACCTCTAAAATCAAAAATGACATTTTTCTCTTAATTTTTTTCCACATGCATGGTATGATTCTAATTTCCACGAGTATGCATGCATTATATTGTCTCCCCTCTTCCATCTTCATTTTTCTTTCTTTTTTTGGCCTAAAGGAAATGTACAATATGAACTTTCTTTTTAGCTTACTAACGTAAATTAATGAATTCCAACTCTCAATTCATATTTCTTTTATTTTTTGTTTGTGGCATATTTTATTTTTTCTTGATCTTAATTCCTTTATCTTCCTCAATTTTACTATTGTACTGTTTGATTTTTTATGTTATATTAATAATATTCTGAATTTTTAGATTGTTGTTTAAAGAAAAAAACTATTTAGATGATAAGTGTGCTAATGAACCTTATCGGATTCTTAATCTTTATCTGAAAGGTATATATATGTTACATAACACATTATTTTAGCATGTTTTAAACTCCTTTGTGCAATATATACATAGTTATTCAAAATTGTCATTTGACTTATGTTAGCCTGTAATTTTTTCAGGAAAATAAAAGGAAAAAAGCTCTAAAATAAGTTGTTTGGTTAAGAAAAAAGTCTTTTCAATAAGAACGATTCATTGTGGAAAGCCCTCATGAACTTTGAGAGAAAAATTACTTGAATATGAATATGTATTCGTCAATAAGTATCAAGATTTTTTCTCTTTTGATTATGTTATACTTGTATACCTTTTCATTTTTTTGGTGATATCATGGCATTACTAATTTTGGTGATCATTAATTTATTGCTTGCTGAAAAATGTATTTTCTTAGTAGTTCCTTCTTTATTTCCTAAGGCGGAGGATGAGAATACTGATATCGAATTAAAATTTCTAGGGTATAATTTTTGTTTTCTATTTTGTGTTGTCATAGTGATACAAATATATACAGTCAAAGCCGGTTAGTACTTGATTTTTAACATTTGCCTTGTTTGTTCCTGTTTTCTTATGTAAGAATTATAGCCAATAATATGTTTGGTGGTTGTATTTTCTTGTGGTTTTAGTTTTGTTAGTTTTTGTTTCATGTTTCTTTTATTGAGAATGGTAATTTTGACTGTTTTAAGAAAAAAATGCAGCTCATTTAACTCTTATGTATTTCAGTTACAATTTTTTTTTAATAATTTAATCAATATAATTAAATAAAATTTTATCTATTCTTTCTCTATTAAGATTTATAAAATATTAGTTTTAAATTTACTGATATCCTTTCGAACAGCGCAAAACGATGTATACACAAGGTGATGTGACACCTTTCAATGACCTCCAATTACATTTATTTTGTTTTCTCTCATTTGTTAGCCATCTCTCTCTCCATTCACAATATATTAATATCACAATAATCTACTTTAAAGTACTTTTTATTCTACTTATATATTTTATTTAAAAAGTTATCTCCATAACTCACACCACTTCACATTCATAACTTCTATTCAAATAATATCTATTAATATTGAGTCTTTAACTCACATATTCTCATGTTCATAACTCCTATTTCTAATAGTTTTCATTAATTCTATGTCTTTTCAAGTCTATAACCCCAAATAATAATTTACTTATAATTTTGACACCTTATCATTATTTTTTCAACATGAATGTTCATTTACTCACAAGTGAAAAACGATAAATGACCAACATGAGTTGTGGTGCAGTGGTGGGACTGCTCCACCCTTAACCAAAGGTCTCGGGTTCGAGCCCTGGGAATGGAGAAAATTCTGCTGGGAGCGCCACCCGCAGAATGGCCCCTGCAGTGCACAATCCGGATTAGTCGGGGTTCCAATGCGGGTACCGGACACTGGATGGGAAACCAAAAAAAAACGATAAATGCATTTAGAATAAGGAACTCGGATTCTTACCTAATTTGAGAGAAGGTGACAGTCCTGTCTCTTTATAACTATTTACTTGATGATTTCAACGTTGATATTTGCTAATTAGAAGGTAAAAGGAGAAATGATCAATACTCTCTTTTGCTCTCACTTCCTTTCCTTATTATGATATGCCAAAAAAAAAAAAAAGAGCACAACATATCAAAAAGCAACAACACAAATTATTCGTGAATTCTTACATAATATATGCGAGTTTTATGTTTTGTTATCATTATAAGCTTTATTTTCTTTCACCATTTGAAAATAATCTTCATAATATAATAAAAACAAGTAATGATAATATGATTAGACAATCAAGTGAATATAAAATTGATCGAAGAGAAAATATTAATTTTTTAATAACCGCCCAAAGGGCTGCCAATTTTCCTAGTTATAAAATAAAATAAAACAGTTTATGACTCAATCAATAAAGGAAACGTCGAGATATAAATAATACAAAAAGATTGCATAACTGTCACATTGCTTTCACAAGTAGGCAAAAAATTATAAAGAAAAAAAAGTTGAATAAGAAAGTGAAAGAAGGCCCCATAATATGATTATGATATCTGCATCTGTTTATATCTGAACACATCTATTGTTTTCAAAAAGCTAAGTTTTTCTGATGTTGAGGGATATTAATGGTAGATTTAATCTTTATGATGATTCCGGAGAAACAACAACAACATACTCGGTGTAATTTTGGTAATCTAAGCCTTGCTTCTTCTGGCCGGCTCGTATTAGCCTGTGCTTTATTACAGGTAGTCATTCCCCCGTTCCTTTAGTCTTTTCAAGGGTACTTTTTTTTTAAGTCGCGGTCATGTCTTGCCCCCCCCCCCCCCCCCAGTATAGTGACCGCTTCCATGTTTTCCCCGAATTTCATCAGTTCTAGGCTCAACAACGTAGAACACATTATGAGAGATGTTGAAGGGGGCTGGTTGCTCCGTTATATGCATGCTAATGGGGCAAGTATGTTTTTCATTGTGGTTCAGCTTCATATTTTTCGTGATCTTCGTTTTCTTTCTATACGCAATTCAAGATTTCGTTTGTGTTCATGTTGGCGATTTCTGATGTGAATTCGGCGGGAAGGCAGACTGTTGATACTTATTTGATTCTAAACATCTGGTCTGGGGATTTTTCTAAAAAATTGTAAATATCCTTGCATTGCCATTTAGGCTTAGGCTTCAAGGAAATATTCGAATGTTGTAGGTAGAATCCGAGAAAGATAGAGTGTAACGAGACTTTATCCCTATCCCTGGAGGTAGAGAAGCTGTTTTCGAGAGACTCTCAGCTCGCGTAACCCACATCAAGGTAGTTTAAAAAGGAAAATATAGAAATAGAGAGGGCATAGCAAATAATAGAGAAACGTAACACTTAACATATCCTTAATAAAATGGTAAATAGTTTATGATTCATTTAAGAAAAGAACTTTAAAACAAATAAAATCAAATAAATATTATCGCGTTACTGTTGTCTGTCTATATATCAGATGCTTGTTTCATAAGTCCTACATTTATCTGGTACCACAATGGTAAAAGTTTATTTATTTCTGTTATTTCCTTTGCCGAACTACTTTTATTTGTGTTTCATCGAGCTGAAGATCTATTGCCAACCTCTCTACCTCCAGGGTAGGGGTAAGGTCGATGTACACCTACCTTCCCCTTATCCCACTTTGTGAAATTACACTGGATATGTTGTCTTTGTTTAGTTATTAACTACTAAGATTAAATTATTTTGAGGGGGTAGGGAAATAGAGTAGAGATTAAAGATCTGAAACCAACAAATCTAATGCAAATGTAATTTAACAAAACATGTGCATAAATTGGAGAAACTAGAAGGAGAATGGATTTAGATTTCATTCAAAGATACAAACAAATATGCAGGTGAAAAATGATGTTTCCAGCCAAAAAAAATCACTATATACATATATATGCAGGTCCCTAAGTACATCAAAGATCAATATAAATACTCCTTAGAGCTCGCGGCGACATCAAAAATTGGCAAGGCTACACTCTCTAAAAATCAAAAGGTGGTTACAAGACCTATACCAAGTTCCTCTGCAAGTTCATCCCATACAGGAAGGAGAGTCAATAATACAAGGAATATAGCTACACCAAGAGCTGCTTTTCTCCAAGTTCCGACCTCTGTTACATCGTTCAAGCATGGTTTCTCCGGTGACCTCTGTATGTCAAATAATTCGAGATTTTAACTTCTAAACGACTATAACTCTTATACCATATAATAGGACGGAGATATAATTACACGATCATTATATTTCATACAGCATTGTATTTTTGTTACCTGACATATAAGCACATATAATCCCCAAGGAAGTGATAGAGGTCCACCAAGCTGATAGTAACAAAAACAGAAAGTTTTTGAGTGACTGATTGTACAGTTTGCAACACCAAAGCAAAAGGAGAAAGGGTTGACATGTAAAAGGCCATAAGCAATTTGACCCTAATACGCGCATGCAATAATAAGTAAACAAAGGTTCCAGGATTGACAACCTAATACTCCTTCCGTTTCGATTTGGTTGTCTGGTTTTGACTTGGCATGGAGTTTAAGAAAGTAAAAGAAAACTTTTTAATCTTGTGGTCTTAAACTAAAGATATGTGAAATGTACCAAAATTCTCTTTAAACTTCTGGTCTTAAACATGCCATGTGGAATATTGGAATTAAAGAGTTGCCAAAAAAGCAAAGAGGCATTCTTGAAACGTACTAAAGGGGAAAGTAAGACAAACAAATTGAAACTGAGGGAGCACTATTACTAGTTTACTACAACTCAACAGTAGGGGGGGTTGGGGTTGGGGTGGGTTTTTTGGACAAATAGAGTAGAGACACTTGACAATGATTGAATATGTGAATCACATGCATTTGTTCTACATATGAACACCAAACTAAGAAAACATATTAGTTGGAAAACTTCAGAGCAATGTAAAGATTTATAGTAAGCTCTATCCAAATATCAAATGACAAAAGAATGCTTACCACACCCAAGCCCAGAAGTGAATACGTTGCCAAACCAAAACCAATCAGTGAACCTTTTCCAAAGGCTCCCTGTCGAAAACAAAAGATGAGGTTGACATTCATCATACTTTATCTGGGACAACCAATTATCTCTTATAGCCAGGAAAGCGCTTCATTTTCAAAAAAGGTAATAATTCTTCATAAAAAGGTCAGCAAAATATTTTGGGAAACCAATTTCTCTAAGCATGCTAAAAAGTTTCAACAGCTCCTATCTCGCTAGGAAACCCTAATGTGTGCAATACTAGAATCACATAGGACCTGTAAGTCTATTAGTATTATCATTTCACGCTTTGCACCATTCAATCATCTAATACTATGTAAACAGCAGCCTACTTTCAAGGTTACTGACTTATCATTCATTTGAATTTAGTAGGATGCTGTTGATTATGCTTTGAGATTAACCTTCACAGTTTCCCAAGTTCATAAAAACAATTTGACAATTAAGAATGCAACGGCTACCTGCACAGCTCTCCCACCATCAAGACATCCAACTGGTAGCATATTAAAAGCTGATGTAGTCAAGCCACACCTGTCAAATGAAATTTAGAGCAAGCATGCTAAAGTTCAGCCAACAGAATTACTTGCAACAAACTCAAACTTACCAGCCAGCAATCACAAGAGGATGGATTGAAACGATTGCTCCATGCATTGCTCTGCGAATGAATGCACATTAGCTCAAATGTTATATGCTAAAGATTCAAATAAGTGAAATGTAACATTTGCCAATTTGGAAAAATCAAAAAGTTCCCTGGTTTTAAACAAGCACATAACTGTTAAGGTCTTCTTTTTAAAAACAACTATATTTACGTACATCAAAGTGATCAGCCTACAGATATAGAGGTTTTGACAAAGGGAATTTTCATATTATCGTAGGAAAACAATTTAAATGCACATTCCGAAAATGGTTTTCCAAGAACTTCATGGTTTTGCTCCTGGTGGAGGGTTTCACTTACCCATAACCAAGAGTGGCTCTGCTAATAAGCCCAAGAAGCAAAGAGCCCTGAAAAAGTGTGCTAGGAACCTGAACCAACTCTGCAGCAGCAGCAGGATTTGATGACAGTAACAGGCCAACTGCAAACATGGAAGAAGACAATGCAGCACCAGCGAAAGGACCCGCAAGAGAAATGTCTACCTTTGCTTTGCGATCAGGAAGAATAGATTTGAACTGCAGGACCCAAGAGAAGTTCATTAATGCATATGTTTTATGCTTGAAGGAGTGATGATGAATCTGATGGAATAGCAAGGTTTGATAAAGTAGATTAATCTAGCACAGATCCCTCCATGCTAGACTCCACCATTGTCAAATCTCAAATCTGTTATATATGAAAAGGGCAGCCCGGTGCACTAAAGTTCCCACGATGCGTGGGTTCCGTGGAAGGGCCGGACCACAAGGGTCTATTTTACACAGCCTCACCTTACATTTCTGCCAGGGGCTGTTTCCATGCCTTGAACCCGTGACCTCCTGATCACATGGCGGCAACTTTACCAGTTACTCCAAGGCTCCCCTTCAAATCTGTTATATATGACTTAAACAAAATATGTGATGCTTAAGAAGGGAAAGCATGCCAGTGTACTACACATTGACATTGTTTGAAATGTTACATTGACAACATCTCATTCAGCAAAGGTAACATTTGATTCTCCTTCCACTTCTTTTCTTCTCTCCTCAATCACAGCCTACATTTAGAACTTCTTTTTTGATAACCGTGGTGTTTGTACTACTTGCACGCACCTCGACTAATTCCACGGGATCCTTTATCACAAGCTTGAACTAAGAAAAATTCTAAAATCATAGAAGTCCTAGATAAAGTGACCACCAAATGGCTAAGGAAAAGGAAATTGAAGAATATCATTAGCGAAATTGAAGAATATTATTAACAGTCCAAGAGATTAATGTCCATGCACTATAGCATACTACAGCACCATCGTCGAACTCCTCATGTTCTTCATATAGTTTGGAAGAGGTTGCAACCAGAAGAAATTCTAGTTTTGCTAGTAGCATATATATATATTGCTAGCAGCTTATCTATACAACAATTGGGAAAGAGAGGGGAACATCTGGAGTATTACTTTCAGAAGGAGCCTGCAAGATTGGGAGTGTGAAGATTTTTGAACTTATTAGCTTCTATTGAGAACCAGAGCACAACAGAATCATAGGTAGACAGAATCTCATGGGGTAGTTCTAGCAAAGGCATATACACAGTTAAGGCTGGCTATAAGCATCTGTGCTCTCAAAATGAAATGATTGAAGACTGGCCTTGTAAGCTTATTTGAAGGACTAGACTTCTCACCAAGGTGATCTGTTTTACCTGGACAGCTTTAATGGGGTCTGCTTGACCCAAGTTAACCTTAACAGAAGGAGCTTTCAGTTGGTTAATAGATGCCACATGTGTCAGAGGAACCAGGAGTACATTGACCATCTACTCATACACTGCCCAGTTGCAGCAGAACTTTGGAGCTTTTTCTTCTCTATTTTTAGACTGGAGTTGAGTGCAGCCTCACTCGATTAAAGATGCCTATGAAAGCTGAAGTTTTTGCAGAGTTGATGAAGCCATCAAAAAGTTCTGGAGGATGATCCCAGCTGCTATCTTTTGGTGTTTGTGGAATAAAAGAAATCATGGATGTTTTGATGGAATTTCAACTCCAACGCACACCTTGAAGGCTAACTGTTTAGTCAACCTCTACAGCTGGAGTACCCTTACCCAGTAAAGGCCCAATTAATTTTTTGGATTTTGTTAGCTCCTTTTTTTTGATGACGATTGTTAGCTCCTTAAACTTAGCAAGCTAGCAATCTTCATAAAAAAAAAGGAGCTAACCAAATCTAAAAAAATTAATTGGGGCTTTACATATATGTACTGCCATACTGGAGCTAGCATACTTTTGCTTTTGTACTTATTCTGCATCTTCTTGATGACTTTCAATGATCTCTCTTACTTCATAAAAGGAAAACACTGTACAACAATCCCCAGTACTAAATGCATTCAGCCATCTGGCCCTCATCTGGGCAGAAATGAAATGTAACCCCCCTCCCTGCCACAAGAAAAACCCTATTACTGCTGTCAAGAATAGTTAGTAAGAACTAGCGCATCTTTGACGAGCAGGGAGAGTGTGTCATGTAACACAGGGTTTAAGCTCTAACAATGAAAACAAGTCACGTAAAAGCACCACTTTAAATGCAAACAGCACTTTGAGGACTATTCAGAATATTGGATCTATTTGCACAAATCTCTAAGAGAGTTCAAAATCCTTAGCTGCCAACTTTTCCGTTTCCAGCATTGACAAGTGATAACAAAATATGCTAACCTGAGTGATTGCACCAAAGCTTCCAAGAGTGATGTTTGGAATAAAGTAAGGAATGCTTAGTTTCACATTCCTTGGAAATGCAGCCAGAAAATGCCCGATTTCCTGCAATAAAACAACTCTTGATGTAAAATTGAACAGGATGAATAAATTCTGAAGAACAGAAATTAAGATATAAAACCACCAGGAGAGACTAACACCTGTCCCATTTTCTCTTAACAAATTTTATCTTTTATTCTAAAATTAAGATATTTTGGTATGTTTGCAATGACAAATGTGAAATGCAAAAGGGTAAGCTTTTTCCACAATCAAAAGAAAATGGCATAGCAGCAACTTCTAGTTTTCATGCAAAGCTACAACTGTCTTCAATCAGTCTGACATCTGCTTCTTCCTCATAATAGTGTGGTCCCCCTCTTCCTTGTCAAAGCTTAGTTATCCGTGAATGAGAATCATTTTTCTTGTTGACTCGTAGCTCCATGGTTAGTCAGCTCAAAAGCTAGTTTTGACTCTTTGATCGTCAAGAAATAAAGTTGTGATTACCTGAGACGAGGTTGACCTTCTTTCTGCCTTAGAAGAAGTATATACCTTAAGCCACGTGACCTTAAGGTCACTCTGCTTCCTGAACGAGTCAGCAGGCCTCCTGCAAAGGCCCTGTCCATCATGTTGCTCTAAACTTCCATCACCAAGATAAATAACATAAGAGATAAGGAATCTCCTTGTCTCAGACCCCTTGAGCTACCAAAAAATCTGCACGGACTCTCGTTAACCAAAAGAGAGAATCTGGCAATAGATATGGAAAATCTAATCCATTTTCTCTGTTTGTCCCTAAATCCCATTTTCATCATAGTGAAGACGAAAAATTTCCAGTTCACATGGTCATAAGCTTTCTCAAGGTCCAACTAGCATAAAATCCCCGACTCTCCCTTCTTTCTCCTCGAATCCACCCCCTCATTTTCCACTAAAAGTTTCATCCAAGATTTGTCTCCCTTCCACAAATTCATTCTAAGAAGAAGACATCGTCTCATCTAGCACCTTTTTCAGTCTACTAGCAAGCACCTTAGATATGATCTTATAGATTCTTTCTAGTAGGCCTATAGACTCTTATACTCATTGCTCCTTCCTTTTCTGGCACAACGGTAATAAAAGAGCATTCAAGCTTCTTTCAAACTCCTTGAATGGAAGTATTGCTAGTTGTTGCAGGAGAAGTGTATAGCTAGTTTAAATTTAGCTAAATGCATACAGGTGTTTGTAGCATTACATGTAGTAGTGTCCCAAATCAAATGCATACATTGCAAAACGCGCCTATATAAGAACTTAACAGTAAGATGGTTCAATCCATCCACTCAATTTTTTAGACTAACCACTTTTTCATGATCAACGTTGCATTTTGTTGTAAACTACCAAAACTAAATCAGTAAAGTGCATCTTCAGTGTTTCATCAGGGCGTTTTCCTTATTATCCAGGGTAATTATGAGTTCAGTAATCATAGGGAGCATATTTAGCATATCTATACAAAAAATGTATGTTTCTGTTGAGACTGTTCTTCTATTTTCAGAGTAACCATATCTATAACTTAAACCATAGAGCTTCCTCTCAGAGGCAAAGAAATGTGTTTGTAGTATTTCTATCTAGTTTAATTATTCTTTTCTGAATAGAATAAAACAATACTCAACCTAACTGACATAATTAATCTTGACAAAGAAGGAAATCAAAAGCTTAACTTAAACCATTCTATCATAAATCAAAGATAAAACTGGGAACTTTTGAGAAATTTTTCATGTTTCTTTTGGCCTTGGCTTACTCCGTCAATAACAGAGAATCCCACACAATCAACTAAAAGGATAACAAAGAAATCTTACATGAAATAACTGGACACTCAACACACCATATGCCAGTGGTAAAGCAGAATCCACAAACGGTACTAAAAGCTGCATATCTGGTGGTTCAACCGCATTTGGATCTGTAAAGTACTTAACTACCTCAGGCGGAAGGCGAGTTATCTGCTCAACATAAATTTAAGTCATCAAGTCAATTTTGAAAAAAAAAAACAAAAAAAAACTGACAATTTTATGAGAAGAAGTAAAAGAATTCTAAAGTCAAATCACAAGGATAATTAGCATACCTGAGACGCAATTCCTAGCTCCACAGAGGAACCAATCGTGAGAAGGAACAACAAAAAAGCAATTACATATTGCCAGAGAGTTGTTGGACCTGGTTCAGAAACTTCTTTCCGCAACATACCAAAGCTGACTCTGGGCCCACCACGCGGGTCTGGCCCCTCTGAATTAGGCTCCTCCACCATGAACAGGTTGTACTTATCACCCATAATTTCTGATAACTGACTTTGAAGTTTGGCGAAAACATCCTCCCTCTTTCCTCTAAGATTCCCAAGGAAAAGAATGCCCTCTCCAAGATCTCCAAATGGTTCTTCTTTAGTCACCCAAAAGGTAGAGTAGCCAAACAACTTTTCCTTAATGATCTTCACATCACTGGGATCAACCTTTTCTGGTCCAAGAAGTTCCATCAACTTAAAAGAATCTACTTGGAAATTGTTATAAGTTGATCCAACAGTGGATATTGTTGGCTGCCAAGAAAGTAAACATATTCAGTACATCGGATTCTCTTCTTCATTTCTTTAATGTTTCTTCATATCCTGCAGCTACTCTTTATTTTTTATCATTTGAGTAACGCCTCTGATGAGCTTCTTATGACTCAACAGAGATCACTTGAACATTTTCCAACTACAATGTAATAAAGGATAGCTATTTGACACTTTTCTTGCTATCTTAATGACCAGATAAGTCTCTTAAAATTCACAGATATCTCAGGCCACAACTTTTTTTTGTCCTAGTCAAAATAATTTAACAGTTGAAACTAAACAGTATACAAGGGTGAAAAGCCTTTGGTATTGCAGTCTCCAAAGTAACTAGTTGTAAGATTTCCAGTAGGCATTTGCTTTTAAGCTTTCTATTGAAGATCAATTTTTCAACTAATCAATATTGCCTATGCATTCCAGTGTTGCATAGTCTCAGAAGGGTTAGATGTTCGAAGTTCTACCAGGAGGTTGTTTCCAAGAACACACCGCAACAGAACAACCTAACCATTTCTTTCTGTCAAGGATAACGAACAAAGGCAAACAGAAGATGGAGATTTCAAGCAGAACACTAGCAAATAACTTTCAATGTTCCTCTTCATTGCCGTAAAATGTTTCCTATCTGTATAATCAAGTCAGTAGCCACTAGCCAGGATAAGAGGCATATGAATACATAGCTGGCAGAATCAGTTCTCCTACTCTAGAAGCCTATGACATAGTACAACAACCAGAAGCATGACGAACAACATTGATATGCTAATACTTATATCAGTTATCAGTTAAATACACATCCTTTCTCGTATTTTCCCCTAAAGTTTCCTCCTTTCATCGGCACCAAACTCTAAAAATGTAACAAGAAACTTTTAAAATTTAGTAAATAACTACACATCAACACCAATCTAGTTGGGCCGGGGTCTGCTATATGAATCCTTTATATTCATTTCTGCTCTATTTCAGTATGTTTCATTTAAATACTCAATTTTAAAACAAAATTAGAGAGTTGCTTGTCTTCATTTCACTTCCTTGAATTAACTACTAATGCACAGAGTGCCCTTGCTCGTTTAGTTATCAATTAATCAACTTTAAGAAGATTTGCACTTATCCCAACACTAACATAAATATCTCTAAACAAACTTAAAACCAACTCTATGCTAGCGGTTGGCCATTGATTTTGGAAGTAGATTTTGAAAATTTATCATCAAATATCTAGTTAGCCATTGAGAACCATGAGGTCTCAGATTCGATCCCAACAGAGACAAAAAAATAGGTGTTTCTTCTCATCTGTCCTAGCCTTGGTGGGCTACTTGTTGTTGGTAGGAAGTGGCAAGTATCCCGTGGAATTAGTCGATGTGCGCGAAAACTGGCTTGGACACCACGGTTATAAAAAAAAAAAAAAAATAGCTCAAACCCTTTTTTCGGTTTTTGAGACTTCCACTTTCGAAACTTCAAATCTTTTCCAAGTAAAATGCATGTTTAAATACAAATTCAAATTCCAAAACTCACAACTTCAAAAACTCAAAATTTCAAGTTTCAACTTCAAAATTGCCAAAGGAAGCCACTCCCTACATTTCAATTTATTTATCTTACTTTTCATTTTAGTTCATTTCAAAAAGAATGACTCTTTCCTTTCTTTTTTTTTTCTTTGTATCTCTTTAATTAAAACTTTCCACACGACATATTTAAGACGACAAAATTAAAAGACATTTTGATACATTCTACGTATTTTTAATTTAAGACCACAAAATTCTAAAGTCAGCTTGCAAGTATCTAGCTTAAGCAGACAAGTTGCAAGTAGCTTACGCAAGCAGCTTATGCAAAGCCTTAGCAGCAACTTTCTCACGCTTGCAATCAAATAGGCAGCTTACAAGTAGCTCAAACAGAAAATTGCAGGGTAGCTCAAGCCAAAAATTGCAAAGTAGCTCAAGCAAGCAGCTTCCGAAAAGCCTTTCAGCTGTTTTCTAAAAAAGCCTCGCAGCAGCTTCTTTTCTTTACTTTCTTAAACTACGTTCCAAGTTAAAATAAGACAAACAAATTAAACCGAAGTAACTAAATTTTTCCTTAAAGCAAAAAAACATAAGAAAAACTCACCCTGGACGAAATAGACACGGGAGAATCCTCCTCGTCACTTCCCTCACCACCCCCTACATATCAATTTGTTTGGCCAAAAGGGAGCTACTCCCTACGTTTCAATTTGTTTGTCCTACTTTACTTTTTAGTCCATTTCAAAAATAATATCTCTTTCCTCTTTTTGGCAACTCTTAGTTCCAAGTTTCCTTTTTCCGGCAACTCTTTAATTCCAAGTTTCCTTTTTGACAACTCTTGAATTCCAACTTGCGAGATGACATGGTTAAGACACCACAAGATTAAAGTACATTTTGGTACATTCAACATATCTTTAATGTAAGACCACAAAATTCAAAATTTTTATTACTTCCTTAACCTCCGTGCCAAGTTAAAACATGACGATTACTTTTTTAAACTCCATGCCAAGTCAAAATCAAACAAACAAATTGAAATTAAACTCCGTGCCAAATCAAAACCAAACAAACAAATTGAAATTAAACTCCGTGCCAAATCAAAACCAACCAACCAAACAAATTGAAATTAAACTCTGCGCTAAGTCAAAACTAAACACAAACAACTTAAAATTAAACTCCGCGCTACAAACCAAACATACAAATTGAAAATTAAACTCCGTATCAAGTCAAAGCTAGACAAACAAATTAAAACGAAGAGAAGAGATACTCACCCTGGACGAAATAGACACCTGAGAATCCTCATCATCACTTCCCTCACCATCATTCCTTTCTTCATTTATCTCTTCAGTTACAGTAGCTAAATTAGAAGAATCCTTTTCCAATTTCCCATCACTATTATTATTATTATTGCTGCTCCCGCTCCCATTTCCACTATTATTACTACTACAACACCTAATAATCAATTTTCCGAAATTCCGTTTCGACATTTTCTTCATTTGGATTTTTCTACTGAAATTGTAAGTAATTATTGGAGAGTGATGATTTATACGGAACCGTAAGTTCATTGTACTGAAACTGCAGCTCGTTAATGTTCCCATAGTGAAGCGAAAAGCCAAACAGGTAATTGAATTTGTTGCTGCTTTTGTATTGCAATGGTGAGAATTTTAATTGGAAGAGAGTTGGAAGGACAAGACGAAGTTGAAGGGCTGTTTGGCTGATTTTGAGGTTTAGAAGAATATCTTCTTTTTTTTATTCTTCTTGATATTTTTTGTTTTTACATTTGTTTTAAATATGAGAAAAGTGCAATGTGGCCCTAGAGGTTTGAGGTTGCTCTTTTGGGTCCATCTTTTTAGGGATTATTAAGCAAATTAGTATTTATCATGTCTAAAATAAGTGAATTTTTCAAAGTCCAAGAGAATTGTTGGAACTTTTTTCCGTATTTACCCTTTCATTTAATGAGGTTATTAAGTATTTCACATTTGCTAAGAGAATAGGTTAAGAATAATTAAAAGGGGTAAAAGTGGAAAGTAGCCTACAATTTATGTGCTTAAATATTTTTCTTAAAGGGTGTGCCATATCCCAACAATTCAATTATTTTGGACTAGAGGGAGTATCAATCATGTCTTGATTTAACATAAATAAGACCGATACAAAGAATGATGATTTTATACTTAAAAGCAAATCTAAATCTGACAAACTATGTAAAACTCTCATCTAAATGACCTTTGAATGATGAAAAACTATACCGTCAACAACAAAGCAATGAGTATGACTCATCAGGTCGTTTACGATGGATTCATCAAATTTCAGGTCAATCGAAGATCATGAAATTCAAGACCGTCAAGTTATAACCAAATTTGAAAACAATTGTTTTAGGCATAGTTAATAATTAAATGATTTGATATAGATATTCATTCTTCTTTTATAATTAGCCTAATTGTTACTTGTTAGTAGTTAATTAGGCTCACCGTACCATTCGGTGATTTAGTCTACTAGATTTAGCCTAATTATTCGTAGTAGTTAATAGACTCACCATACCATTCGGTGATCTATTTATCAAATGTGGCCAAGTCCAACCTCTTTTATAATTTACCCGTACAACAACAACAATATACTCAGTATATTCACACAAATTGGGGTGTGAGGAGAATAGAATATACTCGGTCCATACCACTACTCTTTTAGAATGGTATAAATGATTCTTGAAGGGTGCCTACCTTGGGTGATACAGGAAAAGGTGCAGGAGATGACCATGGAGTGATCACTAGACTGTTTTGGAGAAGTTAAAGTAGGGGACAAAGTTTTTCATGGAGCATAAGTTTATATTTTCGTATCACAATATCTCACAAGTTATGCTCGGGCATGACTTCGATTTCTAAAGAACTTATGCTCCACTAGACATAAATTCGATTGCTAAAGTGCAAAATTTAAAGATCAGCCGATTTGAAGAGAAAAAGGTGCAATTTTGTGTTTTTCTGTACATGCCAAACTCCATCATGGATCTGACCCATTACAATGCCCAGGATAGGAAAACTCGAAAAATTTCAGTGTCAGATATGCAAATACAGCAGTAAACCAACAAGTGATGGCAAGGGAGGGCAAGCAACAATTCCTTTAGAAGAAGAGCTTTACAATATAACATGACCACCGGCAGAATATTTCAGATTTTCTACACAAGCAGATGTTCTTTAAGTACA
Organism: Capsicum rhomboideum; assembly: GCA_031232105.1. Classification (NCBI taxonomy): domain Eukaryota; kingdom Viridiplantae; phylum Streptophyta; class Magnoliopsida; order Solanales; family Solanaceae; genus Capsicum; species Capsicum rhomboideum. The sequence goes on along the minus strand of CP124710.1, from coordinate 124,049,139 downwards.
GGCTATATTCATCTCAAAGACGCACTAAGGCTACTCACTGGTCGAGCCCATATCTAGATAATAGCTCTGGAAGGTTATCCAGCAACAAGGTGAAGAGGGCACCAATCAAGAACATTAGGACAAATACAAGCAATATCTTTCCGATGTACATAGGGCTTAGAGCAGTTTGTGATTTTCTCCTTGCAGAATGCGAGTTGTCTGAAACCTGCATAAAATGAAAGGCAGAGAATCAGAAACAGTGTGTGTTTTTCTTCTCATGCAGGATTCCTGACCGTTCACTTAAGAGTCTTTAGCTCAAACTACAACCCATCCCAATCACACACACCCCATCATGGGGTGGGACGCACCCTGGTACAAGAGGAAAATGGAAACAACACAAAACAAAAAGATATGAATTTGTAATAAAGGTCTGTACATATTGCTTTCGTACCCATTAGGTCTACCATCTCACTAATAAGCATTAACTGAAGTGGTGTCTCGGTTTCCTAAAAAAATTATCAGCATGTTATTTCTCCTTATCAAGTACCTGATTGGTGGAGACCGATTTAAGGAAGCAGAAGTACCGAAAGATTCAAGTGCAAGTTATATAAGAAAACTCTATAACTTGGCATATATGCTCATTTACATACAACTTCCTATACATATTGATACATGGAAGTGAACTAAGGAATGACGCTGGCATACATCTCATTTCACTGCAATTTTCGGATGCAATTTTGACATATGTAAACTGAAAAAGGGTGTAAAAAACAAAATCTTTAAGAAAAGAGAACTATGAAATATCCAAGTGCAAATCACCAGGAATCAATTAAGGAACATTCAAATACTTCAAAAGTTCTACCAGTGAATGGAGCAATAATGATTTTTTGATCAAGATGAAACACCGAGAGTTCTGAAACAATATCCAAATACATGAAAATGCAGGGGGTTATTTCAACGCCTTCTATTAACATCTGCATTCTACTGAATGTTCCAATTTGCAGCTTGAAAGCAAGGAAAAAAATGCAAATTTAAACACCGTGAATGACAATAGCTATAATTTCCAAAACAGTATTAACTTTATTTGTGGAGAAGCTTTTACGTCACACCTGAATAATACACGATCAAAATTCCTTAACACGTTTTTAATGCTGCTTTAACTAAGCTATTTCCATTAAACAAAGAAAACCGATTAGTTAAATGTGAACTCACTCCTGTTTAACTTCACGTTAAACACAGATATTCAGATTGGGATATAGAAAGAACAAGAAATCATGTAAGAGGATACATAATATAATTAGTGTGATTACAATCATACCGGAGGAATACATGCTGGTCTGGCTGCTGCGTAGTCATCAGGCATCCCTCTTGAAAAACTTGCTGCAAAGAGTAATACAAAAAAATATCTTACCTGACAGCTTCCTATTTCGAAGTAATTCACAAAAACAATGAAATATCATAATAGTTTACTTGTTGTCTCAGTTACTGGCTGCAATTTCCATCCTTTGCCATAGTTCACAAGAGTTGAATTGGGGCCAAAAATCACAGGCACTTCCCCATCTTTAACAGCTTCAATGTAGGTTGCTGGTGGGTTTGCCAAGATAGAATCAATGCTACTGCCACTGATAAATTTCAGCGCGAATTTTGCCTCTGTTCCAGCAGCAAATCGCCAAGTCTTGCCGGTGCATTTGCAAATCACTTCCACAAACTACAAATCAGAAATAAAAGATCAATCTCAATTTCTGATTACAAAGTATCCAATTCTTTTATAAGTATAACAATTCCCTAATTTCATTGTGCTAAATGATCCAATGGGCAATAATCAACAGTATCGAAACACGTAATTAAAAATAATCAAAGCTGATATCACTTCCAGAAACTTCAAGGTAGAAATTAGAACATGAAATATTCTTGTAGAAATTTAAAATAACATTTTTACTAACTGATTACAAGAATATCTAATTTCATAGTGAAAGTGAATGATCAACATGGTCAGTAACCATATTAACACGATAGTTTCATAAGGATCAAAGGATAATATCACTTGCAAATACCTGAAGATAGCAATTAGAAAATGAACTATTCTTGTCAAGATAAGAAAAAGAAAACAATTTTAGTTGCCGATTATAATAGTACCCAATTTCATAGTGAACTGAATGGTCAAACAGTCAATAATGAACTGTATCCAAAACCAGAATCTCATAAGCATAAAGGACAGCCTGATGCATGAAGCATTCTACGTTCACGCATGGGTCTAGGAAAAGGTCATACCCAAGGGGGTGATGTAAGCATCCTACCCTAATGCAAGCATCAATGACTGATTCCATCGCGAACTTATTACATATGGGTCATACGGAAACAACTTTACTGTTGTTCCATGGCACCCCTTCACAGTTTCAAAAGGATCAAAGAACAAAACAATTTCCAAAAACTTCAGGGTAGCAATCAGCAAAATGAACTACTCTAGTAGGAAACAAAGCTAGCAATTCTAATAACTGATTACAAAAGCAGCCGGATTCATTGTGAACTAAATGATCAAACGCCAATAAGGGCAAAAAGGCAGCCCAGTGCACAAAGCATTCCCATTAGCAGGGTACGGGAAAGGGGGCCGCACCCCGAAGGGGTGATAAAGACAGTCTACAATAATGTAAGAATTAGTGGTTACTTCCACGGATCGATAGGTGAGACGAAGACAACTTTACCGTTGCTCCAAGACTTCCTTCAAATAATTAACCATCTTACACCCTTCCTGCTAATATGGCCGCACTATTAAAAATATATGCCCCAAATTACTTGCCAATTTATGAAACCAAGATAGAATTTATTAAATTTTTCTCACTTTGCCCTTAAAATTAATTTTTTTTAAAGTACAACTATTGTAAAGTTCCTCCATTGTTAAGTATTGACGGATAAAACACATAAACAAAGGGTATTAGAAAAAGTTAAAAGGGTAAATTAATATAAATACCATTTTTATTTATGATTTCTCAAGGGACATTAAAAAAAAAGGCAGCCCGGTGCACTAAAGCTATAGCTATGCGCGGAGTCTAGGGAAGGGCCGAACCACAAGGGTCTATTGTAATTGTACGCAACCTTACCTTGCATTTCTACAAGAGGTTGTTTCCACTGCTTGAACCCATGACCTCCTGGTCACATGGCAACAATTTTATCAGTTACTCCAAGGCTTCCCTTCCTTAAAGGAGGGATGCAACACGAGGACTTCCTAGGGGATCACTCATCCTAGTACTACTTTCGTCCAAGCATGCTTAACTTCGAAATTATGATGGGATCCGGTGCATTATTGCTAGTATGATCGCATCCGATTTCTCAAGCAATGTGTAAAAGGGAAAATGAACAAGTAATATGGGACGAATGGAGTAGTTCAGAAACATCAAACTATAATTGTATAGGGTGAAAAAGGCTCGGTATAGATTTGGGTCGATTGGGCCTAGTTGGGCCGGGTACGAGTAGAGTCGGCCCACAACATCACCATTTCGGGGGCAACGCCAATTCGGTGAGACACATACTCGGCAAAGGACGATGGCACCCGAGACCAGCTAGGGATGGTGACTACATACAAGGGACCGACAAAGAGGACAATGTGTCAGGCAATACAGGTGCCTGGGCAGCACTCGGTTGTACCGCGTCAGACGCACAGTACTGGGCTGGCATTCCCCAACGGTTCGAGGACAAGTGGCCAAGGGACATTGTTATCCTGTTGGACGAAAAGGACACTTTGTACCCTATAAATAGGCACCCCCTCCCCATTGTAAAGCATCAGATTTCTGGCTCTTAAGCATTGGTTGTTTTCCCTTAGTTGTTTATTGTTTTCTCGCTGTAATACTCTAGCTCGATCACGCTGGGACTTAAGCCGATAGGATCCAACACTTTGCCTACACTAAATATGTGTTCCTAATATCTGCTTGTTCGATTTATTTGATCTTTCGTTTACATTGTTTATCTTTTTGCAAATTTACGCTACTAACCCAAATCTAAGACCGTAACACATGCTCTTGACTCACGTACAAATTCAACTGTACCAAAAAGACGTTAAACAATAATATTACTTCCACAAACTATTAAAGGGGCAGAAAAATTAGAAATAGAGCTCAAAAATTGTTAGTAACGGAAATACACAAATTCATATTGAGCTCAAAAATCAATGTGGTCAACAATTAGCAGGAATCGAAACCATAATTACCGAATGAGATTGTTCTATTGGTTGATAATTGACTTTTGCTTCATCTTTCTGCTCTGCCATGGGCGGTTTTTTGGAAAATCAGCCGTCAACTTTTCAATTTGGCCCAAATATCTCACAAGTTATGCTCGGGCATGACTTCAATTTCTAAAGAACTTATGCTCCACTAGACATAAATTCGATTGCTAAAGTGCAAAATTTAAAGATCAGCCGATTTGAAGAGAAAAAGGTGCGATTTTGTGTTTTTCTGTACATGCCAAACGCCATCATGGATTTGACCCATTACAATGCCCAGGATAGGAAAGCTCGAAAAAATTCACTATCAGATATGCAAATACAGCAGTAAACCAACAAGTGATGGCAAGGGAGGGCAAGCAACAATTCCTTTAGAAGAAGAGCATTACAATATAACATGACCGCCAGAATATTTCAGATTTTCTACACAAGCAGATGTTCTTTTAAGTACAGGCTATATTCATCTCAAAGACGCACTAAGGCTACTCACTGGTCGAGCCCATATCTAGATAATAGCCCTGGAAGGTTATCCAGCAACAAGGTGAAGAGGGCACCAATCAAGAACATTAGGACAAATACAAGCAATATCTTTCCGATGTACATAGGGCTTAAAGCAGTTTGTGATTTTCTCCTTGCAGAATGCGAGTTGTCTGAAACCTGCAAAAAATGGAAGGCAGAGAATCAGAAACAGTGTGGTTTTCTTCGCATGCAGGATTCCTGACCGTTCACTTAAGAGTCTTTAGCTCAAACTATCAACCCATCCCAATCACACACACCCCATCATGGGGTGGGACGCACCCTGGTACAAGAGGAAAATGGAAACAACACCAAACAATAAGGAAATGGTGGTCATAAAACTATTTCTTATACTCAGGGATTCTATATTATTCACGGTTTTTGAACAAGCTAATATCTGATTATCTCAGCACCTCAACCAGAGTGTTATTCTTCTTCTTGTAATCACCACATACCTTTTGGCCTTCCCCCCTTCCTTTTCAAGCAATCAAAAAGAAGAGATGCCATCACTCATCAGTCCTCATATATATCAAGAGCATGAATAAAATTCATTTTACTCGCATTATTAAAACAATGGGCTAATTGCTTTTTCCAGTACTGTATTATACAATCTTTATAAAAAATTCTCAGAAGACTATTGCACACTTCGAGAACAACAACAACATACCCAGTGTAGTCCCACAAATGGGTCTGTAAAGGGTGGTTTATATGTAGCCTTACCTCGAGGTTTTGTTTTCGATAGACCCTCGGCTCAAGTAAAGCATATCTAAATCAAGTACCCAAAGGAAATACACTAGTGGAGAAGACATGCTAAAAACTAAAGGAGAAGAGAACATAGCAACAACAAATAATACGGTAACCGAAGCAAAGGAAACAACAAGTAATAATAAAGTCAAAAAATAAGAAATTAGGAGAGTGATAATAACAATACTTATAAGGGAACTACACAACGCTCGACTACCTACTAACCTTCTACCCTAATCCTCGACCTCCATATCCTCCTACCTAGGGGCATGTCCTTGGTAAGCTACCGTTGTGTCATGTCCTGTCTAATCACCTCTCTCCAGTACTTTTTCGGCCTACCTCTACCTCTCCTCATACCCACCACTGTCAACCTCTCACACCTCCTCACTGAGACATCCCTGTCTCTCCTCTTTGAGAATAAGATATGAATTTGTAATAAAGGTCTGTACATATTGCTTTCGTACCCATTAGGTCTACCATCTCACTAATAAGCATTAACTGAAGTGGTGTCTCGTTTTCTTAAAAAAATTATCAGCATGTTATTTCTCCTTATCAAGTACCTGATTGGTGGAGACCGATTTAAGGAAGCAGTAGTACTGAAAGATTCAAGTGCAAGTTGTATAAGAAAACTCTATAACTTGGAATAGATGCTCATTTACATACAATTTCCTATACATATTGATATATGGAAGTGAACTAACGAATGACGCTGGCATACATCTCATTTCACTGCAATTTTCGGACACAATTTCGACATATGTAAACTGTAAAAGGGTGTAAAAAACAAAATCTTTAAGAAAAGAGAACTATGAAGTATCCAAGTGCAAATCACCAGGAATCAATTAAGGAACATTCAAATACTTCAAAAGTTCTACCAGTGAATGAAGCAATAATGATTTTTTGATCACGATGAAACAGCGAGAGTTCTGAAACAATATCCAAATACATGAGAATGCAGGGGGCTATTTCGACGCCTTCTATTAACATCTGCATTCTACTGAATGTTCCAATTTGCAGCTCGAAAGCAAGGAAAGAAATGCAAATTTAAACACCGTGAATGACAATAGCTATAATTTCCAAAACAGTATTAACCTCATTTGTGGAGAAGCTTTTACGTCACACCTGAATAATACACGATCAAAATTCCTTAACACGTTTTTAATGCTGCTTTAACTAAGCTATTTCCATTAAACAAAGAAAACCGACTAGTTAAATGTGAACTCACTCCTGCTTAACTTCACGTTAAACACAGATATTCAGACTGGGATATAGAAAGAACAAGAAATCATGTAAGAGGATACGTAATATAATTAGTGTGATTACAATCATACCGGAGGAATATCTGCTGGTCTGGCTGCTGCGTAGTCATCAGGCATCCCTCTTGAAAAACTTGCTGCAAAGAGTAATACAAAAAAATATCTTACCACTGACAGCTTCCTATTTCGAAGTAATTCACAAAAACAATGAAATATCATAATAGTTTACTTGTTGTCTCAGTTACTGGCTGCAATTTCCATCCTTTGCCATAGTTCACAAGAATTGAATTGGGGCCAAAAATCACAGGCACTTCCCCATCTTTAACAGCTTCAATGTAAGTTGCTGGTGGGTTTGCCAAGATAGAATCAATGCTACTGCCATTGATAAATTTCAGCGCGAATTTTGCCTCTGTTCCAGCAGCAAATCGCCAAGTCTTGCCGGTGCATTTGCAAATCACTTCCACAAACTACAAATCAGAAATAAAACATCAATCTCAAACTCTGATTACAAAAGTATCCAATTCTTCTATAAGTATAACAATTCCCTAATTTCATTGTGCTAAATGATCCAATGGGCAATAATCAACAGTATCGAAACACGTAATTAAAAATAATCAAAGCTGATATCACTTCCAGAAACTTCAAGGTAGAAATTAGAACATGAAAAATTCTTGTAGAAATTTAAAATAACATTTTTACTAACTGATTACAAGAATATCTAATTTCATAGTGAAAATGGATGATCAAAATGGTCAGTAACCATATTAACACGATAGTTTCATAAGGATCAAAGGATAATATCACTTGCAAATACCTCAAGATAGCAATTAGAAAATGAACTATTCTTGTCAAAATAAGAAAAAGAAAACAATTTTAGTTGCCGATTATAATAGTACCCAATTTCATAGTGAACTGAATGATCAAACAGTCAATAATGAACTGTATCCAAAACCAGAATCTCATAAGCATAAAGGACAGCCTGATGCACGAAGCATTCTACGTTCACGCATGGGTCTAGGAAAAGGTCGGACCCAAGGGGGTGATGTAAGCATCCTACCCTAATGCAAGCATCAATGACTGATTCCATCGCGAACTTATTACATATGGGTCATACGGAAACAACTTTATTGTTGTTCCATGGCACCTCTTCACAGTTTTAAAAGGATCAAAGAACAAAACAATTTCCAAAAACTTCAGGGTGGCAATCAGCAAAATGAACTACTCTAGTAGGAAACAAAGCTAGCAATTCTAATAACTGATTACAAAAGCAGCCGGATTCATTGTGAACTAAATGAGCAAACGCCAATAAGGGCAAAAAGGCAGCCCGGTGCACAAAGCATCCCCATTAGCAGGGTCCGGGAAAGGGGGCCGCACCCTGAAGGGGTGATAAAGATAGTCTACAATAATGTAAGAATTAGTGGTTACTTCCACGGGTTGAACCCGTGACCTATAGGTGAGACGAGGACAACTTTACCGTTGCTCCAAGACTTCCTTCAAATAATTAACCATCTTACACCCTTCCTGCTAATATGTCCGCACTACTAAAAATATATGCCCCAAATTACTTGCCAATTTATGAAACCAAGATAGAATTAATTAAATTTTTCTCACTTTGCCCTTAAAATTAATTTTTTTTAAAGTACAAATATTGTAAAGTTCCTCCATTGTTAAGTATTGATGGATAAAACACATAAACAGAGGGTATTAGAAAAAGTTAAAAGGGTAAATTAATAAAAATACCATTTTTATTTATGATTTCTCAAGGGATGTAAAAAAAAAAAGACAGCCCGGTGCACTAAAACTACCGCTATGCGCGGGGTCTGGGGAAGGGCCGAACCACAAGGGTCTATTATAACTGTACGCAATCTTACCTTGCATTTCTGCAAGAGGTTGTTTCCACTGCTTGAACCCATGACCTCCTGGTCACATGGCAGCAAGTTTACCAGTTACTCCAAGGCTTCCCTTCCTTAAAGGAGGGATGCAACACGAGGACTTCCTAGGGGGTTACCCATCCTAGTACTACTCTCGTCCAAGCATGCTTAACTTCGAAATTCTGATGGGATCCGGTGCATTAGTGCTAGTATGATCGCATCCGATTTCTTAAGCGATGTGTAAAAGGGAAAATGAACAAGTAATATAGGACGAATGGAGTAGTTCAGAAACATCAAACTATAATTGTATGGGGTGAAAAAGGCTCGGTATAGATTTGGGTCGGTTGGGCCAAGTTGGGCTGGGTACTAGTAGAGTCGGCCCGCAACATTACCATTTCGGGGGAAACGTCAATTCGGTGAGACACATACTCGACAAAGGACGATGGCACCCGGGGCCCGTCTAGGGATGGTGACTACATACAAGGGACCGACAAAGAGGACAATGTGTCTGGCAATACAAGTGCCTGGGCAGCACTCGATTGTACCGCGTCAGACGTGCAGTACTGGGCTGGCATTCCCCAACGGTTCGAGGACAAGTGACCAAGGGACATTGGGCGCGGTACCATAAGCTTAGAGAACAATGTTATCCTATTGGGCGAAAAGAATGCTTTGTCCTGACTCTATAAGCAATAAAATTTCTTTAGCTTGTTTCTTCAGCATTGGTTGTTTTCCCTTAGTTGTGTAATTTTTTTCTCGCTGTAATACTCGAGCTCGATCACGCTGGGACCTAAGCCGATAGGATCCAACACTTTGCCTACACTAAAGATTTGTTCCTAATATCTGCTTGTTCGATTTATTTGATCTTTTTGCAAACTTACGCTACTAACCCAAAGCTAAGACCGTAACGCATGCTCTTGACTCACGTACAAATTCAACTGTACCAAAAAGACGTTAAACAATAATATTACTTCCACAAACTATTACAGGGGCAGAAAAATTAGAAATAGAGCTCAAAAATTGTTAATAAAGGAAATACACAAATTCATATTGAAAGATCAATGTGATCAACAATTAGCAGGAATCGAAACCATTATTACCGAATGAGATTGTTCTATTGGTTGATAATTGACTTGTGCTTCATCCTTCTGCTCTGCCATGAGCTGATTGTTTTTGGAAAATCAGCCGTCAACTTTTCAATTTGGCCCAAATATAATGGGCATGGATAACGGGTCGGGTAGCCCAGATAAACTGATGGTGTATGGGCCACGAGTTGGACCCCCAAGTTAAAAATTTGGGCCCAAGTTCAACTCAAACAAAATCCAATAACACATAAAGGTTGACTAGTCTAGAAGTTGGACTTCTTATCGGGTCATTTGTACTTTGGGTAAACAACATAAATCCCGACAGTTTGGTGCCTAATTACAGAAAATTTTGACATTTTGCATATTTACAGAAAATCTCATTTTTTGGGCTGTCGAGATACATAATTTGTTCCCGATACATTTCATTGAGATACATAATTACCTACACTGTAATCATTCAAAGATACATAGTGTATGTATCTTTTAAATAAAACTCACACTGATATACACATAGACACATAATCCGTTCCCGATACATTCCATTGAGATACATAACTGATAGTTGGGATTTTTGTAATTACTTTGTAAGGGTGGGAATTTGTGTAAATATGGTAAGTTAAGGTGTATATTTATTATTTTTCCTTTGCACTTTTGCTCCTATTTTGTGTTGTTCTTTAATTATGTCCTTCGTAACAAACAACTTTTTTGCGGGATATAAGTTTATATTTTGGAAAAATAACATAAACATACACCTTAACTTATCATATTACACAAATCCTCACTCTTACAAAGTAATTACAAAAATCTCAGCTAATTATGTATTTTCGTTGGATGTATCGGGAGCTAATTATGTATCTCGACACACCCAAAATCGGAAAAAATGTATCGGGAGCTAATTATGTATCTTTACAAAGGAAAAAATGTATCTTCGTTGGATGCATTATGTATCTCGACAGATTCAAAATCGAAAAAAATGTATCGAGAGCTAATTATGTATCTTCGTTGGATGTATCGGGATCTAATTATGTATCTCAACAGACCCAAAATTGGGATTTTCAATAATTATGCAAAATGTCGAGATTTTCTGTAATTAAGTTTCAAACAGTCGGGACTTATGTTGTTTATACTATTATTTTCGCATCATAATATGCCACGTGTTATGCCTACATGACTTTTGTCATTAAAGAACTAAGAATGAGCTAAAACTTTCAAATATCTTCACAAGTTGTGTCTATATATTTTGTGAAGTAAATTACATATTACTTATCTTTTCAATGACTTTCTTTGTGTTAGATAGACTCTTCACATTCTTGAATTGACTGGTCAAGAATTGTTCTTAGAATAAACGCTTTAACAATTACGATCACCTCAACAAACTGAATAAAAAAATAACATGTAGGTTGCACCTAATGTGTGGCTAGTGGTCCGTGAAGTGAATTAAGAATCTGAGGTTTCAAGTTCAAATCCCAGCAAATACAGCAAATACAAGGTGATTATTCCCATCTATTATAACATTAGTTGATAAAGTTACCTAATATCTATTGTTAGTGTCAGATATCCCAAGGATTTAGTCGAGTGCGCGAAACCCGTAGGCATGAAATAACTTCTCATAACTATCTAAAGTTGTAATATCAAGTAATACTTGCCTTTCTTGATTCAACATATAACTCAGCATCTGCAAACAATAATATACCATCTTGGGAAAAATTAGCATACAATAGTATATATGCACATATTAAAATTGTATTTGGCAAAGTGCTATCAACCAAAGATCTTTTTTTTTAAAGAAAGTTAATGATCAAAACACATTTAAAGTATTCCGTTTTTTCAGTTTCATAGCTGAATTATCAAGTGTGCGAGTTTCCTACATGAGTTATCACCAACTATTTATCAAAACGCACCTCAACTATCAAATGTTTCCTTTTTCTACCTGAAATATTACACTATCGTTTAGGTAGGAAAAGAAAATAATTGATAGTTGAGGTGCATTTTGATAAATAGTTAGTAACAAATCACACATGAAACTCGAAAAATTAGAATATTTTAGATGTGTTTTTGACTCACTTTTTTTTTCCCCTTATAGTTTTTTTTCCTTTTTTTTGCACCCCCTATTTTATAGTAATAAATTATACAGATGTAAAGAGAAAAAGGCATGCATGGGCTAGTAAATTCAACACCCCTTCTGACTTCAAGTGTGTAAAACTCTTTTTGTCTTTAACATTTAAGTGCCACAAAAAGGACACAGAACCTATGTGTGTCACCTTCTATCCAGCAAATTCAACAATGAATGAATTAATTAAAGACCATCTTCTTTTTTCTTCCAATCACCTCCCTTTATTTAAACACCTATCTATATATGCCTCCCCATTTTCATTTCAACTTTCTATACATCAAAAACACTTCATACAACAAACTAGCAAACCCCCCCTCCCCACCCCCACAAACAAATTATGGGGAGGCCTCCTTGTTGTGACAAAATAGGTATCAAGAAAGGTCCATGGACTCCTGAAGAAGATATCATTTTAGTCTCTTATATCCAAGAACATGGTCCTGGAAATTGGAGATCAGTCCCTACTAATACTGGTAATTTAGTTGAAATCTTGAACCTTAAGTTGGTCTTCAATATTTTTTTGTTTTCATCTAGTGTCCAGTATCTGCATTGGGCCCGACTGAAATTCACGTCGGAAAGTTCCATATAGGTAAACAACTCCATATATCTGATCCGGGCTCGAACCCGAGACTTTTGGTTAAGGATAAAGGAGTAACTTATCACTCCACTAGGAGTCCCTAGTAACAAAGGCGACTCCATATCCGATCCAAGGCTCGAACCCGAGACTTCTGGTTAAGGATGAAGGAGTACTTACCACTTCACCCCAAGGAGTCCCTTATAATTATGGAGTTAATTTTTTTCTTTTATCTTTGTAAAAAAGATTATGATTTTTCTATTTTATTGTTTAAATTTTAAATATATACATGTATAATGAAGCAACTTTTTTTCTAAATAGGGTTGATGAGATGCAGCAAAAGTTGTAGGCTAAGGTGGACAAATTACTTGAGGCCTGGAATCAAAAGGGGCAATTTCACTCCACATGAAGAAGGAATGATTATCCATCTTCAAGCTTTATTGGGTAACAAGTAATGTTCTTCACCTTCTTAATCCTACAATTAAAAGATAAAACACTTAGATGAGCGTAAAAAACGCGACATGAACAGTGAAAATTCATATAACTGACTTCCAAACTTACTTGAGATTGAGATATTGAAACAATACATTGTTGTACATATATTTGGTTGATTTATTATATATCATGATTGACATATATGTATACATTTGTATAGATGGGCAGCCATAGCTTCATATCTACCACAAAGGACAGACAATGATATCAAGAACTATTGGAACACTCATCTAAAGAAGAAACTCAAGAAATTCCAAACAGAATTGGATTCACATAATTTGGCTCTTCCTCCTCCTCCTAATTCAGAAAATTTTAACACTAATAATTATGATCATCATCAATTCTCAAAGTTATTATTGAACTCTCCAAATTCTTCATCATCATCATTGTATGCTTCAAGTACAGAAAATATTTCAAGACTTCTAGAAGGTTGGATGAGATCTTCCCCTAATCCCTCTAGAAGAAATAATATTGATCATGATGATGAAATGTTGCATGTGGCCCAAAAAAATGTTCAAGATCAAGAAATTGTTAAGAGTTGTGAAAATTCTTGGATTCCAAAAGAGAAATCATCAACTAATTGTGAAAGCAATGGAGTTGTTGCTCATGAAAGGACAAGTCCTCCTCCATTCACATATCTTGAAAAGTGGCTACTAGATGAAAATGGTGGTCAAGTTGAAGAACTTATGGAACTTCCTATGATATTCACATGATAATAATATATATTATTTATCTCTTTAATTACAACTTATGACTACTTTTTTTTTTTCCTTGTGTGGAGTTTGTTTGGGGGCATGGGGTAATCTTTGAAGAAAGCGTAATAGCTTACTGGTCAAGTGTTCAAGTGATTCAACCGAAATGATGAGATTTTGAAAGTTATATATATTTCAAGTGTCATTGGTGGAACGTTACGTTAATTGAGGAAGGTTTTAAACTCCATCAAATCAAAAATGTATCAGTGTTCAAGTGATTCAAGCGAAGCGACGAGACTTAAAAGTTGCTTTTTCAAGTGTATGTAGTGAAATGTTCTGTCAATCGAAGAAGGTTTTTGATGACAGGATCGGGACGAAGTCCTTATATGTATGTGAATTTTTAAGTTTAACATATATAGTTCTAATTTTATGTAACTTTTCTAATTGGAAGTTTAAATAAGCTCCATTATGTGCTCAATATTTGAATAATTGAATTAATTATTCAATAGTTGATCAGTAAAGGCAACTTAGTTTATGATCAAGCTCATTGGTGTTTTTTTTTCGGTTGAGATTTCATAAGTGTTAGTAATTCTTAAAAACAATGCAGTTCAGTGCACTAAAGCTCGCTATGCACAGGTATGGGAAAGAGTCGTGTCGAACCATCAGGGTTTATAATTGTACGCAGTCTCATCCCATATTTCTGCAAGAGGTTGTTTTCACAGCTTGAACTTATAACTTTCAGGTCACATGGTAGCAACTTTACCCGTTACTCCAAGACTCCCCTTCGCTTAGAAAAGAAAGGGGGAAAAAAGGAAATTTCTTGTACGTAGATAAAGTGTGTAATTTCTTCCGCATAGGAAATTAAAAGCAATAATGGAGTGTGGTAGGAAGTTAAGAAGGTAGTTATATATATGTAGGATCATTTAAAGTCAATCATTTAAATATAATTAACTAAAACTATTACTCCCTCCATTCCATATTAAGTGAATTAATGAGATTTTTTTCATAGTTCAAAATAAGTGAATTATTCAATGTCCAAGAGAATTGTTAGAACTTTTTTATATATTTACCCTTTCATTTAATGAGGTTCTTAAGTACTTCACATTTTCTAGGAGAATAATTTAAGAATAATTAAAAGGGTACTAGTGGAAAGTAGCCTACAATTTATGTTCTTAAATTTTTTTCTTAAGGAGTGTGTCATAGCCAACAATTCACTTAATATGGAATGGAGGGAGTAAAATTGTTTTGTGTTGTATCAAGGTTAAGTTTTTTGCACCGACAGTTATTAATATTTTTGCACTATTATGAGTACACGCCATTTATAACAATAAACATGATCTGCTAATACGTAAAATAAATTAGTATAATATCGTCATGATATTAGTCAAATCTTAACCATTATAAACACAAAATATTAATCACTGGATTCACATAATATAATGTGGATGGATCGGAGATAAAATTTCAGCAGAGACAAAAACACTAGGTGATTTCTTTCCATTTGTCCTAAACTTGATGGAAAAAATTACCTGATACATATTGCTGGTGGAAAATAATATATATCCGATGAAATTAATTGAAATGCGTGTAAACTGGTCGGTATATATATCTATGACCGACGAAGGGGATGTAGACTAATATAGAGTTATAAATATGAATCAATTATGAGAGTTGGGACTAGTAGTCAAAAGTCACAAAATTGTGGACTTAGGTACCAAAACTTACTACTACATTAGCCCCATAATATAGTAGCTAGGTACTTAATTTCAACCTCTAAAACAAGAAGTAAAAGACTTTATAACACGATATATATAGGTATTTAAAAAATTACACAGACAAAAAATTAATACAAGCAATCAGTCTCTTCTGATTTTTAAAAAATGTTTTGATTTCTTAACAACAAAATGAATGCTTATAAAAGTAGGAGATTCACGACAAAAGTTATATTCAAGGAAACTCAACTCGATATGTTATTTTTCTAAGTTTGTCATGTATACATGATCCTCTCCAAACGCCATTTGCGAAATTACATTAGATATGTTAATTTTACTGGGAAAAAAATTGATTAGATATCCCTGTGTAAATGTATTGATGTAAATATGTGATTATATCTATATCGGAAGGAGAATATCGACAAGAGAAGATAACATACTAGACATTCAGAAAGATTTTAAGCAAAGCTTGGTAAGTAAAAAGTGATATTTACGTGCTAGACCAAGTGTTTTTTTTTGCTTTCCACCTGGTGTCCGATATCCACATTGGAGCCCGACTAAATCCGGATTCGCGCCGGGAAGTCCCACATTGAGGGTTAAAGCACTCTCTAACAAAGGCGACTCCATACGCAGAGGGACTCAAACCTGAAACCTCTGATTAAGGATGAAAGAATACTTACCACTCCACCACAACCCTTGTTGGTTCTTGACCAAGTGTTACGTAGGACATTATCATCTTAAGGTTGAACTAAAAAAATATAAAAAAATAACTACATTCTTTGTTTTATAAATCGTAGTTCTTTAAAACAAAAGAAATAAAATATATAATTTTACATCTTAAAATCAAATGTACATAGGGCACTAGGCTACATTATTTTTTGTGTGAACACTAATTATTCTTCCCCTAATTTTGACTAATTACAGTACCTAGAGAGTGAAAAGAACACATATATACTAGTACGCATTATTTGGATAGGCCTTTTCTTTTTCTTTTTTAAAAATGTTATTAGAAATACAATTCATAAAGAAAAATTTACATACCAAAAGGAAAAACAAAATAGTAAAAAGGAGAATGGTTTGAGAGAAAATCTGAAGGGGGAAAAGTGAGTGTCACGAAATTCTTGTTTATCTATTTAGGGTAAAATGCTTTTCTTTTTCATGTAACTTTAATTTCTTTTCACAAAAAATAACAAAAATGAAAGAGGGAAACATGTGATTTCTCTATTATTTATGCCCTTTCTCTAAGGGTATATACATAGTTTGATTAATTCGTGACCTTTAGGGACTTTAGCATGCATGTCAAATTAAATATCAGTTCATACAACAAGTCGAGAGCAATTTATTTATTTTTATTGAATGTAGTGGACGCAAACTCAAATTAATCGAACCAATAGACTGTGAACTAAAATCATCAAATGGTCGAAATAGAAAAAAAAAGTTGATACAAATTAAAAGGTACTCTATTATATTCTATATGTTCTAAATAATGTTCTTGTCATTTTTCAGGTTTTCTATTCGGTGGTCGGTATTCGCTTTGAAAGCTGAATAGTTTGGATCAGTATTGAGAAATTCCACTTTGGAGGGTAAAGCTACTCCAACTAAATATGACTGATGACTCCGTACCCATGACTCATAATCGAGAAATATCTGATTAAGAATGCATTAAAGGAGTACTTATAATTACCACTCCATATATATACAACAACTTCGAACCCTCTAGTTAAATTAAGATAAAGGAATCTCACTCATTCTATTACATCCCTCAATGGTATCTCTAACACGTTATCAACTAATTTTACAGAATATCTCTGCTATCTCTATTAGCAATTAGCATAGGAATCGAGTAACTCCGTCCATCAAAGCTTGGATAAATAGAAGAAATCTCCTAAAAATTTTGTTTATAGTGAAAACTGAACGTGAGACCTCATGATTCTCACCATAAATAAAGAAACTTCATCGAGTGCTATCAACTGTAATCATGCATACATATATATTGTAATTCAATCAGCCTCCCAAACTTAGCATATAAATCATAAATTACTTTATTTATCATCATATGTCTTTCTAAAAATATGATCTGCTGGCAAAAATTGCCATGCATGTGATGTTCACAAATACACCTTTAGAAATATTACCGCAATGAAATTAAATAAGGCAATAATTTGGTCAACATGTAATGTAATGTAATTGCCACCCTACAAACCCTACAACATATTTTGTATACTTTACAACTCAGTAGCAATTTCTTGGGGACACGTGTTGAACAAATATAGGACAGTACTCCCTCCATCCTAAAATACTTGTCATGTTTCACTTTTTGAATGTCAAAAACATATGAGAATAATTGCACTTAATAATACTTCTCGCAAAGTTTTTGAATACGGAATACCCAAATTATAATTTTAAAATGTTGAAGTTATAACCTAATCTATATAGCTCCGAAGATTAATGAAATTGACTTTCGTGAAACGAAACATAATAACTAATATTAGAAAGAGGGAGTACAAATGATAGAGATAAGAGGGGGCTACGTACCTAGCTACACCCAGTGACCTACATAAAAACGTGCTGGAGGTTTTTTAATAAAAATACAATGTTAATAAATTAAAGACCCCCTTTATTTTCATTAATTATGCAATTAAATGGCATTTACACACTAATAATTAATTATCTACTGACCCCTACATATAAATGTTATTTTAATTAGATTTATTTATTGATTCGTAGCTAGTGTAGAGGGTTTGCTGGAACTTTCTGTTGTCATCAACTTTTGAGCTTGATGTGGCGTAATTCAAAAGAATAAACGCGTAAAATTTTAGTCTAAAGCGGACAATACGTATCATGAATTTGTGATAAGTATGGTATCAGACTTTCTTAGTACAATGTTGGAACAAACCTCAACGAGAACGTTTAGTCGTCTCTGAAGAGGAGAGAAAAAGTGTGTATGTGTGACGCCCATGGTGAAAGTAGGGTCGTTAAAGACAAGTCATGAAAAGGGGACATGCTTATGAAGAGGTGAAGACTGGGGCCTTCCTCCGAATTCCACGTCAGAAACGGAGGAAAAAATTATGTGTCCTATATATGACAACTAACAAATTCACATGCTACACACGTTCAATGTGACGTAATCGAAGAGAAAATCTGGGAAGTCTATTAGGTCAAAGAGAATAATGCGTATCATGAGATTAAACGACATTTTTTTTTTTTCATTTAATTACACTGTTTTGCCTTCAAATGAGCTCGTTTTAAATTTTTGTCCTTCAAAAGAATTGGTCTTGGTCATTAGTTTTTTGCCCTTAGGAATCGAACTTATGCATAGTATGAGATATAACTTGTGGAATATCATAATGCAAAAATACAAACTTATGCCTTGCGAAAAATTATTTACCTTGATGGACAAAAAGAAAGACTAGTAGCACAAAATAGGGGCAAAAGTGCAAATGACCCACATTTTTTTCAAGATCCAAACACCAGATCTTGGGTCAGTTTTTTATGGGCCGAAGTTAAATGGACCTTGAGCAATAGTGGGCCAGTTTACAGTTTGTTGGACTGCCTAAGATTGCTTAGATTGGACCATCATCGTTTGATCCGCGTCTTTAATTTTTGCTCTTCAAAAGTGTTGGTCTTTAGTTTTTGCTCTTTATTCATGCCTATGAGCATAAGTTATTTAGAAATCGAAGTCATACCCGAATATAACTTGTGGATTTTATGATACGAAAATATTAATTTATGCCCCACGAAAAAAAATTGTTATAAAGGACAAAAATTAAATAAAAGCCCATTTGAATAGCAAAAGTGCAAATGCCCCCAACTTGTTTTTATCTTATTCTTCTATGGATTCGAAGAATAAACTCAAATAGTCATTCACTCAACCGCTTTAATTAAAAATAGATAACGAATGTATAACCATATGTAATTGGTATATAATCTATATACAGCAGGCTATCAGCTAAAAAAAGTAAATAGCGAATTCGGACGGTTATTATATTCTAGGTGATGAGAAGTGAAATTTCGGAATTCTAAATAGCTCTAGATTGTTGCTAAGGGCACATATAGCCGATTTTGGAACCTCCATTTATTCCACAATCTAAGGGATCCAGCTCCTCTCCATTTTCCCTAAGTCCCTATCTTGATCGATGACACATGACAGAATTAAATTGAATGGCTAAGATTTAATTATTTCAAATTAGATCCCTAACCATGGTTAATATAATAAATATATTATATCAATTCAAAATAGTTGTTTATCTCTATCTTTTCTCCATATTCTCTCCAGGGTAATTGCAGCTTCAAGCAATGTCAGGAAGCTTTTTTGCTGTAACAGAAACTAATGTTCAAGCTATTACAAATGTACTGCAGACAACATCATTTTCACACAACTAGAGGAAAGAAACGTTGATAGCCTATGTCCTTCTCTAATTGTATTCTCTAGTACTTTAAAATCCTTCTATAACAAAGAAAATAACGTTTTCAAATCAGCATAAGAATCTTGTGGGTGTGTCTCATGGAAAATAAAATAGGCAGAATAAGAATCATGAGCAAGAGAATTTATTAAGTTCAAAACAAAATAGCAGATATTGCGTAGGAGAAAAAAAGTTGGAAGAGATTTTCTTTTTTTACTATATTTGTGGACAAGATAATATATTGCTAAAATTGTGGGATTATAACTATTTTTGGAACCAAATATATAATATATTTATTATACTAACCATAGTTAGAAATTTAATTTGGAATAATTAAATCTTAACCATTCAATCTAATTATATCATGTGTCATCAATCAAGATAAGGACTTGGGAAAAATGGAGAGGAGCCAGATCCCAATCTAAGTTTATAATTTTTTTGTAAATATAACTATTCCAAACTAAAGTTACGAAAATTCACATATAAAATTTTGTATATTACTTGTGCAAGCAAACTTCAGACATACGCATTTATTCTGCATGCATAAAAAATTCTCTCTTTTTTTGGTCTTCACTTTTGGCCTATATATCATGGGACGACAATCTGCTAATTGAATTCTAAAACGAATTGCTAAGAACAATAAAACGATGGAATATTCTCATATATAATTGACTCTTTCATCTTCATGTTTTATTTATTTTGTTAAGTAAAATCTTAGTTGGAATTGGTATTTTTGAGAGGTACCATCTTATGATGATACCTTTATACCATTTCTCTAATTCTACCAAGACTAGTTCTAACCATTTTTATTTTATTTTTTTGTAAAAAAAGCAATATCAAAGAAATATTTTGACTAATTATTGGTGCATTATTATGATGCAGCTTTCAAATTGTCGTTGATTAATTCTGTAATTAAGTTTAACTCTACTAGTGAATTTGGTGAAGAAACAATTAAAAGGTCCATTTAACAACCCTCCAAGTGTTGTGTCACTGTTAGAAAAGGACTTTTTACCAAGTGATGTAAAAGTTTTTATAAAATAATATAATAAATTTTATGACTAAACGTTTGGAAAGAAGAATTATTGTGTCATGGAAAACAACTTTTATTAAAATTATTCCAATTTACATTTACACTTTTACCATGAATATTGAGATACCCTTTTAATGTGATTTAATTTGTGCTAATTCCACTATACATAATGGTATCTTTGGGGGTTTATACATAATAATCTTTCGTGTTAAAAGTCATTATTTATTTCTAAAGCTTATATGTTTTATCAAATGGTGCCAAATAAACGCAATACATAAATTGTTTGGCTCAATAGTGCTTTCTCCTATTCAAAATAAGTGTGTTTCAATTACATTAACTTGGTAAAAATAAGTGTTAGATTAGTGGGATATGAAGTAATGTTTTTTTTCTTTCAAATTTATGTTTACTCTGATCTAAAGGTCTGAAGAAGAGTATTTTACTAAAATGACCCTTGTAATTAACACGATTAATTTATTTTTTTTCCTAATGAGTATATCAAAACTTTAGCCGGCACTTACTTTGAAAGGGGAGGGAGTATCATATAGTATAAGATACCAAATGGCATGGCAAGAATTTGACACTGTCTACTTTCAAACCCAAAGAAAATTCATCAAGCAATATTTTTGGCTTCCTTACCAAATACTACTAAAAAACAAGTAGGTTAAATAAGTAAAAAACCTATTGTCGAAGAAAATATTTTTCATCAAAAACATTTTGCTTCATACCAAACACACCGTACCCTTAATGACAAGAGAGAGTTGTTTGGATAGTAAGCACCCTATCACTTTCAATCCTAAGGTTGTGGGTCGAGTCACTAACACTTTGTTTGAATGGTTGTTAATTACCCATGGTATTGTATTGTATCGTTAATAGCAATATCACATTTGTTTTGATTGTTACTTAAAATATATTGTACAGTATGGTTTGATTCTGTGGTTAGGTAACCATGAAAATCCCTATTTTATGTAACCACCGATTTGGTGGTATCCCTTCGTTACCTTATACTTTTTTCTCATTTTATCCTTACTTATTATTTAATAATCCTATTTTATTTTTTATCCTACCTTTTTATAGTAGCTCTACTGCATATCCTACTTTTCTATTAGGTTTATCCTTCAAATTATTGATGTGTGGATTATGTAATAACGGGAACGATACAATCTATTCAAATATTATATTTATTAAAACAATACAGTACAACACAAAACAATATAATAAGATACATTATAACTACACATAACAACCATCCAAACAGAGTGTAAGAGAGAAAAATGATGGAAGCTCCTGGAGGGGTTAAAAAAGAACACCTTAATTGGAAGAGGATCCACCAATAAATTTGCTTCATTTTGTTTAAGAAATGTCATGACATGGGAGTTAGCTACAAGAAGTACACTACAAATTATTATTAAAGCACATAGTTAAGATTACCCAATGCACAACTCCAAAGAGACACTAAAAGAGACAAGCAAATCTTGAACACAAACTCCTAAGTACTCACTCCATTTCAAATTATCAGTAGTGATTTTTAAAAATAGTTATCTTAAATTATTTATCATTTTACAAATATAAGATAAAATTAATTATTCTTTCTCATTTTATAATTTGTTGTAATTAATCTTGAATACTACAAACACCTCAATAAACTAAATATCTAATGAGGAAATATAATCTAATTAAAATATAAATGAGGGTAAAATAATAATAATAAATCTTCTAATTCATATTTTTAAGGGATATATAAAAAATAAAATAAAAACACGACTAATAATTTGAGACAAGGGAATAGTTTTCATGACCCGTTCAAGATTAAATTATTTGCTTTGTTCTATGTGGAATTAGCTTTTACAATGAGAGAATTCTAGAAAGAATAAAGTATAAACTATAAATTTGTTTTCTTCTATTTCGCAATCTTTTCCTTTGTCAAATGCCCAAAATATAAAATACCTTGTTCAATCTTGAACAAGAAACTTATAATTATGCTACTAAATTATTTTTTTCGCTTTACTTTTCTTTTAATTTAAAGCAAATCAACACTACTAGAAACGCAATTTTTCAAGATCGTTCATCAAAAATTGGCTCGTGAGTTGTCACTAAGGGATTCGACGAAAAATCTATCGGAAATATTTCTAACGAATCAATTTTTTGATGAATTCTGTAAAAAAAAAAAAATAAATTTAATAGTGCAAGAAGCAAAAACTTCCAAGGTATATTTGAACCTCAAACACTCCCATTTTACTAGTTTATGTAATTGTTTTTCTTGTATGAAATCATAGGAAAAATAAATAAGATATACTCCTAAGAAGTACAAAAGTAGCATCTTTATTCATGACAATGACAATGAAATATATATATATATAAGTATAATTCAATAAACCAAAAGATGTTGTTTACCTTGTGCTAGGAAATGCTTTGGTCATCAACATGATTTGTGGTGAGACGATTGAGATCTTTTCACCCTTAATAAAATATTTCAGATTCGATCCTTGGTATAAAAAAATCTTATTGAAAGCGTCGTACCCAGAAATTGGCCCTACAATACATGAATCCGAATTAGTTGGCTCAAAATACGGGTACCGAAAATTGGATTAAAAAAATGCTTTTTGGCACTCAAACTTCTCTAGGAGTTCCTTGTTGTCTTATAAAATTCCATTATACAACTGTTTCCAAATATTAAAATTTATAGAAAGTCAGACACCAAAAAGAACAAGTCTATCATTGTACTTAACACCAACAAATGGCATATCATCTTTAATTTATAGCCGGCCACTTTAATTATTCTTCCTCTTATATTTACTTCACTACTCACTATTCCACCAAAAATTCCTTTTTTCCTTCTCCAAAATCCATGAAGGAACAAGGAAACTTATGTTCCTGTCGGATGTGATCATTTCTAATCTTATTCAATTTTGTACGTGCACACGTTTGTAAAGTGATCAATCGAAGATGGATAGACTATTAACCTTAGAGCCATCGAATGTGGTTACGATACGACTTGAACCAGGCCAAAAGTGTTCAGGTGAGTTAACCCTTAAGAACGTCATGTACACCATGCCCGTGGCATTCAGGCTACAGCCAGTGAACAAGACACGTTACGCGATCCGTCCTCAATCGGGCATCATCTCTCCACTAACAACAATCACCTTGGAGATAATTTACCATCTCCCTCCAAACACAACTCTCCCAAACACATTCCCTCACTCTGATGATTCATTCCTCTTGCATAGTGTTGTTGCCCCAGGGGCAGCTATTAATAATAAGGCCACTTCTCCAACCTTATTAGATATGGTCCCAATTGATTGGTTCACTACAAAGAAAAAACAAGTTTTCATAGATAGTGCTATTAAAATCATGTTTGTAGGTTCACCTGTTTTGTGCTATTTAGTGAAAAAGGGATATATGGATGAAATTAGAGAAGTGTTGGAAAAAAGTGACCCTAATTGCAAACCAGCTGATTCAGTTGACTTTGAAGGTCAAACATTACTCCATTTGGCTATTTCACAAAGTAGGCCTGATTTAGTCCAATTACTACTTGAATTTGGGCCTAACATAGAGGCCCATAGTAGATCATGTTCAAGCCCATTAGAAGCAGCATCAGCATTAGGTGAATCACTAATTGTTGAACTTTTACTAGCAAAAAAGGCTAAAACTGAAAGAACAGACTACTCTGCTTCAGGCCCAATACACCTTGCTGCTGGAAATGGTCATTTGGAAGTACTAAAGTTACTATTACTCAATGGTGCTGATGTGAATGCATTAACGAAAGACGGGAACACGGCCTTGCACATCGCGGTGGAGGAAGGTAGAAGCGATTGTGCGCGTGTTTTGTTGGCCAATGGGGCGAGAGCTGATGCAGGAAACGCGGGGAATTGTGACACGCCTTTGCATATTGCTGCTGGATTGGGCGATGAACATATGGTTCGTGTGTTGATTCAAAAAGGTGCTGAGAAAAATGTACGTAACAAGTATGGGAAAACGGCTTATGATGTTGCTGCTGAAAATGGACATAACAAGCTTTTTGACGCCCTTCGTTTAGGTATGGATTTAGTATTTGAATATTATGAGTTTGAAATCAAAATTCTGCTATATATCTCATTTGATTTACTAGGCTCGAACTATATTATGTATGCTTCTTAAATGAACATTTTTGGAATATATACAGTCTGATACAGAGTTTGAATCAAAACTATTGAGTTGGATGAAACTCGTAATCCCTTAACTACATTCGTCCTCTATAACACACACACGTTATACTATGTATCTAAACGTGTTGTAACACGTTACTTGCATCATTTTTTAGGATTACTAATCTCACTCATTATATATTGGTAATGGTGCTTAGCTTCTATACATTGAAGTGATAAAAGAGTTTTAACACTATTATATCACTTGGAAAGTGAGTACACGTGGTAATCATTCGTGGAAAATGGGATTAGTAACTTGAAAATAAGATAGGTTACCTGCTACAACATATTAAAATATACTAATAAAGTGAAAAATCCTTACATTGTTTGGTTGATGTTGTAATTTAGATCCATTGACAAGTTAATTACCTTTATAATTATCTTTAATTAGGTGATCTGACGATAATGTAAAAACTTTTCTTACACAATCAAGTAGAAGTTTAACTCAACTTCACTTATATGTCATGTCAATGTGCAATTTTCTTACACCATCAGGTCAAAGTAATCCAAAACATGTCATTGGTGGTAGTAAAACTTATTCTATGACCCAAAAACAAGGTAGTAAATAACTACAATAACCGGTTAAAACATTGTTAATACAACAATAAAAATAGCTTTACTCACTGACTCTAAATCCTCGATTTGGCTCTGTAGGTGATAGCCTATGTGTGGCGGCTCGAAAAGGAGAGGTAAGAACCATCCAACGACTCCTAGAAAACGGAGCCAGCATCAACGGACGAGATCAACACGGATGGACAGCATTGCACAGGGCAAGTTTCAAAGGACGAATAGAAGTTGTAAAGGCATTAATAGAAAATGGAATTGACATAAATGCAAAAGATGAAGAAGGATATAGTGCATTACATTGTGCAGTTGAATCTGGACATGTTGATGTAGCTGAATTGCTAGTTAAAAAAGGTGCAGATATCGATTCGAGGACTAATAAAGGTGTTAGTCCGTTGCGAATCGCAGAGTCGTTGAAGTATTCGGGGTTGACTAGGGTACTCATGCAAGGTAATGGAGCGAAAGAACAAGGAGGGACAAAATTGGATGTGAAATCATATGGTAAAATGGCTAAAGATGTCGAAATTGGGAGTTTCAAGAAAAGAACTCATGTTAATAAATCGTCAAGAGTTCGGAGGAGTAGCTTTGATAGAACTGTTCCATTGGCTTGTTGATCGGGTGATCAAAGGGCATTTCAGTACATTATACTCTTATTACATGTCAGGGTGATCAACGTACTATATGGCTTGTCAAAAGTTCGTAAAAGAGTTTAGGATTGTCTAATCATGAAGAGTTCGGAAGAGTAGCTTTGATTGAATTGTTCCATTGGATTGTTGATCGGGTGATCAGTGTACATCAATGACAGCTCGGTGTACTAAACTCTATCTTAGTATGCGTTGAGGTGATAAGTGTATGATCATGCTAGTCAAAAATTTCCTCAAGAATCTAGGATTCATCGAGTCATCAATGGTAAATTGTGGCGTATGTTAGGTTTTAATAATTGTAATTGTTCTATTCCACCAAAATTATCTTCCACTTTTGATAATTTTGCTTGTATTGTTGTTGTACCTTTTTAGGGTGTGTTTGACGTGGAGGAAAACATTTTTATAAAAGTGTTTTCTAATTTCTTTTTCATGTATATTTTGAAAAAATATTTTCTTTAGAAAAATATATTCCAGTATTTATTAAAAATCAAGAAAATGTCCTCCTTAGTGGGAGTAGAAAAAAAAAAATCATAAGTGATGTTAATTTCACTCTCATTATGTAATTTCCTCCCTCCCAGAGACGGATTCATGATTTGAGCTCAACGAAGGTACAAGTAACTTTATTCGACAAAGTTCGGAGTTGTTGTATATCCTATACCTTGTTGTGTGTAGAGTTGTAGATGAGTAAGCAAAAAGAAGATATGGATTTTCACACCAAAAAAAAAGTGCTAAGATTGTTGTCATCGAGGTTCGCCATTGAGGTTCAAACTCAAGCCACCCACTCGCACAAATTAAAGGGCCAAAGGGGCACTAGTGCACAACAACCAACAACCTCAATCTAATATACATCTTTGAGGGGTCCTTTTAAAATATATGACAGTTTTTCAAGGTATATACACATATATATACAAAAAACTATTCGAGGTTAACGGGTGCACGTGCATCCCCTATTATAGACTAGGTCCGCTCCTGCTCCCTTCGACCCCCCCCCCCAACCATCCCACCCACCCCATCCAACTCCCTAACATTACTTTCCTTTTTCATAATATTTATTTAGATTATATATAAATGTTTTTAGACAACATTTTTTTGCTTATTGATCCCATCCAACTCCCTAACATTACTTTCCTTTTTCATAATATTTATTTAGATTATATATAAATGTTTTTAGACAACATTTTTTTGCTTATTGATCAACACCAAAAAATCATTTGTTTTGGAAAAATAAAATTAATTTTCCTTCGTACCAACCCTATATGTAACCAACATTTGTTAGTTGACCAAAAATTGACATTTTATTATATGTATCAATCATTACCAATAAGGCAGTAACATGTCAAATTCCACTTGCTTTCAATATAATATAAACCACGTATTTTTTTACCAACCAACTTATATAGCCCCATACTCAACCATTCTCAAATAGTCTCTTTTCAACAACTACAACTTGTAGAGAAATTAAGGACCGTTTAGTCGTGATTTCAAATATTTTTCACTTTATTTGAAATTTATAAAATTAAAATGAAGCTGTATTTGATTATATTCTTTACACAAAGAATACAAGATAGTAGCATTTTATTTGAAATTTATGAAGATGAAATTTGAAATCTAACTTCAAATTGGATTTGAAAATTTTATTAATCGAATACTAATTTTAAAATAAAGTGAAAGATTATTTTAAAAAAATGAATAATTTTCATGACTAAACGACTCGTAAGTCTCAATTGCGAATAAACTCAAAATACATTTCACTTTCATTTGACTCTCCATCCATTTATGCTTACTTTGTGTCAACAAAATTCTGAATACAAACATGTATGTTCATCACTCTCACCAACCTCACCAACCCCTCAAAGAAAAAGGAAAATTTATATAATATATATATATATATATATATACACACACACATAAAATGTCATTAGTCTTTACCAACTTACATTGAACTATACATGCCTTTGTGCAAGTTAATTATATTACTATACCTTAACACATCTTTTTACGTGTGAGTATGATTATTTTCCATAGACCAAATTCTTTTTAAATGACGATGAAATTTAAATTCAGTACCATAAATAATTTGCTTGCCCCGGATTAACATTTTTCTATTGGTCCAGATCATTTCGGACCAAAGGTCATAATTTATAATGGTCCAGGCATTCTACCTCCACCAACGTAACATTACATTATTTATGTGTTGTTTGGTGCATACGATTCAAAAAAGTTATTCCCGTTGTCTATCTTTACTTGTCCGTGTTACTAAAAATAGATATCCAATAATACTTGACCAGTTTAAAAAATCAATGGATAGTTTACACATTTGTGTCCATTTTACCCTTAGTTATCCAATACATTTTTCAAAGCATTGAATTTATTATACACTACAAGAAAATAAGAAATTAGCGACAGACAAAATTTCGTAGCTTAACAACAAAAATCTCATGCTAATTTCATTTAGCTACGGATTAATGACAAGTTATAACTTATAAGAACATTCAATTAGGTAAGAGCTATTAATTAGCGACTGATTAGCTAGGAACTACCGATAAATTTCATATCTAATTTCATGCTTTCTAGTAGTGATACTCAATTAAAAGGTGATATAGTAAAATTACACATATTATTTATTATTTCTTCAGGGATATATCAAATTAATAGTGGACAAGTCAAGATAGACGAGAGTATGAATCAATGTATAGATTCGAAATCTCGGTTCTAATTCTCTTCCTTTTTAGAACAAAAAAAATAGAAAGAAGATTGGAATCCCAAAAAAACAAACAAAAGAAAAGGCAAAAATAGCTAAAAATGGTGTTCCTGCTATCATATTGAAATATGTGACTATCTTAGCTAAAAGCTTAAAATGATAAAAGGAATATACTTTAATTTTTTATTATATTATGTCTTTTGAAAAAAGAAAATGTATGTCAACATGAAATCCCATATGGTATATACTGCTGGTTGCTGAGAGGCCATATTTCTTTGTCCAGGTACAAGTTTGGTACGGAAGTTTTGGGGAGGACTAAAATTACACCAATATATTACAAATATGAGGGACTATTAATGCTTTATGTAAAAAAATAAAGATGACTTTGAGTCTTAGCTAAAAAATAAGGGACTATTTTTGGGTTTTTTCTCATCAAAAGAGTGTAAATTTCTCAAATAATGATTTAGCCTAGCAATATATTTACACACACAAAAAAAAATTCATTCTATCGTTTTGTACCAAATCAATGGATGCATAATATGTGATTGCACTTAACTATAGTAAATTTGCATGATTTAGTGTAAACATATACATTTGATAAGAATAAGTATTTATCCTAAAACTAAACTCCAAAAGGTGTGCAATGTTGTTGTTTTTCCCCACATGCTACTCCATACATGCATTGAAACTCTAATTAATTCAAATTTGCAGCGTATAATTATAAGGTCCATTAAAAAAGAAAATACTCTCAAACATAATTTTTTAAAAAATATTTAAGACTCGAATTTGAGATCTTTGATTCTAATTTATTTTTTTAATAAAGAAATAAATTTCCTGAAATAATAACTATTAATTGAGTAATTATCTGAGAAATCAACTCCATTAACACCCTTACTTCTCATTGCAAAATATAATTTATTAAATATTGCAATAAAAGATGATAATCGAAAATACATTTTATTTAAATATTCAATCATATCTCGCTTGATATTAGATACATTATTGAAGTCTAATTTAAAGTTAAGGTTTCATGAAAATATTACTCTTTTTTCTTAAATCACATAGCGTTAGCATGTTTAGTACATCATCATTTTATAAAGAATTTGATTGTTTTTTCGTCCTTTTCCCTTCTTTTGGAGTTTATAAATTAAAATATTAAACTAATAATATTTAGAGTTGCAGAATAACATGTTAGTTTTCTTTGCTACTTACCCAGAAGATTCCATCTAATATTTAAATACTTGATTCTTTTTCTCCCTTGTGTACTCACTAGTCAATGCACTTAAATTTATACTAGTATTCTTGAAGATTTTTTCTTTTCTCTAGCTATCAATTATTGTTGAATAAAATATGACCACTCATGTTGCATGATTTCAGTAAATTAAAGAAAGGATCTTGATTTCAGTAATAAACCATGCGGCTCGTTTGGTATGTGGATGAGATCAGTAGCTATATTAATTCAAGGATAGTCACTTGAAATTCTTTGTCAGAAAATTATATTGTGCATATAACAAATAATATTGTTGTGAAAAACAACTTTTTAGAGATATATACTAAAGTTTTGAACACCCTTGACAAAATTCCTAGCTTCGTCACTCGATGAGATAGATAAAGATATTTCATGAGTTGGGACTTGAAATATACCATGAGATTAGGTGTTATCATTTAATTTATCTCACCAATTAAACGCTTGATGAAATAGTCTCACCTTTTATTTCGGGATTAATAATACCACATTTTATCCCTACCCACCAAATTAGCCCTTAAAAGTTCTTATTTATTATGAGCGCTTGATCATTCCCTCAATGCTAACACAAAGCGTTGTAATATTAGTTATCATAAACTTAAAAGATTTGCTCAAATTCTTTTAAACTATTTATATATCATAACATAATTTTAGAGAACTATGTGCGCTAAAATAGTAATAGCAGTATTTAATTTGCCGATAATTTGGTTTAAAAAAAGAGTTTACTATACATGTCCAAATCGTCTTGGACCATTCGAAGACGTACATTTTTTTCATTAGTTAAAGTAGGAAGGGGACTAAGGTCGATATTGTTATTATATAGATATAAAATAATTAACGCATTAAGAATTTGAATGATTACGCTTTTCACGTAATATTTATTAGGATTAGGATTAAGGCCAGCCACAGGGTAAAGCAACCGAAGCAAGGGCTTTAGGCCATCAAATATTGGGGGCCTCAATTTTTTTTATTTGGTATCTATGTTAAACTTTTCGATTAATTTAATTTTGAAACACACAAAATCGATTAAAGAAAAAAATGCTTCCTAAGATTTTTTGTTTTATTTTGAGATTCGAACTCAAGATCTCTATATAAAAAGATTAATTTTTACATATAATAATAGAATTATAGATTAATATTTCTTTTTTAAAAAAATTAAGCAAAACAGAAAAGACCTTCCATTAAAATTGACTTTCGACCATCAATCTTATTGAACCGCCCGATTTAGGATTGACGAAAATTACCGCTTGGTCTTTATTATGGAGGTTGTAAAGCGAGCGTCAAGAGAATTTGTTTAATAATATTGAAGTTAATAAAGGGAGAAAAAATTTGTAAAATAATAAAGTAATGTGTGAGAAATAATTATTGATAGCCACCAAAAGTATCTGGTGTTGATGGGATAGTGGCAAGCATCAACTCCAACACATCTGCGATTCCTCATATCAAAAAATAAAACAGACAACCCAGAATAGGAAATTATTGCTGGAAATATAAAAAGAATTTTAAATTCTATAATTGTTAATTACATTACCAACTCACCGGGCTACCAACACGTATTGTGATGGAATAGTTCGAAATTCCTTCATCTTTAATTAGAAGTTTTATATTTGAGTTCTTGAAAATGAAAAAGAAATCATGTTAGAAGCGCTATCACAAAAAATAATCCATCCAAATGTGCGAATTCGAATTCAACTCGACCAAAATACTAACATTGAACACTGGACAAAAATAATTATCTCTAAGGGTGTTTATGGTATTATACAATTTTAAAATTTTTTGATATCATAATTTTGGTTTTTGATTTTTAAAAAATGATCTATAATTACCACATCAAATTAGTTTGGTATTGTTAGGCATTTAAGTTTGACTTATTTGTGAAGGTAAACTTGTAAATAGGATTTGTTCGGCTTCGACTTACATATATACAATTAAAGATTATAACTTCAATGACATTAAAACGATTTCATGCTTGGGATGAATGAAAGATGTCTCTATTATTAGCTGAAAACGACACATATATTTGAGTAATTATATTATGTATGACTGGATGTACTTAAATCTTTAGTACTAAAAGAGACAAGAAGCTGTTAAATACTATAATATCATAATTAAATTATCAAAAAAATTGATTTCAATACGATAATTCGATATTTATCTGAGTATGCATGCCACTAAACTCACCTAACAAACTATCATATATATGAATTTTTTTTTGGGCTGCTGCAAATGTTGACATGGAAAATGGTTACTTTGATTTGGCTTTTAATATCAGTAACAATCAATAAGTGGCGTATTGACTACCACCAACCTTTTCCCTTTGTTTATTTTCTTTTATTTTATAGACGTGTATGTTTTTATTGACTCATGGATATGTATAGAGTAAAAAAATTTATTGAGAAACACCAAAGTGGTAATTTGAATGTGCCTTTCTAACGGAGGGCGGATCAAAGAGGACTGATAGACTTTTAGGTTGACAAACTTTTGAATATGAGGTGTAGGTGATACTTTAGACAAATTTCACATCAATAGAGAGGAAAATAAAGAAGTTTTATTAGGCATAACTCAAGTTCACATGATATAGACGTTTTTGGAGCTCGATGTAATGTGACCAGAGGAGAAGCCAACATTTTGAAGTTTATGGGTTTGGGATTTTAGATTTATTAAGTTATTGGGTTCTAAATCATTAATTTATACATATTTAAAGAATTTTTAAAACAAATAAAGAGTTTGAACCAAAGTTATAATTGCCTATTGAATTTCGCCTAACTCATAAGGCATACTCTAGCTTCGCCCCTGAATGAAGCCCGAATGACAATTTCGTACTAACGTAGATCTCCAAATTGAATAATAAGTATTATGGACTTGAAAATGATCATACTGAAACACCCTTGATCAAGCTAAGAGGGTTAATAGAGTCATGGTAAATTTGCTTGAATGGTGGCATTGAATGAGATCTCATGTGTCTTGTAGTATTATGAATTCCTTAGACTATAAGCCAAGATTTATATAGGAGTACTACTACTAGCATTCATTTTGTTTTACTCAAATGTTGAAACTATACATCATTAACTGTCTAATTAACGTTAGACGCACCGACAGGCAATGGTCTTGAAGATGATTATGTATGGGATACAGTGCAAAAAAATAGATCCTTGTGGTTCGGCTTTTTTCCGGACCCCATGTATAGTGGGAGTTTTAGTGCATCGGGCTGCCCTTTTATACTGTGCAATGAATAAAAAAGATTTATATGATATAAGCAATTCTAGTATTAGACAAACTAATTCCGTAGAATATTGGATTGAGACAAGCTTGTATCTTGCGAGACAAATAATGACTATATGTAGTTAATCCTACTTTGCTGACAACACTACGTACAGAGCGAGTTGCTTATCTAGGTTGTAACATGTTTTTCTCCGCTCACAACTCAATAAGTTGACGAAGCTAACACAAGATTAAGATTGTTCTTTTCATTCTATGCTGGTCGGAATTCGGGAAAGGAAGTAAGATTAAAAAAAAACCCTCATTGAACCAACTAATTAAAACCCTCCCTTTTGAAAAGATAGAATATGAAGGATATTTTCATCAAAGATTATAAGATGGTAATAAGTACTCCTCGATCTCGTCCTAATAAGATGTCTCGAGTTTAAGTTTTATGAATAAAATCTTTTAGAACAAAGTGTTTTATCCTCAAAATTAAATTTTTTGACATGAATTTGAATTTATCGGATCCAAAATTAGATACCAATGAGGAAAAGAAAAGTGCTAATAATGTTGAATCCGAATCTTACACCTGGCTTGTACAGGATTAAGTTGTTCAGTTATTATAACTAACACTTTGTTTTATTAACCCCAAAAAATTAAATAAACCAAAAGAAAAGTGATTTAATTGTACTCTATAATGTACGAAACTATTATACTATAGGATAAAAGATATAATATTTGTACTAATTATTTATCTGAACTATCTGTGTGAAAAAACAAATAAGTACTACAATAATAATCCTTCACCCAGCTTGACAGGTTGCCAAATGACAAAATAGTCCACACTATTTTTTTGGTTTTACATTCGAGGTTTGATATTCACATTGGACTCGATTAAATCTGGATTTGAGAATTATAGGGTCCATTTCTAGGAGCAACACTCCCAACATGATTTTCTTCATGAATTTTTTCTAGAACTCTAGTTAAGAGTGGAGGGATCCAATTATTCCAACACGTCCCATATTAATACTCCCTTTGTTTACTTGGTCCACTTGCAAAAAATTTATTTCAATTACTTGTCCAATTTATATAAAAAAAAAATAATTAAGAGAAATTTATCATTTTCTTTCAATACTATCCCCCTATAATCACTAAATGACTACTTCCTCCGTTTCATTTTAGTTGCCCCCCTAACTAAAAATAGTTGTTTCAATTACTCCCTCCGTTTTGTTTTAGTTGGCCCACTTATTAAAAATATTTGTTTCAATTTAGTTGTCTCATTTATGAAATCAAGCGAAGTTTATTATGTTCTTCCAATACTACCCTTGTCATTAAAGACTATATAAAGTGTATGTACTCAAATTTATATTTTTGAAGCAAAATTAATAAGGTGAATTTGGTAAAATAGGCTCCTAAATCCTAATAAATTTTTTTTCTTAACGAGAGTATTAATTCAACAAGGGTCAACTATTTTGAAACCGAGGGAGTATTTGTTCAATTTATGATATTAAGAAAAGTACATCATGTTTTTTCAATATTACTCCTATCATTTAATGACTATATAAAGTATTAATAGTTAAATTTTATTTTTTTACGAAAAGTATCGAATCAATATGAATCAAGTAAAATGAAACGGAAGGGCTAGTCGGTAGGCCACATCATTTTCAACAACTCTCAGGGGTTGGTATGTCCCCACTCCCCCACTTTCATAAAATCACAAATAAAAAATGGCATTCCATTTTGTAGGAGTGTGAACTCAAAATGATGCAAAACATTAATTTAATTACGAAAATGAGTTGTAACTTGTAAAATTAAACTCAACATAGTTAGAATTATCATAATTAAAAGTTGAGATATATATATAGTGCTAACTGCACACTTCAAGTTAGTATCCCTAAGATTCAATTTAGTTTATTCAATTATTTTTGTCATTAACTTAGTTTCTTGCATAATTTAGTTGCCTAAATTCATATTGCAAATATTTTTAAGCTATCAAATATATCTTAATCTACTATAGTGAGTAACTTATTTGATGTCCGAATTTTTTAATTGGTACTTATTATTAATTCTAACATGTAATTATTTTTTAAATAATGTGATGAAGTAAATCGCATTATTTCTTTTATATGATCAAATCACCTAAAAATAATTAAAAGCAACTTTCTATATTAAAAAAATATATGTGGTCGTACAATATATAACAAGTGATCTATATCTATTGCAACAGAAAATCATATTAATAGCATAAATCTCATCTGAATTGTATTTAGCCCCTATTTAGAACTCACTATCTACCTATTTCAAATTCGCATAATCGCATCGTGTAAGACTCAACATTTGTCATGAATAGGCAATCTTCAAGTACTTTGACCTAACGATTTACCATTCTTAGCTTTAAGGGGAATCACATTAACTCGAACTCGAAAATTCATAGTTTTTGTTGATGAAATTCCATTGACTCATCATGTATCATTCTTAGACTATAAGGCAAGATCTATATAGTACTAGCATTGATTTTGTTTTACTCAAATGTTAGAATTATACATCATTAACTGTCTAATTAAAGTAATACGCACAGACAGGCAATGGTCTTGAAGATGATTATGTATGGGATATAGTGCAATGAATAAAGACGATTTACTACTATCAATTAATTAGGATTAAGTTTTAATCGTCTTAGTACATTAACAATATAGATTATTCAATGTTCGTTGAAAGCCTTCGATTTTTTAGGATTAAGTTTTAATCGTGTTAGTACATTAACAATATAGATTATTCAATGTTCGTTGAAAGCCTTCGATTTTTTCTAAGACCTAAATGAAAGGAATTTGAAGTATTTGGTAATTTTAGTATTAGACAAATATTCCACAAAATAATAGATCGAGACAAGCTTACATGGAACGAGATAGACAATGACGATACATGTAGTTAATTTCACCTTTCAGTCAACACTACAAGAGTAAGTTACTCATCTAGATGGGCAACTGTGTGACAAAGCGGTACGCTTTCGAGCAATAACAATAACAAATTAATGTGATAATCGAAATTAAAGTACAAGTAACTACGAGAATATTGCAAAAAATATTGGTAAGAAAAAATAGGTACAGATGAAGTGGATATGGAACTCAAGGGTCTGACCTAGTGATTAATGAAGTGGGTTGAGAACCTGAGGTCTCAGGTTCAAATCCTACGGAGGCCAAAAACACTAGGTGATTCTTCTCATTTGTCCTAACCTCGATGGACAGAGTTACCTGATATATGTTGCTGATGGAAGGTGACAGGTATCCTGTGAATTTAGTCGAGGTGTACGAAAACTGACTCGAATACCGCGGTTATAAAATAAAAAAAGAAAAGGTACAAATACAATTATCAACCTTATCACACATGAAAAATGGAAGAACACTCCATTGCCAATTAATCTTTATTTTCAAATCATGCTATAAATTTTAGCAAAAATACTAAATAATTTTCATTTATTTAAATTTTGATTGCTAGAATTATGTGATGCCAATATTGATTGAAGGTAGTATTTCTATTTCGAATTTTCTTTTTTAGTCAATTTAAAAAATAATTAGCTTTCTCTTTTTAGTATTCTTTAATTTCAACTTTTCATATAATTTATTTAAGATCATTAAATTAAATAACATTTATATATATTCGACATATTCTAAGTTATCACAGGATTCAAAAATCTTTTTAATTTTCTTAAACTTTGTGTGAAGTCAAATTAAACAAAATAAATTGAAAGAAAAGAAGTTCTTTCTCCGTTTACACTATTGACTTGATAATAATAAATAATAAAAATAATTTTACTATGCCATCCTTTGAATATAATAAATTTAATTATATGAAAAATGTATTGAAAAATAAATAATAATATTTAATAGCAGGAATGAAATCGACACAAGATAATAAATTATCCATTAATTTTTTAAATTAAATTATATAAATATTATTGAATATCTATTTGTAATAATATACCGAATTAATAAAGATGAATGAACAAGGTTGTATAAAATCAAGGGAAAAGACTCAAATATGCCATCAAACTATTGAAAATGACTCATTTATGTCATCCAATAGTTCGATGACATATTTAAGCCTTTTTTCTTTTTAAAAAATCACTGTTAAAAAAATAGCATGAATGAGTCTTTTTTGTAATGGTGATGACATAAATAAGCTAAACTTTTAACAGATAGCATAAATAAGTTATTTTTAATAGTTCGATGATATATTTGAGCCTTTTCCCTAAAATCAATGTACATGCACATAAACTGAATGAACAATGATATACCAAAAAAAAAAAAAAAGTCTTTGAGGGTAAGTTTTGAGGTTTGTCAATTTTTATATGGTAGATCTACCACATATTGATACCAACTTTTTCTGCACAACCCTGAGCCATTTTTTTCTATATAAACTCCACTGACCTTCCCTTCAAACTCGCCTACTCCCATTTTCTCCCTTCCATTCATCACCTTAAGAACCAGTCTTCACCGGTTCAGTTTCTACCTTTTCCCTAAAGGTACGCTTTGCCGTTGTTATGCCTCCCATTTCGTGTATTTCTGTCCCAATTTCCAACTTCAATCTTGAATTTCTTATTCTCTATTTTTTCGTACTCAATTGGGTTTGTTGATTTGCTTTTTATTAGTATTGGTATGAAATTCATTTTTTTGTTTTTTTTATGGGGTGTTAATTGATACGCCCGTGTATTGAGATTGAGTGCCAGATCTGTTAGTGGGTTAATTCTTCGACCCCAATTACGTTTTCTTTTACTATGATTGGCGACCTGAAGTTGTGTTTCGTTTATGTTTCTAGGGTGTGAATGATTATGCACGTGAATTGAGTATTCGATCTGTTAGTGTGTTAAATCTTCCACTCCAATTACGATTTTTTTTTTAGTAATATGGTTAGTGATGTTTTTTTTGTGGGGGTGTTAATGTTTATGCATGAGAATTGATTAGGAGTTACAGATCTGTAATGAGGTCTTTGTGTTTTTATTAGATCTGATTTGAGGGGTGGGTATTGGGTGTTAGTGATGATTTATCTGAATCAGCCTCTCTACCTTGTAGGGGTAAAGTCTGCGTACACACTATCCTCTCCAGACCCCACTTGTGGGATTACTCTGGGTTGTTGTTGTGTTGGGTGTTTGTGATCCAATTTTTATTGCTTGATGCATCTCAGATCTGGTGATTTGAAGTTCATATATCTGATTAATAATTGCATTATTCAATTATGTGATGATTTTTCTTTGGAATGTAGCATTGTAACTTTGTCTATAAGTTTACATTTTCTGTTTGTTTGTTTGTTGTACTAAGAAAGGACAAGATCTGCTTTTTGTAATTGTGTACTTTCTAATTCTCTATATATTTAATACAACACATCAAAATGCTCAACCACCTACAACCACATTTCAAATTACAACATATTCCGTGTAATCCCATTAGTGGTTTCTGGTGAGGGTAGAGTTTACGCAGTCCATACCTCTACTTTTTTTTTTGATAACCGTGCTGTTTGGGCCAGCTTGCACGCACCTCGACTATTTCCACGGGATATATGTCACCTCCCACTAGCAACAGGTATTAGGTAACTCTGTTTACCAAGGTTAGGACAGATGAGAAGAAATCACCTAGTGTTTGACTCTGTTGGGAATTAAACTTCAAACCTCATGGTGCTCAACCCCATACCTCTACATTGTAGAGATACCTTTCAAAATTTAAAAGAAAAAAAAGAAATTAATCTCGAAGCCTATTTCTATCTACATCAACCATCACCTTGATCTCAAACCTATGTTGCTCGGGCTCTCTAAAAATACTGTCGGCATCCTGTAAAAGGACAAGATCTATCTTTTATATCTATTATTTTCTATGCAATCCTTTATCAAGAAAGTAAATCTGTTCAAAGTGTGCATTGAGCAGTGTTATCAAAGGCGCGCTTAAGCCCTAAAGCGAGGCTCAAAACGTGTTGAGCGCTTCGCCTTGCTTTATTTGCACTTCATTGTCGTCATCAAGTTTCTAAGGCATACTTTTCCTTGCCAATGAATCTCTTCTGAGGAGGCAACACTAAATAATTGCTATTTCACTTTATCGTAATTGTTTTTCAATTTCCTTGTTCATATATTTGTCATTCATGCTTATAATTATTAGTTTTGAACTAAATATTAATATTTGTACTTTTTCTCCCTTTGCGCCTTTTGTCATTAAAGTCCACGTTTTTATTTGCGCTTTGCGCTTTCAGCCCCAATAGACCTTAGAGCTTTTTTGCGCTTTTCGCTTTTGATAACACTGGCATTGAGGATGAGTTTGGTTTATAATTAATGATGAAATTCATGTCTGATTGTGTGCTTCTGATGACGCAGAAAAATGGCATCTCACATTGTTGGATATCCCCGCATGGGCCCAAAGAGAGAGCTGAAATTTGCTCTCGAGTCTTTCTGGGATGGAAAGAGCAGTGCCGAGGACTTGAAGAAGGTGTCTGCAGACCTCAGATCATCCATCTGGAAACAGATGTCTGATGCTGGCATTAAGTACATCCCCAGCAACACATTCTCTTACTATGATCAGGTGCTCGACACAACCGCAATGCTCGGTGCCGTCCCATCTAGGTACAGCTGGGCCAGTGGTGAGATTGAGTTCGATACTTACTTCTCAATGGCCAGAGGAAATGCCTCTGTCCCTGCTATGGAGATGACCAAGTGGTTCGATACCAACTAGTAAGTGACACGTTAATGACCTCTTCCAACCTTTTTACTAGGGCTGATTATCTTGTTTGCATTCTGATTTTATGTTAATTCTTTGTTTGATCCAGCCACTTCATTGTCCCTGAGTTGGGCCCTGATGTTAACTTTTCTTATGCTTCCCACAAGGCAGTAAATGAGTACAAGGAGGCCAAGGCGGTATGTGATTTTTTACTTATGTATCTTTTCATTTCATGATACACTAATGATATTTGAACTAATCATCATGGAATAGATCATTGCACCAATTACAATGTATTGTTGGATCTTATTGTTCTTATTAGGAGATTAGATCATTGATTATTGATCTTGATCTTTTTTACTCGTGCAGCTCGGAGTAGATACTGTTCCGGTACTTGTTGGCCCAGTTTCATACTTGTTGCTATCCAAGCCTGCTAAGGGTGTTGAGAAATCTTTCCCCCTTTTGTCACTCTTGGACAAGATCCTTCCAATTTACAAGTAAGTACCCCTCCTCCCCCCACCCCACCCCTCCTAGTCCGCTATATCTAAATGGACATACTCTAACTTAAAATTATCAATATAGGGAAGTTATCGCCGAGTTGAAGGCAGCTGGTGCTTCTTTTATTCAGTTTGATGAGCCCACACTTGTGTTGGATCTAGAGGCTCACAAATTGGAAGCATTCACTAAGGCCTATGCTGAGCTGGAGTCATCTCTATCTGGCCTTGGTGTTCTCGTTGAGACCTACTTTGCTGATGTTCCCGCTGAGGCATTCAAAACTCTCACTGCTTTGAAGGGAGTTACCGCCTTTGGCTTTGACTTGGTCCGTGGATCTAAGACCCTCGATTTAATCAAGAGTAGCTTCCCTTCGGGCAAGTCCTTGTTTGCAGGAGTGGTTGACGGAAGGAACATCTGGGCAAATGATCTTGCTGGATCTCTTGCTCTCCTGCAATCTCTTGAGGGCGTTGTCGGAAAAGGTAATGTATTCCTACCTCGTCACTTGATAGTTGGTAGTGATTCCGTTGGTGATTTATCGCAGAAGATGATTCCTGTTCATATTCAATTATGCAGACAAACTTGTTGTCTCTACATCTTGCTCCCTACTCCACACCGCTGTTGATTTGATCAACGAGACAAAATTAGACGATGAAATCAAATCATGGCTGGCATTTGCTGCCCAAAAGGTTGTTGAAGTTAATGCTTTGGCCAAGGCATTGTCTGGTGACAAGGATGAGGTATAGTTCGTTCTTAACTAAAAGGACTTCAAAAAGTGCCTTAGGAAAGTGTTTTTTTTACTATTATCTCTACAAATTGTTTGTATATACGGCTAAATGTGTTCGTTATACTTTCAGGCATTTTTCTCTGCCAATGCTGCTGCTCAAGCTTCCAGGAAGTCCTCCCCAAGAGTGACAAATGAAGCTGTTCAAAAGGCTGTAAGTGTTGAACTGAAGGACGTCTTCCCTATCAAATTAATGACTTGTATCATATTTTACTAACTACTTTTTACTCTTCCGATATCTCAGTCTGCTGCTCTTCAAGGATCTGACCACCGCCGTGCTACAAATGTTAGTGCTAGACTCGATGCCCAACAAAAGAAGCTTAACCTACCAATTTTGCCTACAACCACCATTGGATCCTTCCCTCAGACAGTGGAGCTTAGAAGAGTTCGTCGTGAATACAAGGCCAAGAAGTAAGTGTTATACTTGCTCTGCTTGTTATTGTTGGTGTTGTCAAACATCTTTTCTGATAATCATTTACATATAGGATCTCTGAGGAGGAGTATGTTAAAGCCATCACCGAGGAAATCAAGAAGGTTGTCGATCTCCAGGAAGAGCTTGACATTGATGTCTTGGTTCATGGAGAGCCTGAGGTAGGGCAATTACGTTTTGCTGTCTTTTTGCCCATACGCTCACACTTGCATGCATAATGTATGGATTAGTAAATTTGAATGTATGATGTATGCAGAGGAACGATATGGTTGAGTACTTCGGAGAGCAGCTCTCTGGTTTTGCTTTCACTGCCAATGGATGGGTTCAATCTTATGGATCTCGATGTGTGAAGCCACCAATCATCTATGGTGATGTGAGCCGCCCTAAGCCAATGACCGTCTTCTGGTCCACAAGGGCTCAAACCATGA
The DNA here is from genome assembly GCA_031232105.1 of Capsicum rhomboideum. Classification (NCBI taxonomy): domain Eukaryota; kingdom Viridiplantae; phylum Streptophyta; class Magnoliopsida; order Solanales; family Solanaceae; genus Capsicum; species Capsicum rhomboideum. The sequence goes on along the minus strand of CP124710.1, from coordinate 124,007,096 downwards.
CCAAGAGGCCAATGAAGGGAATGCTTACTGGCCCTGTCACCATTCTCAACTGGTCTTTTGTCAGAAATGACCAGCCAAGGTAACTTTATTACCCGCCTCGTAATTTGAGTTTTAAACCTTCTCTGATCATGTGTAATGAACTCAATGTTAACTGCCATCATCACTTTTTCTAGGTTTGAGACCTGCTACCAGATTGCTTTGGCCATTAAGGATGAAGTCGAGGATTTGGAGAAGGCAGGCATCGCCGTGATCCAAATAGATGAAGCTGCTTTGAGAGAGGGTTTGCCTCTGAGGAAATCTGAACATGCATTCTACTTGAACTGGGCTGTCCACTCCTTCAGAATCACCAACGTCGGCATCCAGGACACTACACAGGTCCCCTATCTCATCTTCTTGTTTTAACTTCGAAACTTCTTTTAACCAATACCTGTTTGTTAATGAGCTTAGCTTTTGTGGCTTGCAGATCCACACCCACATGTGCTACTCCAACTTCAACGACATCATCCACTCCATCATCGACATGGATGCTGATGTCATCACTATTGAGAACTCACGTTCCGATGAGAAGCTCCTCTCAGTTTTCAGGGAGGGAGTGAAATACGGAGCTGGCATTGGACCTGGTGTCTACGACATCCACTCTCCAAGAATACCATCAGCCGAAGAGATTGCTGACAGAGTTAACAAGATGCTTGCAGTTCTTGACACCAACATCTTGTGGGTCAACCCCGACTGTGGTCTCAAGACTCGTAAGTACACCGAGGTTAAGCCAGCATTGCAAAACATGGTGGCCGCAGCCAAGTCCATCCGCACTCAGCTCTCCAGCGCCAAGTGAGTTGAATGAGCCGAGCCACGGGAGGATTCTTTAATCAACTATGCCATGGTGGTGTTCCTTTGCACTTGAATGAGAAATTTCTTTGTTGATTTTAATAATTTGTACTGGTGATGAAATATTATTGTGTAGATTAGTCTGCCCACTGGGCCATTTGCTGTTATTTTTTTGTTTGAGTTTTTTTTCTTGATGGTTTTCGGATTTCCTTATTACAATACCCAGCAAGCGGATTGGTGTATTTTGTTGATGAAATCAGTGAAATATCAGACCGTTTTGCTCACTTTTTTGCATTGTTTTCTGTACTATATTATACATTTTAATACTACACCATGCTTGAATCTTTATTAGAGAAAAAGAACTACTCCATCCGTTCAATATTAGTTGTCAATGTGTAATTTATTTGAGAGATTTAATTTTTAAAATACGTGCGGAAGTACATGTAACAATAGACTTTTAAGACTTTCGGAATGAGGCTGGGGGGGGGGGGGGGGTCTTAGCAACTTCAACAAAGAAATTGTGAACCGCCTCAACCAAGTCGTCAACAACAAAAAATATTCCAATAGTGATAATTAAATATTCCAACCAAGGTAGTGGATGCATTCACTATGAGCTTGCCCGGCTGTAGAATTTAGAAGCGGAAAGCCACTTGACTGTAAGGAAAGGAGAAAAATTAGTTTCGTGCCTCTACTAGAAATTCGGTCTCCAGTCGATGGTACTATTGAAAGGAGAATGTCGTGTCATTTTTTTTTTTGGCATTTCGTTATGCTTTTTGTGTGGGTCGGAACTTATCGATAAGGAATTTCACTACCTTACGACAGTTGTAGTCACAACTGCCGTTCACCAGGGCTTCGATCGCCGACTTCCCTATCATCAGGTCACCAACTTTCTGACGTTCCGATACTAGACAAGTTGATTAATAATGCACACAAGTATGATGATATTGAACTACACACCCCTTTTATGTGGATAGGACAGGGTATCATAGTTGCCAATCAAAATGTCAAATTTCCTCCAAACCATCATTTACTTAGGTATATTCTCTTATGTCTTTTGGGATCAAGATATAACACATAAGAACAAGTCAGTATCAAAATTTACATGTATAATAACAATAAAAAAGTTCTGCTTAGTTCTAGATGTATATAATTTTTTTTTTTTAAAAAAACATTAATAATAATAAAAGGCTATGTATTTCTAACTCACTGAAGAAATTAGTTAGATAAATAATCTAATTATGATTAAGATTATTAAACGTCTTATAAAAAATTGTAAAATGCAAATAATACATACTTGTGAGCAGAGACGGATCTAGAGTACAATATATGAGTTCACAGAAATTTAATAGCTTTTGCTCAGACCTTATATAAATCAATTATTATTGTATAACTTGATCTCGTTACAGAAATTCATAAATTTTAAATTCTAATTATGATTAAGATTATTAAACGTCTTATTAAAATTTGTAAAGTACAAATAATATAAATTTGAGAGCAGAGGCGAATATAGAGTATAACACATGAGTTCACAGAAATTTAATAGTTTTTGCTCAGACCTCATGTAAACTAAATTATGATTGTATAACTTGAGCTCGTCATAGAAGTTCATAAATTTTAAATTCTGAATCCGCTTCTGTCCGACAGAATATCTACTTGCCATAGTTATTTTTCTCCTCTTCTTTGAACTTTCCGAGGATATCAATAGAATATTTCCCTTTGTTAATTCATTGGGATTCACGTACTTAGAATTCAATGGAATCACTTTGACATCCTCAATAAATTTTGTTGTTATATTAAGCTATAAATAGCTACACCAATTTTTCTTATTTCAAGACATTCAAAAAGTTTTTCCTTTAAGTAATCTCCTAAAAAAATAATCAATGGCTTTCAAGATTATTTTTTGTTTTATGATTGGATTTTTGCCAATAATTACAATGGCAACTGAGCATTGGGTAGGGGGTGAAAAGGGCTGGACTCTTGATGTTGATTATCAAGCTTGGGCCAAGGATAAAACTTTCAAAGTTGGTGATACATTAGGTATGATAATTGCAAAAATAGCCATTGTAGGGCGGGTAATTGAAAAATAGTTACTATCATAGAGTTTGAAATTTCAAAGGTGAAACTCAAAAATATTGTCATGGAATTTCAATTATAGAATTTTGAACTCCACAATAGTGATGAATATTTTTCAATTTCAAGAATGAAAAGTGGCTAGCTTACGCTATTTCTCCGATATAATGAATTTGAGTTATATATATTGATAGTATTGCTTTTTATATTATAATGAATTTTAACTTGTGGTAGAAGATTAATTATTATTTTTACCAAATTATTGATCACTATTTATCAAGAATTTATATGTAATTACCTACAAAAAATATACATTTGTCTGCTATTATTTTGGTGGCGATTGCTTAGGTCAATTTCCCTTAAAGATGGAACCAAATTTAACCAATTAAATTGTGACTATTACTTAAAACTATTTTCCATTTTTTTTCCCTTCTAATTGCAGTATTTAAGTATCCACAAGGACATCATAATGTGTTCAAAGTGAACCAAACATCTTTCAAAGATTGCATAGTCCCTCCACCAAATGAAGGATTAACTAGTGGTCATGATGTTATTACATTGGCTAAGCCTGGTAAACATTGGTACATTTGTGGTATTCCAACACATTGTTCTGACTATAGCCAAAAACTTGTCATCACCGTGGAAGATGGAGCTCCGGCACCGGCACCGGCACCCGCCGCTCCGGCACCACCGATGAAGTATTGGGTAGGAGGTGACAAGGGATGGGCCATTGATGTTGATTATCAAGCTTGGGCAAAGGGCAAAACTTTCAAGGTTGGAGACAAATTAGGTATGATATACTATATAACCATTCTATCATTGTTAACTTCATATTTTAAAGGAAAATTGACATAAATAATCGTCCATCATAATAACAGATAATATACATAAAATATACATATTTTATAGATTTGGCTAGTGAATGTAATTATTTTGACCGACTGACCAGGTGTGTAACTCGCCCTATTTTGAAAGGGGAGTCTAGTAAGCAATTAAAGTTTTGTGCAATATAAAAGTGCATCCTATAATACATGTTGTATACTCTCTCTGATCGTAAATATTAATCGTTTCAACAAATTAAATCATTTCAAAATATTTAACCACTTCAGGAAAACAAGAAGCCAGCTAGTGTACTTATATAACTAGACTAGAAAAGGAAAGTATGACATATAAGTTAGTACAGCGAGTGGTTATATAACTTCAAAGGAAGCTACATTCCACTTGTTAAATTTTGACTACAACTTGGTACTATTTTCCATCTCTCTCTCTGTCTTTTCATGCAGTTTTTAAGTATACCAAAGGACATCATAATGTGTTCAAAGTGAACCAAACATCTTTCAAAGACTGCATAGTCCCTCCACCAAATGAAGGATTAACTACTGGTCATGATGTGATCACATTGGCTGCCCCTGGTAAAAAATGGTACATTTGTGGTTTTCCAACACATTGTTCTGACCATAAACAAAAGCTTGTCATCAACGTGGAAGGCGAAGCCCCGGCACCGGCACCGGCAGCTCCCGTTCCTGCACCGGTGATTCATGTTCCGACACCGGCACCGGCACCGGGAACGAAGGATGACTCTAACAATTCAGACAGGGTTACTATATCTGCATACAAGATATTTGTTGGGGGTGTGGTCTTAATTTGGACAATTCTAACATTAGTTTGATCCAAATTGAGTGAACTTTGGAATGTTATATTTGTGTTGGAATAAATGAATAATTGGTTTATCTTTTGGGGAAGGATTTTTATTTTGTGAGGGATGGGAGGGTGCTAATAATGTTATATTTAAGTCTTTCATGGACTTTTAACAATGTTTCCTACATGTAAGTGTAATTGGAATAGCAACTCTGATTTCATCACTTTTTATCCCCTTTTTTTTATATTTCAAGTCTTTCATTTGGTTTCCTACATGTATTTATACTTGTCAACATCCTTCTTATACTCCACTATGGGTTCGTTTGCTTGTACGTAGGATAAGGATAATAATCCCAAAATAAAATTAGATTTAAATTTATCCATGTTTGAGTTGAGATATTAGCTAATACCAAAATTATTATATCCCACTATTTTAGTAAAATAATGGAATTTACTATCCCATATAAAAGGTGGAAGAGGAAAATCCCATGGGATATCCTTGCTTATCCATCCAGTGTACCAAACGACCCCATACGTTCTATCTTTCATTACAACAACAAAAAACCCAGTGTAATCTCACAAATGAGACTCGGGAAAGGTAAACAACAACAACAAACCCAATGTAATCCCACAAATGGGGTCTGAAGAGAGTACATGTACGCAAACTTTACCCCAACCTCGTAAAGATAAAAAGGGATATTTTTGATAGACCCTCGACTTAAAATAAAGCATATCCAAGCAGTTGGGAAAAGGAAATACAGAAATGAGTAAATGAGTTTATCGTGACCTTACAACATGATATACTGAAAAGTAAGATCTAGAAAGGATATATTAACACCAATATGAAGTCTAATGGTTCGACTTTGCAAGTTCAAGCAGGATATTTGTAGCTCAGTGCTTTACCAAAGGAAAATACCCATACAATGAAATCAGTCATTCAGGTAAATGATAGCGGCAAACTCAACAAATAGCGATTCATTGATACACATCAATCCAAGTATCATTCCAGAAGACAATTTAACCAACATACAATGACTTATTAGGAAAAGTTGCAAACAAACGGGGTAATATCCGTGTGAAACTGTAACCGCCATCCTACGACCTCAGAAGAGCATAGGAGATATGGCAAGTTCCACAGAGAATGGCCTCACAATTACTGTAACCCCCATCCTATGGCTGGGGTCTGGCCTTCTTAACCAAAAACTCAATAGTTATCGACAAACGGTCGTGAAAATCAAATTTACATATGAGCACGGAGAGCACATGATCTCAAATATGGCTAAATTACTAAAATATGAAAACAACACTGTCGTGGACTCTGGTTTTTTGGTTCTGAGAGACGCATTCAGAAATCCACATTAAGTTCCTGATCTCCTGTTCTCTCAGCCTTATATATGAAAAGAATACACCATAGTGAAACTGCAATGAAAAGAAAAGATAATATCAATAACGAAGCAGACAGATTATAAGATCGTTCTGTTCCTGCTGCATATCTCCCGGGGAATTTTTTTATGAAGTTTTTTGGGGTGGGAAAATTTTGAAGTTTTCCTGTACATTGAGCATTAACAATACAGATAGCTCAAATGAACAAACCTGTTGTTCAAAAGATAAGCAGAGGCGTTTCACTTCCTCTTCATAGAAAGCCTTGTCGAGCATCTGGCTCTCCCCGTAAGCCAGCTTAGAAAATATGGATTGATAAGGGGGGTACTTTTCCATGACACCACGGACCTAAAACAAGAAGTAAAGGACCATTAAAGGACAACACACAATGTAAGGAGGATAGAAAACAAACGAATTTTCATTTTAATTCGTCATTAATTCATTTTAACTGTCATATCAAAAGTATTAATTTGCTTGTATCTTTTAATCTACAAACAAAATTCTGTACTTGTTTTGTCTTATCTTTCTCTTATCCATCCTCTCCCTTCAAATAGTATTAAACCCTCCGGGCACTAATGCTTCACCACTTTTTTTTAAACTAGTATTAAACCCTCCAGGCACTAATGCTTCACCACTTTTTTTAAACGGCAAGGTAAGGGAAGGGAAGGAGAACTGTATGCAATGTAGTACCCAACAACAATATGAATCCCCTAATCTAGCTAACTATTTATTTAACCAATGAAAGAATATTCCAGGTGCGTAAAAGCTGCAACAAGAAAAATAAACAAGAATTGGTCGTACTATACCTGATCTATGTCTTCACATATGGCAAGTTCCTCATGACCGTATGGATAACTATTTAGCATAGATAGTGTCAGAAGAGAGATTATGTGGCATATGACATCAAGAACATGATTGATTGAGCTACATGAACTTACAGTAAGCCAAAATTAGAGTACAACTTCCTGCGGTCATCACGTGTTAGCTCAGTGCCAATGCTGCAAATGAAAAATATTTGTAGTTAATAATAGAAGTATTATGACAAGGAAAATAATTAACTTTAACCAGCAGGATTATGGGAAATCCCAAAACAGTGACATGCCTGTTTATGGTAATATTAACAGCTCTTCTATCGGCCTCAAAAGAAAGCAAATCAGACATGATCTCCGCAGTTGCACCGCCTAATTTCTATTCAAAAATGTTTATATTAGACAAGTGAAATGAGTGTTAAACTTCATTAAAATGTAGAGTAGGAAAATATGATAGAATGTTTTACAACAAACAGTACCTGGCAAAACCTGTAGAAATCTTCAAGGTATGCCTTGTACAGTGTGTTTCTCATAATCTCAATGTTCATGTCATCCAAGTCCTGCTCAAAAGCAAGTCCCATAAATAAAACAAATATTGATATATGGAAGAAAACAGACTGATAAAAGCAACTGATGCACGATTAAGACTCCCATATTAACAACCAAACCACTTGGAGTATACAAAATAAGACAAATACAGTCCTCAAAACTGCAAGAAATTGAGACGGAATACTAGGCTCTGGTAAAATGTGGGGAGAGGATGCTGGTTAACTACTTATGAAGTGTAAAAACCTACAACCATTTACTTATTAATTTCTTCTGAGAGACGGCAAGCATAGAAAAGGTCGATGCTCAAGAAAATAAACGTATAAGACAACATTGTTTTGGGAAACGAAACATGTAGTTACTTATTACTTATCAAAGTTAAAAGTAAAGGTTGAAGCATTTGATACCTCTGAAGTAATGCACTCAGAAAAGTATGGAGCCAAGGGTGTGTCAACAAGCACCAGCCTGTATAGTTCCCTCATATTCTGGGCAACTGCCAGCGAAGCAATGCTGCAGAATAAATTAGAATGGTAAATACATGCTTTCATTTAACTCTAATAATCCAAGGCAAGCACTTGGAACAATACCTGTCAAACATGCCCAAAGGATGGCATTTCTCCAACAGTTCTTGGACATCTCTCTCATGCAAAGTTCCGGTGACAATTAAGACAACATTATCAATCATGTGACCGTACCTGAACCATATGATTAAATACCAAAACTCAGATTCAACTACGTGGCAGAAGTGGTTAATACACTAAGCCAGATGCACTTGCACATAATGCCTTCTAAGTCTCTATACTGACCAATATTGTTGTACAAATTTCCATACAATATTAAATGCTTAGCATCAGAATAATAAGGCATAATATGACCACCCTACATTTAGCCATGCATACATTCATTCAGGTGGTGAAACATCCTCTTCTTTGTTTGTCTAAAGTTATTGGAAAACAGTCAGAGAAGATGATAGACCTGGAAAATTTAATTTAGTTTAAAACATAGCATCGAGTCATTAACTTCAAGATCTAAAGCTGAGGATCATATTGTGGACAGCAACTCACATGTACTTTCTGTTTTATTTTTTATATAAGCAAAAGGAATATATGACATGTTCCTTTTTCTTCTTTGTTTTAACACTACTGCAACTACATGATGCAAAAGGAGAAAGCTTTGAATGTTACATTTAATTAAGACTTTAATGTATAACTCCCTCCATCCCCATTTATGTGATTCACTTTGACTAACACAATTTTTTAGAAAGAAAGAAATTTTTTTTTGTAACTTTTGTTCTAAAACAAGTCATAGTTATAATCATCTCATTAAGGGTAAAATAGCCTCTCTACTTCATCTGAGGTAGTGGTATGGACTGCGTACACTTTACCCTCCCCAGACCCCACTTTGTGGGAATACATTGGGTATGTTGTTGTTGTTGTATTAAGGGTAAAATAGAAAATTTAAAGTTAAATTATTTCTAAATATGGAAAGGTATCATTCTTTTTGTAATAGACTAACAAGGAAAGTATTTCACATAAATTGGAACAGAGCGAGTATAAGATACACTGTTACTCGGATATGAGGTTATGTAGAGGTGAAACTTTCGAATCAAGAACAAAAATGAGTTCTCTTTTGGGCTAAGGTAGAATAAAATGAAGTTACATGCCTACATTTACATGCATGACCCTAAAGTTCCTCTCTTCCAATGAGAAAATATCTAAAGAATGTTTAAACTTAGCGAGAACACTGAGTATGTTCCTTTTGTTGTATGGGGCATCTTGGGTAATGCTAAGAACCGAGAGACTGTTCTATCATCTGGAGAGGCTGCGTAGTCTGCGTAAATGCTAGGAAACTTTAAGATGCAACTCCTTTTCGTATCTTGTGGAAGCTGGAACTATAGATGTAATAGGACTTATTTATTTAATTGTGTAATCAAAATGACGTAAACGGTATACATGATCGTACTGATATTTTAAGCTCTTTAGAGCTGTAACTAATCATAAGGATGAGTAACACAAAGTTCATGTTTATGAATAAAATAATTATTTTAAATATAATTGATCTTTCCTAAAGAGCAGCACCAACTTGCTATTGTTTCATCTTTTTTTTTTTGATAGGTAGAAGTATTGTATTAAAGAGCAGCAAACTGCTGCAAAATATTTTCATAGGAATTGTTTCATCTTTTTCTTAGTACGGAAATTTTTGCTACATTTACCTAGAAGTGCTGCAACTGCAATATGGCCATAAGTCCTAATGTGACATATTACACCATATGTTAACGTAGTAGCAACATGAGTTCTCAGTTCAATTATACAGAAATGTGCCATTTAATGACATAGGTAAAATTCCAATATCATTCATTGAAAGAATAAACTTGTTATCGTATTTCTCTTAAGACAATTCTCTATGCTTAGCAAAACTAAAAAGTGGGATATAGAGTAAAGAAACAAATTTTCCCAAGCAACACAAATAATATTTACCTGATGTACTCCAGAAAGGTTGACAAGGGCTCTGTGGCTTGGCAGAGCATGTGATTGAACTCATCTACAAGTTTGACGGTGCACTTCTCCACAATTGTAGTAGTGTGTAAAGGGGAAGGCTCTGCAAAAGGCCAGTAAAAGTATAATAAGGAAAAAAAGAACTAGAATAAGGAAGAATCTGACAGTGATCTGTATTAAGCATTACAGAAGAAAGGCGTTTTTTCAAGAATTGCTAAAACATTGGTATTTAAGCAGCATTTTAGTATATGCTGCTCAAAATTCCTCCTAATATTTCAGCTGGGAAGAAGCGGGAGTGGGAGCTGCAGATAGAGACAGATGGAGGATTGTCCCAGCTTGTATTTGCTTGACTGTTTGGAAAGAAAGAAATTCTAGATGTTTTGAGAGCAAGACCTGTGATCTACAAAAGATCAAACTAAATTGTATCGGACTTTTTTGCTTTTGGCGCAAGCAGATGTATCTACAGGACACTGAATCTATTATAGACATTCTAGGTTCTTGCTAGGATTTAGATTCAGTTTCCAGTATTTTTGACTAGTTGTAAATATGGTTTCCAGTGCAACCAATGCACTGGCTCAGTTAATATATACAAAAGTTACCTTCTCAAAAAAAGATTAAAAAAATCCTCCTAATATCCAGCAAATTCTGGAATCCAGACATTCTGAAAACAGAATCACCCTGAGTAATGATATTGGGATATTGGCTACCGTTACACAATGTTATATTACAATACAGTTCTCTATGAAAACAATATTACAATGTTATTTAGAGTATAATGTAACATATTGGGATTGTGATTATACTTATTAAAAGAAACAAAAACAATATAATGTAACATGAACATATTACCCAGGAGGTTTGAAAAGGCTATAAGTTAGAAAACATATAGGATAAAGTGAACCAATCAACGCAATAACACAAATTGACATGCCAAAATACTGATGAACTTGCTATGGAATAGTTTGCTTCGTCTCAAGTACGGATAAAGGAGGAGGTTGCGGTAGGTTGACAACCAACATAAAACTTGTCATTCCATGACGAAACCTCATTATACAGAATATTTTGATGTCTCTTTCAACAACATTATACTGTCCACCAAGCAAAAATTGAATTATGTACAAACAAATGTTGCCTCCACCAAAAGGGAATAACAGTTTAATTTGGAATTACTCTAGGTGATAAATAATTTCAATCAATGTTCCAAATCCACTATTGTAGGAATAAAGCTCCAAATCATGCTACTTCCTATGCCCCAAAATCAATTATGGTACAAAACAAGTTTATCCCAAAATTGATTCACTAAATCCCTAAGCACGGGGCAACAAAATTTTGCAAGAGAAAAGTCGTATTGTTAAATATGAGATTCGATCTTCGCTTATCATGAGGCTTCAATTAAGTTCGGGTCGTACCCAATACAAAATTACGAATTTAGGAGAAACGTACATTTTGGAGATAAGGACCTTATTCCGTAGCGGAGAGGTGCATCTAATGTTATCATTTCCATTACAACGAGTACTACATAGGAGTTAAAACTGATCTCAAGCTAATCAGCTAATCCTGAACCTACAGAAACAAACTACTTCACTACCTTTATACTTACAAATCTGAATCAACTTCAAATAATCCAATTGATACAAAATGCAACAAAAATACCTAATCTACTGATCTCAAGCCAATCCTGAACCTACAGAAACAAACTACCTCACTACTTTTTTACTTTCAAATTTGAGTCAAACTTCAAATAATCAAATCAATACAAATACAACAAAAATGCCTAATCTATGATGAGGTTTCAATTGAATTATGATACACTAATCTCAAGCTAATCCGGAACCTACATAAACAAACTATCTCACTACCTGCATACTTACAAATCTGAGTCAACTTCAGATAATCCAATCGATACAAAATACAACAAAAAATGCCTATCTCAAGCCAATCCCGAACCTACAGAAACAAGCTAACTCACTAACTTTTCACGTACAAGTCTGAGCCAAACTTCAAGTATTCCAATCCATACAAAAAAAAAAAAAAAATGCCTAATCCATCCCGAACCTACAGAAACAAACTAACTCACTACCTTTATACAACAAAATGCCTAATCTGTCAATTGATTTATGATCACAGGCAACGAAATTAATAAATAAGGATTACGACATAAGAGTTAAACTAATCTCAAGTTACCCCCAAAAAAAAAAAAAAGGGGTCTCAAGCTAATCCCGAACCTACAGAAACAAACTATCACGCTACCTTTTTACTTACAAATCTGAGTGAAACTTCAAATAATCCAATCAATACAAAATACAACAAAAATGCCTAATCTACTGATCTCAAGCCAATCCTGAACCTACATAAACAAACTACACCTCACTACCTTTTCACTTACAAATCTGAATCAAACTTCAAAACAACCCAATCGATACAAAAAACAACAAAAATGCCTAATCTATCACACAGGATTTAATTGTACAACAAAAATGCCTACTTTATCACGCAGGATTTAATGATACAACAAAAATGCCTAATTTATCAATCGATTTACGATCATAACATAAGAGTCAAACTAATCTCAAACTAATCCCGAACCTACAATACAAAATACAACAAAAGTGCCTAATCTATCACAAAGCTTCAATCAATTTACGCTCACAGGCAATCGAAATTATAAAATAAGGACTACTCCATAAGAGTCAAAACTGATCTCAAGCTAATCCCCAAACCTACAGAAACAAATTACCTCACTACCTTTGTAGTTACATATGCGAGTCAACTTCAAAATAATAATCCAATTCATACAAATACAACAAAAATGCCTAATCTATCACGAGTTTTCAATTGATTTATGATCATAACATAAGAGTTTAACTGATCTCAAGCTAATCACCGAACCTACAGAGCTAATCCCTTAACCTACAGAAACAAACTACCTCACTACTTTTTCACTTACAAATCTGAGTCAACTTCAACCTAATCGAGTCGATACAAAATACAAAAAAAAAAAATAAAAATTTGCCGAATCTATCACACAGGATTCAATTGTACAACAAAAATGGCTGATTTATCACACAGGATTCAATCGATTTACAATCATAGGCAATGAAATTAACAAATAAGGACTACTACATGAAAGTTAAACTGATCTCAAGCCAATTCCGAAAACCTATAGAAACAAACTAACCTCACTACCTTTTCACTTACAAATCCGATTCAAATTGAAAATAATCAACTCACCTGTCATCACGCAGGATTCAATCGTACAACAAAAATTGCCTAATTTATCACACAGAACTCAATCAATCACATGCAACAAATAAAAGGATGTGAAACTAACCATTTTGGAGATAAGGCCCGTATTCAGTAGCAGGTTTTCACATTGACATATATTATTGTAATCAGCAAAAATGTCTAATCTATCACGAGGTTTTAGGCAACAAAATTATAACATTATGCGGTCGTTTGGTGTGAGGGATTGGGATAAATAATCCCGGGATAAAATATAGGATAATTTTATCCGTCGTTTGGTGTGAGGGATTGAGATTATTTATCCCACCACTTTTGCCTTAGTGATGGGATAAGTTATCCCACATACCCGGAATAACTAATCCCGGGATAATTTGTTCCCAACCAAACGACGCCTTTTCACTGATCTCAAGTCAACCCCGAATCTACAGAAACAAACTACCTCACTACCTTTTCACTTACAAATGTCAGTCAAACTTCAAAAAAAATCCAATGGATACAAAATCCAACAAAAATGCCTAATATAATATCACGTAGGTTTCAATCGTCCAACAAATATTCCTAATCTATCACGACGCATCAATCAATTTACGATCAAAACTACGTTTTCACTTACAAATCCGAGTCAACTTCAATATAATCCAAAATCGATACAAATAAATCCAACAAAAATGACTAATTTATATTCAATCGATTTACGATAAAAGGACGTGAAACTAACCATTTTGTAGATAAGGCCCGTACTCAGTAGCGGAGAGATGCATCTTAATATCATCTAGGGTTTCACATTGACATAGATTGTTGTAATCAGCAGCGGTAAGAAGACCAGATCGATGACCTCGAACAATGGCTTCCAAATAACCACTGTGAATGTTGAACGTAAGCGCTTCGAATCCGTACATGGTTAGATACAGATCTGAAGCGAAATTTTGGAGAGAAATTTTTGAGGCAATGGAACAATGGGAGATTGATTAGATTAGATCAATTGCTAACTTATTTCACGTGTTCCCTTGATAAAATGACATCTATCTTTTTTTTTAAAATATTTTTGGGTCTGAATTTCTTATTTTAAAAAAATAATTTAAGTAGGCGTTTGTTCATAAATATTATCCATAATATTTCAGAATATGTTTTCATTTTATTTCGGACTACTTGCTTGGTCATGAAAAACAAAAACGTATTTCGAAATATACGATTTCACAATTTTTGGCTTTTTGAAAAACACCTCTTTGAGGTGTTTCCACTTTTTCTGCACTCAATTTTTTCTATCATTTTATAGAAAAACACATTCAAAGTCTAAAATATTTCTGAAAATAATATGTCAAATATAATTCTAACTCTATTTTCAACTTTAAAAATACTAAATAAAGTGAATACGCTTTTGATTTTCATGGCCAAACGGGTTCTAAGTATTTGTTTCAAAAAGAATGATTCTTTTTCTTTTTTTGGCAATACTTTAATTATAATTTTCCACGTGACATATTTAATACAACAAGATTGAAGAGCATCCAGAAGATTCAAAAGTCTTCTCTATTTTCTTAAACTTCGTGTCAAGTCAAATCATTCTTTTTGAAACGAAAGGAGTATTTGGTATTATAAATAGTACTAAAAATTTACTCGCACTCAATATTTAGGTCGAAAGATAAATTAATTATCATGTTTATGTCATAAATTGAGGTGAAAATGATTATTAGTTAATTATATATTTTAATGATAAGAGTGTACAAGGAGAAATTTTCCAATCACAAACTCATTTATCACGCTAATATATTCGAATTCAAAACTTCTAATTAAGAAAAAATGATTCCATCCATCAAACCACCTCTCAGAGGTGTGTCTGATTTGATGAAATCCTTACATCATTGTCTTTTTTCTTTTTTCATTTAACAGCTTTTTCTGAATTTTGATGAGTTGTAAAATTAAAAAAAGATAATTTCCAACTTTACATCGATTATTCAATAAAGCATGGACTGAACCGACACTGTCTGAACCCCACCCCCACCCCCACAACCATAGACAACGTACAACATGGACTGAACGGACACTGTCTGAACCCCACCCCGCACCCCCGCAACCATAGACAACGTACATCTCGCGCTTATGAGCCACTATGACTATCCAAAAACTTGATAAATAAACAAACCCACCCTGTAGACTGTCGGAGCCCCCTTCGGCATATGCGCCTCTATTTATGTATTTTATTTATTTTTGAATTACCAATGGAGAACCTTTTAAGCAAAACACAATTCATCGAGGTCAATTCAAAGTGCACCTTTTTTTTAAAAAAAAAAAGAAAAAGAAAAAGATAATTTCTGTTACATCTATTTAGCTAGTGGGCCATTGGTCATAACTGAAAACAGCAGAGGAAGGTTCTTTCTTTATCCTCTTTAGGTACATAGAAAACAACCAGATACTTGATAGGAAAACAACTACTATTTTAAATTCTTCTTCAATGATTTGAAATTTCTGCGAGGAGCTCTATTCGAAAGAACGCTTTCGCTATCTAGGGTGCAGCATTGGAACTGCGTCGCCCAACTACATCACACTTGTATTATTATCATTTATCCCACAGCCCTGTTTTCACGGTAACATAAAGACTAGGAGTTTCAAAATACCTCAATGAAGAAATAGTTTTAAATTGGAGAAGGTCAGGCTATAACAAATTGTGTAATTCCTCATCAATCTTTTATAACTTGAATTACATTTGAAAAAGACCACTAAAGTATAATCTCCCCAAATAAGTTGGCTGGAGAAAGTCACACCGACCAAATTAACAATGCAACATGGAGCTGCTCCACTATGCAACGTGACTTCCAACTAAAAAGGATGTGGAAGAAACTATCCCAAAATTGTCAAAAAAGAAATTTATAGGTCGTAAGATTATCAAAATTATATATACACATAATGACTGAAGAAACAAAATAGCCATTTGTGACCAAAAAGTATAAATAGCTGCTGATATTACAATCTCTAACAAATCTTTTAGAGCGCCTTTGCATGTCTGCTCACTGTGCTGCAGCTCCACAAATTCAGCTTGATTGTGTAGTGGTTGTTCCTATCGCAAACTTCATTTTGTAGTTTCATTCTTGTACCCTGATGCTCTCCCACTTTTACCAATCAAAAACGACTCGGGGAAATTATTTTCAGGATGAATGTCAAGGCCGTGATATGACCTAGTCGCGAAGTACTCTGCGCCAGATTTAGCTGTTCCGCGCTTTAGAGCTTGTGAGTCCTTGTCACGAACACGCAGTGCCTTCTCCGTGATGCTCACTAAAGCAGAAACTCCATCTTCAACTTCTTCAACCTCTGAAGAGGAGAAGACAAATTTAAAACCTTAACAACAAGAACGCCTTACAACAACAACAGCTACGTAATGTAATCCCACAAAGCGCGGTCTGAGGAAATTGATGTGTACGCAGCCTTACCCTTACCTTGTGAAGGTAGAGAGGTTGTTTGCGATAGACACCTCGGCTCAAGTAAAGCATATCAAAAATCAAATATATAAAGCAAATAAGGTAGCAAAGAAGCCATGCTAGAAACAAGAAGAGAAAAAGTAGCATCAACAAATAATATGGTAACTGCAGCAAAGGAAACAACGGGTAATACTTAAATTGAAGAATAAGATAGCAGTAATACTAACAATAACAGGTAATAATACGGTAACGACCGCAAATAAGGGAACTAGGCAACGCTCGACTACCTACTAACCTTCTAACCTAATCCTCGACCTCCATATCCTCTTATCTAAACAAGAACACCTTCAAGTAATAAATAAAAGAAAATGCACCATACAGGCAGAAGTAATCACGGGCATGCCACAAGGAAAGTTAAATATAATTCAAATGAAAAAAGCAAACCTTTGCTTTCCTGAAAGCCCCGGTCAAAAGCAAGTATTGGAAGCACAGCTATAAAAATAAGCAAGAACTGAATTTGCAGGATCGAAAAGATTCCATTTACACTGATGAGTACATGAAAAGAGCAACATCCAAGATCCAAAATTATCATGAAAACTATATCCTAAAACAGACCTAATTCATGAACTTAAAAAGAAAAGGACCATCAATAGAACTTATGTTGTAATTACTTATCCATAACAGTTATGGATAAACAGTTATAATCAAAATCACGCTTATCCACAAGTAAATGCAAAGTGGACAGTGTAAGTGTATAACTCATTCAAGAATTGATACTTGACAGTTTGCTCATATCTGAACAGAAGCTATGTATGTACAGTTTTATGGTAGATTCATCTTAAACCCAAAAAAGAAATGTAAACAGAAAAATGCACCTTGCTGTTTAAAATCTTCCACGTATCCACCTTGAATGAATGAAAACCGCGCTTCTGACTGGTTTTTCGCTTCCATGGGGGAAGAAGTAATCAAATCCCGAAATTCTGTCACATAAGCCCCAGTCCATTCGCTTCCTCTGGAAAGGATAGATTAAACAATTTTTAAAAAAACTGTTGCTTCGTCTAGACAAACTAAAAAAGAAATATCGCCAGCTTGTCTGTATAAATGTGACTAATAATGATTATTTCATTGATTTTTCGAATATATTTTGAACCATATTATTTAATCTTTTTCATATCCTTTCAACCATATTTATGGAGGATATTTTTGTAAAAAAAATATTTTTTTTCCAGAAATTATGCAATTAATGTTATTTTTAATATACTAAACCAAACACTGCATAAACAAAACGCAAGAATAACTAACGCAAGTATTACTAATGCAAGCATTACTAAAACACCATAGTTTGCACTATTCTTATACACCCTACCAAACGACCCCTAAAAGAAATGTGAGCAGGCTAAACATAAAACAAGAATTCGAAGTAGTACCTGCCAAAAGCAATCACTGCTTCAAAAGGAGTAATAACTGGAGCTAAGAACTCTTTACTATCCAATAGAGCAGTTTGTGCACAAGAAACATAAATGAAGACATCGCACTGCAAAAATGCAGAAAGAACTTCAGCAAACCCACAAATGACAAGATCACCTCCAAACATCATGCAACTTAGGTGGTTTACCTCAGGAAAGTTGGCAAGTTTTGCAGGGTTAGGTCTCCCCATAACAAAAGTATATGCTTTCTTCCCAGCTCGTGTAATCAAGTCTTTCATCTGATGAATCATGTGGAGGTAACCAGCTGTACCAATAATAGACGAATAAAAGCCTTAGTCTACCTACTGCAAAGGAGTAAAACATATGAATCATGCAACTTTCAAATAGCACCACATTCAAATCCTACAAAGTCCCAGTATGTATACTAGTAAGTTACCTACTCCAAGTGTTCCTACCAAGATCCCTATGATGCTAGCATCCTTTGCTTTCTCAATAAGGAAGTACCTGCAGAGGCACATTAGTACGGAAACCATGAGTATCAAAGAAAGAGAAACCAACTAAATCTGCCAGTTGAAACGAAGGGAATGATACATAAGAGTTGCTAATAATACCTACGCTTAAGAATCCTTTTCTGCTGAGAAAAGTCATCCACCAAAAGATCCTTAGTAGCATCATATCTGACTGGGAATAACGCAGAGAAGATAGAAGAAAACAATCAACATCCACCAGACAGAACTAGCATCAATTTTTATAAGCACCAGATAGAATAGTCTACAGATATATCCTACTGAAAAACAAATCTTCTGATAAAGAGACAATAATTTCTTTTTTCCTTTTTTTTTTTGAAGAATAAAAGAGAGAAATTTCAGAGACATCAAAACGTTAGTAATTACACTGGGTGTGTTTTTTCTTTTTTTTTTGAGACTGGTAAATATTGTATTCCTCAGCACTAAGGGTATGCTGGCCACCTCCAAAAAGTGTCCATTACAGGCTTCCTATCAACTCTAAAATCTGATCTACATCTACTATACAAAGTTGTTTACACCAAAAAAGTAAAGATACTAAACAATTCCATTTAACCTTGCTGGGTGTGTTGTTGTTATCAAAACGTTAGTAATGTTTTTGTCTTCAAACCTAAATTATCAACTAGGAGAAGCAATTACAACAACAACAAAAAAAAAACAGTCCAAAAAAGATGTAATGGAAGTACAAAAGACAATAGATGGTATCAAAAATAACAAATAGTAAAAGAACAGTACCACCAACATACCCAGTGTAGTCCCACAAAGTGGAGTCTGGGGAGGGTAGAATGTACGCAAACCGTACCTCTATCTCAGAGATGAGGTGGAGAGGCAGTTTCCGATAGACAATTAGGAGAACCAATTGGACTTAGAAAATCAAAAGAAACGAAACAGAGAGAATGGACAAAAACACATCTTATTAGACCAACAAAGGAAAAAGAAGGGAATAATAATCTTATCTTGTTGAGATTGGGAAGTAGAAAGAGATACAAAAATAGATAGTATTAGATAGATGATTTTTGCAGTCTCAGAAAACAAAGTGAGACAATTCCCAACAAGGAGAAACAGAGGCAATTCTAATGTATCTGAAGACGGTCTTCACAGCCAAATATTTTGAAGGTAACAATGACAACTTTATATACAAGCAAGTAAGATCCTTACCTATTTCACAAGTATTGTATGTCATTAATATATTTGCAAAGGCTGAGTCATCTGAACCAACATAGAAAAGCAAATAGTCCTCCATCCTGTGTCCCACAGGTAATGACCACGTCAAACCTCCAGTACGATATGGTGCATTGTTCTCAGTAGAACAGCCATTTGCACATTGACCGTCAATTAGCTCTGGTTGCCCATTAGTCGAGCTAAAAGTTTCTGGTGGATTTATAACTGGAGACATAATATCAGCGTAACAAACTTCCTGTTTGAAGCATGATTGTGTACCGACTGATGCTTTGATTTCTGTGATTGCATGTGCAAATTCTAGTCCATAAAGAACCTGCAGTTATAAGCAAAAACACTTGAAAACAATTTGAATATAGAATTTAAAATTCTGACAGTTATTGCTGTATGAATAATCAGAAATCACGACGGTAAAACCTCCCAGCACTATGAATCACATATGGAAGTCAATACACTTACATCAATATGATGAGTTCTAGCTTTAATAATAGACCTAAACATCAATACAATTCACACCATTGCCACATCAATAATGAAAATCATTAAGCTTTGTATGGAATATCTTGATGATTATGCTATTGAAAAGAAAATCATTAACAATAAGGTAGTAGGTACAGAACATTCTTAAAGACCATCTATAATAATCAGACTTCCAAGAAATTGGATTTCTTCAGGTTGTTTTCCAAGGGTTAGTCAAGTTTTTTTTAAAATAAAAGGTAAAAACAATACAAAGTGACTCTTCATATCTATACAAGTACATTGTAGTTGTATCTGTCTCCCTTTACTTTAAGGTGTCCAACAAGTCCAAAAGATTATCAAAGAGATTTACATTGTTCAGATTGCACCAAAATTACAAAAATTGAAAGCATCTAATTTTATACAGCAGATTCCAAAAGCTTTTTTTCTCGAAATATCTAGAGTTCCTCTCCTTCCAAATTGTCCGCAGTACGCAATAGGGAATAGTTTTCCGCAATGCCTTGAGCTGTTTCCTTATCTCCTCGGACTTTCCCAGCTGCTAATGGCCTCTTCCAGGTTAAAAGGTATAGCCCAATTTGCCCCAAAAAGAGTTACTGAATAAACCCCATAACCACCACAATACTTGACAATGTAGGAATAGATGCTCAGAATCTTCTACTGCACTTTCACATAGGTAACATCTGTTGCAAATACTGAATCCCCTTTTCTGGAGATCAGTTTGTGCTAAACATGCTCAATGCTGTCCACGTGAAGCATACAACTTTTAAAGGTGCTCAACTCACCCACAGTATTTTCATGGCCATTGGTCTTCCCTAAAGCTTCATTCATCTTTGTTGTAACAGCACCTAACCGTAAAGACTCTGTCTTTGCATGCTTTACAGCTTAACATATCACCCAGTGAGGTAGATATACTAACTCCTTCTAACTTACCAATTATTTGGGCTATTCTGTCAATTTCCCAATTATGGAAGTCCATTCTAAAACTCATGGTATCCAGACACTCTATCGTTCCTAATGTGGGACAAAGATTTGAAACTTCTTGTCCTTTTCTCCTGTACTTGTGACATCTCAATTAATAAAGTTTGGTTTTATCTGCACGTCAAATTCTCCCTCAATTTTCCAAGTTTCACAAAAGCATTATCTACTTTAGTGTTTTAAACAAGAAACTTTATATAAATGAATTAGTGAAATGTGATGCAACTACTTTTTTTTTTTGGATAACCGTGGTGTCCGGACCAGCTTGCGCACATCTTGACTAATTCCACAAGACACCTGCCACCTCCCACCGGCAACAGGTACCAGGTAACTCTGTCCACCAAGGCTAGGATAGATGGGAAGAAATCACCTAGTGTTTGTCTCTGTTGGGAATTGAACCTGAGACCTTATGCTGCTCAACCCACATCATTGAACCACTAGGCCACGCCCTTGGGTACGTGACACAACTACTTGAATGCGATGAAGATTAATCTTGCTGATAAAACCAACCACGTTGATATAAAGATAACCATCACTAACAAAACGCTAATAGCTAAAGAAAAGCTTTAATTTTGACTCCATAAAATGTACCAATATTTATCCAAAAAAAAAAACAGAAAGACTTCATGCTAATATTGCTCTAGACAAATATGCTTATTGCAACTTCCCCATGATAAGCGAATGCAGAAGCAAACAATAGACATAGGAAGTAGCAGTTAATCATACCAAAATAGGTTTGCCATCTTTTCTAGTATACTCGCATAGTTTTTCAGCACAGAGTGGCACATTTAGTGAAGCTTTCCCAAGGACAAGAAATGCGGGAAGAGTTGATGTCCTGCAGCAGAAATAGTCAAATCCACACAAAAACTTCGTCAACTGTTACGAAAAAATCGTAAAATAAGTTACAAAGTGTAATGAAAATAAGAAAACATGCAATACTCACGGACTGAAGCAAGTATGACCATAATGGATAACGCAGTCTGCATTAGCATGAGATGCTCCAACTTCGTCAACACAACAATTTCCATACATAGTATCTGCCATTACATACAGCCTAACATCATTTGCATCTCCACTGCTTCCAGTATGTAACTGGTTTAAGAGAAGTTTTTCATGTAGAGCAGCAACTATCCTCATTGAATCTTTCAATAGGTCATCTGGGAACTAACAGTTATACAAAAAACTTATCATATACCATTCAAAGGTCATCGACCTTCCATAACTAGCATCTTTAGCAAGCAACTCCACTACATCTTATGGAAAAGAAAACAGAAAGAGAAAGAAAATCTCTTGTCCTATACATTCCTCAGATATTTTGTTCTTCCTCAAGACTTTGAATCTATGAATAAGTTGCTCTAAATAGGAAAATTTGAACTGTGTATCAAATATTTCCACAAAGAAATGGGGTTCGAATGCTTGGTCATGATTAAACTATCCATGAAACAGAGAAACCTTCCCATTGTAGGAGCAGGAGTTCACCACCTTCTTGAAGAAACAAGCTGTCAGAAGAGATTGTTTCAACTCAAGAACATATTTACCCCAGTTACTCTTCTTTTATATCAATGAGTAGATAAATATGCAGACAGTAGTCTCATTTTTATTTGGTCACATCCGAATGCTGACCATAAAGCTTGAAATAATTACCCCCGTTACATAAAGAGTTTTTGTCCCAACTCCTATTAGTGCTACATACTTTGATTGCAAACATACATACATGAACAATACATAGCCTCTAACCAACATTACAATCAAAGCAATACCGTCTTAAATTCTTTCACTAAGATGATATTCCTACATTTCAAGAAGTATGCTAGAGAGCCAACAACAACTACACCTTAGTCCAAAACCAGTTGGGACCAGCTATATAAATCCTCACATCTTCATTTAAGCTCATATATATCCTCATAAATCATAATACGAAATAAAATAAAAGTAAAAAACTAAGTGAAATATACGTATAAATAATAATAATAATATTAGAAGTTCTCTAACAAGTCTAAAACATATCTTCAACTATTATATATCACCTATAGAGAACCACTGACGCTAAAACTTCCATTCACTGAACCACTAGAGTTTCTTTTACACCACCCAAAAAAAAAGTGCTCAATATATTTTGATTTTTGAGCACATGTTTGTTGGTAAAAAAAAAATTAAATGGATTTAAGTAGAGTTTTTCCGAACATATCAATAGCTAGACCCATATTGCAAGTTGTTTCATGCCAAAAATAAACTCGGACACTCAAAAAATCAAGGCACATAAGTTCTCTAACCATATTTCGACTTGTGATCAATCCATAGATACCCATAGAAAATAAATAGGCACTCGAAACAAGTACATGCTCAAGAATCATTTAAACACTCCTTATCAATCTCGACTTCTTTCAATATATCTTTCATTACAATAGTTATATGTCAGGTCGATCCTTTTATCGGAAAACTACATCCCCAAGCTCGAGTTTTCAATTTCTTCACAATAGTACCTATTTCGCTGGCACCCATATAGTAAGTAACATTAGATGAGCAAAAAGAAGAGGTCTTTCAAGCTTTTCTAGCTTATGCCAAAAATAATTTGCTAAAAACATATATTTTGCAAAATGTGAAGCTAATAACACTAAAATAATGCACAACCTAAAAGAAAAAATATTATGAAATTGATCGACTATTTAATAAATTGAGTAGTAAAAATTTCAATTTTATGTTATTCATACATATAAAGTTGTTGCCACGTGATCACGAGGTGACAGGTTATAGCCTTTTTGTATACCGGCACTTCCACGGACCTCATACATAGCGGGAGCTTAGTGAACCGAGCTGCCCTTAGTATTTGTAGGGCTTTTGTAGGGTTTATGGAGACAATTTTAAATTTATTTCTAACAAACAAAAACTATACCTGAAGAGCAACTCGCCGGAAAGCTCTAGCTGAGATGAATTCGCCGACACGGTCAATCTCATACGTCGATTCCAAATCCATGGAGAAACTAAAAAGGCAAAATTTCTTGATTCGAGATGCCAATTTTAGTGAATTACGGGACCAGAAAAGAATTTAACAGAGATGAAAGAAGCCATGGAAAGGTTATGGACGAATATAACAAAATGGTCACTTATGTTTGAGTATAAGTTCACAACAGTCCCTTTAAGTATTTTAGGTCCTTATAATTTGCCAAAAAAATTATAATATTTTTAGTCCTGTCTTTTTTTTGGTTCAAATATTCACCAAACTATTTCAGTTAGATTTGATAAAAATAATGAAAAAAAGAAATTAACTATAACCAGCAAAAACTTTTATCACATTCTAAAAAAATTGAGCACAAATTATTCTAAACATTAAAAAGATACAAGAAAATAACAGATACCACACCTCAAACAGCTATGTATCATTCTTAATAAGTGGTGATCCGTTTGGACGACCAAACGGATCTCCACCGTTCATAACGTTTCATCCGACAGTCCCTATTCATTCCTTCTTATTACATCTTAGGATAGGATATTATATTGTAATTGTAAATTCCCCTTTTGCTTTCCACCTGTTAGATACCATCCAAACACGTGTTGTTGCTTGTGACCACACGGTACAACTTTAAGCTTTACCACCGCCTCAAAAAATTTTACTTTACCAAATTCCATTTTCTTCCAATCTTTACAAGAGAACATACCAACTGAACTTTCATCGACAGCTGCCTCTAACAATTTCTCCAGCTTCTTTGCGCTTCTAAACTTCTCCACCGTCCTCTGAATTCACTGATTTCTCTCCTATATTAGCAACTACATAGCTTAAAAGCTTCTGCAGTTGGGTTTTCCTTCACCGTTCTATCAATTGGTTAGTTATCAAATTCTATTATTTCAAAATTTTGGGTTATCTAATTCAAATTATTAAGGAGGTTTAAATTGGTGTTCCGCTACGTCCATAATTTGGTTGATTTTTATCTACCTATTTTTTAATTGTTAGATAATTGATAGAGAATTTGAGCTAAAAATTGATTTTTGAGTAGTGGATTTCTTTTATATCTACCTGGGTATTGCTTTGTTGTTAGATAATCGATACAAAATTTGAGCTAAAAATTGCTATCCACTGGTGAATTAGCAGCTTCTCAGCACATTCAGGATATATAGCGTGTTGTACCACAGAGTTGCGGCGGATCAGGTTGGGGATATTTGGATTCGTGATTAAAATTGGGTATTTTGAGTCGGATATTTGGATTGAGTGTGCATTCATTGATTTGTTTGATAGAGAGTTTACTGATTTGAGGTCAGCTAACAAAGTGTTTGATAAAATGCCTGAGAGAAATGTTGTTACCTGGACTTTGATAGTTACTAAATTTTCACAACTTGCTGCTTCAAGGGATTTTCTCTGATGATTACCAATATCGTTTTTGACGACGAAAACAATCTCAGCCGTTCATAGTGTTTGATCAGACAGTCCCTATTACATCTTAGGATATTATTGTAAATTTGCCTTTTGCTTTCTACCTGTTAGATACCATCCAAACACATGTTGTTGCTTGTCACCACACGGTACAACTTTAAGCTTTACCACCGCCTCAAAAATTTTTACTTTACCAAATTCCATTTTCTTCCAATCTTTACAAGAGAACATACCAACTGAACTTTCATTGTTGCCAACAACAATCCTTCTTCTGATTTTGGTACGTTTGTTCCTTTCTGGGATTATTTCATTTGTTTTTCCTTATCAACACACTGTGCTCTCTATTTCTCTGATTGTTTGTAGCTCAACTCCCTTTGCGATGGGTCTGATCCCTATTTTATTTCTCAAATCCACGATCCGGTTAAGAAATGATCGCACCCGATTTCAATCTTACTGACACTTTTTCCCCTATTTTTATGGTCTTCCATTACCCCAGTTTTGCTCCTTCTCTTCAAAAATAATAACCCTGATGTTTCGGTGACTGTTTGCCTTAGTTCTGCATGATATACTAACTAATAAATGTAATTGTTTGTAGGATTCTTTGTATCCTTGGTTTCTTCTTCATATTCTTTTTGTTTTGTGCTAATATTTTTGTTGCTGAATTTTCTCCGATCTTAACTACCAGGTATACTAAAAAAAGTGGATCTACATTTTGCTTACTTCCTTGAGTCCGCAAAAGTTTTCCTCTTGTGTTAAACAGTAAGGTATTTTTCTTCTTTCCTGCGTTTACTTCTTGTTTCTCTGTAAATTAACGCTTCGAATTTTGGCTAATTACAATATACTGCTCACAGTTGCTTACCTATTACAGGCATTTCAATTTCTGCAAGACGTTGAAACTTGCAATTGCTTAATCAAAGAAACAAAAAAAAACCCTTCTAGTGCAGCTGTAAGTTCCTGGCTTTCCCACTTCTATAGATTTACTTCTAATGTGTTACTCTTCACTTTCCTCTCTCTATGTTATAGCGACTTCTTCTTCCTGCTTTTAATCGAATACGACGTTAACATTGCTGAAATTTCAATTTCACCAAAAGAACTTTACTAACTTTAAATATCAGATGCCCGATAACAAAAGAAAGATGGACATAACCGACATTGACCTCTCAAATGCTGCAAAAAAGGCTGAAAAAAATCTAACACGCCGAATTGCTTACCAAGAAATGTCCGTAGAAAACAGGGCAGCTCTTTTGGAGCGACGTCGCGTCCAATATTCTGTTTCTCAGAATCATGCCTCAGCAAATCTTTCTGCTGGTTCTTCTGGTTCTTCCAAGGACCAACCAACTCCATGTAACACTGTCTACGAAATAGGTTAGCAATAACTAAATTTAATACTTTGTAATTGCTCCTTAATAGTTACTAAAAAATTACAATACCACCTTACTCAATGTATGTTGATCCATAACATTACAGGATCAACCTCAGGAACATGTAATGGAAGTTCTACCTTATTGCCACATGAACCAATTACTAGAGGTCTATTTGTACTACCCTGTGTACTTATTTATGCAATCCTTTCGTCTGTTTCACTCCTGTTAAATTATACTGCCATTTCGCAGCGCGTCAATCAACACAAGTACGGTGTTGGAATATCAACCCATTACCATGTACCCCTGCTCTTTTAACTAAAGTTCCAAATTGTAAATTCTGCGCAGCTAAAAGATTTCAATATGAATCCCCTGGCTTTTGTTGTAATAACGGCTCAATAAAATTAGTTTCACACCGACTACCTCCTGCATTAAGAAGCTTATACTATGGAAATACTGATGAATCCAACCATCGTACTTACATAAGAACATATAACAACATGTTTGCTTTTACTTCACTTGGAGTAAACTATGACAAAAACTTAGCAATGAGAACCCAAGGTATATATACATTTAGAGTTCAAGGACAAATGTACCATTTTATAAATAACCTTATTCCTACCAATGACGAACCAAGAAACTTACAAGTTTATTTTTACAACAATGAAGATGCCATGATTAACAAAATGATTTTCGCAGAAAATCTTAACAGGTTAGTTATTACAAAGTTGATAGACATTCTAAAGATCAATCCGTATTCTATGTTCCTAAAATCATTGACAACCATTCCCAACTTACCTGATTTCTACATTGCACTTAAATGCGACTCCACGTTAGACCAACGAACATATGATTTGCCCACTGTCTCAGAAGTTGCAGCTTTATGGATTGACAATGAGTCAAATAACACTATTTCTACACCACATATTAGAATTTACACTCATTCTGATACCACTCAATTGGTACACTATTATTATGGTTGTTATGATTCATTACAATATCCTTTATTGTTTCCCCATGGAGAAAATGGCTGGCACTGTGGTATTAAAAAAATCGTCCGACAACCCATCTCTACTAGAAATCGTTCCTCTTACAATCATGAACAACTTCCTTGTGTCTTTAACTGGTCCTCAATTGATGGACTGCTTAATGTAGAAGAACAAATCCTACAAAAAGAAAAACAAAAAAAAAACACTGTCTCATGTCGTGAGTATTACTGCTATAAACTTCAGATTCGAGATGCTGAACAAAATGAAACTTTACATTCCGGCAGATTACTTCAACAGTATTCTGTGGATGAATTCATAAAAGTTGAAACACAAAGATTAGATTTTTTGTTATTCAATCAACATTTGTTTAGGCTTGAGGTATTGTCGGGACTTAGAGATCTTTTAAGACAAGGAGAAAGAGATGCTTCAAATATTGGCATAAAAACTTTCCTTCCTGCTAGCTTTATTGGAGGTCCACGAGATATGCGACAACGATATATGGATGCCATTGCATTAGTACAACATTTTGGAAAACCAGATGTCTTCTTGACAATGACATGTAATCCTTCGTGGCCAGAAATACAAGACTTCTTACTTCCAACTGATGAAGTCCAAAATAGACCTGATTTACTAAGCCGCATATTCAAAGCAAAAGTTGAAGAATTAAAATCAGATATACTTAAAAAACAAATCTTTGGAAAAGTTGTTGCTTTTATGTATACTATAGAATTTCAAAAACGTGGTCTTCCCCATGTACATTTCCTTATCATACTTGCTACCGAATACAAATTATTAACCCCAGAAGCATATGACAAAGTTATTTGTGCTGAAATACCAGAACCTGCCATAAATCATTATTTACATTCCTTAGTTATTAAACATATGATACATGGCCCCTGTGGAATTTTAAATTCTAAAAGCCCTTGCATGAAAAAAAACAGGACAATGTAAATTTAAATATCCTCGATGTTATGCTACTGAAACATCTAAAGGTAAAAACTCTTATCCAATTTATAAAAGACGGAATACTGGCAAATGTTTCAAGATAAGAACCCAATATCTTGATAATTCATGGGTCGTTCCATACAATCCATATCTTCTAAGCAAATTTAACTGTCACATAAATGTTGAAATTTGCTCAGATATTAAAGCTGTCAAATATATTTATAAATATATTTGTAAAGGACATGATAAAATTGCTTTTAACATACATACTAATGATTCAGACACACAAATAGATGAAATAAGAGATTACAGATCAGCTAGATGGGTTTCAGCACCAGAAGCTACATGGCGTTTGTTCGCGTTTCCTATTTCTGAAATGAATCCTACTGTCTATCATCTTCAACTTCATCTTAAAGGACAACAATTTGTCTCATTTAAGACAACAGCAAATCTAAATTCAGTATTGAGTAATCCTACAATTAATAGAACAATGTTAATAGAATTTTTTTCAATGAATAAAACAAATGAAACTGCTATTGAACTTAAATTATTGTACAAAGACTTTCCCCAATACTTTGTTTGGTCAACAAGTGATAAAATGTGGACAAGAAGGAAAAAAGGCAATGTCATTGGGCGTGTTGTCACCTGTCATCCAACAGAAGGAGAAAGATATTATCTCCGACTATTGTTAATGAACATAAGAGGTCCAAAATCTTACAAAGACTTACGAACTTTTAATGGCGAATGTTGTATCACATTCCGACAAGCCGCTGAAAAAAGAGGCTTGCTCGCTTGCGACAATAACTTAGTTGAATGTATGTCTGAAGCTGCTAATTACCAAATGTCGTACAGTCTTAGACATTTATTTGCAACACTATTAGTATATTGTAACCCTGCTAATCCGAAAGATTTATGGCAAAAATTTGAAAGACCCATGTCTGAAGATTTTACAGATATACCAAATATACAAACAAATAACATTCATTACTTAGTCCTAAATTACATAAACGATATCTTACATTCAATGGGCCATAGTGTAAATGAATTTAAACTAATATCAGAAAATATTTCTCCTTCTATATCTTCTACAATAATACAAGAAACTCGAGACATCCATTTGGAACGAAATATAATTGTGACTGACGAAGATTTGCTGTTATATGAAAAATTGAATAAAGAACAAAGAATAGCATATGATGCCATCCTTAATCGAATATTTCAGAATAAATCAGGAGCTTTCTTTATTGACGGTCCTGGAGGAACTGGAAAAACTTACCTATATCGTGCCTTATTAGCTACTGTACGATCTAAGGGATTTATAGCGTTAGCCACAGCCACTTCAGGTGTTGCAGCTTCTGTACTACCAGGAGGCCGAACTGCTCACTCACGTTTCAAACTCCCTATCAACGTAGATGAAAATCGCGGTTGTAACATTAGCAAACAAAGTTTACTTGCCTCTTTAATTCATGACGCAAAACTAATAGTATGGGACGAAGTATCAATGGCAAAAAAAAAACTTGTTGAAACTTTCGACTTATTCTACGAGATATTATGGACATAAATACAATCTTTGGTGGAAAAGTCGTAGTTTTTGGTGGCGATTTCAGACAGACTCTACCCGTTGTGCAAAGTGGAAAAAAACAAGACTTCATTAATGAATGTCTATTAAACTCAAACATTTGGGATCATCTTGAAAAATACCGCCTGTTACAAAATATGAGTGCAAGAACAGACCCTACTTTCTGTAACTACTTACTACAAATTGGAGATGGCAAAGAAAATGTAAACAAACATGGTCAAATTGAAATTCCAAAATCTTTTCTTATTCCATTTACAAATGAGAAAGAATCATTAGATATTTTGTTTGACACTATTTATCCTAATTTAAACATACTCATCCAAGATACATCCTCTGTAACATCCCGCGTTATTCTAACAACCAAAAATGATTTTGTAGCCGAAATTAATCAAACATTCATAGATAAATTTCCTAATACAGCAATCACATTTGTTGGAATTGACGAAACTGTAGAACCAAAGGATCAAAGCCAGTATGAAGATTTTTTACATACTTTGAATCCTTCAGGTCTACCTCCGTACAAACTAATTTTAAAACAAAATTGTCCAGTTATCCTACTACGCAATTTAAATCCTTCTGAAGGTTTATGCAACGGGACGCGTCTAATTTGCCTAGATTTTAAGACTCATGTTATTAGTGCCAAAATTGCAAGTGGCGACTTTAAAGGCAAACATGTTTTTATTCCTCGAATACCATTGTTATCTTCAGAAGATGAAAAATTACCTATTCCATTTAAAAGAACACAATTTCCAATTCGCCTGTGTTTTGCTATGACTATAAATAAAGCACAAGGTCAGACACTAGATTTTGTTGGAATTTATTTACGAGAACCTGTATTTTCACATGGTCAACTTTATGTCGCTTTGTCTCGAGCAAAAAGTTCCGATTGTGTAAAGATACTAATTCGACCAGCAACAACAGACAACCATAATGACCATTCTACTTACAATGTTGTATACAACGAACTTATTAAAAGAGCATTCTCTTAACATCGTGTAAGTTATTACTTCCATTATTTTGCTTTTGGCCTCACAGCCTTAGTTTTACATAAATATAATCATTTGTACAATTCTTTGTATATGTCAGTTACTACTCTGATTTTTCATCTGCTTTATCTCAATAGTGAATTCCCTCTTTTACACACTACAACTTAATACTTGGGGTTTGATTAATGGCATTGTTTTCCATAGCAGCTACGATTTACTCTATTTATTACTTCTTCCTCTGACCTACTAATTTACTCTATATATTTATTACGCATTTTCTTTCAGACTGATGAAAAAATGGCACAAAATCTTAGTATACGTTCAATAACCCCTGAAACTCTTAGTTGGACTTGTAAGGTCCAAGTCGTCGATATATGTGCAGGAGAAAGTAAAGAAAAACGAATCAAATATCTCAACATGATACTGCAAGATGAACAGGTACTTCTTCACTTCCTTCGTTCTCTTCTTCTTCCAAAGTACTTATTTGGTTTACTAGCTGTTGAATGCGTTGTTCCACCAGCTCCAGAAAGTGCGTTGTTCCAAAGTGCTTATTTTGTAATATTTTCAACTGTACGTAGGAGGACCAAATAAAAGGTATTGTCTATGGTGACGACATTTCCTGTTATCAAGATTTGATCAAGCTTTACCATACCTACTACATAACAGGAGCACGCATACAACTACCATATCTGAAACATGAAAGACCCTTGCATACATTTGAGTGGATACTTGATAAGAAAACAATAATTGATCCAATTGAAGAAGATAGTGCTGATACATTGCCCCTTCCTACAAAGCTTGTTGTTACGTCTTTTGGAGATATTAAACGTGAGGTCCTCCAAACTCTCACTGATGTGTCAAAGCTAGAATTTGGTAAGTCTACTTCAGTCTCTTTACACAAAGTACATATATAAATTCTAACTTCTCTTGTGCACAGATATACTAGCCGTTGTTGTCAACTGTTCCTCGCCACGATATGTTCCAAAGGTAGACAAAACGCTCCAAGAACTCATTGTTATTGATACACTGTAAGTATATTTAGCCAGCTATAACCTTCTTACACTTTACGTATATTTTGGCTTACAATGTAAAAAATATTAACTAATATTGTTCATTTGACAGTAAACAGACTTTCACCTTTACTATTTGGGAAGAAACAATTATGCAAGACCAAGGCAAAAAACTATTGCAACAACTCTCTGAATATCCTATAATCCTTGCACGACGTATTGGGGCATCAAGATTTAACGGTAAATTATATTCAATAATGCTTCTCATCTATCCTAACAATTTCATTCCATTTGGCAAGTATTTATTCTTCCAACAAATTCAACCCTACAGGATTTACACAGACCTAATTTCTCTTCTTACTACAAGCAAAACTGTATTAATTTTGTATTATATTTTGGCACATTCAGCTTTAACCTATTCACATTTAAACTCATTCACATAGGTGTATCACTAACAACAAAATTTACCACATCAATACAAATTGATCCTCCATATTCGCAATGCCAGCAGCTACGAAGATGGTATCAGCTTACTCTGTATATTCTGATTGCCTATATTTCTACAGTAATGTTATAAACAATGTAACATCTTTGTCACATACAGGGTTATGGAAAACAAAGAAGCACTTACTTCATTCACTTTGAGAAGTACATCAAAATCGGGAGCTCTCATTTCTGTTTCGGTGGATGAAGAAGTAGTTCCAATTGCAAATATCGACACTCAGCAAGATGTTAGTAACAATTTTTATCCATCATTTCATATTAGAATCTACTATCACAATCATTATTTTCACCTTTTAATTTTAGGGAAAAACATTCTCAATTGAGGCAAAGATATCCTTCCCACATTACCTCAGCTCTTTCTATGTCTTACACTGTTCAAAATGTGGACAAGAAGTACGCTATCGAATTATACGAGAAATTCACTGTTTGAACTGTCATGAAAACCACATGTTGGTCCCCAGGTACTTTAAAATCTATTTGTGTGTATATATTTATAGGCTTCTTCTTGTCATCAACAAATGCTAACTTCTTAAACTCTGCAGGTGTCGGTTTAAAGTCAATCTACAAGATTCGTCTGGCTCAGCAATTGGAATAATTACGAATGAAGAAGCAGAAAAGTTGTTATCCCTCACTACTGAAGAAATCTACAAAAGAACTTTTGCTCCAGTATAAATTCTATCTTAACAACTCATACATAATATTCTCATAAATAATCTTACAAAAAAAAACTGACATATATATTTTCGGCCTTTCCAGAGTGAATACTCACCGATCCAGGATGTCCAGAAAAACTTTAGAAACAAGGTATTTGCCATTCGAGCAAAAAAAGCATTTGCCCATGCTTCCTCCCCAGCATCTCCAAAAGTATATATTCAGTTGTGCAGTGAAAAGCAGAGTGATGTTGATTCTCTGCAAGCTTCAGACACAATTACTACTCATGAAAGAGCTAAGAGAAAACAAAAGCTGGATCCACAACAACAAACACCGAAAACTGAATCGCTCAAAATAAAGCAAAAACTGCAGCCACTGACTCCAACAAAAACTAAATGAAGGTCATCAAAATATTTCAGCTTTTCACTATTTCCATAATTACATACAAACGCTTTACACACAACTTTATTTTTGCTGTTCAAAAAATATTACAGGTTGCTCAACCTGTTTGACAACTTTTTTGGACATCTATGGAACAAAGGTTAGTACTTACAGTCGTCTCTTTATTTCCTCAAGTTCCCTCTTTTTCATTTCCTTTATCCTTAATGATACCTTCAAAATTTATAACATATATTTCTCCCAAGTGTTATTTCGCAGGAAAAAAAAGCCTGACTTAACTTTTTGATAGTTACGGCACAAAGGTAAACAACATTTTTTTATTTCTTTATTGTTTCCAAAAGCCAGAATAAAAGAAACATAAATATCCCAAATAATTGAGCCTTCTGCCACATAATTGCTGTTATTTGGGGGCGACAGAGTATTATAGGACTGATGACATGATTAACATTGCCCATGTTATACAAAAGATATATCGGTATTCCTGATTATGATGACAATATTTTATGAAATCCCAGTATTTAATATTTGAGTTGGATGTCTTCTGTACTGGCATGTAAATTGTATCATTCTGCTGAAAGATAAGAACATGAACACGTCCTTGTGTATCTTTGCTGTAATCCTACACATTTAGCAAGTTTTCAGTCAATGTATAGAGCCAGTCAGTATAATGGAGAAGGATGATTGAAAGAGAAAATCAAGAGAAGGAAGAAGTTGTGGAAAAAGAATGAACCTGTATTGCTTTTCACTTTCACTGACTATGTACACGTCCTTGTGTATCTTTGCTGTAGTCCTACACATTTAGCACATTTCCAGTCAATGTATAGAGTCAGTTGTGGAAAAAGAATGAACCTGTATTGCTTTTCACTTTCACTGACTATGTATATATACAGTAAAGTATCCTTAATCCAAGCGGAAAACTAAAAAAATGAAAGGAAATTTAGATAAGGAAAAACATACAGCAGAAAGGGTATAATTTCTTCCATGTTTTTACTGAATTGGATTTTTCCTGCTTTTAAATAGCTTATCACAAAGGAATATATTACTTACCATGCTACTTTTGTACGTTTACTGCTCTAATTTCTTTTCAGCTCATAAAAAAGGTTTCAACCTGGAAGACTCTATTTTGGTCAGCTGTCAGTTTCAACTTCCAGGCCAATGCAATAGATATAGCACTACCTACAATGTCTCTATTTTGACCTTCATTGTAGAATAAACTACTTTTGTCAAACTCATTCCACAGGTGCAACAATGTAATTATCCTGAATATTATAAGGAGCTATCCTTGTACTATATCATTTTCCTTCTGCCTTTTCGGATTGCAATCATTAATTAAAGGAACTTCAATTTATGTACTGCCACTTTCACGCTAGGTACCACACTCTTATTCATTACATATTCATTACACTTATTACATCCTAAAATTGCCAAGTCAAAAGTTGTTTACATATAACAAGAAAATGATGACATTAGTCACCCGTACGGAGCACGGGCACCCTTGTCTAGTATATGAATAAGGTGGGATATCTATGGACAAGTTTAAGATATTTCATGGATAAAATTTATAACATATTTGGTTGATGATATAAATTTATTTTTGGACTAATTTATACCATTAATTAATTATGGTATAAAGTTAATACTAAATTTAATCATGGTATAACCCATCTTATCACATCAATCATGAGACTATTTTATACCACCTCTCATATGGTATAAAATAGTCCAAGGATTATTTAGTCTACGTACCAAATGACTCCTAAAAGCTACATTTGTCAGTTGAGTAGGTGATTTTGGATTAGCTCCTCGGGTTTTGGGATAGGGCAAAAATATATAAATTGTCCCTCCTAAAAAGATTATTCCAAAATAAAAAGTTGTGTCAACTGTCAAGACTCTCAAATTAAATTTAAAATAGCAGAAATTACAAAAATTGTACTTGTAAATGTGAGTTCCCGCTTTTCATAGATTTCTTCAAATTTAACAGACAGATATTAGTCAAGCTAAACCTAAAATTCTAACGTTCAAAAAATTATCATTCTTTTCTCTAATTTGTTCATCCGTTCTCTACGTTAAATGTCGACATCGCTTTCAAAAAATCCTGCGAACGCCACTGGACTTCCAAGGAGCCTATATACCAAGAAACTAAGATCAGCACCTAACTTGGGTCATCCAGAATGCCAAAGGAAAATCAGTTGCAACTCAAATTTTCAAACACAATTATGTAGAGGTCATTCACTCCACCTAGATGGAAAGGAACCAGAGAAAGTTTGAACAAGTAATTAGAGGAGCATAGGTTATTTGGAGAGACATTGCATATTTGGCAAACGTTAGAACTATCGACAGAAATAGCTTAGAGTTACAGTTCTCTTAATTTTGACTCTAATACCCATCTCGATCAAAAGGGACTTTTTCTTTAAAATTTCTTAATAGAAAGAGGAAATCCGTTGTTCAGAAGAGAATACAGAGAATCCAATTATCTCAAAATTCAATTTTTTTTCCTTCAAGATTAGATGATTGTCTAGTAGTTTGAGTTATTTGCTTCTGGCTTTGAATAGCTTATTGTGTTGACTAAGCTATAATACGAAAATAGACGGTACTCAAAAAGATTCGCTATCTAGTCTGAAGGTCATGAAATCAAACCCCATTCACACCATAAAAACCCAACATGTGATACTTGTTACACAACATGAGTTTATTAAAGAGCTTAAATCTCTACACATAAATGTAGCATGTTTCAGCCCATGTTAATTAGAGCTTACTGCTGAATTTATTTCCAAGTAATTAAAATTTAAATCCCTGCTAACTCATTCAGTTACTAAAATGATGTTTTTTTTTATATTGTACCATTACCTTATTTTTGAATTGGCCTTTGACATGGAGTTTGAGAGCTTGTTTGGATTGAGTTTTGGCTTATTTTTATTATTTTAGTTTAAAACTAAGTGTTAATAAATATTTTTTATTTTATCCGAACTAAAAGCGTGCTTAATAAGCCAATCCAAACCAGCTCTAAGTACCTTAAC
Organism: Capsicum rhomboideum; assembly: GCA_031232105.1. Classification (NCBI taxonomy): domain Eukaryota; kingdom Viridiplantae; phylum Streptophyta; class Magnoliopsida; order Solanales; family Solanaceae; genus Capsicum; species Capsicum rhomboideum. The sequence continues at coordinate 123,970,291 of CP124710.1, read as the reverse complement.
TTAGCAAGAAAGCATAAACATTTGTGGACACATCTTTAACATAAGGATGGAGGAAGAATAAAGCACCATAATTGAATTCTTGACCAAATTAAACTTGTTCAATTTTAAACCTTTTTCATCATTATCATAGAAGCTATCCTAATTTTAACGATAAATAAGATTTTCATATAAAGTAAAATATTCAGTTATTTATAATATAGTTCTATGGACAAATATTGCTCCACCATTATATATATGTAGATATAATTGTTGAGGACATGAGGAGCTTAATATGGGCCTATTGTTTTGAAAGATGGTGAAATAACTATGCAATCGTTAGCAAATTGTGTAATTTAGCTTTTGTCATTGAGGAACCTAACATAAATTTGTTTTTTTTTTTTTTTACCTATCTTGTCTTTGGGATATATTAATTAATTAATACTAGCTAGTGAAAAAAAGTACTCATGGATATATAGTATGGGCAGAAAATAACAATTCATAGTACAAATTATTTATGACATGGTTGAGGCTAAATGTCAATCAATTATATCACTAGAGATAAATTTTTGATATAATTTTCTTCTGCTGTTTCCAATATTTTTTCAATCGACCATATTTTTATTTTTATTTTTCCTAGCAACACTGAAATTTTTGTTTGATTTTTCTGCTTATATGATCCGGTGTGTGAAGTACAAAGGCGGAGACAAAATTCAAGTTTATTAATTCTAAATTTTGAAAAGTTTGTTATCAATATGTGGAGAGAAAATATCTCTAGAGATTCTTATCTCATTCCAATATTTCATCTGCTCAACCGGTAATGAATGGCAAAAACTTAAAAATTCATGGAATTTTTAATTATAGCTTATTGAATTCTGACTAAATTACTTATACATATTGAGTAAAATTTCTTTAACACAAATATTAAATTTTAATTAAAGTTATTGAATTCTGACGAACTATAACTCTCCTCTAACTTAGCCCCTAGCATAGTGTACATATATGATTTAATTATGACTAAAGTACTCCTTTTTTCCCTAGCTTAAACCTTAACCCCTCGTAAATGAAAAGGACTCAACACCAAAGCAATAAAAAAGGGATCAATTATTGCAACTGATGTATTTATAAAATATTTTTTATTCTTTATGGAACAAAGAAAGAAATGGGTTGGTTGGATTCTTTACAATTTAAATTAAAAAAATAATCGTACAAAGATTTTATGGGTGTTATTTTTAAATATTTTATGAATAAAAACAAAAATCTCTTATAAAAAAAGTTATATAATTAAAAATAAATTTATAAGGATTTATAAAATCAGCAATAACATACTCAGTGTTATACATCGTAAATGAAATTTGAGAAGGATAAAGATGTACAAATACCTTATCCTACTTTTGTGAATAGAGAGATTATTTTCGACCGACAGAAAATTAGGAAATATAATTAGAGATAATTAAGTTACATAAAATGTTCGGATCAGAGCACTTTATATTTCAATAATTACTTTTAAACATTACCTGTACTAAAGTTTGAAAAACTGGCTCTTAAATTTTTTCATTGCACCACTACTTAAAAAAAAAAAGTAAAAATCGACCTCCAGAAATCGATTTTTGACATTAAAGTTCATAAAGCATAGAATTCAAACGTGGTGTAATTACAACTTCCACAGGTTTTACTTTAGGCATAGTAATCCCTTGACCTTCAGTCATATCCACAGGCAAATTTGATGATGTACTAAAGTTAAACCCTTGAATCAATCGACCAATCGTGAGGTGCGCCACTTGCGTCGCAAAACTAATTCCAGGACAAGATCGTCTTCCAGAACCAAATGGAATGAACTCAAAATGCTGACCACGCACATCCACATTCGAATGTTCATTCAAGAATCTCTCTGGCATGAACTTGTCTGGCTCTGAATAAATTCGAGGGTCTCTTTGTATCTTCCATGCATTAGGGAACAAACGTGTACCCTTTGGAATGGTGTACCCTGCCACGGTACAATCTTCCACAGCTTCGTGTGGAACTAACAAAGGTGCTGGTGGATATAAGCGTAACGCTTCTTTAACAATAGCTTGGAGATAGACTAGATCTTTGATATCGGATTCTTCTATCCATCGATTTTTACCAACTTTGTTGTCTATTTCTTCTAGGGCATGTTTCATGACGTGAGGATTGTTCAATAACAAGGACATGAGCCATGTTAGGTGAACAGCAGTTGTGTCTGAACCATCCAATATCATGCTCTATAAAATTTGTAGGTAAAATGGTTAGAGAATTGCAAATGCAACAATTTATAGTAAAAATGGTTAGAATTGCAAAAAACAACAAACAAATATAATCTCTCTAATATTTTAGAATTTAAATTTTGTAAACTGTCAATATAATACATCACTATTCAGTATACAGATTTTTCAAATTTTTTTTTTTCACAGTTTATGTTCACTTGAAACAATGGGTAAATCTTCATAAGCATGTCATTGTAACCTGGAAACTAGAAGAGTAATCTGCTACAATCGGTTAAATTGAGATGATGATGTACAAATTCTTTATACTGATAGTATGTATAACTTCAATTCTAGTTTCTAAGTTACGATTCACTTAGAGGTTAAGTTATATACACTTCCTGTGTAAACATTTTACCTCAAATCAGATTATCTTTACTTATTAGGGTGAAAATCGTTTACACCCCCAAATTTTGCTTTAAAAATCAAACACCCCCCTCAACTTTGAACAATAATCATTCTCCCTCCTTTTTTCTATTTCATTTTTCAAAATACCTACTTTACCCTTGTATTTATATCAATATTTGTATCTTTTTTTTTAAAAAAAAAAGCTTCTTTATAAACACAAATTTTATTTTTAATCTATATAACATATTTTCTACTAAAAGCTAAAAATTATTTTTTAGATGAAAAAATAAAAGTGAGAAATATTAATTTAATATATAAGTTAATGACGTTCTATAATGAAATAAACGAGCAAAATAATAAAAATTAATTTTATTAAAAATAAAACTCTAATATCTATTTATACGTGAAAACAATAGGTAATTATAATTTTATAAGTATATTTCAGTACAGGTAATACAAAAATAATTAATAGCCGGGGGTCTTTCGAAAACAGCCTCTCTACCTCCCCGAGGTAGTGGTAAGGTTTGCATACACTTTATCCTCCCCGGATCTCACTTATGGGATTTCACTGGGTATGGTGTTGTTGTAGAGGTATATTTATAACAAATCAAATGATTATTGTTAATGAATATTAAATTATAATTTAAAAAATAATTCATTATTGACAACCAAAACTCGTTTATCTATATAGACATTAAAGAATAAGACAGAATTAAAAAATACATCTATATAATTACATACATACATACATACATACTCGATACATATAATATAAAAATTTTGTATCATAAAAAATAACATTATATTTGTGATTGATTTATAAAAGAATTATTTTACTAATAATGTTAATGAATTTAAATAAAAATGATAAATACCTAGGTTATGAAAAATAAATAAATAAATAAATATATATATATATATTATATTAATAAAATATTGAAAATATTACCGGTAAAATAGACATTATATTGGAAAAGGGGGGGAGAATGATTATTGTTCAATGTTGAGGGGGTGTTTGATTTTTAAAGCAAAGTTAGGGGGTGTAAACGATGTTCATCCTTACTTATTATAACAAATAACATGTCTTATTTTCAAGATTACGAATCTCACATATATCTGAAAAGTAATTCTATTTTATTTAGGTGAATGTGATACTGTATGATGCAAGAAAACTTTACATACCAATGCTGTAGCCTTGATAACTGTTTCCCTTGTATAACCATAGGCTTTGAAATCCTCAGGTTTTGTCACTAAAAGCATTGCATCTATACAATCTTGTTCATTATCATCACCTTCAATTTTCTTTTTCTCCATATGTTCATTTACCCAATTTTGAAGAATGTCATCCAAGTCCTTGTATATTTGCTTCATTGTCTTAATATGCCCTTGAAAATCCACATATTTGAAAATTTGGAATGGAATTGCGTCGTATAGAATAAATTCCCCAGCAAGATACATTATCTTAGCAAAAGCCCTCCTAAAACATTGTGCCTCTTCATCTTTCTCCAAAGATATGTATCTCTTACCAGCCATCATCTTTACGATTATATTTAGAGTTAACTTCTCAAACCATTTACTGATATTAACCGTGTTCGAATTTTTACCCTTATCACAAAAATTATACAACTCTTTGATACTAATTTCCACCTCGGAAATTCGGACATGTTTGACTTTTTCAAGCCTAGTGCTAGAAAGAACATTTTGTAACACGAGTTTTCGTACTTGACGATAATATGGACCATAATTAGCGAAAGAGAACCTCGCATAATTATAACCATAATATTCTGCTGCTAGACTAAACGGTCTAGCAGCGAGTTCTTTATCATTAATTGTGAAGCAATCTTTCGCTGCTTCCCAATTATTGATCACACAATAACGAAACATACCTAGCTTAATAGTGAAAATCGGACCATACTGATCAGATAATTTTCCGAATGTTCGCGCTAGAGGGACGTTTTCGCCATCACCAAAACCGCGGAGATGGCCTATGATTGGCCATGATCCCGGGATTTCCGGGGGTAGTTTTGTACTTTTCCAATTTCTTGTCCATAGAATGATAGATAGTAGAGAAAAAGCTAGAAGGGCTGCAAGTGTAATTTGCAAATCATTGAAAGAAAAATTATCAAACATTATTGCAAATGGAGAAGGAAATAAGAAGGAATATGAGCTTTTTCTCTCGATATGCTATGCTAGTGTATAATGTCAAATCTATTTATAGGGAAGTTATTACTCCAATACCCAAGGAGTCATTTGGTATGAGGTATAAGGTATAATAATTCCGAGATAAAATGTAGGATTATTTTATCCTGTATTTAGTTGAAGTTATTAGTCAGTCCCGAAATTATTTATCCCACCATTTATATCATAGTGATGGGATAAGTTATCTCATATACATAGTGGGATAACTTATCATAGGATAGTTAATCCCGTGATAACTTGTTCCCAACCAAACAACCCCTTATATGAAGGAGTCGTTTGGTCCAGTGATGAATTATGCAGAAATTAATAATGCAAAGTCGTTTGGTCCAGTGATGAATTATGCAGAAATTAATAATGCAAGAAAGTTATCATAATAATAAGAATTAATATATGAGAGCTACTTTAGTCATTTTTTATTTCAATCTTTTATTTTTCATAAAATAATATATAGATTCTTACGTAACTTATGCAAATATTAATTTATGCGGACAACATCATCATGACCAAACATTACATTGTGAACGTTGGACTTTATGCAAGTAACAAAGTGCTGATAAAATATTGTATTGCTAATGGTAGATTTTGTGCAGATATAATAATACAAGTAGGTACTATATTTTTTAATTGTTAAGTATGATAGATCAATAATTTGAAACAAAATGATTGCAAATGTCCATGCAGTTTGCAGCCTTTTCTATATATTAGCCTATCTATTCTCTGTGCATTGGAGGAAGTAGGGTTTGGCTGCTTTGTTATTCAACTTCAAGCTAAGTTTTATGTCATTAGACATAAAATTTTAATTTTTATCCGCTATTCAATATCTATATTACATTTCGTCTAATTCAGATTCTCACCGCGTAAGGTCTATCAAAGGTAGAACTTGAAAGCACTACCTAACAAGATTTTTCCATATTCAGAACTCGAACCTGAAATTTCTGATTAAAGGCAAAGAGATTCTATCCATCCCAAGCTTGGATGAAAAACGTAAAGAATTATTAAGTTTAGGACTTGTCGCAAGTTAATTCGGATATGAAAGAAGTCTACCGAAAGCCCGTGGTACTTGTCTTAAATATCAAAAACTATGCTATTACAAGGTATATAATTAAACAACTTTACTGTTACAAGGTTGATAGTGTTGATCAAGATGGATTGAGTTAACTAATTTTCTCTAAACAATTAGCTAACTTGGAGTGGCTAAATTTTGATACTCCAAATTGAACCTTTATAATAAGGTTATACCTAAATGAAAATTCATATATAACCACTTTCAAGCATCTTGAATTTTACTTGTGGTATTTAAAACTGCAAAGTTAATGATAGTGATTATTTTTCACCCCTAAAAGTTCGATTTCTTGTAGAGAGCGAGGATATAACGTCTATTATTTCAAAAAGAAATTTAGAAGTGGCTAGTGAGCGCTATTTTTATCGAAATTATTGTACTATTATAGACTAATACATTCCTGTCCTTCCACTTGCGGTATTCGAGACCTAGCTATGACAATTACTATTTTACAAAGACATGGTCAAAAAAACCCCAGTGAACGTTATTTCTATTAAAATTGTATATTAGGTTACTATGTATTCTCGAAGAGAAAGTGTTTAAATACGAGGCATTTTACTTCCTTTTTTAAAAAAAAAAAAAGGGTGGGTGGAGGTAGTGGCGGAGCCAGAATTTTCACTAAAGGAGTTCAAAATCGAAATAAGTAAGTACACAAACTAGCCGAAGGGGGTTCAACATCAACTATATATACATAAAATATAATTTTAACAATGTATAAATAGTATAATTTTTTGACGAAGGCGGTTCGGATCCACTAGCCATAAGGTGGCTCCCTGGGGGCAGGAATTTTTTGGACCAGCCGACGCCTCACCTACATAGGTAGTACTTATGTAGTGTAGTCTCGAAATGACATCTTACCTTCTTTTATTTAAAAACTTTAATTTAAAAATTAAAGGAGCCCGATTATGTACTAAACCTACATAATTCTTATCATAACCTATCGAAGTTTAATTTATCATCATTAATTTTTACAATATTGGATGGCACGTACTGTTGGTGCCAGTGGCGGAGCCAGGATTTTGGTGAAGGGTGTTCATATTTTTAGGAAAAGAAACAAGTGATTAAATAAAATGCCAGCCCCCAGGTTCGAACCTACGCTCGTAAGGTGGATTTGCACACCCTTGACCGCTGGGCTAAGCATCTTTAGCTTGTCAAGGGTGTTCAATAATAGGTATATATTCAAAAATATCTATATTTAACCTATATACTCAGAAAAATTTTCCGACGAAGGGTGTTCATCTGACCACCCTTCGTCGGCTGTAGCTCCGCCACTGGTTGGTGCAAAATATATTTGAAGCTTATTCGTAGTGTACAATTAAATCTTTCTGTAATAATATTATTTGTCCAGACATTTTCTTCAGTTGTTATAGCGAATGTTATTTTGCTTTATTTGAGATGAGGGTATATCGAAAACAACCTTTTTATCGTTAAAAGATAGGAATAAAGTCTGCGTACACATCATTCTCCCCAGACATCACTTATAAAATTATACTAGATATATATATTTGTTTTTGCATGGCACGTACGTACTATTAATTAACTCATGTTTTTGAACCACTTTGCTGTACACAATGATTATAATACATAGTATTATTTGATATTTACCTATTTGTTATTCTATTAGTCATGTCAATAATATTTTGTTGAGCCTCCAATTTTATTTTTTTGATTTTCTACTCGGTGGTCGGTACTCACATTGAAGCCCCGACTAATCTGGATCGCACATTGCAGGACCCATTCTGGGGGTGGCGCTCCCAATAAGATTTTTGTAACACCCCGTACCTACCCAACCCTACTTGACGACGTTGAACAATGGTTACTCAAGTACCGAGAGTTAAACGTATGTATTATGTAATGTTATTGATGCTATAAATGATATTGGGCCTAGTGCATGGAACTAAATCTTTGTAGGAGGTGAAATACCCGTATGTTGTCAAATCTATACGACTACGTGTACACTTACGGAATTAGAAAAAACATGGGAAATTTGAGGAATTATACATTCATTTGTGGGCATGAATAAATCTTGCATCATTGGGCCCAAACTAAAGCTCAAAAATTAATAAGAAGACATGGCCCAAGATAACCATTTGACCCAATCTTCCATTTGACTAATCAATCATGCATTTAATGCCAAGAGATGGATAAGAGTGACTTGAGATATATATATAAATATATATATGAGGGATTATACATGAAAGATGATGGGCCAAAGTAATCTTGACCTATTGGGCAATGGAGGCCCAAAAAGATATCCAAGACATGGCCCAAAAGGGGTATATGACCCATTCTTGGCCCGTTCTTGCAAGACCAAGTTGTTACAATATGATTGGACCAAGTGGGTGGTAAATCAAGGACCATTAGGGGACTATATACATGAGGAAAAATCAGATTTTGGTCATTAGATATACACATGCCTTTTTGCCATTTTTCTCAAACATTATCTCTTAAGATACAAACCCTAAGACAACTACTTGTTGAGCCAAGATCACACTTTGGTAAGTATTTATTCTCATGGTTCAGTATATGATATGTGTAATATGATGTATAAATCATGTTGGTTGTATTGGCAAAGTGTTGGACAGTGTGTTATGTGTAAAACTGTCTAGTTTTGCAATCGGAGAATGGTTTTGTCTTATGAACTTGATCATGGACTTATGGTCATGAGGGAATTGAACTTGATGGGTTAAATATTGACATATGAGGTGTTATTATAGTCTTACCATGTGTTATCCTTGTGTATAATGTTTGGAATTTCTATTGTGAAATTGGTTATGGTTTTAGTGGCGGATTGGCCGTAAAGTGTCGTTTTGGTGATGTTATGTGTGTTGTGAGACCATGGCTGGTTGTTGGCATGTTAGATGATCAAAAATATGTTAAAATAAGTTTGGTTATGATCATGGACCATTCATTGCATAAAAAGACCCCAAAAGATCATTTCGGACCAAAATGGGCACCCGCCCTCGCAGATGAAGCACCTGCGGGCGCAGGTGGCTTAGCGGATCGGCCCAGAACTCCGAATTGCTTGTTTTTGCATCCCTTTGGCCCCCCAAAACCCCTATACCCTTCATGGATGTAATTATCAATTTGGGATGTCGTTTTAATGACTTTAAAATGTCGTATGGAAGCATGTTGGACTATGTTAAGTATGGATGGTTGTTCATATGTTGTTATGAGGCCAATTGAGAAGCGTAAATATGACGAAATGATAATGAGAAGGCATAAAGGGTGATTGTGATGCGAAATGCTATTGTCGTATGAAATCTTGGTCAATGAGTGGAATGTTATGGTAGTGTTGGCATGTTGATATGATAAATGACATTGTAAGAAGACGAAATGACGTTATAAAGTAACTATGTGATTCATCGTCATCTTGTGCACTTGTAAGGTAGTTGGTTACTAATATAAGCTTCGTTATGTACTTGTGATGTAGAGTGAGACGTAAGGAAAGAGCTGGACTATTGTATTTCCATATAAGCTTGGGTATTCATAGTGAGACGCAAAGGTATGTAAGGTTACTCTTCTATTTCCTTCTGCAACGTATGGTGTTCAGATTGTCATGGTACTCATTCGATTCCGAAATACTCTAAGGTATTCCGTATCCGATAGTTGGCTAGAGTTACTCAAATGTTCCTTATTCATTGGTCAATAGTGAATCATATGACCTATATTCATTGGTTGACTTATGTTCATTAAATGGACTTATGACCATTGGTTAACTCGCATTCATTGGCTAATATGTCAAGAGTTTCAAATGTTCTAAGGTATTGCATCTCAGGTTGGTGAGCAGTTGAAATCCACATGTATCGTGTTTAGTGCTTATTATCCTAAGATTCCACACGTGTACTATTCCAAGGGGGTTCTAGTATTCCAACTAAGATTGATATATTGTTATTCATATGTGTTTTACTTCTAGACGAATCATGACCCACTTAGTTCTTATTTATGGGCGGAAGTTCTTAAGTCGTCATATGTTGTAGATCCTAAGAGAATTATCCCAACAAGAGCAATGAGGTAGAGAGAGCTTGTTTAGTTGAATAGCATTGTTCCAATCATGTTATGTTTCCAAGTTCCAATAGAGTTATATACAGGTCTCATATTCATTAGTAATGTTCCAAAAGTCCAATGAGGTTATGTTCTAAGGTTTCAATAGTAGTTATACTCATGTATATTGTTCATTGATCATTGTCCAATGGTTCCAACAGTGTTATGCTTCCATGATGCTTATTCACATGTTTCTCACTCATTGATTATTGATCCAAAGCTTCAAAGAAAGTTGTGACTATCATTGTAAAAATCTCTCATAAGCAAAAGTACCAATCTCTCACAAGTTAAAGTATCAATCTCAAAAGTAAAGAATTGAAGTAATGAACACTTGTTGAGAACGGGTGGCAACCCAAAGGGGCATAAGCCTAGCTAGGGGCGATCTCGAATGATTATTGGATACAGGGGGCAGCTCAAAGGGGCATAAGCCTAGCTAGAGACGAACCTGCTTTATTGATTTATGGGTGGTAGCTCAAAGGGGCATAAGTCTAGCTAGAGACGATCCCAATGTTATTTCCCACTGATCAGTTGGGCCCGGGCATACATGATTGATGATCACATGAATGATGAATAAGTAAAGGAAAGTGAAATGAAGTAAAGAAAGTAATGCACATGATTCCACATGTATTCTTATGGTAATTTATTCACATGATGTGTTCACTTGTACGTACTTTCATCAAAGTTCCTATATCTCATATATTTACGTATAGCCTTACATACTCAGTACATTCCTCGTACTGACCCCCTCGGGGAAACTTACCTTACATGTTGCAGGTGCAGGCACTAGTAGCCCTCCGCAGTAGGTTGACAGTATTTGCAGATATTTGGTGAGCCCCAGTTGGTTTGGGACTTTCCGAGTCATAGTTATACATTGGATCTGATGTTGTAGATGTTATGAAATGGTCGTGTATTTATTTAGAGGCTTTGTAGACATATGTGGGTATATGAATGTAAGAGGTGTATATTCATTTAGACAGAATGGTCCTAACGGCCATAGTTGCATATAATGTACATGTTTCCCATGACTTTCACCAAGGATATCTTATATATTTCATCAGTTACATGAGAAAGTATGCTATTCGTAAAGAGACATGCATATGAATGAACGTGAGCAAATATTGGTTCTCTCGAGCCATATCGGTTTCGGGTGCCAATCACGTCCCGAATGGGGTTCGGGGTGTGATAAAGTGGTATCAGAGCAGTTCGTTCTAAGGGTGTCTACAAAGCCGTGTCTGAGTAGAGTCTTACTTATCAATGTGTTGTGCACCACATTTATAAGTAGGAGGCTACGGGACATTTAGGATATGGTTTCTCTTTTTCATTTCTAGATCGTGCAATAGAGCCAGTGTTGTAAGTTGAATTGTATCTGACCATGTTAATTGCTTCTTCTGGTATAGTCAAAATGCCAAACACGAGAAGAGGCAGAGGCAATGGTAAGAAGATAGATATATTTGCTGGTGAAGGAATGAGTAACTCACCACCTGACCAAGCTAGTCAAGATTATCTCCACTTGTTAGTGCATTTACTAGAGTTAAAGGCACATGTCGTATAATGGTATAGTAGATGTTGTGATCACAGGTGATTAAGCACTTTGAAAAGTGTTATTCATGAACGCGGTAATGGGATTTGGAAAGAAAAGGGAAATTGCCCTATACAGCATGCCACATGAACTTGTCGAAAGTGTATAAAAGAGTTCTATTTCATGTTGCTCCCATTAAAAATATACAACGTACAGAGGATGTCACTAGGAAGAGCTACCTGTTGCTATTCTAGATCAACAACAAGGCGGAGAGGTCACCCGAAAAACTGGAGAACTCATGAATCTATTGTGTATATCGTAATTGTATAGTGAATGTGGTGATCATGATACATTGGGTGACTTTATTAAGTAGGACATGGTAGAGTTGGACGTTATAAGGGGTATGGATTCGTTGGCTTCATGTTAGACCACAGTAGAGTGTCAAGTTACGAACATCGAGAGATAACTTTATTGCCTATCTGAAGGCAAGAAAAATGATACTCTAAGGGAATATATGTACTACTTGGTAAAGGTGAAAAGAGGCTAATGATTGAAATGAATGAATGAGTGAATGATGAAATGAAAAGTGAATGATGAAGATATACCCAAAATAGCATTACGAACCTGGTAAGGTTATTATCAATTCTTAGTACGTTAATTGGGCTAGCGAATGCACTCGTAGTTATTATGGATTTGATGAGAAGAACGAAGTCATTCTTAGACAAGTCCGTAACACAGTTTACAGATGTTATGGTGGTTTACTCGAAGACCGTAAGGAACCCATGCTAACTAGTTACGGCAACTGTCATAGATTCTTCGTGACCGTACGATATAGACACAAATTCTCTAAGGGTGAATGCTTGGTAAACCCCGTAGCATTCTTGGGTCACATAGTACCAGATGAAGGAATCATGGACTATATACCAAAGGTAGAAGCCGTGAAGAATTGGCTAAAACCTACAACGCCTACAACGATTCGTTAGTACAGACAGTTTGTTGGAGAGCTTATATTCCATTACAATACCCTTACCAAGTTAACACAAAGTAATTAAGTTTCGGTAGAATGATGTATGTGAGAAATTTTTTGCAAGAGATGAAAGATAAATTGATTCCTACACCTGTATTAGTACTTTCCAAAGGCACATAAGAGTATGTAGTGTATGGTGATGTTTTACAAGTTGGTATGGATTGTGTATACATGCAGTACGACAGATATGATAGCATATGTCTTAAGACAATTGCGTCCGCATAAAAGAATTTATCCCACATATGATTTTGAGTTAACAGTTGTGACAATTGCTTATAGCAGATGACACCACTACTTGTATGAACTACAGGTGAAAGAATTATAGTGTCAAATGTGGCAGAAGTTTCATTGGTATCTAAGAAAAAGAAGAGCACTATGCAAATCCTGTGTTAGTCAGTTGGAAAAAAAAAACATATAGTAAAGTTCTACAAAGGTGGTTGAGCTAAAGAAATATTTTATGTATTGGATATATATATGAGTTCGAGAAATGCCTGATGATAAAAGCACCGCATGCATGGTATTCTATGTAGTAGGGAGTGATCACTATGCACCATGATTTGGAAATGAATGATTCTTAATGTTGTAATGAGTATGAAATGGTTGGTTTCTTGTGATGGCACGAAGATTTCCCAGCTAAGAAAGTATATTCTCTTTTCTTCCACAAAAGACTGTCCTTGAGAGAAAAGGTAAATTTGTTTTCTATCCTGAGTTAAGGAAAACAATGTCCAAGGTCTACACGTGTCAGCTAGCAAGACTTAGTGTGTCCCTATAGGGTGCACCAGTGTTGGTTGTACAAACGAGAAATGGCACATTGAGAATATGTATGGGTTATTGGTAACTGGATGAGGTAACAGTTAGAAATACAAAAAAATTGGGAATACAAGTAAAATTAGGCACAGTTGTCCACCCCTAAATAGATGGACATGCAGAACGTATTATTCAAACACTTGAAGATATGCTAAGAACTTGTACATTAGATTTTCAGGGCAGTTGGTATGACCATTTGCCTCTTATTGATTTTGCCTACAACAATAGCTATCATTCAAGTATTAAAATGGCACCTTATGAAGCTTTGTACGGAAGAAAATGTAGATCGCCAATCAGATGGTCTGAAGCAGGTGAAACAACTTTATTTGGACCAGATCTAGTGCATCAAGCTATGGAAAAAAGTTAAAGTGATACAGCAGCGATTACAGACAGCTCAAAGTTGCCATAAGTCATACGCTAATGTTAGAAGAAGAGGACTTGAATTTTCTATCGGTGATTGGGTATTTCTGAAGGTATCACCAATGAAAGAAGTAATGGGGTTGAAAAAAAAAAGATTTGGCCTTATATAACGTGCCATGTGCAATTTGCCGGAGGTGCAAAAGGGTTCCATTTCATATTGTTCCTATTGGGATTATACGAATTAGGGAAAAATCCCCCTAGGAAGAGATGCCTATGGCTATTCGAAACAGACAAGAGCAAAGGTTAGTAAATAAAGATGTAACCTTCGTAAAATCCCTTTAGGAGAGCAAGTAGGGTAGATAACCTGAGAAGTTGAAAACAAATAATGAAACCAAGGTGCCCATATTTGTTCCAAACGGAAGAAAAAAGATCAAAAGTGCGAAAGTGGAGAAAAACTACGTAAGTATCTATGTGAGTATATGTATAGAGATGCATTTGTTACACAAGAGACGACGTTGTTAACATTCGAGGACGAATGTTCCTAAGGGGGGAAGAATGTAACACCCCGTACCTACCCAACCCTACTTGACGACGTTGAACAATGGTTACTCAAGTACCGAGAGTTAAACGTATGTATTATGTAATGTTATTGATGCTATAAATGATATTGGGCCTAGTGCATGGAACTAAATCTTTGTAGGAGGTGAAATACCCGTATGTTGTCAAATCTATACGACTACGTGTACACTTACGGAATTAGAAAAAACATGGGAAATTTGAGGAATTATACATTCATTTGTGGGCATGAATAAATCTTGCATCATTGGGCCCAAACTAAAGCTCAAAAATTAATAAGAAGACATGGCCCAAGATAACCATTTGACCCAATCTTCCATTTGACTAATCAATCATGCATTTAATGCCAAGAGATGGATAAGAGTGACTTGAGATATATATATAAATATATATATATGAGGGATTATACATGAAAGATGATGGGCCAAAGTAATCTTGACCTATTGGGCAATGGAGGCCCAAAAAGATATCCAAGACATGGCCCAAAAGGGGTATATGACCCATTCTTGGCCCATTCTTGCAAGACCAAGTTGTTACAATATGATTGGACCAAGTGGGTGGTAAATCAAGGACCATTAGGGGACTATATACATGAGGAAAAATCAGATTTTGGTCATTAGATATACACATGCCTTTTTGCCATTTTTCTCAAACATTATCTCTTAAGATACAAACCCTAAGGCAACTACTTGTTGAGCCAAGATCACACTTTGGTAAGTATTTATTCTCATGATTCAGTATATGATATGTGTAATATGATGTATAAATCATGTTGGTTGTATTGGCAAAGTGTTGGACAGTGTGTTATGTGTAAAACTGTCTAGTTTTGCAATCGGAGAATGGTTTTGTCTTATGAACTTGATCATGGACTTATGGTCATGAAGGAATTGAAATTGATGGGTTAAATATTGACATATGAGGTGTTATTATAGTCTTACCATGTGTTATCCTTGTGTATAATGTTTGGAATTTCTATTGTGAAATTGGTTATGGTTTTGGTTGCGGATTGGTCGTAAAGTGTCGTTTTGGTGATGTTATGTGTGTTGTGAGACCATGGCTGGTTGTTGGCATGTTAGATGATCAAAAATATGTTAAAATAAGTTTGGTTATGATCATGGACCATTCATTGCATAAAAAGACCCCCAAAAGACCATTTCGGACCAAAATAGGCACCCGTCCTCGCAGATGAAGCACCTGCGGGCGCAGGTGGCTTAGCGGATCGGCCCAGAACTCCGAATTGCTTGTTTTTGCATCCCTTTGGCCCCCCGAAACCCCTATACCCTTCATGGATGTAACTATCAATTTGGGATGTCGTTTTAATGACTTTAAAATGTCGTATGGAAGCATGTTGGACTATGTTAAGTATGGATAGTTGTTCATATGTTGTTATGAGGCCAATTGAGAAGCGTAAATATGACGAAATGATAATGAGAAGGCATAAAGGGTAATTGTGATGCGAAATGCTATTGTCGTATGAAATCTTGGTCAATGAGTGGAATGTTATGGTAGTGTTGGCATGTTGATATGATAAATGACATTGTAAGAAGACGAAATAACGTTATAAAGTAACTATGTGATTCATCGTCATCTTGTGCACTTGTAAGGTAGTTGGTTACTAATATAAGCTTCGTTATGTACTTGTGATGTAGAGTGAGACGTAAGGAAAGAGCTGGACTATTGTATTTCCATATAAGCTTGGGTATTCATAGTGAGACGCAAAGGTATGTAAGGTTACTCTTCTATTTCCTTCTACAACGTATGGTGTTCACATTGTCATGGTACTCATTCGATTCCGAAATACTCTAAGGTATTCCGTATCCGATAGTTGGCTAGAGTTACTCAAATGTTCCTTATTCATTGGTCAATAGTGAATCATATGACCCATGTTCCTTGGTTGACTTATGTTCATTAAATGGACTTATGACCATTGGTTAACTCGCATTCATTGGCTAATATGTCAAGAGTTTCAAATGTTCTAAGGTATTGCATCTCAGGTTGGTGAGCAGTTGAAATCCACATGTATCGTGTTTAGTGTTTATTATCCTTAGATTCCACACGTGTACTATTCCAAGGGGGTTATAGTATTCCAACTAAGATTGATATATTGTTATTCATATGTGTTTTACTCCTAGACGAATCATGACCCACTTAGTTCTTATTTATGGGCGGAAGTTCTTAATTCGTCATATGTTGTAGATCCCAAGAGAATTATCCCAACAAGAGCAATGAGGTAGAGAGAGTTTGTTTAGTTGAATAGCATTGTTCCAATCATGTTATGTTTCCAAGTTCCAATAGAGTTATATACCTGTCTCATGTTCATTAGTAATGTTCCAAAAGTCCAATGAGGTTATGTTCCAAGGTTTCAATAGTAGTTATACTCATGTATATTGTTCATTGATCATTGTCCAATGGTTCCAACAGTGTTATGCTTCCATGATGCTTATTCACATGTTTCTCACTCATTGATTATTGATCCAAAGCTTCAAAGAAAGTTGTGACTATCATTGTAAAAATCTCTCATAAGCAAAAGTACCAATCTCTCACAAGTTAAAGCATCAATCTCAAAAGTAAAGGATTGAAGTAATGAACACTTGTTGAGAACGGGTGGCAACCCAAAGGGGCATAAGCCTAGCTAGGGGCGATCCCGAATGATTATTGGATACAAGGGGCAGCTCAAAGGGGCATAAGCCTAGCTAGAGACGAACCTGCTTTATTGATTTATGGGTGGCAGCTCAAAGGGGCATAAGCCTAGCTAGAGACGATCCCGATGTTATTTCCCACTGATCAGTTGGGCCCGGGCATACATGATTGATGATCACATGAATGATGAAGAAGTAAAGGAAAGTGAAATGAAGTAAAGAAAGTAATGCACATGATTCCACATGTATTCTTATGGCAATTTATTCACATGATGTGTTCACTTGTACGTACTTTCATCAAAGTTCCTATATCTCATATATTTACGTATAGCCTTACATACTCAGTACATTCCTCGTACTGACCCCCTCGGGGGAACTTACCTTACATGTTGCAGGTGCAGGCAATAGTAGCCCTCCGCAGTAGGTTGACAGTATTTGCAGATATTTGGTGAGCCCCAGTTGGTTTGGGACTTTCCGAGTCATAGTTATACATTGGATCTGATGTTGTAGATGTTATGAAATGGTCGTGTATTTATTTAGAGGCTTTGTAGACATATGTGGGTATATGAATGTAAGAGGTGTATATTCATTTAGACGGAATGGTCCTAACGGCCATAGTTGCATATAATGTACATGTTTCCCATGACTTTCACCAAGGATATCTTATATATTTCATCAGTTACATGAGAAAGTATGCTATTCGTAAAGAGACATGCATATGAATGAACGTGAGCGAAGATTGGTTCTCTCGGGCCATATCGGCTTCGGGTGCCAATCACGTCCCGAACGGGGTTCGGGGTGTGACAATTTTTTTCATACCTATGACTCGAACCCGAAATCTCTGATTATGGGTGGAGCAATTCCATCACTGCATCACAATGCATGTTGGTTGAGCCTTCAATTTGTTACCCCTATTTTCAATATTTTATCTCTTAAACATCTTAACGTTTTCGTGACAAAATTTCCCAAGCAATTATTAAAAAGAAAAGGACAAACTTTCAAAACTTATTCTACATGATTAATAAGTTTCTCACCAAGATATAATTAAAATTTTATAAGTAGTATTTTGTGGTATAGCTTACTACTTACAATCCTTGGAAGTTTTCTCATTTCATTTATTAAATTCAAAATGAGTTCCTTCATCATGCGATTATATATAGTTCCTATATAATAAGTATGGGCAGAATAGATCAACATTATTTCCTAAAATTTGTAACTATATTTTATTTAGACATTTATATTACAATCTATTCCGATTAAGCACATGAAATATGATAAAATATTTTTATTGAACACTTCCTCTTTCGAACTTTTGAAAAACTTTTTGTGTATGTTCTCAAAGCCCATTACATAAACAAGTTAATCACTTAAAATATGTCACTTCCTTTAGTTATACGCATTAATTTCAAGAAGTTGTAAACTTTAGACTTGTTCCATTGATGATGATGTGTATACTTAAAGCAGGATTCATAATTTATGTAACTTTTCTATGTATGAATATACTTGAGAACAAGCATATAAAAATTTTCAAAATTCGAGCTGAAAGTGTCTATTATAAGACTTTATCATGTGTTCAGATACCCAATAAAAATCGGTCATAATTAAAGCCCACTAGTTAATGAACACTAGACTAAAAAAAAGAAAGTTTGTTCTAGCTTATTCATATTCCATGATACACCATTCTATTATAGTGGCAATTTTATATTCCAAGACTTTTATCTATCTTTGCTTTTTAATTTCATATTTCAACACTTGTCTTTATTCTTGCTTTTTCATATTTTAAGATTTATTATCTTTATTTAATCGCTTTTTCATATTCCAAGATAGACTACATATTATTTGAATTAAATTATGGGTAATCATTTTACTATATCTTTTCCTCCTCGTTCATTTTCCACTTCTCTGTTACTCCTTAACTTCACTTTTATTTATCCACCATTCCAAAAAATAAAATTTCATTTGTGCTTGTCATTTTTAATATATCAAGAAAAGACAATTATTTTTTTTATATATTTTACCCTTAGCATTAATTACTTATTCTCCAAATCATTTTTCAATACCTAATACTGATACTCGATCCGTTCATTTCTACTTGTCACTTTTTGCTTTAATTTATGAAAGTCAATTTGACTAAACATCGAAGCTAAATTAAAGCGAATTAATTTAATATTTTAAATTTAGATATTTGGAAACTATGTGAAAAATGTTATAAGTTGCAATCCTTCTTATATTAATATGATGAAAAAATATATCTTAAAATATTGATCAAAGTTCATGCAGTTTGACTCTCGAAAAGGGAAACGAGACAAGAAAAAGTGAATGGAAGAAGTACTAAACAACAATTGATAAGGGTAATGCGGTGAAATAGTCACGTTAATCATTATTTTCTTAATAAACGTGTCAAAGTCAAATGTGACAAGTGAAATTGAACGGAGAAATACCATCAAAAGACCCAAGTATATATGGTGTTGGCTCCGGATGAAATGGGTGTTAGCTCCGGATGAAATGGGTCTAATTAGAGGTGACAAAATTAAACTCAACCCCTTCAAATTTGGGTTGGTTATTGACCCACCCATTTATTAGCTCAACCCATGTCAACCCAATCCGTTAAAATTTGGGTTGATAATGTAACCCGAATTAATTTTTGAGAAATCTTGTTAAAATATTTTAAAAAGACTTATTTTAATTTGATATGCTATTTATAGTCATAATAAAAAAAATTTGTATTAGGTATTAAAAATTTATAAAAGAACAAATAAAACAATTAAAACTTAGTAAAAATTGGACGGATCGAGTTATAACCCGTTACCTAACCCGTCTTGACCCAAATAAATTTGGGTCAGATTGAATCTTGAATCATTTTAACCCACCTAAATTTGACCCAACCCGCCTAATTGCCACCCCTACTCATGGGCTTCACTTCTTACTTGTAAAGACTAGAAAATGCAACTTAAATTTACGAGCAAAATAACACTTTTAAAAATATTTTAATTAGCATAGTGAAGGGATTCAATTTTTTAAAAATTATTCTATGTTTTAAGTTTAATTCAAAAAAGAACATTGAAAAACGAAAGTAAGAAACTAAGCAAAATATGGGTCTTCATGTGGGGAATATTAGTTTTATAGGCCCACAAATTCATGGTTCATCTGGCCCAGTTAAGGCCTAGACTGGGCTTAGGGTAAGATGGTGGATTCCCGTCGTGGTCCTATCGAAGATGGACCAAACAGGAGCATAGTGGATAAGAATTTTCCTGGAATCTTTATACAAATAGCCTGCTGGATTTACTGTTTACATTTTTCAGTCAGATACATAGATTATACAGTGATTATATATGGTTATATACATGAATCATACATATATTATACATCTGATGGCTATGTTTAGGTTAAGCAGTTGAGTTGGCTGCTAGTTAAGTTAATTTTTCAATTTTCATGGCGCAACCTATTTGGACGCTACCATTTAGGCGGTAGCTAGTTTTTTAAATTTCATACGCAGAGCCAATATGAAGCTTGTATGAAAACTTCAAATAAAAATGTCTAAAATTTGGAATTGCCAAGTCAAATTTCAAATAAAAATATCTAAAGTTTAATTCTAAAAAGCCAAACTTCACACTATTTTATTTGAAGTTTCGCAAAATTTGAGACTAATCAAGTGAAATTTTAGGCACTATGGGACTGTAGAATTGGGCCATTTCCAAACGTGACTAGCCCGTTGCACATCCTTAGTATCAGCTCATCTTATCGAGGAATTCATTCAAATTTATATAATTTATAGGGTAAAGGGTCAAATTTGCTTCTGTTCTATGTGAAAAGAAATAAATGTCATTCGTTAATAGTTGGAATCAAATATGTTCATTCGTAATTAGTTTTGGGGTGAGATTTGCCCGTAGCTATGCGAAAAGGAACAAATTTCCCCTTATTTAAATGGTTCTAAACGTAAATTTAGATATTTTAGAGATAAGACACTATTACCTTTCGAACTATAGCCAAAGTTGCTACGACACACGTTAACTTCACGGGGGTCCTATTATCCTCCTAAATTCAATTTTACTGTATTATTGTCCACCTTTTGTGCTTACGTGGCACCTTTTATGCTTACGTGACACCTTTTATAACACACCTAAATTGCAAGTTTTTTTAAACCACGTAAGCACAAAAGGTGGATAATAACACAATAAAATTGAGTTTAGGGGGGGGGGGGGTAATAGGACCCCCGTGAAGTTAAGGTGTTTCGTAGGAACTGGCGACTAAAATGAGCCACTCTATCAACAAAGTGACGAAAATAAGCCACTGATTTAAAGAGTAACCAAAATAGGCTACCCGGAATAATTTATTTCGTTTTATCAAATTTTGTTAACGTCTCCGTTAACTGCTTGTACAGTGAAAAATTCTAAAAAACGGAGTTAAAACCTCCGAGTTATAACACGGAATTAATAATTCCGGGTTACAAATAAATTTATTAGTAACCCGGAGTTATTAACTCCGTGTTATTTTTTAAAAAATATTTTAAATATATATATATTTTTTAAATAACACGGAACAAATAGTTCCGGGTTATTAATAAATTTATTTGTAACCCGGAACTAAAAGTTCCGTTTTACGATGACGACGATGATGCCATTGATTTTCAAAAAATTGTGAGGAAGAAAAACTCAAAAGAAAAAATATGTTGAGAGGTATAGGAGGAGGAGTGTATTTATAGATTTTGTTTTACTACCGTTTTCTAGTGTGGAAAAAAGTTGCTTAGTTTACGTAATGTTTTCCCAAACCTTTACAAACTAAAGTTTGTTTTAATTTCCCTATAATCTTTTCCGAGAGGAATTGGGAGACATGCCTATTTAAGCAAGCGTTTGGACATGTGATTTCTATCTCATAATTTTAAATTAATACTTAGACATGCAATTTGAGATCATGATTTTAATTTTTCTAAATATAAATTTTGACTCGTGAGTTTATATTTTGTAAAAACAAATCCATCATTTCAAAAAATTAAAAAAAAGACTCATGTTCAACGAGAAGAGATTGTATGTACCATGTGAAAGAATTATATTAAAGAATAAATGATTATATTATTGTTGACTAGTGGAACTTTATAAATTATGTGTACTTAAAAATTTGTAATCATAAACATTTATTTGTAAAAAGAACATGGAGATATGTGATTTATCTATGCTACGATATCCTATTTATGAACTATGATTTGCTCATTTGATAACATTTTGTAAGAATTTGAAAAAAATTAATAGTTTTCACAACTTGTGGGATTTTCATGTTTATGCGGAACTTAAAATTAAGGTGAACAAAATATTACATCATGATGCTGACAAGTGAACGTACAACGGAACTTTTAGTTCCGGATTACAAATAAATTCATTAATAACCCGAAATATTATACTCCCTCCGTTTAAAAAAGAATGACCTACTTTCCTTTTTAGTCCGTTTCAAAAAGAATGACCTATTTTCTTTTTTGGAAACACTTTAATTTCAACTTTCCACGTGGCATGTTTAACACCACAAGATTCAAGGGCATTTTGGTACATTTGCCATAACTTTAATTTACGACCACAAGATTCAAAAGTTTTCTTTATTTTCTTAAACTCTGTGCCAAGTCAAACTAGGTCATTCTTTTTTAAACGGAGGGAGTATCATGTATGTTAAACAATGTTTTTTTGGTTCAACGGTTAAACAATGTTACATAGCTGCCAGCTAGCTAGCTGCTGCAAACAAAGCATTGGGTTGAAATTTGCAAACATTTCTGGGGCAAAATACTATATCATGATGGTGACAATTGAATGTAAAACGGAACTTTTAGTTCCGGGTTACAAATAAATTCATAAGTAACCCGGAACTATTTGTTCCGTGTTATTTAAAATATATATATATATTTAAAATATTTTTTTTAAATAACACAGAATTAATAACTCCGGGTTACTAATAAATTTATTTGTAACCCGGAATTATTAATTCCGTGTTATAACTCGGAAGTTTTAATTCCGTTTTTTTAGAATTTTTCACTGTACAAGCAGTTAACGGAGACGTTAACAAAATCTGATAAACGGAATAAATTATTCCGGGTAGCCTATTTTGGTTACTCTCTAAATCAGTGGCTTATTTTCGTCACTTTATTGATAGAGTGGCTCATTTCGGTCGCCAGTTCGTTTCGTAGCAACTTTGGCTATAGTTGAGCAGGGAGGGGGGAGGGGTAATAGTGCTTTATCTCAACATTTTACATAGATCAAACTTCAAAGACAAATTTGACCCTTCTTAAATTTGAATTTTGATTTTTTTTTTTTTATTTCTCTTTTATCTCTTTCCACCACTACCTTTACCTCCAATCACTCTTTTCTTCCTCCTTTGATCCATATGCGGCTATACACTCAGTGGAGGAGTTAAGATTTTTACTTTGGGGTTCAAAATATAAAAAAATTCACGCATGAATTAACGAAAGGAAGTTCTACATCTACCTAAAACATAATTTTAACTATGTATACATAATGTAATTTTTCAACCAAGGGGATTTGGATGAACCCCTAGCCCCAAACTAGCTCCGCCCTGTATACATTGCATTAGAAAATGCCAATAATTTTCAAGAATGCTTTATCTCTTTATGAATATAAATATTGATGTTAATTATAATCAGATCATCTAGGGAGATCCACTTAATTATAATTAGTGGAAAATCCTTTCTGAGTTGTGCTGATATAACTTTGCATGTTTTAATGTATATTATGGGCAGCAGACACTTGATGATGGAGAAATCTTTTCTTTTATCACTAATTTGTCTCAACACTTTTCAGTATGAGTATACTTTTTCTAAATTATTCTATGCTCATTTTATAATGCATCTGATCTGCTTGTACCAATTACTCCATGTCCTCTTTGCCACTTATTTTCCTCCTAGGGGTGTATTCGGTACGAAGGAAAATATTCTTTTAGTATTTGCTAAATATGTAAAAATAAATAAATTATTCCAAAAATATTTATATATAATCTAACCGAAGATTACAATGTGAGATGGAGAATATAATTGGTGGATAGGGGCGAAGAAGTCATACTAAAAATAATGAAAGAGACGTAATAACGACAACAAATAATACAAAATAGGTATGACTTAAATGATTTAGGCTCCAACAGACTAATTAACAAATGATAGAAGTCCCAATTTTTAGATTCAATTTTAAGACATGGACCCAAAAACTTCAATAATGGAGGCAATATATTTTTCACAAATGATATGCAAAGTGATTGTACTAAGGAAGAAGGAAATAGGCTAAATGACAAGTAATTCTATTCACAGCAAAATGTACATAGCTAGGTGTAAGAATTTTAATGCTACTCCTCAGATACATCAAACGTCACTTTTCTATTCCATAAAAATAAAAATAAGATTGATGTATGTTTACGTATCTTTCTTAGATCACACTTATAAGATTACACTACATACATTGTTGTTGGTATTATACCTCAAACATGCTAATAGATTAATCTTCAACCCTGCCTTACCTTCATGAGATTGAAATAAGGTACGTGTATTCTTTATTTTTTCAAATATAATCAATATAGAATTATACCGAGTATATTTTTATTGTATACTTTTTTTATTCTAAAATAAGTGTCACCTTAGCAAACTATAATCTTTTCAAGAGACAACTATATTACCTTATTCAATTTTCAAGAAACTACACATTGTATTTATTAATTTAATTTCTTAATCGACGTAATTTTCGCTAAAATAACACTGATATTGGGACGGAGGTAGGGCAGATCTCGAGGGGCCAGAGGGAGTTCACCTAAACTTCCTCGCCAAAAAATTATGTTGTATATATATAAGATATTTTTAAAATATTTTATGCATATATATGTAAAAAATTTGAACCTCCTAAACATAAAATTAGAAGTTGATTTAGTGGTTGAGGCAATTTTAAATTTACCTTGAGGTTTCACGTTCATAATTCAAATATTATAATTTTATTTTTTGAAATTTCTTAATTAAAATCTTGGATCCGCCGCGAGACGGAGGAAGTATTCATATTGTCCTCTTGTCATATTTCAACATGGCCCTTTTTGCTTTGTTTTCAGTGCTTGAATTAATATATGTTTCTTTTTCCCAAGGCATGCAGCAGAAAAGAAAAGTTGGGAGTAGCTGTTGTGATAGGTACTGTCTCTATTTTAATTCAACAAAGAAAAGTTAAATTCAGAACAAGACACTTCAATGACTCCAAAATCAGTCAGCTTTTCTTTTCTTTATTTACTAGATATGGAGAGCCCGTGCCAGCACGGGCCCAATATATGTTACTTTCTTAATTCCAATTTATACAATACAAATGAAATTTAGACAATCAATCAATTTTTTTTGTATGATTTTAAATATTTTAAGTTGTTAATTAGTATTATGATTTATTGTATGGAAAATGGCCTAAAATACCCTTCAAGTATTGAAAATAGTTTAAATATACCTCCTTCCACTTTGGGCTCTAAAATACCCTTCCATCCACCTATTTGGCTCTATTTCACCCTTCTCCTTAACAGAAAAATGATTTAAATTTTAACTTAACACGTGGCAGCTTCTTATTGGTCAAAATTTTATTAATCAAAAATCAAAAAAAAAAAAACTTAACCCATATCACTAAAATCTACCCGACCCAATCATCTCGAGTGAAGTTCAGTTAAAATGGATGTTTTCATTATGGCTGGTTTTAGTCAATTAACAGCTACAACCAGGTAGATTTTCTAGTCTATTTTGAAAATGCTACTGGAAGCCAATAAAATAGTTAGTTGTTGTTGTTGTTTGTTTGTGTCTTGTTTTTTGATTGATATGTTCCATGAAATTTTAGTGCAACTTGCCGTAAAAACTATATGCAGATTAAATTCATATGTCATTGTGAAAATTGGAAATTGAATTAATGCCCTGGTACTTTATTTGGGAAAAAGAATATTGCGGACTAACGCTCATATGCTCCATGACTCCACCCCATGACGTTGTAAGTTCTTACAGAAAATTTATATCATGTGATTGCTTTGGTGCTACCTTGCTAAAACTTGTGGAGAACATATTCTAATTCCTTTGGCCTAGATTGATTGATCCCTTCTTTCTTTGTGAATCAATTATCTTTCCTCATCTCAGGTAACTTTAGAGGAAGATTCCATCTGGAGGGGTTCTAGTTATAAGAACTATGGAGTAAGAGGTCGAGGAATATATGGAGGTGGCAGGGGTAACACTCGAGATGATTGAGTTGGATGGGTCGGTAGATTTTAGTGATATGGGTTAAGTTGTTTTTTTAAAATTTTATTTTTGATTAATAAAAATTCAACCAATAAGAAATCGTCATGTATTAAGTTAAAATCCAAACCATATTTCTATTAAGGAGAAGGGTAAAATAGAGTCAAATAGGTGGATGGAAGGGTATTTTAGAGCCCAAAGATGGAAGGAGGGTATATTTGAACCATTTTCAATACTTGAAGGGTATTTTAGGCCCTTTTCCGTTTATTGTATTTCTTAAATAATTTCTATTTTATCTTAGTTTATGTTACATAATGAAATTTTAAGAGTCGATCAAATTTTTTTGTATAATTTTTAAGTATTTTAAGTTATTAATTATTGTGATTTATAGTATTTTTTATACATTTTTCTACATAATCTTCAGATAATATATGTTACTTCCTCTACTCCAATTTATCTGGCATTGATAGAATTTGGAAAATCAACCATATTTTTAATATGTCTTTTAAATATTTTAAGTTGCTAATTATTGTGATTTATAGTAGTTTTACGTGTGGAACTGTATAGAATTTTAAGAGTCAATCAATTTTTTGTATGCCTTTTACATATTTTGATTTGATTAGTTTTGTAATTTATATTACTTTTTACGTAATTATTTTCTTTATTTAATAGAAGTACTTAATTTTTGTGGAAAAACTTGAGTTAAAAAACTTTGATTTTGTTTTTTTTTCTTGATGTGTAAAAGAAAAACACCATGTTGAATGAAAATAATCTAATTCTCTCTTTACATCTTTGAAAGGCACTAATCTCAAAAAGTAGGCGTAATTAATAATGAAGAGAAAAAATATCGATTTCTTTGGTCAAATCACATGAATTGGATTTCACTAATATTAACTACTTTATATATAGCCACAAAATAAAAATAGAAAGGCGAATGATTCAATTTATTTTTCAACCCTAAGCTACTTTATGTTCTCACATATTAAATATTTTATGTTGTTAATTACTATGATTTATAGTACTTTTTACGTAATTTTTAAATAATATATGTTACTTCTTATGTCCCAATTTATGTAACTATGATAGAATTTCGAGAATCAACCGAACATTTTATGTATTTTAAATATTTTAAATTATTAATTATTGTAATTTATAGCATTTTTTATATCACTTTAAAATAATTGTTCCAATTTATGCGGCATCGATAGAATTTTGAGAATCAGTCGATTTTTTTTCTTTTAAATATTTTAAAATTAATCATTGTGATTCATTATTTTTTTACATAAATTTTAAATAAATATAAGTAATTTTGGAGAAGTAGAAAGACGAAATGATAATTTTGCAGACTGGCCCTAAGTTCCTCAAATAGAAATAAGTGGGACTTTTAGGAGCTTATTTGTAATTTTTTAAAGTTGACCCTAAGCTCCTCTCATTTCCTTTTTATATGTTTTTTAAATATTTTAAATTGTTAATTATTATGATTTATAGTACTTTTTATATCATTTTCAAATAATTATCCTAATTTATGCGCCACCGATAGAATTTCGAGAATCAATTTTTTTTAGTATGCCCTTTAAAAATTTTAAAATTAATTATTATAATTTATAGTATTTTTACGTACATTTTAAATAATTATAAGTTGTTAATTATTATGATTTATAGTACTTTTTATATCATTTTAAAATAATTGTTTCAATTTGTGCGACACTGATAGAATTTTCAATCATTTTTTTACTATGCCCTTTAAATATTTTAAAATTAATTATTGTAATTTATAGTATTTTTGTTAACGTAAGTCCGCAGATAGCAATAAGTGGGACTTTGAGGAGCTTAGTTGTCATTTTGGAGACTTGACCCTAAGCTCCTCAAACAGCCCCTTCTATAATAGAGTAAAAAAATTGTTCCAATTTGTATGACACCGATAGAATTTCGAGAATCAATTTTTTTTTCTTCTAATTATGCCCTTTAATTGTACTCTCAGTCTTGGCCTTGTGACTTACCCTTTAGATCCCGTGATATTTGTGGAGTCTGTGGCGTCATGTATGGCACAATCTCTGTATGTGATGGTTGATATGTCTTACTTCCAATTTTAGTAGGTATCCTCCTATTGCATAATACTATGGTAGCACTTTCCTTGTTACATTCTGCTGAAACATAAAGTATAGGTATCTGAATTGTTAGCATTTACGCACTCCAATCCCCCAATGTAATCTCATTTCATTTCACTCTTATTATGTTAGCAAAACTTGTAATTCATATGTTTAGTCTTGTTAAAATAGTAACAAGTGAAACTTTGAGGAGCTTAGTTGTTATTAATAAGTGAGACTTTAAGGAGCTTAGTTGTTATTTTAGAAACTTGAACCTAAGCCCCTCAAACATTCCCTTCTATAATAGAGTAAAAATTGTTTCAATTTGTGCGGCACCGATAGAATTTCGAGAATCAATTATTTTTTTATTATGCCCTTTAAATATTCTAAAATTAATTATTATAATTTATTGTATTTTTTTAACGTAAATTTTAAATAAATATAAGTAATTCTGGAGAAGTCCTTAAATAGTAATAAGTGGTACTTTGAGGAGCTTAGTTGTTTGACTAATATTCGATGTTAAAATGAATTAAATAAATTTAATATTTTAAAATTAAAATTTAGATATTAGAAATCGAATATTTAATTTGAAAACAAATACTACTATATTTAAATTTCATAATTTTTATGTCTAAACTCCAACTAAGTTGGTCTAATCATATAATTATGTTGTTCCTTATTCTTTTATAAATATTCTCTCTATTTCATATTACTTGGTCTCTATTGATATAACACATTTCTTAAGAAGTTTTAGATAAAGCAATATTTACTAAATTAACCAATTAATAATGATTTTAAACTCTAAATTTGACAACTACTATTTTATGTACTAAAGATAGTATGAAAAAATAATAAAATTTTCTTAATTTACTAATATAGATAAATAAAATAGAATATTTATAATATTTAATTTTAGGCCCATTAAAATGAAGCTAATGAAATTGAGGGAGTAAAAATCTACACCAAAAAGCAAAATAAAAATTAAGTAGAATCAGTGAGACGTTTTTTCAATAGGCCACGTGGCCATCAAAAGAGGGGAAAACAAAAGAAAAGATAAAGCTGGAGTTAAAAAGGCATGATATTAGCCCATATATTTCATGCTAAATTTCGAAAATGCCATCGAAAGCAGCTGACCCAAAGCTGCTCGAATTCTGGCTTATTATATAGAGTAAAACACATCTATATCTCCATGACCTGTCTTTCATGTGCCTTTCCACATGCTCCCCTCTGTCCCAAATTTTCTACCCATAAATAAATTTTGAAGTTTATAAAATATAAAAAGGTACACTATACACTGTCACACACCAAGAAATTATCATAAAGGTAGTGTTTTTTCTTGAATTTTCAATAACAAGAATGAGTACAACAATCAGGTGAATTAGGCGGCCGTTTGGCCATGGATTTTTTTCACTTTTTTCCAAAAATAAATTTTACTTTAGTGAAAAAAGTGAAATGTAGTGATGTTTGGCCATGAAATGTATTTCACTAAAGTGAAATAAATTTTCGAAAAAATGAAAATAACTTTTTCTTGTTTTCACTTTTTTATTTTTACTTCTCTCACAAAAAGTCAAAAAGAACACTATTTATTTTCATGGCCAAACACAATTCCAACTCCAACTCCAATTTCAACTCCAACTCCAACTCCAACTCCAAAATATTTTATTTTCATGGCCAAACGCCTACTTTATCTCTACTTTTCTATGATAGGATGACTGTTCTTGATAGATGTTTGGCTCAAAAAAATTTTAAAAAATAAGTTTGAAAGAAATGTAAGAGTTAATTATGATAAAAATATTGAAGAAAGAAAAGTATTATTTCTTCTGTTCATTTTTAGTTATCATGTTTCGTTTTACTAGAGTTAATTTGACTGACCTTTGGAGCTAACTTGAATTAGATTATTTAATATTTTAATTTAAATGTTAGATGTTCGAGTATTATACTAAGAATACTACTCTAAGTTGCAATCATTCTCATTTTAATATGATAAAAAAGTTACATTTTAAAATGTTGGTCATTCGTACAGTTTGACTCGCGAGAAGTGAACATGACAAGTAAAAGTGAACGGATAAAGTAACAATAAATTAAAGTAATAAAGATAATTAAAGTAAAAATAAAAAATAATAGTAATAAAATCGAAGAATAAGACAATGCTAGCATAATAACAATAACACTGGTAAGAGAAACAAATAGTTGCATCAGATGATCTACCACCAGAAAGAAAGGAAGAAAGCACTCGACTACCTACTATTTGTCTACCTTATCCTCGATCTTTATGCTCTTCTATCTAGAATCATGTTCTCGGTGAGTTGAAGTTGTGCTTGTCATATCTTATCTAATCAACACTAGTCAATTCTCCATCAATCTACCTCTACCTCACTTCAAGCTTATCACCGCAATCTTCTCACACTTATATAGTCGTAATACAAACATTTAAAATTTGTTTTACATCATAAATTTTAAGTATTTCTTTTTCTAAACTCCATGTACGATCAATTTTTTTGAATAACACTGGTGTCTGGGCCAGAATTTGTGCACGTCGACTAAATTCACTGAAAATCTGACATCTTCAACCAGCAAGGTATCGGGTAACTTTGTCTATCAAAGTTAGGACAGATGGGAAGAATGCCTCCCACCAGCAGCAGATATCGAGTAACTCTGTCCACCAAGGCTAGGACATATGGAAAAAATCATTCAGTGTTTTTTTTTTTGCCTCTAATTGGATTTGAACCTAAGACCTCAATGCTTTACGATCAAATAATACTACATAAATTGAGCAAGAAAGAGTAACAAATACAATTGAGACAAGTTATCCTTCACACACACACACAAAATTGCTTTTAATTATATAGTATATATATTCCCTTGAAGGTAACTTTCCCTATGTGTTACTATATTTTATTTTACATATACCTAATCCTCCACTTTCCAGAACTAGTATATGATGTGGTCGTTTGGTGAGCTATTGATTGAGAAATCAAGTGTATGTGTGCAGCTTTTTTATTCATATATAACCTCCCCTCTTCATTGATAAATCATGAGATATTGAGAATTGAATAATTATTAACTTATTATTCATAGGAAATATGAAGTGTTTGGAATGGAGACTGATCCAAGATCTTTCCATTTTATTTCTTTCTTTTTTGTCTCTTCATTTTTTCAACATCCTTTTTTGTGTGTGTGTTTGTGTGTTTTCTTATTCCTATCCCCTTTGTTTTGTTGGTTTTTTTGTTTTTTTTTTTACTATTTATTTCTCTTTTTTTGGCTTAAATTAATTTTAAAATGGAGTGATGATCTCGGACCAGGCTTCATTCCTCACACCCATTTTCCAGTAGTTCAAACAAACAGCTCCTTGTAAATGATCAAGGAAAACAGATAAGTAATTAATTTTTATTATTATTGAGCCGAGGGTCTATGAGTCAATCTGATCTATCGGAAACAAATTCTTTACTTTTGAGGTAAAGGTAAGGTCTACGAACACTATCCTCTGCATACCTCACGTTGTGGGATTGTATTGGATATGTTGTTGTTATATTATATATTATTATGATTGTCGTTGTTTTTATTTTTTAGTTTCTTTTAATTTGCTCCTCTTCTTTGTTGCAAGAAGTTTCTTTTGGTAGATTGCAGCAAAAAAAGTCTCTTGATCTGTTAATCCATGTGGTTAATTATATTTGATTATAACACTACTATTTGTGCTACCATAGTATTTTTACTAATGATGTTTACTTTTTTGATGTTGTACTAGTTAGATGAATATATTTTCGTGTAGTTACTTTTTAGGTCAAAATGCCAGAGAAGGGAAGTTTTCATTTAGGGTTTTCTTTAGTAGAAGTTTAGAACTATGTATACATTTATTCATAAGTTTATATTTTAAATTTTTAATAGCAGTTCATGCAACTCGATCTGTTATTTTTTTTATTTTTTTAAGATTTACAAATGAGAAAGAGATTAAAATCTAAAATTATTAAAAGTTATAATCATCCAAAATCATCTCTCTTTCTTTTACTATAATATACTCTATATATATCATAATTTGTATATTAGCAGAGATCTAGGGTCTGTTCAGTAGGGAGGAAAATGTTTTTTATAAAAAATATTTTTTTAGAAATGTTTTTTTATAGAAAATGTTTTTCTCCCTACCGAACACCCCCCTAAATGCTACTTAAGCCAAATAATACTTGAAGGCTTTCACAATCAACTGTGCAATAGCAATTAAACATTTGAATTATGGGCAAAATCATCACAAGTATACAAAATAGTTAAATGAATGTCTAGGTTAGTGAATGTCCTTTATTCATAGGTACTAGCTAGTAAGACAGTCTAAAATAACACTCACACCTAACGAATGAAATTATTGTCCTGTTTAATATTTTCAATTATATTTGGTTTATGATTGATTTATATATATTCTAGGAGTCAAAGGATATATGAACAAGAGAAATGAATAAAATGTTTTACATAACTTCTTCTTTTTTTTTTTCAAGATAGTGGAGCCCAAGCCAGATTGTAAGCATCTAGATCAGCTATTTCACAAGGTATACTCTACCTTTAACTAGCATATGTACCAAATAACTTTGTCCGCAAACTTATAGATAGATATGACGAGATCACCTAACATGTTTTGCCTCCATTAAAACTTGAAACTAAGACCTTTTATGTAGTTCTCTCTCATTTCATCGGTCACTAGGCCGCATCGATCCTTTGATGCTGAATATTTCTTAAGATGCTTGTGATACATTTCCATGAATTTGAGGCTTTGATTAGTAGAATCAAGTTAGATTTTGTTAAGGAATTAATAATGGGTTTGGTCACTTTTCCTTGCTAATCTAAAGGGTACATAAACTATATATAAGCAATCTCTTTTGACCATATGTTTTATGTGTGCTTTGTACTTTTCCTATTTTCACTTGAAGTAAAAATATTGGACAAGCTAGGTAATGAAAATAACAATTTGTACAGCTTTTCAAACCCTATTTCCCTCGGTTCACTTTTAACTTTGTCATTTTCACTTTATGAGAGTCGATTTGAAATCTTCAAAGCTAAATCAATATTTAAAATTCAACATTTAGATGTTGAAAAACTATACGAAAAATGTTATAAGTTGTAATTGTTTTCATATTAATATGATGAAAAAAATGCATCCTAACATGTTGGTCAAAGTTCATTCAGTTTGACTCTCAAGAAATAAAACATGATAAGTAAAAGTGAACGGAGCGAGGAAGTAAAAAACTTAAAAGAAAAGCTAAGAGTTGTATGCTTAAAGCATGGGAAAAACACAGGTTGGAATGAAATGTGAACTGCACCAAAAGCAAAGCAATGTCATTCCAAGCCATTGATGGCTTTTAAAGCAATTGCAAGTAAATTTCATCAAAAGGCAAAATTTGTACTTCTACCACTTTCACTACAAGTAACATTAATGATCTGTCCTTTTTTATTAAATAAAAAATAAAAAGAAGCACATGTTTATAGTAATACTCCATGGTATAATTTGAGAAAGAAATGAAAACTTATAAAACTTGTGATATTCAATATATCAAAATAATCGTATAGCTATAATACTTTTAAAACAAGTGATACAGATGGTTGAAGTTCAATCATTTTTATTCGAACTTCAGCAATACGTAGCTTTAGGTACGTACAAACTAAATAACTTATGTCAAGATAGAATACCGTGAAACTTTTACATGAAAGCCGGTTACTTGTTTGATGTTGTATTCATGTTTTTCACCACTCAAAATAGTTAAGTAGTTGAAGAACTTTTCGATAATCCATACAACTTTTGCAACCTCTTATTGGATATAATTTATAAATAATCATTAAGTTTCAATAATATCATGAAGTTTAAAACTTTTATTGTGATGATGACAACCAAGAACACATAGCTATAAGGAGTTGTTTGGTACAATAGATAGTGAAAATAATCCCGGGATAAAGTTTGAGATTAATTTTATCTCATGTTTGGTATAAGATATTACTTAGTTTCTGGACTATTTTATCCCACTATTTGTACTAAAATGGTGGAATTACTATCCCATGTGAAGGATGGGATAAAACAGTCTCATGAGATATCCCCAGTTATCCCATCCGGTGTACCAAACGACCACTTATTGTTCAAAGTATAATGGGTCGATCACAGGCCCAAGAGTACAAATAACAAAAAGTTTTAAAACAAAAGATTACAAATTAAAGCCCAAAGAAAAAAACTTAAATTGCTTCAGAAGTTGAAACTATTTTTTTTATTATTATTATTATTATGTAACATTTAAAATCCACCATTAGCTGTGAATCCACCATCAACATATATGATCTGACCCGTAATATAAGAAGCAACAGGGAAACAAAGAAAAGCTATTATTGCAGAAACTTCTTCGGGCTTTCCGGCCCGGCCCAAAGGCGTCTTGACAACATAACGATCTATTTCTTCTTTTATTCGAGGATTTATCTGCAATACAAGAGAATACTCCTTAAAAAAAAACAAAGACGAAGAAAACAACATTATTTTTTTGACATGTTATATGTTGCATAGATTGAGACATGTTCACAAAAAATATTTTATTTTGGTACAATAATGATAATAACTAATAAGCTTCAATCATACTCAAGTTGGAGACTTGGAGTCGACTATATATGATCATTTTTTAATTATATTTTTTTATTTTAATTTGATCTCATGACATTTTATGATTGCAATGATAATGAGTATGTGGTACACTTAAAAAGTTGTTAAATTCCTCCTAATCTGTTAGTAATATCACAATCTTTGTTCTTGTTCTTTACTAACATACTAGTAGAGAAAAGAAATTCTTCCTAATTCATCAGGGACACTTACTTTTGAGATACTCAACTAGTTTCTTTCAATAGTAAGTGCGTAGCAATTTTGGTAGAAAAATAGATCAATAAGAACTATTAAAGTAAAGTTTCTACCATACCATAGTTCCATTTTCAACAAGTGGGGTAAGAATGACTGCTGGAGCAACTGAATTGACCCGAATATTGTTCTTGGCCCATTCACATGCCAAGTTCTTGGTCATTTGATTTATTGCACCTATATAATTAATAGAGTAAGTATAAAAGAAAAGAAAATAATTTTCAAATTTCACCAAATGTAAAAATAAAAAATAAAAAATAAAATAAAAAGAAGAAGAAGAAGAAGACAAATTCATTCGCATTAAACAACGAACTTGTCTAGGTATAGCTTTTGATACCAGAATAACGTTGGATCTAATTTAAACCAAAAAATAACACAAGAGGCTTACATTAATTAAAATCATATAAAGAGAATAACGTTTGACTCACCGACATGACATTCAACAATTAATTCAACTGAATATACAGTATCAAAATAATTAGCACGTACACAAACATATATAATTTGCAATAAAGTACAAAAGTATTACCTTTGGAGGCAGAATAAAGAGAAACAGAAGGCATGGCCAAAAGTCCAGCAATAGAAGAGAGAAAAATAACATTTCCATTTTCGGAAGCCTTCAATAAAGGATAAGCAATTTGGGATAAATGATAAGCAGCTTCAAAATTAGTTCCCATAATTATGTTGTAATCTTCTTCTGTGAGATCTTTAGCTTCCTTATGTATCACTACTCCCGCATTATTCACCTAATTAATCATCAACAAATTACAACTTTAGTAAAATTTGGTATAACTTTGATCCAAATCCTGTATAATATTTGTTGAGAAATACACTTTCTTATGTGCATATAATAATTTTCTTTTTGATCCAATAATGTGCATATAATAAACCTCTGAACTCATAAACTTTAAATTCTAGTTCTTCTTTTGTATACATGTACTTGTTAGTTTAACATGAGATAATACTATGAAAAGGGAGGTACGTCGCCGATGAGCCGAGTGACATGCTAGCGCTACTAATTGAGTGCCAGCATTTAGTTGTGCTGTCAGTAAGAAGGTAACGAGACGTCTTTCCAAGCACTTTCTATTTCTAGTTAGCGGTGTTTTTTGGTTGCATGTAAACTAACTTATCTTTTAGTTAAACTATGTTGACACCTTGTATAGGACGCACAAATAATATATTTCTTATTTCTATTACAGATACCTTGAAATTTGACCAAATAGACAATTCATTTTTTTAAAATTAATACTACTACTACTAATAATAATAATAATTATTATTATTATTATTAATTATTATTATTATTATTATAATTATTTTTTTTCTTTGGCAAGGGAAATGAAAAAAAGGATGACGAGATGAAAAAGTCAACATCCACTAATATAATGAAAATGTAGATAATCAACTAACTAAACTACTAAGATTTTTTTTCCCTCATCATTTTAATTATTAGGCAATTTTTGGTAGATGATGATTAGTGTACGATATTCCCATTCAAATAATAGGTATAGTTTTTTAAGATTTAATTTGTATATATATACTGATAGGTTGAAGTATTTCTACCTATCATTGTAATTCAACATATTGTAACAATTTACTTATCTTATTTTTCAATTACTAATCACATACTCTAGACAATTACTTGTAATTAGATTTATGTAATCTGATAAAATAAAAGTTCCGTACTATCAAATATGGATTTAAAGTTAAACACTTTTTTCATATCATGAAATAAAATTTAAATTTTAAAATAAATAAATAGAGGGAATTAGTCTAACCAAAATATTGAGTTTTCCATCAAATTCATTCACAACACTCTGCATAAGTTTCTCACGTTCAGTACGGGATAATAAATCACAAACAGAACCTTCAACTTTAAGTCCTTTGTTTCTCCAAATTTCAAGGCATTCTTGAAGTTCATTTTCATTTCGTGAACAAGTATATACTCTTGCTCCAAAATTTGTCAATTCTTCCACTATTGCATACCTAAAAAATCATGAATCATACAAAAGTAGAAGACATAAAACAACGTATAAATTAAACCAATAATTAAAATAAGTATAAAATAGAAACTCGTATAAATATAAATACGTCCATTATGACGAAACTCATGGTGGAAATTAAATTTAAAAAATCATTTCAACGTCAAATATTCGAAGCTAATTAATTAGAGAGGAAATATACAACCAAAAAGAAAGTGTGAATTTCCAATGGACGTTCATGTGAAAACGTCGTTGAAAATATGAGATTTCTGACGGAAAATCTATCAAAACATTTTCGACAAGCAAATTTTTGACAGATTTCATCATAAATTTGCATTATTTTAGTGGTCCATTTTAATTTATTTCCATTAAACCTATTACTCTATTTAATTACTTAGATTTATATAGATGAAAGAGTGAAGAGGAAAATATCAAACTCATTTACTCACCCTATGCCTTTGGAGCCACCAGTGACAAGGGCAGTGGTGCCTTTGAGACTCCATCTTTCTCCCAATTCTGCCATTTCTAGTTGTTCTACAATTATTTTTACAACAACTTAGAAGTTAGATTTTAAAACTTTGAGGTCACTAGTCCATAAATAGTAGTGCTAGTAGTAGTATGATATAATTTGGTGTGTCACAATAATTCATGTCTTTACGCCAATTGACTGAAAATGTGCGAAGGTGACCAAATCAATTCATAAAATTATGATCCGTCCAATTTACTTAGATTTGAACGAGTTAGTGATCCACTTATTTTTAATAATTTAACTTACTTTGAAAGTTGACTCATCCAATTTTCCATAAATAGTAGTGCTATTTGTAGTATGATAGAACTTGGTGCGTCACATTGATTCATGTCCTTACGCCAATTCAATGAAACCTTTGAAGGGGAATTTTGAAGTAAAGGAAAAATACATAGACTAGCAAACTTAAATTTATAATTAAGCTAAATAATAATACTTTAAAAAAATTAAGTGGGATAGCAAAATAGCAATATTTTAGTGGCTCCTTATCCTCCCTTATTTTTCTCTCTTTCTCTCTCTTATATCTCTAACCTTTACTTCTCTTAGTTTGTTTTTTTTTTCGTTTTTTCATTTTTTCATCTCTTTTTTTTCTTTTTTTCTATTAACTTTTTTTCTCTCTTTTGTTTCTCTTTCTTTTTTATTTTCGTTTTTCATTTTTTTTTTCTTAATTGATTTTTTTTCTTTTTTCTTTTTTTTGGGGTTTTTTTTTTCTTTTTCATTTTTTTTCTTTTTCTTTTTTTTTTTCTTTCTCTTTTCCTATTTTCGTTTTTTTTGCTATTTTTTTTGTTTCTTTCTTTTCGATTTTTTTTTCTTACTCTTCTATCTCTAGCTTCTATTTCTCTCTCTCTCTCTCTCTCTCTCTTTTTTTTTCCTTTTTCATTTTTTTTCCTTTCTCATTTTTTTGGATTCTATTTTATATTTTTTTGTACTTTCAGAAATATAGCTACGTCGAGCATAAGCCATGAATGATAATGAAAATACCACAATAGTTTATTGTATTTGTAATTGCACCATCATTTATATTTTTGTATTCGTTGATACACTTGTATCTGTATTTTATAGTTCGCACTTGTATTTGTATGTATTTATAGTTTGCACTTGTATTTGTATTTTATAGTTTGTACCATCATTTATAATTTATACAATTCGCACTTATATTTTAAAGAATTATTTTATATTTGTATTTTATTGTAGACTGCATATTGTATTTATATTTTGTGGTTTTATTTTGTTTGTATTTGTAATTGTGTTCTATTTTCGTCGATACACTTGTATTTTTAAAGAACCATTTAGTATTTATATTTTTAAGTTGACCTCATATTGTATTTGTATTTATAATTTCATTTATTTGTATTTTGAATTTGTAGTTGACTGCATCATTTGTATTTTTAAACAAGTGAAAAAGAATTGTTATTTTTCTTTCTATGAACACTTGTGTTTATATTCATTGATACGAATTGTATTTTATTTATTTTATTGATAGAAATTGAACAATACAAATAATAAATTATACAAATACAAATATTACATTTGTATCAAATGATACATATTTATACAACTTGAACCATACGTATACAAATGATAAACTTTGCATACAAATACTAATGATACATTTGTATTAATGATACATTGCATATTTGTATATTTTAGACTCAAGCAAAGATAATTAATACATATACATGTTTGTATACAAATACAAATGATAAATTGTACATATTCACAGCTAAACTATTCAACTAAAAATAATAAATTTATTTAAAATATATAATTTGATACAAATAAATATAAAATATAAAATATAAAAAACATATAAATATAAAATACAACCAAAAAAAGAATGAGAAAAAAATATTTAAAAAAAAAAAGAAAAAAGAAAAATAAAAAAATGAAAAAAAAAAGAAGGAAAAAAATCACAAAAAAAATAAAATGAAACAATAAAGAAAAAAAAATACAAAAAAAAAAGTGAAAGAAAAAAGGAAGCAGCAAAAAAACAAAGGAAAAAACCTGAAAAAGAAAAAAAAAAGAAAATACAAAAAAAAGTGCAAAGAAAAAAAGAAACAAAAAAACAAAAAATGGAAAAAACTGAAAAAGAAAAAAAAGAAGAGAGAAAAATAGGAAAAGATTTTTTTTTATCATTCAAACCTATTTTTGAGTTTTGAAACTCATTAAAAAAGGCTTCCTATTTTTAGAAATACAACTTCAATTATTTTTTAATTAATTGGGTGAACGTGAACTAAGAAAGCTGAAATTCTTTTACCTTTTTAAACTCAAGCTGTTACAAAAAAATAAGGTAATTAACTGTATTTGTATATGTATTTAACATTGTCTTTTGCATCAAATACATATACATATTGCTATTTAGGATAATTAACAAAAAGTTATTATGTGCCTTCTAATTAATAGGTCTAGTTTGTTATTTCTGAATTTTCCCCCTTTTTTTTTAATTCATGAGGCCTTCTTTTAGTATATTAGTAAAGAGAAAAAATATATGAGTTAGATTCGCATGATAAGATTTGAGTCGCAAGGTAAATGGGTCGATTTTCGCATCTTTTGCGGAGGAAATATACATGAGATTTAATCCTATTTGTATTTTGAAAAAAATATTTTTTTACATCTACTTATTATTATATATATGGTATTGTATTAACTAATAGGTGTTTGTAGTTAATACTCTTTGCATCATATCAAATGAGCTGAAATTTTTTATTAAGAACGAAGAGATACTTATTGCACTTGAGCTTCAGTCTTTCACTACGTAATATAGCTAAGTAGTTGAAAAACCTGTCCATAATCCATACAACCTTTGGCGTCCTTTTAATGGATATGATTCATAAGTATAGCTATTTTTAAGTCTTTGTAATTAAAAAATAGGGTAAATTACATAATTCCCCAAATATTTTTATTATATTTACTTATTTTTTCATTACTTTAAATTAATTACATAATGTTCCATAATAACCTCATATACACACGATACATGTTGTAATGATTCATGCGGATACATGTTGTAACCTTTCAGATACATGCAGATACATGCGACTAACTTCGGATGCATGCGATGTATCTAAGACTGAACCATATATCTGGACACCTTAACCATGTATCAGGAAGCCTTAACATGTATCTGCATGTATCTGGAGGGTTACTTGTCTACAATGTATCCACGACTAACCATGTATCGCAACTATATAATGTATCCACCTCACTTTTTAATGAGATACTAGTATACGTGCCCGCGCGATGCACGGAAATTATTAGAGAAAAAATTATTATCTTGTTTGCTTGACCATCTTGTTATTTTTTTTAGTTAATCATATAATTTAAATAAGTTGATAGACTGTCGTTGATAAGAAGACCATCAAGAAAGGAAAAATCATTTCCTCCATCTTAAATTGTTGTAAGATATTATGTTATGTGCGATAAGATTCAAATATAATTTAACTAACTATAGTTAAGTGATTTAGTTAAGTAACAGAGGTTCATGTTATAATGATATATAATGTGTTTAATAATTTTGTATAAACACACGGTGATATAAATATTATCACCAAATATTTGTCCTTACTTATATAGAGTTCCAAATCAGCTAATAAAAGTAAGTGCTACTTTCGCCCTGTTGCTTCTCCCTCCGAAGCAAGAATGCATTAAATCCTTGAATATTTATTTGTCTAGAAGGCTTATAATACTTCGCTATGAAGGCTTATACATAAGAATTGGAAGTGAACACCTGCAATATTAGTTTATAATTTTGAATATGAACTTAAACTATTTTCTTTGTCTCAAATTACTTAGCATGTTTGTTAAAAATATTTGTCTCAAATAGTTGTCATGTTTAAGAATTCAAGATATAATTAACCAATTTTTTTTCCAACTATACCCATATTAATTGAAGAAGAATCATCTAATCAAAGATTAAATAAGGTTATATTAGTCAATTTGCATTCCTTATTAATTTCTCCTTAAGAGTAATATGAAACGGAGGGAGTAATACGATACTTCCCTATGAAGGCTTATATATAAGAAATCAACCCCTGCAATATTAGTTTATAATTTTGAATATGAATTTAAACTAATTGACCCCTCGCAATTCAAAATTTTAAAATATAATTAATCGCATGTTGTTGTATTAAATCAAAAATGATAATTAGTTGTAACATAAATGTGATGAAGTGTAGTTAGACTCAGACGTATTGCAATTAGATTTTGTTTGATAATAAACTTGAAAAAGCATTTAAGTTCTCTCATATTGATTTTGACCATGTTTTTGAGTCATTTGAAGAAGACTATTAAGATAGATCAAATTACTTTAATAAAATTTCTATTGCAATATTATTTGCTAATGTAATGTGTAAATAGTAAAGGTCTCTAATCTGCCTAGGAACACTCCTGAGTCTTCATCTCATACTACAATGTAAAGTTTATTTGTCTTATAGGATATGCACAAAATTTCATTGGATATGTTAAGAGTGTCTTCATATTTGATTCCGCATTAAGTAATATTACATTTATCTTGTTTAACCTCAACCTGCACACACATACATTCTCCATAAAAATAATTGTTAAAAATAAACTTTAAACCTTCTAAAATATGCTTGAGAACTAAGGTATAGACATGTCAAGACTTAACTAAGACCCTTTCTCAGTTAAGAGTTCAGTGTCATCCATGGAATGAAGATCCAACAGCCCAGCTCCAAAGTCGCATTTGAACTCAGGAGAATAAAAGTTATCCGATATTTGAAACTCTCCAGTACTCTGGGGAAATGGACTATATGGATCAGAAGCAATTTCACAAATAAGGTTTAGGTTTCACATCAATTTGAAAAGACTGTTTTCTCTTCCATAGAATGTGCTCCATATCCCTTCAAATAAAAATCCAGGCTTCAAAATTAGTAACGAACTCAATATACAACATCCAAAAAAACTAAGATTGAAATACTAAACCTGCATGGTACAGAACCACAGAAAAGAGAAAGGCAGGTGAATTGAAAAGAAAAGAATTAATATTATTGTGCAAATAAATCTCCAGGATCTAAATTCTTAATTGCTGGAATTGCATCTAAGGCCAATGGAGTTCAAGAGGAATCAATGGTTGTTAGAAATAATTAGAATAAAATGGAGAATATAGAGCAATATGCAATGCTTGTGTATCAGTGCATTCCATATAACCACATTTGGCGGAGGGGTAAACCAAACAAATGAGGAAAGCCACTACAACAGGACATAAAAGGAATGCTCAATTGAATACCACAACGTAAAATCTAAAGACAATGAGTGCACATCTGAATATACAAAACTTATCAAAATTTAATCAAGAATCTTCTATGTCATGCCCTATTTTTCACCAAGGTTAAAACAAGCATGACTTATGGACTCTAAAAGAATTGATTTTGTACAAAGTCGCCACCTAATTTTTAAGGAAAATAAGGAAACCTATTTAATTATTTACATGTATGACTTATGTTTTAATCTGCGAAAACCAGTTTAGATTCTAGGTAAGGGTTCAAGTTATTCCGAAGAGAAGGTGTTAGGCATCCTTCAGAATCCACAAAATGTGGTACCCGACTAGACTAAATTTATCAAAGAGGAAGGAGGAAAAAATCATTTTTTGAGAAGTATGAATAATTAAGGTATGTAATAATGTAAAAAATGCATGTATAAAACATGATATGTCAAATGCATATATAGACTTTATTATTGTAATATATATGTATAGAAATAAGCAAAAGTATGTTGTATATGTATAAAAATATGTATGTGAAAAAAGTGTTCTTTTATGAAAGAAAATCACTTTTGTGTGTAATGTATAGAAATAAAAGTAATTTTTTGTATTATATTAAAGAAAAAGTATTTGAATAATATTTTATATTTAACAAAAATTAATGGGAGAAAAGATTAAATAAAATGAATGTTTATTTTGAAATAAAAGATCGCACAATATTTTCTAATGGAAAAAAGTGTGAATTAATTGATTAAATATCCGAATCAGTTTGATTCTTTATATAAATATTAATGGCCTAAGTTTTGCCTAAACGTGTGGTGAGGGTTACGTAAGTAAAGAATATCCCCCGCCCAACGCCCCAAAAGTAAAGTTTCACTATAATTAATATTTGTACAATTTTGTAAGAACATAAAAGTAAATACAAACAATGAATTCAAGGAGATCTTCTTTTAAACATCGTCCTTTGAAAGTGTCTCCGAGAACCTGTATACACACTTGATATAAATATTAGTAATGAATAAATAATTATCAAAATCAAATATGTGTACATGTATAAATAAAATAGATATTTTTGTTATAAAGTGGGTTCGGATTAAGTTTTAGATACGCCATGGCTACGAAGTGGTTGCTCGAATTATCGGCCGTCCTAAATCGTTTTGCCAAGATACGAATTATAAAACTTTTATGATGTCGTGATACTATAAAGATTTCCTCATCGCCCAAATTTATTTATTTTTGTTACGTATTTGTATACGTATGTCCGTCTTTTTATTTGTGGAGGCCTCAAAAATCGACGAAAACTTTTTCATTGGCCACGTATTGATACTTGATGTAAAATAAGTAAACTTGACAAAATAAAATCCGTCTTTTGTTATGGGGAAGG
Organism: Capsicum rhomboideum; assembly: GCA_031232105.1. Classification (NCBI taxonomy): domain Eukaryota; kingdom Viridiplantae; phylum Streptophyta; class Magnoliopsida; order Solanales; family Solanaceae; genus Capsicum; species Capsicum rhomboideum. The sequence goes on along the minus strand of CP124710.1, from coordinate 123,926,169 downwards.
CCTCGAAAATCCGACGGAGAGATATTGTCATTGGCCACTAAAAACATGCAAAAACTAGGACAAAGATTGCAATATCAGTAGCAAAACAATAAGAAACAAGATTCAATAAAAATATGTATACATAAAAATGTAGTCACAGTCGTGAAGTGAGTTTTTTTTGGAGTCAGGTAGTAGTTCACTGAAGAAGAAAGACAAGAAATATGAGAGGAGGGATAATTATGAGTCTAAGTTCAAAAGAAAGAACTCTTAAAAATGAGCAATAATATTTTTCTTCTTTAAGAAAAACATAATGGAGAAAGAGAGGAGCATTAAGAGCATAAAAAGGGAGGGGAAAATGAGAGAGGGTTGTTGTGGTGGTGGTGGTGGTGGTTGGTGTGATGGAGAGAAGAGAAAAAAGAGAGGAAGAAAGGAGAGCAAAGGGAGATGAGAAGAGAGTGTGTGTGTGTGTGTCCTTTTGAATGAAAAGAGATGAGTTAGTATTTAAAAGAAAGAGGTAAGATCTTATCAAGTTTATTTCTTTTCCAAAATGTCAAAAACACTTCCCTTGAATCTTGGGAAAGTGATAGAAAAAGTCAAAAGTTGAAAATAATGGAGAAGAAAAAAAAATTAAAATATAGTGAGTGTGTGTATGTGTGGATGAAGTCTTCAAAAAAGCCTAAAATGAAGGGAGCAAAAATCTATTATTGTGTGTGTGGATAAGAAAAGAAAAGAAAAGAAAAAGGGAGATGGTTTGTAGTCAAAATATGGTGGTTGAGAAAATCAAGGGATGTGTCTCTTTTCCTTTTTTAGAGGAATAAAAATAAAAATATAATTGGACAAGAAGATATTACATATCGTGTAATTTTATTTTTGAATAATATACACAATGTGAGTTTTGAATATCGGTGAATTCACTTTATTTGATATGTATGGACTGTGTCTAAAAATATAGCTAATGTAGATATAATTTTTAAAAATGTAAGTATAAATTTAAATGTAAAAATAAATGTATTGTGTGCTTAAGAAAAAAATCATACTGATCGTATTGTGTATGTGCAGATGATAGTTAAGAATTAAAATGACAATAAATTGATAAAAATTCTAATATTTATGAAATTAAGGATAATTATCAATAAATTGAAAAAAGTTAAAATATGGCAATAAATTGATAAAAATCCTAAAATAAGGATAATTATCAATAAATTGTAAAACATGTAAAAATTGTATTTTGTGCTCTTTAATGGTCAGGAAGCCTGAAGACGTTAATTTTAAGCACGAAGAGCCAAAATTGGGTGTCAACATTCTATATAGATAGTGTTCTAGTCTGAGGCAGTGGTGAACATACACCCCCTTGCTTATGACAAATACTAATTTTGTCAAGTTAGATTCAAACAGAAATTTACAAACTCTTCATAATTGAATTAGTTGAGTTAGGTATAATTGAATTATAGAGAAGCCGAAGCCTTTTTATTTCACTTTCGTGTGCTCGTTGCCGAGCTAAAAAGGCTTCCTTTTTTAGGTTCCATTAGTTTATATAACTCTTTTCGCCTAATCTTTTTGTTGGCGCATATATTTTCAGAGGTTTGATATTTTTACGACTCTTCTCTGACATTGATGTAACTTTTGTGTTCCAATGAATGTCTTTGTTAAAAGAATTGTTTTGAAATATAATGTTGAAGCAAAATGTAACTTTTCACATAACTAGAAGTTTAATACAACGTAGTGTGGCTATATGATGATATAAGTTTAATTATACGGGCACATACCATAGGTAGAAACAACCCAAATAATCACAGAACGTGATATTTTTATATTCAAATTCAAAAATTAACAGATAGGGAGACAGTTTAGTTTAAAAATAAGTAGATAAATACGTCAATTTGGCACTTTGCTAAACAGCAAGGTTATTCCAAACTAATCCTCTTCCATCTCCATATCCCCTTCACTTTCTGACCCTTTCCTACATCATCAAAATCCAATTTTCTCAGCCACTTACTTGCTGAACTAATTATCCCATCCAAATGACCATCAAATTGTGATAAATTCTCATATTATTGACAAAAAAATGTGTAACAAGGTTAGTTAAAAAAATCAAACTGGACAAAATGATTTCTTTTTTTAGCCAAAAGATAATCACCTATGCTAAAACCAAACTAAGCAGGCTTAACCTCTTCAAAAACCAAATTTTAGTAATAAACAACACGTCTTGATTATTAATAAAGTATATTAATGAAGTAACTTATCAACATTAATGCAGACCTCACATAGTAAAGTAAAGACACTCCTTAGATCCAGGATTTACCTTAAGCAAGAACAACATACAAAGTGATCATCTCCCGTATATTCATGAAGAACCCTTATTTCTGTGAATTTGTTGGTTTCTTCATAAATTTGGTCTGAAAATGTGGTTGGTTTCTTCATAAATTTGGTCTGAAAATGTGGTTTTGCTTTAGTAAAATGGTAAAGTAATCTATGTATTTCTATAGCAAAACAATAGTGAAGTAATATTACTTAAGCTATCTCAAGTTTATCAGATAAAAAAACAGAATGGTAACAAAAGGAAACAACATCTTCAAGAACATCTGAAGTGGTCTTCTAACGAAGAGTGTGTTATAGTGAAATGGTTATAGCATACAACGTTCAGTTTGTTGGAACTATTTTAATATTTCTATTCTGTACCAATATTTGTAATCTCAATATTTCATTGCCGGTCAACAAAACATTTTTCGGATATACTAAACTTTCAAATGCTCCAAGAAAGTGACAATATACTTGCAAATGTATATGCAATAATACATATAATCAACTAAATGTAGATCTTAGATAGTTCTGTGATTCCACAACTATTTAGGCAATAAAGTGATTGTCAGCTTTTCTAAGCAATCTTGACTCTAAGTACACACCCAACATCAAATGCAAGCAGTGCCAAAATGATAAAATAAGAGGAGCACATATGTTGAAAATCCATATATATTACTGCAAATGGCACAATCATCTTCCAATGCAATGATCCTCCTCAATCTTTTTCATCGAACTATGAGTATTTAACAGTAGATGCACTTGGATAGTTCATGGCTAATGCTTGAGTTATAAACATCATAAAAGAAGAGAAAAGCAAATGTGTTAATTCGAGGAGCCAAAAAGACACTTACTACTCATTACTGAACACTGAACACTGAGTGGACACATAAGAGACTGGTGAGCGAAAGAGAGTTTCTAGTTGCTAAATTTCCAAACAACGCAAGTGAGACATGGTAATTTGATCTAAATGGTCATCAATATAAATAGAGAGTAGACATATAGCAAAAAAGTTGTATGTCAAAGAAAATAAGTTGTCAAAGAACATGAGTAAAATCGAGAAAAACAGAATGAGAAAATTTCCTATTATTAACAATTAAATAGAAAAGAAGTTGACATCTCAAATTCATAGCAATAACATAGAACATTCAATTCAAAGAGGTGAAAATAAATTCGTTAAAAATAAAATTACTTTATCAATTAAACTTACATGAGTATCCCTAAAAATAACATTTTGCAATACCCACACATACACTTTAAAAAAAAAAAAAAAACCTGGAACAGGAATGTAAAATGCACTATACCTAGTGTGTGGCATCAGATGGGGATCGTCGTAAAATCTGTTAGTCTTCAACTACGAAATTTGAAAAGGCATAATCAAGTTAAAGGTGGAGAAACACAATTGACCCCAAAGAGAGATCGGCTTCAAGTTTCTGCTCTATTTTTTGCCCAATAGTTTGGTCTTTTGAATTTGAACGGCTTAAGTTTCACATTAAAAATGCTTTACAAAAATGAAACTGCTCTTTGGGAAACTGTCATGACTGAACTGTGAAAATGAAGAACTGCTATGGATATAGATAATTGTTCTATTTGAATTTTTTTTTTCTAATACGTAATAGTGGAATAAATAAATAAATAAATAGGTACAGTAGCTTTTGGTCGTAATGAAGATGAATATTTTCCACTTGGCTAAAGGAGATTATTTGATATAGAGAGCATTTGGAGAAATATAAAACTGAACTTTATAAGAACGCTTAATTTTTTTGGGATTTGGTAAATAACTGTGCAACCACTGTAGAAATACAAAGTGATTTGCAGTTTTAACTTTTGAATTTTGAATTTTATTAAAGAGATTTTTTGTTTTTTATTTAAATAATTTTTTAATTTCTTTTGAGCGACTAAAAAACTGCCAAGTGGCTTATTATGAAACTGCCACTTGGCTTAATATGGAGGCTTTGTCCTCTCCTTTTAATAATATATAGATTATGTAACATTGAAAACTTATGGGAGAGGAAGTTATTAGCTCCTATTGTGGTGGAATTTATGTTGTTTACCCAATTAATAAGCATTATTATAGAGTCTCAATGATATCCTCAAATTTAAAAATTCATATTTTATTGTGACGATGACTATAATGGGCCGAAGAACACAAGCCCATGGACATGGAAATTGTTCAAAGCATAATGGGCCAATAACATACCCAAGGTACATCTAAAAAAATTACAAAGCCCAAAGAAAAAGTTGAATTTCCTTCTTCTTTTATTATATATATGTAGTAACGGTTAAAATCCACCATTAGCTGTGAATCCACCATCAGCATATATGATTTGACCCGTAATATAAGAAGCAGCAGGGAAGCAAAGAAAAGCTATTATTGCAGAAACTTCTTCGGGCTTTCCGGCCCGGCCCAAAGGCGTCTTGACAACATAACTGTCTATTTCTTCTTTTGTTCGAGGATTTTTCTGCAATAAAAGAGAATACAATAAATACTATTTAAAAACAAAGACGAAGAAAATAACATTCTTTTCTTAACATGCTAGAATTGATTATATGGATTTTCATTAATCATACTTTTATTTAATTTGATCTCCTAACATTTTATGATTGTAATGATAACCTGTGTATCGTACGCTTAAAAAGTGACAAAATTTCTCATCCTAATTTGTTAGTAATAGCAGAGAGAATTTTATATAGTTGACTTAGAGAAAGGCTCGCGTCTATTTATTAATATAGAGGTGGAGAAAAAAAAATTCTCCCTAATTCACGAGAAGCAATTACTGTTGAGATACTCAACTAGTTTCTTTCAACAATAAGTACATATCAATTTTGGTGAGAAAATGGATAAATAAAAAACTAAAATATATTAAAGGAAATTACTACCATACCTTAGTTGCAGTTTCAACGAGAGGGGTTAAAATGACTGCCGGAGCAACTGAATTGACCCGAATGTTGTCCTTGGCCCATTCACATGCCAAGTTCTTTGTAATTTGATTTATCGCACCTATATAATTATTAGTAGTGTAAGCGTAAAAGAAAAAAAAAAGATTTTCAGCAAATGTATAAAAAATAAACAAAAAAAAAACAAAAGAAGAAGAAGACGACAAATTTATTCGCGTTAAACAATGAATATGTATGAGCCTAAATTTTGATACCATAATAACGTTAGATCTAATTTAAACTCAAAAAACAACACAAGAGATTAAGATTAACTAACATCATATAAAGAGAATAACGTTTGATTCACTGACATGACACTCAACAATTAATTTAACTAAATACAGAATATCAAGATAATTAGCACACACACACATATATATAATTTGCAATAAAGTTCAAAAAGTGTTACCTTTGGAAGCAGAATAAAGAGAAATAGAAGGCAGAGCTGAAAATCCAGCAATAGAAGAAACAAAAATAACATTTCCACTTTGAGAAGCCTTCAATAAAGGATAAGCAATTTGAGATAAATGATAAGCTGCTTCAAAATTAGTTCCCATAATTATGTTGTAATCTTCTTCTGTGAAATCTGTAGCTTCCTTATATCTAGCTACTCCCGCATTATTCACCTAATTAATCATCAACAAATTATTAGAATTTGAAGTTGAAACTCTTTTTTTTTCATACCATGAAATAAAACATAAACTTGAAACAACAACATATTCAATGTACTCCCACAAAGTGGAGTCCGAAGAGGGTAGAGTGTACAGAGTCCGTAGCACTACTTCAGAGGTGAGATACAAATGGTTGTTTCCGATAAATCTCCGGCTCAGAAACATAAACTTGAATTTTTTTAAAAAAAATAGAGGAAATAATTAGTCCGACCAAAATATTGAGCTTTCCATCAAATACATCTGCAATAGTCTGTACAAGTTTCTCACGTTCAGTGCGAGATAATAAGTCACAAACAGAACCTTCTACTTTAAGTCCTTTTTTCCTCCACATGTAAAGGCATTCTTGGAGTTCCTTTTCATTACGTGAACATGTGTATACTCTTGCTCCGAAATTTGCCAATTCTTCCACTATTGCATACCTAGAATGTCATGAATCATACAAAAGTAAAAGACATAGAACCATGTATAAACTAAACGAATAATTAAGATATGTATGAAATAAAAACTCGTATAAATACAAATACTTCCAATATGCCGAAACTCATGGTTACTAGTGGAAATTAAAGAAAAAATAATTTCAAATTTTCAACACAAATACTCAAAGCTAATTAGAGAAGAAACATACTATCAAAAAGAAAGTGTGAATTTTCTATGGATGTTCATGTGAAAACATCGTCGAAAATATGAGATTTCTGACGGGAAATCTATCAAACCGCTTTCGACAAGCAAGTTTCTGACAGATTTCATCATAAATTTGCATTATTTTAGTGGTCCATTTTAATTTATTTCCATTAAACCTATTACTCTATTTAATTACTTAATTTTATATAGATGAAAGAGTGAGGAAAATATCAAACTCATTTACTCACCCTATGCCTTTGGAGCCACCAGTGACAAGGGCAGTGGTGCCTTTGAGACTCCATCTTTCTCCCAATTCTGCCATTTCTTTGTTTTTGTTTTTTGTGCAACTACTTAGAAGTTAGGTTTTAAAGCTTTAGGTCACCTTTCCATAAATAATAGTGCTAGTAGTAGTATGATATAATTTGGTGTCCACAATTATTCATGTCCCTACGCCACACGCAAAGTTGGCAACATCAGTCCATAAAATTATGATTCGTCCAATTCAATGAAGTACACGAGTTAGTAATTCGCTTATTTTGATAATTCAACTTACTTTGACAATTCACTCGTCCAATATAGTTCATTTAAAAATTGAATTGATATACAACCTAGATTGATCTCTATGTCGTGTGAGTGGTTTCGGGAAAAAAAAATTCTTACATTTTTGGAGCTACAAATTCCAGGTCCATTTTTTTATTTCACAAGAAAAAGTTTTACATAATCAACTGTCAATTGTGTGAGACACATATTAAAATTTTATGTATCTTCGCCCCAATATATCCCTTTCATAAAATTTACCTAGAAAAAGGTATTGTATTGAAGTTATCCTATGACCTATATTATTTTCCTAAACTCTAGCTTAAGCATAGGAAATAAACAGGCAAATAAACTTTAATAGTACTGAGAATCTATATTTTCTTAATTCAGAAAGTTAAGGCATTAGTATTGGTGATTATACTAATTAATAATAACTTTTTAAAATTTGGAGATTTGAATAAAATGTATTCGTTCGATCAAAAAAACTTTTTAAAATTTAATTTATATATACGAACGATTTATGAGTTTAGCTAGTGTTGGGTCATGTCTAATATTCAATATCCCTGTTGAATTTAAGTAACAATATGACGTGACTATAAAAATCAAAACTTAAATGGGACCTACAATCTTTCTTTGTGGTTGTGAATCAATTAATTAATTTGGAAGGTGAAAGTCCCTTTCAATGATTCAATAATTTAGATTGAAGGGCTATAATTGAGTTGAAATTTGTAATGGAAAACATACATGGTGATCCAGAACTATAGTAAATGTTACAGGTTTTGGAAGGATTTATGGTACTATATATACTACGGCGTAAAAATAATTACCATCAAATTAATTTAATCGAATGTTGTAGATTGTTACTTTATTTTTAAGTTATCATATCACACTTGTTATAAAAGTTTTCCCATTATTATAAGTTAAATTAACTTAATTGAGTAGAAAATCGATAAACTAACAATGCACATAACGTAAACTCATAGTAATACTATTATACAATAGTCTGTGTCATTTTCTCAAGTAAGGGTGCAAATAGATAAATGTCTTTTTATGTCATTAAATTTTCAACAATCTGTTGGAATAATTTGTTATCAAAGTTATAAGTGTTCCTCATTTGTTAGAAAAATAAAATGATCTCTACTTTGTTAAGAAATATTCTTTTAGTAGTTAAACGAAGAGACTCGCGTAATATACTGAGTATATTGTTGTGACAATGATAGCTGGCTGATACGAGAATCATACAAGCCCAAATGAGCACAGGAAAATGAAAGCATATAGGCCGAAGAACATAAGCCCATGGACATCAAAATTGTTCAAGGAAAACTTACTTAAATATATCATATTTAGAAAATATTTTACCATTTAGAGCTTTATCATTTTAATATATACATAATTCACTTTTAATATATAGTGTAGATTTTTTGCTCTTCCAATGAAGAAAGACTTGCTGGAAATGTGCTTGGTTGTTGACCAAGAAAGAAAGAAATGAGACTTTTCAAAGCATAATGGGCCGATAACAGGCCCAAGATACACATAACAAAAAGTTAAGATTACAAGCCCACTTCAGAAGTTGAAACTTCTTTTAAATATGTAACATCTAAAACCCACCATTAGCTGTAAATCCACCATCGGCCCATATAATCTGGCCCGTAATATAAGAAGCAGCAGGGAAGCAAAGAAAAGCTATCACGGCAGCGACTTCTTCGGGCTTTCCGGCCCGGCCCAGAGGAGTCTTGACCACAAAACTATCTATTTCCTCTTTTTGTTGAGGATTTTTCTGCAGTAAAAGTTATTATTTGGAGAAAAAAAACAAGAAGACAAAGAAAGAATCATTAGTTTCTAGAAAAGTTTTATATTGCAAACATCTTTTATTTTAGTACAACAATAATTATTATTACGCTCCAATAATGCTTAAGTTGGAGTCGACTATTTAAGTTCTAATTAATCAATAACAACAAACCCAATGAATTTTCTTTACTCATAGTTTTTGTTTTAATTTGATATCTCATGACATTTTATGATTGTAATGATAATAAATATATCGTACACTTAAAAAACGATAAAATTTCTCCTTCTAATTTGTTAATATCATAGAGAATTTTTAAATTACATCACATCTTGCATCTATATCACGCTTAAAGGTATTCGTTTTATCTTGAGGCCAAATTCTCTTGTGCGCGAGAGCTCAATCCCTTTCCTTGTTCTTTACTAATTCACTTTTAAAGACAATTTTTTTTATAAAGTGAATTTATGTTTTTTCCTAATTTATGAATGACACTTTTTTTTGAGATACTCCACTAGTTTCTTCCATCCGTAAGTACGTCGCAATTTTGGTAGAAAAATGGATAAATAAAAAACTAAAACATATAAAAAGAAATTAGTACTATACCTTAATTGCTGTTTCGATAAGTGGGGTTAAAATAACTCCCGGAGCAACTGAATTGACCCGAATATTGTCCTTGGCCCATTCACACGCCAAGTTCTTAGTCATTTGATTTATTGCACCTATATATAGTATTAAAAAAATAAGAAAAAGGTTATCACTAAATAAAAAGATGTCAAATAAAGAAGAAATTATAAGTAAATTGAAACTTGCATGCTATGGTAAATTTTAATTAATTTTTATGTAATTTGGAAATGTCCATGTAACTTCAAATAATTGATCTTCTATGAAGAATCAAAATAATGGTTTGACATATCTTAACAAGACGAAATGGGTTGTACAGAATATATTGTGTCTACATGTGACAGAAAAATTTAAAAAACACACATGGGGATAAATGATAAAGTACTTTTTTGATTATTTAATTATTAGTCAATTTTATTTTCATTATTATGAAATCTGGCTAATCATATTTAACCTTTCAACTAAGAAAAATATGTATTTTTAGCGCCACCTCCCCCCACCCCACCCCCACCCCCACCCCCACCCCCTCCTTCCATTTTTTTTTTTATAATCGTTGTTTGGATCAGCTTTGACGTACCTCTACTAATTTCACAAGATACCTATCATTTTCCACCAGCAACATACATCAAGTAATTATGTCCATCAAAACTGGGACAATAAAAAGAAATCACCTAGTATTTTGTCTCTCTAGGGATTTAAATCTAACACAATATGTAGGACATGTATTATAACACCCTCAAATATTGAGTAACAATACATACTTAACGTTACACGTATTGATAATCAATTAAATAATGTAACAATCGATAATTCAATAAATTTGAAAAGAAATTCACAAGCAGAAGGATGAAAAATGGACTACTTCAACTAATTGAAAATTTAAAAATGTTACCTTTGGAAGCAGAATAAAGAGAAACAGAGGGCAATGCTGAAAATCCAGCAATAGAAGAAACAAAAATAATATTTCCATTTTCAGAAGCCTTTAATAATGGGTAAGCAATTTGAGATAAATGATAAGCTGCTTCAAAATTAGTTCCCATAATTATATTATAATCTTCTGCTGTGAAATCTTTAGCTTCCTTATGTATCACCACCCCTGCATTATTTACCTAATAATCATGAACAAAATTGGTCAAATAATTGTTGTAACTTTCTCAAAAATAGTTTAATTTCTATACATGATAAATAAACAGATAAATACGTATTATTTACTGGTAACTTTATATTATCAGATTAATCTGAATAGTTATTTACTCAATCCCACAAACTTAAAATAGTTGTAAGATTTATAATATATGTGTATAACCGTATCTAGTTAGTGTATAATCTATGTCTAATGGCTAAAAAATAAATAGTAAATCCTGTCGACTATTTATGTAAAGATCCCTATTTAAAATCTATATATGGGTGATAATTTTCGTACAAAATAATTCCAACTTTTAGAGTGTACACAACCTTATTTTTCTCTTATGAAGATAAAGATGTAGTTTCATATAGATCCTCGGCTAGTAAAGTAGAAAAAAGAACAAAAATAGAAGAAATAATTAGTCTGACCAGAATATTGAGCTTTCTATCAAATAGATCTGCAACAGTTTGCATAAGCTTCTCACGTTCAGTACGTGATAATAAGTCACAAACAGAACCTTCAACTTTAAGTCCCTTTTTTCTCCAAATATCAAGACATTCTTGGAGTTCATTTTCATTACGTGAACATGTATATACAGTTGCTCCAAGACCTGCCAACTCTTCCACTATTGCACACCTAAAAATTACCAATAAAGTCAAAATAAAAGACAAGTGAATGACAATTTTAGTGCGACAGTAATATTAAGACTTGTGTTAGGAATATTAACTTGTATACATCGACAGTATAAAAAAGTTATCAATAGGCTGCTGGAAGACAATTATATGTAATCGTTCGCAAGAGGTGATATTAGTAAGTTGAAAAATATTGCAAGCAGTTACATTTACTTCAACTAAATCATGTCCAAACGCCTAGAGTTGTCACGCTTCGTCAGTGGTAACGTACTACGACTTACGCATTACGAAATTCATCATACATGATACATCTATAAGTATGTGACTGTGAATTCAGTCATTATTATCGTACGACTTACGGGTTCACGAAAATCTAGTAACTTTTTCCTTATCATGTAGTAAGAAATTTACTAAATATTTATAAATATTATTATTATACATCAATTTAAGATTGTCGTAGAAATATCCATAAACATCAAATCTTGAATTGGCCTCTGCGCCCGCTTATAGAAGCTACCTATTTCCATGAAAACTCAAATGTGAAATTTAAAACTCACCCAATGCCTTTAGAGCCACCAGTAACAAGAGCTGTGGTGCCTTGGAGACTCCATCTAATTCCTCCATGGTTTCCATTCATGCAAACTTTTGATTCTTCCATTTTTGGTTAATTTCTTGAAACACACTATTTTGAGATGGAATGTAATAGCCCAAAAGTGGGAATTTAAAGCTATCCTTGTGTTCCAAAGTCTCTGGATTGTCAATTAAAGTACTACACTAGCTTTAGTATAATGTTTTAAAAAAATGGTTTGGTTGGGTGTTGGGTTCCATCACATTAAAACACAGTACTCCACTAGCTTTAGTATAATGTTTTTTAAAAAAAATGGTTTGGTTGGGTGTTGGCAGGGGCGAATTTATGTGCATTTTTTGAGGCACGAGAATCCGTGCTTTTTCCGTAAAACTAAATATTTTATATACATATTTTTTAACATTGATCTAATATTACCCATTGACACCCATGCTATAAAAAGTTTTTTTAAAAAAAAAAATAAAGACCACATGGGTCATATTTTATTGAAAAGCAAAATAATGACAATATCTACACAAAGACAAAATAAGAAGCAACAAAATCAAGAAAAGAAAAGTGAAAAGTTGAAGAAAACTCTAGAAGACAGCTATTCATCTTCTCCATGCTAATTCGATCTTCTTTCTCTACCAAATCATTGTCGAAACTTGATTCAGTTAAGTGTAAGTAATCTCCAACCTTGATACATCTTGTTCTTCTGCCTAATATCCTCCATTTAGACAACCTCTCAATCTATACATGTTATAAAAAGACTTGATGGTTCACTTGGTTAAAACCTTAATTATTTACCAAGAGGAGCCAGGATCTATTTCCACTCAATATATTTTTTCCTTCCTTTTTTTAGTAGTGCACCCATAGTTTATAAATTCTAGAATCGTTTCTAGGTGTTGGGAGATAATAAGTCCGACCAAAATATTGAGCTTTCCATCAAATACATCTGCAATAGTCTGTACAAGTTTCTCACGTTCAGTGCAAGATAATAAGTCACAAACAGAACCTTCTACTTTAAGTCCTTTTTTCCTCCATATGTAAAGGCATTCTTGGAGTTCCTTTTCATTACGTGAACATGTGTATACTCTTGCTCCGAAATTTGCCAATTCTTCCACTATTGCATACCTAGAATGTCATGAATCATACAAAAGTAAAAGACATAGAACCATGTATAAACTAAACTAATAATTAAGATATGTATGAAATAAAAACTCGTATAAATACAAATACTTCCAATATGCCGAAACTCATGGTTACTAGGGGAAATTAAAGAAAAAATAATTTCAAATTTTCAACACAAATACTCAAAGCTAATTAGAAAAGAAACATATTATCAAAAAGAAAGTGTGAATTTTCTACGGATGTTCATGTGAAAACATGGTCGAAAATATGAGATTTCTGACGGGAAATCTATCAAACCGTTTTCGACAAGCAAATTTCTGACAGATTTCATCATAAATTTGCATTATTTTAGTGGTCATTTTAATTTATTTCCATTAAACCTATTACTCTATTTAATTACTTAAATTTATATAGATGAAAGAGTGAGGAAAATATCAAACTCATTTACTCACCCTATGCCTTTGGAGCCACCAGTGACCAGGGCAGTGGTGCCTTTGAGACTCCATCTTTCTCCCAATTCTGCCATTTCTTTGTTTTTGTTTTTTGTGCAACAACTTAGAAGTTAGGTTTTAAAGCTTTAGGTCACCTTTCTATAAATAATAGTGCTAGTAGTAATAGTATGATATAATTTGGTGTCCACAATTATTCATGTCCCTACGCCAATTCAATGAAAACATGCTTGGCAACATCAATCCATAAAATTATGATTCGTCCAATTCAATAAAATGCACGAGTTAGTAATCCGCTTATTTTGATCATTCAACTTACTTTGACAATTGACTCGTCCAATTTAGCTCATTTAAAAATTGAATTGATATACAACCTAGATTGATCTCTATGTCGCGTGAGAGGTTTCAGAAGAAAAAATTCTTACATTTTTTGAGCTACAAATTCCAGGTCCATTTTTTTATTTCACAAGAAAAAGTTTTACATAATCTACTGCCAATTGTGTGAGACACATACTAAAATTTTATATATCTTCGCCCCAATATATCGCTTTCATAAAGTTTACCTAGAAAAAAGTATTGTATTGAAGTTATCCTATGACCTATATTATTTTCCTAAACTCTAGCTTAAGCATATATAGGAAATAAACATGCAAATAAACTTTAATAGTACTGAGAATCTATATTTTCTTAATTCACAAAGTTAAGGCATTAGTATTGGTGATTACACTAATTAATAATAACTTTTTAAAATTTGGAGATTGAATAAAATATGTTCGTTCGACCAAAAAAACTTTTTAAAATTTAATTTATATATGCTAACGATTTATGAGTTCAGCTAGCGTGTTGTGTCATGTCTAATATTCAATGAGTTTAACTTATATACACCGATGGTGTAAACTTTTTTTTACACTATCAGGTATTTTTACAGCTTGTTGCAGGTAAAATTTTCAAGTATTTTCATTTTAAAAAATAAATAAATTACTAATTAAGGAAAATTAGTGGAATAAGGCAACTTTGACTCTATATTTATTTTACCTGGATTTTTTTTTATTGTTTATCAAAAATATATACTAAGATTCTCTCTTTGCTTTCATCATGGACCACTATAGCTTTCTCGACACCATTGAAGGATGCAAGTGATACACTATGGAAACAAGTACTATAATTCTCTATGGTGGCTTTACAATAATTTTTTGTAAAAATAATCGGTGGAATTTTATAAAAATTTGAAATTGGACAAATCATCAGCCTCCATTCAAGAATTAAGAAGCTTTTCGTAAGTACAACAAAATAGTGTTTTCAATTACACATTAATGGGGTAACTCATTCCAGAACTTGATCGATATAAGTGACTCTTGAAAGGTCAAATCGAATAAATAATCAAAGACCAAAAAAAATGAATCTAAGAAAGAAGCAGAAGAAGTTGTTATCAAAATTAATTTTATATATATGATTCATTAATACTATTTATGATCAATCGCTGGAAAAGAGGAACAAAAAAAAAAAGAATGTTCTGACAATTTAGAAGGAGATCCGAAAATTTAGAAGGGGAAAGAGAGGGAAGATGAGAGATGTATGTTTCAAGATAGAATTAAAATTTTTAATACAAGAGAATAATCTGTTATTGCAGATAAAAATACCTGACAGTGTAAAAAAATTTTACACCGTCAATGCATATTAGTTAAACTCATATTCAATATGTCTGTTGAAGTTAAGTAACAATATGAGGTGGCCATAAAAATCAAAACTTAAATGGGACCTACAATCTTTCTTCGTGGTTGTGAATCATTTATTTCGTAATAAATTTGGACGGTGAAAGTGCCTTTCAATAATTCAATAATTTAGATTGAATGGCTACAATTGAGTTGAAATTTGTAATGGAAAACAAACATGATGATCCAGAACTCCAGTAATCTTATAGTTTTTGGAAGTATTTATGATTCTATATACTGATAGCGTAAAAAAAAAATTATACCATCAATTTGATTTAATTGAATGTGATAGATTGTTACTTTATTTTTAAGTTATCAATATCATATCACACTTGTTATAAAAGTTTTCCTATTATTACAAGTTAAATTAACTTAATAGAGTAGAAAATCAATAACTAACAATGCACATAACGTAAACTCACAGTAATACTATTGTACAATAGTCTCTATCATAGGGTGCAAATAGATAAATGTCTTTTTATGTCATTAATTTTTCAACAATCTGTTGGGATAATTTGCTATCAAAGTCGTAAGTGTTCCTCATTTGTTTGAAAAATAAAATCATCTCTACTTTGTTAAGAAATATTCTTTTAGTAGATAAGTGAAGAGAATCGCGTCATATACTGAGTATGTTGGTGTTATCCGCAAGCTAAATGGGTCGACTTTTCGTCTTCGCGCAAGAAATATACACGAGACTTGATCCCATCTGCTATTTGAAAAATAATCTTTACATCAATTGGACTCAGAATTTTGGTTTAAAATGAAGAAAGAAAAAAAATATTTGCTCAAATTTGTCTTTTGCCACTCAAAATAGCTAAGCAGTTGAAGAACTTGTCCATAATTCAGACAACCTTTGATGATAATGGATATAACTCGTAAATAGTTACTCCCTCTGTCCCAATTTATATGACACACTTTTCTTTTTAGTCAGTCCCAAAAAGAATGACACATTTCTATATTTTCATTTCTATATTTGATAACAATTTAACTTTAAAATACCCACTTTACCCTTAATAAAATGATTTACAACCACACAAATATCTATGACTCATTTTAGATCACAAGTTTCAAAAGTCTTCCTTTCTTTCTTAAACTCCGTGTCAAGTCAAAGTACATCATATAAATTGAGACGGAGAGAGTATTTTTTAATCTCTGTTATTTTTTAAAAATAATCACTATCACTAAGTTAATAACATCTTAAAATTTAAAATTCTATAATAATAATTATCTTTTAACTATAGAGTCCAAGAGTGGTCAATAGATGCTATATTTACACTTTTATTGTGACGATGACAACAGAGAACATAGAGAAGCTATCTAATACGAGAATCATACAAGCCCAAAAATAAAAGCATGTAGGCCCAAGAACATAAGCCCATGGACATCGAAATTGTTCAAAGAAAGCATAATGGGCTGATAATAGGCCCAAGATACACATAACAAAAGGTTAAGATTACAAAGCCCACTTCAGAAGTTGAAACTTCTTTTGAATATGTAACATCTAAAATCCACCATTAGCTGTAAATCCACCATCAGCATATATGATTTGGCCCGTAATATAAGAAGCAGCAGGGAAGCAAAGAAAAGCTATCACAGCAGCGATTTCTTTGGGCTTTCCAGCCCGGCCCATAGGAGTCTTGACCACAAAATTATCTATTTCCTCTTTTTGTTGAGGGTTTTTCTGTAGTAAAAATAGTATTATTTGAAGAAATAAAAAAAAAAAAAAAGACAAAGAAAGAATCATTATTTTCTAACAAGTTTTATGTTGCAAAATCTGTCCTGAGCCGGGGGTCTATGGGAAACAGTCTCTCTACTTCATCTGAGGTAATGGTATGGACTGCGTACACTTTACCCCCCAGACCCCACGTTTGTGGGAATACACTGGGTATGTTGTTGTTGTTTTATGTTGCAAAATCTTTTATTTTGGTATAACAACAATAATGAATACGTCAAGTTAGAGTCAACTATATGAGTTCTAATCGACCAATAGCAACAATAACAACAAATTCAATGAATTCTCATTAATCATACTTTTTATTTTAGTTTGATCTTATGACATTTTATGATTGTAACAATAATAAGTAAGTCGTACACTTGAAAAGTGACAAAATTTCTCCTTCTAATTTGTTATTATCAGAAAGAACTTTTGTGCAGTTGATTTGCACCAAATCCGCATGTATATCATGTTTTACTAACTCACTAGTGAAGACAATTCCTTATAAAGTGAAAAAAAAACAATTTTTTTTTCTTAATTCATGAGGAACAGTTCCTTTTGAGATACTAATTAGTTTCTTCTATACGTCGCAATTTTGATAGGAAAATGGATAAAATAAATTAGTATTTTACCTTAATTGCTGTTTCGATAAGTGGAGTTAAAATTACTCCTGGAGCAACTGAATTGACCCGAATATTATCCTTGGCCCATTCACATGCCAAGCCTTTTGTCATTTGATTTATTGCACCTATATATAGTATTAAAAAAAAGAGTTGTCATTAAATGATAAAATAAAGATGGAATTATAAGTGAAATGGAAACTTACATGCTATGGTAACCTTTAATTAATTTCTATGTAATTTGGAAATCTCTATTCAACTTCAAATAATTGATCTTCTATGAAGAATCAAAATAATAGTTACAAAATCTCATGACATATCTAAACTAGATACAATGGGTTCGACATAATACATTTTGTCTAATTTGAACTATATATATGTGAGTGAAAAATCTAACACACACACGGGGATAGTAACTTTTTTTGGTTCTTTAATTATTACTCACTTTTATTTTGATCCTTATCAAATTTGACTAATCATATTTTTAATTTTTGACTAAGAAAAATATGTATTTTTAGCGCCACCTCTCCCGTGGTGTTCAGATCAACTTTGACGCACCTTGACTAATTTCACAGGATACCTAATATTTTCCCACCAATAATTTTGTCCACCAAAATTAAGACAATAGGAAGAAATCACCTAGTATTTTGTTTCCTCAGTGATTTGAATCTAAGACCTTATGTAGGACATATATTATAACAACCTCAAATTAAACATTGAGTAACAATTCATACTTAACGCTATACGCACTGATAATCAATTAACTAATGTAACGATCAATAATTCAATAAATTTGAAAAGAGCCTCAAGTAGAAAGATAAAAAAGTGCACTACTTCAACTAATTGGAAGTTTCAAAAGTGTTACCTTTGGAAGCAGAATAAAGAGAAACAGAGGGCAATGCTGAAAATCCAGCAATAGAAGAAACAAAAATAACATTTCCATTTTCAGAAGCCTTTAATAATGGATAAGCAATTTGAGATAAATGATAAGCTGCTTCAAAATTAGTTCCCATAATTATATTATAATCTTCTGCTGTGAAATCTTTAGCTTCCTTATGTATCACCACCCCTGCATTATTTACCTAATAATCATGAACAAAAATGGTCAAATAATTGTTGTAACTTTCTCAAAAATAGTTTAATTTGTATACATGATAAATAAACAGATAAATACGTATTATTTACCGGTAACTTTATATTATCAGATTAATTTAAGAAGATTAATCTGAATAGTTATTTACTCAATCCCACAAACTTAAAATAGTTGTAAGATTTATAGTATATGTGTATAACCGTATCTAGTTAGTGTATAATCTATGTATAATGGCTAAAAAAAATAAATAGTAAATCCTGTCGACTATTTATGTAAAGATCCCTATTTAAAATCTATATATGGGTGATAATTTTCGCACAAAATAATTCCAACTTTTAGAGTGTACACAACCTTTTTTGCCTTATGAAGATAAAGAGGTAATTTCATATAGATCCTCGGCTCAAGTAAAACAGGAAAAAGAACAAAAATAGAAGAAATAATTAGTCTGACCAGAATATTGAGCTTTCTATCAAATACATCTGCAACAGTTTGCATAAGCTTCTCACGTTCAGTACGTGATAATAAGTCACAAACAGAAACTTCAACTTTAAGTCCCTTTTTTCTCCAAATATCAAGACATTCTTGGAGTTCATTTTCATTACGTGAACATGTATATACAGTTGCGCCAAGACCTGCCAACTCTTCCACTATTGCATACCTAAAAATTACCAATAAAGCCAAAATAAAAGACAAGTGAATGACAAATTTACTAAATATTTATAAATATTTGACTATGAACCCATTTATTATTATACATCAATTTAAGATTGTAGTAGAAATATCCATAAACTTCAAATCTTGAATTGGCCTCTGCGCCCGCTTATAGAAGCTACCTATTTCCATGAAAACTACTACCTCTACATATGAAGACTCAAATGTGAAATTTAAAACTCACCCAATGCCTTTAGAGCCACCAGTAACAAGAGCTGTGGTGCCTTGGAGACTCCATCTAATTCCTCCATGGTTTCCATTCATGCAAACTTTTGATTCTTCCATTTTTGGTTAATTTCTTGCAACACACTATTTTGAGATGGAATGTAATAGCCCAAAAGTAGGAACTTAAAGCTATCCTTGTGTTCCTAAAGTCTCTGGATTGTCATTAAAGTACTCCACTGTGTTCCTAAAGTCTCTGGATTGTCATTAAAGTACTCCACTAGCTTTAGTATAATGTTAAAAAAAAAATGGTTTGGTTGGGTGTTGGGTTCCATTACATTAAAACAAAATAAACTTTAGTTAGTGGCATACCTACTACTCCCTTCATTTAAAGATACTTGTAACGATTTTCTTTTTCAGAATCAAACGATATAAATTTTGATTAATATTTTTAATATATATTTTTGTATTATATTGATATGAAAAAAATTATAATTTATATTACTTTTCGTATAGTTTTTGGATAGCTAAATTTTAGGTTTAAAAATCTAATTAATCTAATCTAATTTAGCTTTAAAAATTAGTCAAATTAACTATAGAAAAAATATAACGTGACAATTATTTTAAAACGAAGAAAGTATTACTTAAATATTATTTTATAAAAAGTATATATTTTTTGTTTTTGATTGCTTTAAGTATATATTATTTTATATTTGGTCGATGTGATGTATATTTTGGTTGCAAGTGGTCATGCTCTATTTTGTAGGTGATAATTGATGGAGTTGGTAATTTGACTAATTTCTACATAAGAATATACATGGGTCCCACAGGTATAAATAAACATATGTTATTTCCAAAAAAAAAAAAAAAAAAAAATCTACGGGAAAATTTATATCATAATTCAGTGGGTTTACACCTTTTAGGACATCAAGTGGTAACAGTTTAAGTTGTTTTTTTGGTCCTAAACAAAGAAAGATAATGTTTACTAGCTTAATTCACAAGTTGAGGTATTAACTCCTAATCCTCTTCCTAAAATTCTATTACATATATATTAATACATCGTATATGAATGTGGGGAAAAAAATTAAGATTTTCTAACAAAAAGATGATAGGTAGGGTTCACAGTGGGAGAATATTTTCTCCGTCTTTTAAAATATGAAAGAGAAGAAAGTGAAGATCTTTATAAAGTATAACTCAAGCTAAGTTTATATGGTTCACGTTTTTTTGAGGCTTCAAGTGATCTCCAAATTAGTCAAATTAATAAACGACGGACCGTAGATATTAAATAATTAGTTAAAAAAAAATTATACCTCATGAAACAAGATCAAAAAGTCATCGATACTATTTCTACTGGACACTCCCAAATTCCAACGCTATTATGCATCGTTCATTAATTTGATTGGAAAAAAAATATTATATATATTGAAAATTATAAAATAAATACTAATATCCTAAGAAAAACTATCTGTCGCTTCATAATTTAAAAATCTTAATTTGGTAAACGCATTGGTATAGTAGGTGAAGTATTTAATGATTATTTCATAATTTATATATGTATTTTCTACAATGTACTATAATATAGAATTTGGTGATTGATTACTCCACTTGATCTATATTTGTGATCATGCCTAGATAGTTTTATGAATAATAGTACACTTTGACTAATAAGAAGAACGTGGAGCAATGATAAAGTTCTCTCCGTGTGACTTATAGGTTATGAGGAGTTCGAATCATGAAAGTAGCCAATAATATTTGCATTAGAATGGACTATCTACATTACATCTCTTGGAATGCAGCCCCTTTCCAAATTCTACTAACACAAGATATTTTGTGCACCAAGTGACTGTCCTTTTAATATATTTTGACTTGGAGTTTTTTACTTTTTAACTTATTTTTTAACTTTATATAAATCCAAGGACAAATGATTAATCCCACTCTGCTGTCTTCAAGTAGCCTTCAAGACACTAGGGGGTCGTTCGGTAGAGTGTATTAGAAAAAATAATGTTTGCATTAACTTTGTGTATTATTAATATCTTGTTTGATACATTTTTTCATCCTATGTATTACTAATGCTTGCATTAGTTATACACTCTATTTGGTATTAAGGAGTGTATTACTGATGGATGGAAATCCATGGTATTAGTAATGCAATGAATTCTAATGCATGCATTACTATGGTTAAAGTCATAATTGTCCCTCAAAAATTTTTTCACATCCTTTCCACCATATTTATGACGGGGGTATTTTTATAAAAATAAAAAATAAAAAAATCTTAGAAATTATGCAATTCATATTATTTTTAATATACCAAACTAAACACTGCACAAGAAAAATGCAAGCATAACTAACACAAGCATTACTAATGCAAGTATTAATAATACACAATATTTTGCACTATTCTTATACACCCTACCAAACGACCCCTAGAAGTCGTCGCTTATAACTATTTTTTTTCGGTGTTAGATATTTGTATTAATATCCCAATTAATAAAATGGAATAACACTCTACCACATTTCTTTCTATTTGGGCTCGAACCCGAGACTTTATTTCTTTCTTTAGGAAAAATTACATAAGTCTCCAAACATCTTTATCATATTTACTTATTCTTTCACAACTTTAAATTAATTACATAATATCCCCATATGCGGATACATGTTGTAAGCACGCGGATACATGTTGTAACCCTCATATACACATGGATACGTGCGACTAAACCCGAATACATGCGAAGTATCTGAGACTGAACCATAGATCTGGACGCCTTAATATATGTCTAAGTGTCTGCATGCACCTGGAAGGTTACTTATCTACAATGTATCTACGACTAACCACGTATCGCTACTACAATGTATCCACCTCACTTTTCAATGGGATATTATCTAATATTGAAAACTTATGGGAGAGAAAGTAATTAACTCCCATAATAGTAGGATTTATGTTGTTTACCCTCATTTTTATGGGATATAAAGACAAAATGAATTTATTTTTGGATTTAATCTAATATGGGCTACTAGTTCTGTTAAATCATCAATTTGAAATGCAAGTGAAAGGCACATTAATCTTCAACTTGAAATGCCAAAGTAAAAGTAACAGGCCATTAATGTGATGGACTATCAAATCCATCAATGTTTTAAGGGTGAACCTGTTAACACAGCAAAGCAGCAACAACAACATACCCGGTGTAATCTCACCAGTGAAGGTCTGAAAAGAATGTGTACGTGACCTTACCCCTAACCTGAAAGATAGAGAGGCTGTTTCCGAAAGACCTTCTCAAGTAAAAACAGTTTGAAAGAAAAACGAGGGGAAAGAAGCCAAGACACGATGCAAGCATGACAAAGCATACTAACAAAAAAAGGAAGAGTCACTACAACAAAATTGCAACAACTATAGCGAAACCAACATAGTCCCTCATCAACATTTTACTTGCTTAGTTTGTAGATGCAGTGGGCCTAAACAAACCTGTTACCAGTTTTACATTAAAATGACCATAAAGCAAGATAGTAGGAGGAACTGACAATTTATTAAGAAAGATGAATTGCAAAATGTCAATTTATGAAACTTGATACAAATATCATCTCTAATTTAACTTTATTCAAGACAAGATGATACATTTCTACATGACAGTGGAAGGAAAAGGATACATAAATGCAGTATAAGAATACGTAACAATATTATGAAAATATACTAGTCACTCTTCAGCGGCTACTCTGTCTTGTGACTTTGGCTCTGCATCTTTAGGACTCAACCGCTGCTAACTTCTTATCCTCTGCTTCTTTTATTGTCTTCACCTCTGCATCTTTAGGACTCTCAACCGCTGCTAATTTCTTATCCTCTGCTTCTTTTGTTGTTTTCAGCTCTGCATCTTTAGGACTCTCAACAGCTGCTAAGTTCTTATCCTCCGCTTTTTTGATTGTTTTCGGCTCTGCATCTTTAGGACTCTCAACCACTGCTAAGTTCTTATCCTCTGCTTCTTTTATTGTCTTCAGGATGTCTGCTTTTTTCTGCTGAAGAGCTTCCAGTTTGGCATTGATCTTATCCAACTTGGATTTCAACTTACCAAGATCTTTGCTTTTATATTTGTCCTCAAGTTTTCTCTTCTTCTCAGTTTTATCTTTTTTCGAATCCTTTTGTTTCTCATCTTTACCTTCCTTCCCCTTCTCCTTCTTTTTACTTTTCTCTTCTGCTTCATCGTCGGATACTTTCTTGTCTTCCTCAACTTTTATCTCTCTTGTGGTGACTTCAGCTGCATTCACCTTGTCTTCTTCATCTGATTCCTCTTTGCTCTTGACTTTCTTTTCTTTGTCCTTCTTGCTTTTCTTCTCTTTATCCTTCTTCTTGCCTTCTTCATCATCCTTCTCTTCCTCATCTTCTTCGCTCTTGTCTTTCTTCTCTTTATCCTTTTTCTTTTTCTTATCTTTATCCCTCTTCTTCCCTTTTTCATCATCTTTCTCTTCCTCAGTTTCTTCCTCGGACTTCTCTTTGCTCTCGTCTTTCTTCTCTTTGTACTTTTTCTTTTTCTTATCTTTATCTTTCTTCTTCCCTTCTTCATCATCCTTCTCTTCCTCCGACTTCTCTTTGCTCTCGTCTTTCTTCTCTTTGTCCTTTTTCTTTTTCTTATCTTTATCCTTTTTCTTCCCTTCTTCATCATCCTTTTCTTCCTCCGACTTCTCTTTGCTCTCGTCTTTCTTCTCTTTGTCCTTTTTCTTTTTCTTATCTTTATCCTTCTTCTTCCCTTCTTCATCGTCCTTCTCTTCCTCAGTTTCTTCCTTGGACTTCTCTTTGCTCTCTTCTTTCTTCTCTGTGTCCTTGTTCTTTTTCTTATCTTTATCTTTCTTCTTCCCTTCTTCATCATCCTTCTCTTCCTCCGACTTCTCTTTGCTCTCGTCTTTCTTCTCTTTGTCCTTCTTCTTTTTCTTATCTTTATCCTTCTTCTTCCCTTCTTCATCGTCCTTCTCTTCCTCAGTTTCTTCCTCGGACTTCTCTTTGCTCTCGTCTTTCTTCTCTTTGTCCTTTTTCTTATCTTTATCTTTCTTCTTCCCTTCTTCATCATCCTTCTCTTCCTCCGACTTCTCTTTGCTCTCATCTTTCTTCTCTTTATCCTTTTTCTTTTTCTTATCTTTATCCTTCTTCTTCCCTTCTTCATCATCCTTCTCTTCCTCCGACTTCTCTTTGCTCTCATCTTTCTTCTCTTTATCCTTTTTCTTTTTCTTATCTTTATCCTTCTTCTTCCCTTTCTCACCATCCTTCTCGTCCTCAGTTTCTTCCTCCGACTCCTCTTTGCTCTCGTCTTTGTTTTCTTTATCCTTTTTCTCTTCCTTTTCCTTGTGTTTCTTCTCTTTTACATTTTTTGTTTCACCTTCTTTTTCATCCTCCGACTCCTCCTTCCTATCCTTATTTTTTTCTTTATCCGTTGTGTCTTTCTTCTCTTTCTCCTTCAAATCATCAGACTTTCCTATCTCTTTCTCGACTTTGAGATGAAGTTCTTCCTTTTCCATCTTTACTTCTTCTTCGCTAGCAACAATAGCTCTTTCCCCTTCCTATCCAAAATTATAGGCGCGTCAATCTGCCTTCAATATCCCCGAGATATCTGAGAAGGAGATGCAAAACTGAAAACAATAAGGCTATAGTTTTCATGTGTAATAAAAGCACTAGGTAGAAAGAAAAACGAACACAATCACAAAACGGTAATATGGAAAGCACTGAAAGACTTTCTCAAAATAATGAAAAACAATGTTTTCACAGGTTGCAGTGAACAAGTTATCGGGGGGGAGTGGTGTAGCCAAATAAATTCATATATGGTAACTTACACATATCTAGAGAAGAGAACCACCATGGTGGAGGATAAGGACTCCATAACTTGACTTGTAAAAGGTCTCATTGAAACACCAATACTAAGATCGGCTAGAACAAGGTGACACCAAAAGGAATTACGGGACTGTGGATGGTCCGATACTGAATGAACGAGCTTCTCCTGTAGATGGAATAAAGTTTATCCTATATTCTTTTCCTGCACTTATATATTGCTTTATACTTTTAGCTTCTAACTAATTTTCAGCATTTCTTCTCCATAAGCCCCACTCAACTGTAGTTTCTCTTCTTTTTTCGTTCTTCCCTCATCATACTAGATATAATCAGTGAACTTTACCATGATCTGATTTACTACATGAGACAGATTTTCCCCAAACTCAAATTAAGATACAGTTTAAACCTAATGAACCACAAAATCATCTCTCACAAGGATGTTCACCTATTCAACGGCAGTTTTGTGTAGTATTACCTATGAGTTACAATCACATGAGAAGGCAGCTGAACTATTAACATTTGTCTATTAGATCAAAAGCCAAAATACGAAGGGAAGTCGACCAAATGAAACTACAGTAAATAGGCAGTAGTGATCCACTAGATGGAGCTTACACATATTTATCAAAGAAAAAAGAGCCATGATGGTGGACACAGACCCCATAATTACATTCTGTAAACCTGACTCCAGAAATATTACTTCAGTGAAACATCTCCTCTATCCTTTTCCTGCATTTCTATATTCCGTGCCACTTTACACGTTCAGCTTCTAAATTCATTTTGAGCATTTCTTGTTCTCCATAAGCCGCATCTAGCTGTAGTTTATCTAATTTTTCTTGTCACTTTAAACCACATGAAGAAGACTATGATTTGATTCACTAAATAGCATTTCCCCCCTAACTCCAAATTCAGATGCAGAAAGCCTTAATAGCAACTGTAAGATTCTAAAATATATCACAGTACTGGCAATTGCAGATAACTCAGAGATGTTACTGATTATTTAGTAACCTCATTCCACTTTAATTATGTTAATAGATACACAGTAGCCACAATATAGATTACCATTTATTCTAATCCACAGGACTACAACAACAGGAACAAACTCGACCTGTGTGCTTGCTAACATTGCCGGTACCAAGGCCGTCAAAGGAAGAGGGTTGTAGTAAGTTGACAGTCAGTATAAAACTAGTAAATTATGATGAATCCACACAATACAGAGTACTACCACAACTATCCCATTTTTTCACAAGGCAGGGAAAAAAAAAAAAGTTGGCCTTTTTGTTTCCAAATTTCTTCATAGGCATACAGAAACCTACTGGATGATCACAATAAATTTAATTTAATAACATACCCAGTGTATTCCCACAAAATGGGGTCTGGGGAGGGTAAAGTGTACGCAGTCCATACCACTACCTCAGATGATCACAATAAATCAAAATGGTAATTCTTGCATAGATAAAGGAAAGTGATACTACATAACAAACAATATACCCAATACAGATCTCATTTTTTATTTGCAAGGGGTAGTGAGGAGGGATCCTAGTAAAGGTCCCAAATTAACATCACGTGAACTATAAAATGAGGGCTTAATACTTAAGACAACCCCTCAAACTTGCCAACAAAGACACTCGAACTACTACTTCATCCAATTGAACACCTGAATACGTGATAAGATGTTCCTATGAGACACTTTCGATTCAAGTCAACAATAACATACCTAGTGAAATCTCACAAGTGGGGTCTGGAGAGGGTAAAGTATACGCTGACCTTACCCCTATCTAGTGGAGATAGAGAGGTTGTTTCTGAAGGACCCTCAGATCAAGTACATCAACTCAAAGAGGTATGAAAAGGAAAAATGGCAGTATAGAAAATATAGCAACTAATAATAAAACAGTAACAACAAAAATTCTTTCTATGCGTGTTCTCAATTGCTCATGACGTAGATAAGTTAACCACTTAAAAATATCATCAACTTTCATTACACGGATTAGTCTCAATAAGCCATAAAACCTCAAAAATGTTCCAATTAAGGATGATGTGTCAGAATAAGTCCACTCCTAAAATGAATCCTCAAAATTGATCAATAAAGCCCCCCATATACATTTGCATACAGCGATCTAAAATTCTCAATACAACAGAACTATCAACAAATTAGAAGAATAGACAAGAAACCCAATAAAAGATTATCTAAAAGCAGCAAAAGGAATCAACTTTTACACAATATAAACAACATCCAAATAAGATCATCAAAAATAAAACATACCCTTTTCAGTAAACAGCAGAAAACTCCAACAAACCAAACTCCAAGAACCAATAAACGATGATATAAAAGCAGCCAAAGGAACCAACTTTTACACAATCTAAACAACACCCAAGTGAAATAATCAAAAATAAAACTTACCCTTTCCAATAAGCAGCAGCAAAAGGAATCAACTTTTACACAATATAAGCAACACCCAAGTGAAATAATCAAAAATAAAACTTACCCTTTTCAATAAGCAGTAGCAAAAGGAACCAACTTTTACACAATCTAAACAACACCCAAGTGAAATAATCAAAACTAAAACTTACCCTTCTCAGTAAGCAGCAAAAAATTCCAAGAAATCCAATAAAAGATGATATAAAAAGCAGCAAAAATAACCAACTTTTACACAACATGAGCAATACCCAAGTGAAATAATCAAAAATAAAACATACCCTTTTCAGCAAACAGCAAGAAAACTCCAAGAAACCCAACAAAAGATTATTAATACAGCAAAAAGAATCAACTTTTACACAATATAAACAAAACCCAAGTGAAATAATAAAAAACAAAACATACCCTTTTCAGTAAACAGCAAGAAACTCTGTGCCCTGTATGAATAATGAAGAAATAGACAGATATAGATATATTGTGGATAATAGAACAAATCAAGAAAATTGAGAATTCTATTTATAGAAAGGATAGAATCTTTAACCGCGTATAGAACGTAACACGGATAAATTGATATGGACTTTAATTAAAGTGTCGGTAGATATGAGAAATGAATTGATTTTAAAGTTTTGCTTTTAATTTTGGGGGAAAAAAGGAGTACTTTTTGGTTAAAGGAATCAAGAGGAAGAAGAAGAAGCTGCGAGAGAAAGTGTCATCCATGTTGTCTGAATGTGGACACGTGGCAGACGTGTGTTGATTTGTATTGAGGGGATTGCGATTCACCTTGCATTTTGCACAATGAAAAATGAAGTCAATTCCAATAGTATCATTGAAGTTTATACATTTTTCTTGCATATTAAAAATAACAACAGTCAAAGATACAAGCAAACACTCTTCCCTGCTAAAAATGGACACCTTCCTACCCACTACTCCTCTACCCTAATCCGCGTTCTCCACATCTTCCTATCAAGGGTCATG
Organism: Capsicum rhomboideum; assembly: GCA_031232105.1. Lineage (NCBI taxonomy): Eukaryota > Viridiplantae > Streptophyta > Magnoliopsida > Solanales > Solanaceae > Capsicum > Capsicum rhomboideum. The sequence goes on along the minus strand of CP124710.1, from coordinate 123,897,613 downwards.
TCCTCTGTAAGCTGCAACTGCTCCATGCCATGCCTAATCACCTTCGTCCAATATTAATAAGCCTCTAATTATTTTTCGTATTTTTATTTCATAAATTAGAATTATTATATATTTTTATATGTAGATACATAATATAATTTAAAAAGACACAAATCATAATATTAAAAAGCAAAAAAAAATAAAAATGTTAATTTAGAGCGTAAAATGAATAGCTATATTTTTAAATGAAATTAAATGAAAGGAAATGAATTATAAAAATTTATATAGTGGACACCGACTAGCATTGGATTGAAGTGTAGTTGTCATCATTCTTAGATTTATATTTGCTAGTCATTAAAATTAGTGTACTTAACCGCGCTTCTCACAGTCATGAAAAAAAATCTTTTACAAACATAAAAATCGTAGATTTAAGGGAAAAGGTGTAAATATACTCTTAAACTTTACGATTTAGAGTTAACATATCCCTCTAAACAATTAATGGGAAAACGATTGAATATTATTTTTAGCATCTATATACAGTATGGTGTTTGGAACATGTTCAGATTTCACAGAGGAGGGGATAAACCACTCATCAATATATTATAATAAAGTAGAATCAAGAGAAGGTGATGTGACACCTCTCTATGGCCTCCAATGACATTTATCTTTTCTCTCCTTTTTTTGGACTTTTTTGGAATTTTCTCCTCATTTTTAATATTTATATGTTAGAAAAGAACTCAAAAGTCACTTCTTTTAACTCTATATATTGATTGTGTAAAAATAAATATGTCAATTAATACCTTCTATTTATTCATATTCTTTAATCTTATTCTTATTCTCTAATATTCCTATTAGAGACATTTAAAACTGTGCTTTTTCTAAACGAAAAGGGAAAGAAATTTTTTTTTAAAACAAAGTACTTTTATATATTGCTAACTTTGGTTTATGCATCTTTTTACCTACTGAAATTCACATGCTTTTTGTTATCTACTATGGTCAAGTTCTAATACATTCCTTGTTAGAAAAAATCTTGGGTGTCCGCCTATTTGTCTTTCCCATAAAATTTAAAAAATATGTCATCTTTTATTTGTTTTCAAATTTTCACCTTTATAACTTATAACTGTTAAATTTATATTTTTAATAATATCATTAACTCCATGACCTTTAAGTTTTTATATTCATAATCCCCAATTATTTAATTATAAAATTTAAGATACCTTATGATATTCCTCCATTTTCATCTATATAAAGTCATAATTTTTTATTTCATGAGCCTCATGCTCAAGAGTATCCTTTTTGTTTCATATTTGCAATAGTGTTTTCCTTATATTATTATTATTATTTATTTATAGTATCAAATTCAAGCTTTAGCTTGACTCGTTGAAGAAGATTTTTGGAGGTTGATCAATTTGTCAGAGAGAGTGTCGGACAAGAGCTCAAAATATTATGCACTGCTTTTGTATTTTTTTTTTTTTATTATATATTTTCTTATGATTAAGATCCTAGGGAAGGTGTGTGTATGTTGTATGTGTGTATATGTTCTCTCTATGTAAATTCTTTAGTTTGAATTTTCTTGATTTTTTAATTATTGTAATATCTACAAACTACTAACTAAGGTTCAAACAATACTGTTGAATATATAGAAGGATCTTATTCACTGATAATAGTTCATATCTTTTACTTTCTGTATCAAGATTTCAGCTTTCTTCTGTTTCTTGCATATGGGTTATGTCCATTTTGAATTCTCCTTCAATTTCCTTTAATTCTTCTGCCTATTGTCTTTTTCCTTCGTCTATCCGATTTGTCCTAAATAGCCCTTTTCATGGTAGATATTTTTTGATCCTTTTTTTTCTCTCCATATTTGGTCCTAGGGAAGATTGTTGTTCGTTTGAAACCTTAGCAGAGTATCTTGGATTTTTCAAATTTGGCAAATCCCTAGGGTATTGTTGATTTTTTGATAGTGTTAACCTTTTCTTTTTTTCTTTTTTTCTTTTTTTTTTTAATTTTTTGACCATCCTCTGTTCAAAAGAAATAGGAAGGCTGCATTTCTTCTTGCCACTAACGTGAGTGGAGTAATGAAATTGTAACATTCAGGTCACTAAATTGGTTGGTAAATGCAGCATAATGACCAACTAATTTTAACTTCTACAAAAGAAGAAACAAATGCATAAAATAAAATTATAGTGTTATTAGGGAATTATATATTTTGTTATATTGATTAAGAATTTACTATACCTCATTAGATAAATGATAAATTTGCTAAGTTCATATATTTTCTTGAAAATATTTTGTTATATTGATTAAGAATTTACTATCCCTCATTAGATAAATGATAAATTTGCTAAGTTCATATATTTTCTTGAAAACAATTTTCATAATATTATTTTAGAAAAATGATAATATTACCATTGAAAAATAGAGGAAATATACAATTGATCAAAACGGGAAAAAATGATTCTTTTACAATTCTTTTAACAATTGTACGCGCGAAGCGCGGCCAAGTTCTCTAGTTGGGAAAATGATACTTTTAGTCCTTGTGTTATTACATTATTTCTATTTTAGTCCTTGTGATATTCAGTTAAGCGCATTTGACCTTCAATTAAGCAATGCGTGTGATTTTAGTCCTTTAACTAACTGATAACAAATAAAATAACGATTTATTGAATTGCAGAGGGACAAATCAGATATTTCATATTACTTTTATTGCATAAACTTAAAATAGAACAAGAAAACAAAGCGATTTATTTCTCCAATCCTTTTTCTTCTTCCATTTTAAAAAATTTGAAAGACACTCATAGAGAGAAAGTTGAGATTAATAAGAAACACGTCATCTACACAACAAAGAAGAATCAAACCAGTAAGGAAAAATAGTTGTACTTGTACGTGATTCAGAGATGGGCCTTGAAGATAACTATTTTATTTTTTTTTTGATTGAAAGAAAGAAAGAAAGAAATAGACTTAATTCTCCCCAATATCTTTCCCCTCCATTTTAACTGACAACGAGCTTTTCTTTTCTTTTTTTTTCTAGAAGATAACCCACTAGAATATATTTTAGAAATAATTCATGGATTATAACTACACTAGAAATATAAAATTTATGTTTTACCCATATACAATTTAATAGATTGTTATTTTATTTGATATCCGTTAGTTGAAGGACTAAAATCACACGTATTGCTTAATTAAAGGTTAAATGCGCTTAACTGAATATCACGAGGATTAAAATAGGAATAATGTAGTAACACAAGGACAGAAAATATTGTTTTCCCTCTCTAGTTTTACTAATAATTTAAAGCATTCTTTGTTAATGTACACACCTGCATAGTGGAGGAAAAGTAAAAAAGCCATTTACAGATTATTGAAGAGTGTTTTTAATAATTTTAAAGTAATGTTTCAGTTTGAGAGAAGTATATGAAACCACCATTGGGATGCAACAATTAAGAATTGAGAATTACAATTTATTGCATGTACGTGGGTAACTCCTGCAAAGGAATATCTAATGCACGACATGAGGCTTTTTTAAGTTCAAGTAGTTAGTAAATTATGAAAACAAATGAAGGAAGAATTGTCCAAAAAAAGAAAAAGAAAAAAAGAAGAAAAATACAAATGCTACTTATAGAGAGTTGATACATCACTTTATCTATGTCTAGCTCATAAAGAGAATCAATTCCTGCTATACGTTTTTTTTTTAACATCATCTTGATACAAAAATAAAGAAAATTATGTGTTTATTAACCGTGAGCCTTTCTGTAAGAACATAGCATTGAAATAAAACTAAAAAGAATCAAGATCACAAAATTCGAAGACCCCTTAATACAAAGCAAAGAATAAAAATTACTTCCAAATAACAACAAAAAGGAAAAAAAAGAAGAAGAAGAAGAAGAAGCTTACTGTAAGAATAATCCCCCTCCCTCCCCCCCTCCCCCCCCCCCCTTAATATATAATTTCAAGCTCCTATTTTTTCAAAAATTATCCTTTAGTTTTAACAATAGCAAATAATAAAATAATAAAAAACTAAATTCATTTTTCAGCAATCAACAACATGTCATTGTTTTACAACTTGTTTTAAATGTTAGACAAATCATTATTTCTTGTTAAGAAATTAAATTTTGCCTATATTTTTAAGTTAGTAAACTTCAAAATAGTTTTTGAAGTTATATCGCGTCAATCACTAATTATATTGTTGAACAAATCTAATCTAAGAAAATTATATATCATAAAAAAAATTAAAATAAATAAGAATAGGATTTATTTTTATGAATTTAGAGATTGAGTGCACAAAATTATCTTAGAAAAAATGCATTCAACATTAAAGTAGATCTGTCATATGTACCACGGTCCTCGATACAAATGACATAGCATGAATTATCAAAATTGAGCAAATATTAATATTAATCAAGAAATAATTATGAAATGCAAAAATCTGAACTTTTCAACCAAAAATGAAAAATCTTAACCTACAAAGAAATAAATTCATTTGAATTTAGTGAGAATAAAGCATATATAAGTAAGTTTAATCAAGATAAAGTACTCACCACTACGTGAATTTCATAGTAAGTTTAATCAAGATAAAATATTCACCAATACATAATCTCATTAGACAAATTAATACTACTCAAATAAAAAAACCCACAAATAATGGTTGATTATGTATGCATAATTCGGTAGAGTGAAACATATATAGGTTAGTTTTTGTCTTTTAATCTTCCAATTTTTAGCACATTATTACTACATATTAATAAAATTAATTAAGAATACAGATTGGAGGTGGAAGAAAACATGAATACATATTAATCTCTAATAAAGAAGACAATTACAGACTTACAGTTGGAGGTGAAAAGTTGATGAATTGAATAAATAATTTATGAATTATGAAAAATAATAAATAGATAAATGAGGAAGAAAATGGTCAAAAAAAGGAGAAAAAAAAATAAATAGGAATGAAGGTCATAGAGAGGTATCACATCACTTTATCTATGTTCCTTCTTTATACTCCATCCATTTCAAAAGAATGACCTTGTTTAACTTGACATGAAGTTTAAGAAAATAAAAAAGACTTTTAAAGTTTATGGTATTAAATTAAAGATATGTCAAATGTAATAAATTGTCCTTTAATTTTGTGGTCTTAAACATGTTATCTGGAAAGTAAGAATTAAAAAGTTGTTTAAAAAAAAGGATTATTCTTTTTTAAACAGACTAAAAAAGAAAGTAAATCATTCTTTTTTAAACGAAGTGAATATATATATATATATATATTGATTGATTTAAAACACTATAGATAGATGTTGTCTGTTCTTTTAATAATTGTGTTGTAGCCATTATCATATCTTTTTCTTTTTCCAAAAAAAACATATTTGCTTTTGTATCTTTCCATTTGTGTTAAAGGCCCCTTTGGAATTGCTGGTAGAAAATTGTTTATTTGAAAAGTATTTTTTTAAAATAGCTTTTCAGAAAAGTATTTTTTTAAAATAAATAAATTGTGTTTGGTAAATTCATTTGAAAAATATTTTTGATAAACAAATTGTGTTTGGATAATCTTTTTCAAAAAATGCTTTTAAGAGAGAAATAACCAAAAAGGACATGTATGTGTAAACTTTTACTATTAAAATTATTTTATAGAGAAAATTTATTTTAAATATCTATTATAATATTTTTAATTAAAATTTTATTTTTATTTAACTAAAATCGTCGATGATATTTTCAATTTTATTTTTAAAAATTGAGTGAAAAATAAAATAATAATATATAAATCATAGAATGAAATAAAGAATTATGATGTAAATATGAATTATAAAATTTTAAAATATAACTTTAATCAAGCTTATAAGATATGCTAATTAATTAATAAGATATATAAAATATATATATATATATGTGTGTGTGTGTGTGTGTTTATAAGTGATAGTGATATTTTTGTAATGGAAAAAATAATTTTCTGCTTCTGCTTTTTTTGAAAAGTAAAAATTTTTTGCTTCTTCCAACAGCAGAAAGCTGCTTCTGTTTTTTTTTTTAAAAACACTTTTGTAAGTTTACCAAACACCCTTCTTTTTAAACAAAATAGTTTTTCTCAAAAAAAAAAATGCTTTTTTTGAGAGAAAAGCAATTCCAAATAGGTTCTAAGTGCAGTAGAGTATACCAGAGTCAGTCTCTGTTAGAGTGTTTTGAGACGAAGAAGAAGTGGTTTTTGGAGGGTAATGAAGAAGCCATCTTTTGGTGGGTGCTTTAGTTCGGACAATGAAAAGTTAAGGTCGGACAGTTTTTAATCTGGGTCGAATTTTAAGTGGGTAGGATAATAACTAATTGAGTGTTTTTTTTTTTTTTAAATTTTGGATAAAAATAAAATAAAATTAGATGAATTTTTCAGATCATGTCACGCTTTCCTCCGTTTAATTCAAGAATATATATATCCTAAAAATATGACGGTAACAATATATATCCCTAAATTATAATGGAGAATACATGTATATCATTTTTAAAAATTCGAAGATATATTTATCCTTTTTCCGATTTTGATTTGTTGCTCTTAAACCTATGAATCTTTCAAAAATAGTTTTCCTACTCTAGAAAGTAGGGATAAAATATTCATAAACTCTATCCTCATAAAACTCTATTTGTTAAATTACATTGAATGTTGTAATTAATACATAATTTATTAGAAGCATATAAAGTTGTTTTATTCGAAAAAGAAATTCTTTTTAATGTGCACTAAAGTATTTTTTATAATAAAAATTATGGTGAAATGAATGATCCTCTTTAGAAAAAAATTTCAGTATAACTTTTCTTTTTCGTAACATGTATTTTTCTTCAAATTCAAATTAGTTGATATCAAATATGAATACATATTGAATGAAAAATAAAATTAAATAAAAAAAGTAGTGAAAAGAAAGGTTTGAATTAAAGTTAATTGGAAAAAAGAAACCTCCCTTCACGCTGTGTCACTAATTAGTGTCTCTCACACACGGTGTTGCCACAGCAAAGCACACTCTCTCTCTCTCTGCCTCTTTCTCTCTCCCCCTTTCTCTCTCTAACAAAAATTCTCAAAGGGGTCGAACCAAAAACTTTACAGGGAAAGAAAAACAACAGAGGGAAGAGAGAGAGAGAGAGAGAGAGGGCCAAGAATTCAGAAGAGATCTCTCATTCTTCTTCTCCACAATGAATGACCTTTTAAATGTAAGTTTTGCTTATTTTGCTAACACTTTTTACTCTTTTTTATTGTATCTGCATTTTGTTGATCTGTATGGCAGCTGAAAAATAGAAAGAAATAGGGAAAAAAGAAGAAAATTTGTCGACCCCTTTTGGATTTTTTCATGTTTCATTGCTTAAAAGGACAAAATTGGGTTGTCCACTTTACCATTTTCTTGATCTGTATGTATGGCAGCTGAGAAGTAGAAAGAAATGGAGAAAAGAATAAAACTTGCTAACCCTTTTTGGATTTTATCATGTTTCATTGATTAGAGGGTTAAGATTTAGTTGTTTTGATGGCCACTTTACCTTTTTTTTGATCTGTATGGCAGCTGAGATATTCAAAGAAATGGAAAAAAAGGACAGAGTTTGTTGACCCCTTTTGGGTTTTTCCATGTTTCACTACTTTCATTGCTTAGAGGAGGATCAAATTTTAGTTGTTTGATCTGGCTGGAAGCTGAGAAATTCAAAGGAATGGAAAAAAGGATAAAACTTGTTGACCCCTTTTGGATTTTTCCATGTTCCACTGCTTAAAAGGACAATGGTTATCCACTTTCCCATTTTCTTGATCTGTATGGCAGCTGAGAAGTGCAAATAAATGGAGAAAATAATAAAACTTGTTGACCCTTTATAGATTTCCCCATGTTTCACCGCTTTCATTGCTTAAGAAGGGCAAGTTTTGGTTGTTATGATGGCAACTTTACCAATTTTTTGATCTGTATGGCAGCTGAGATATTCATTGAAATGGAAAAAAAAGAGCAAAATTTGTTGACCCCTTTTTGGATTTTTGATGTTTCACTTCTTTCATTGCTTAGGAGGACAAATTTTAGTTGTTTGATCTGGCTGGCAGCTGAGAAATTCAAAGGAATGGGAAAAAGGATAAAACTTGCTGACCCTTTTTGAATTATCCCATGTTTCATTGCCTAGAGGGTCAAATTTTAGTTTTTATGATTGCCACTTTACCATTTTCTTGATCTGAATGGCAGCTGAGAAATACAATAAAATGGGTAAAAGGATTAAACTTGCTGACCCCTTTTGGATTTTGACAAATTTTAGTTGTCATGATAGCCACTTTACCACTTTTTTTGATCTGGATGGTAGCTGAGATATTCAAAGAAATGGGAAAAAAAGAATAAAGCTTGTGGACCCTTTTTGGATTTTCCCATGTTTCACTGCTTTCATTGCTTTAGAGAGTCAAATTTTAACTTTAATGTTGGCCACTTAACCAATTGTTTGATCTGGCTGGCGACTGAGAAATACAAAGAAATGGGAAAAAAGAATAAAACTTGCTGATCCTTTGGATTTTTCCATGTTTCACTGCTTTCATTGCTTAGAGGGTCAAATTTAGTTATCCTGCCACTTTACTCTTTTTTTGATTTAGACTGGAGCATATTCAAAGAAACAGGGTAAAGAATAAAACTTGCTGACCCCTTTTGGATTTTTGCATCTTTCATTGCTCAAAGGGTCAAATTTTAGTTGTCTTGATGGCGACTTCACCATTGTTTTTGATCTGGATGGAAGCTGAGATATTCAAAGAAATTGGAAAAGAATAAACCTTGTTGACTCTTTTTGGATTTTCCTATGTTTTACTTCTTTCATAGCTCAATGGGCCATATTTTATTGGTCATTATACCCAATTTACCTTTTTTTTTAATCCGTATGACAGCTGAAATGGGGAAGAACAAAACTTGTTGACCCTTTTCTGGATTTTTCCGTATATCCCTGCTTTCATAGCTCAATGGATCAACTTTTATTTATCATTGCACCCAATTTAATATTTTATTGCGTGACAACTGATAATTATAAAGTAATGGAAAAAGACAAAAACTTGTTGAACCTTTCGTGTTTTCCCTAGTTTCACTGCTTTCATTTCTCAAATGATCAAATATTTGTATGTCATTATTCTTATTCATTTGATTAAGAAAAAGAAGGTTTTTGCAGTGTATAATTGTATAGTATTGATTATTCTTGACAGTTTGTAGATGATGGATAAGTTAGGAATAAAAAGAAATGCAGAAAATGACATTTGGATCATGACAATTGTTAAAAAAACTACATTCTTGGGCTTCCTTTGCTACTATAATGAGGTTGGTTTAAAACCTAATGCTGTAAGGGGAAGAGGAAGCGAAGGAAGCCAAGTTGCTGGAATTTCTATTGCTTATAAGGATTTGTATGCAAACATTTTACATAAATATTTTCATAAAATAGAAAAAACATTATATAAATAACTCCTTTATTACATGCCATTTCAAAACAATACAGCAAGGTGAGAAATGATCCTTTAGGCTTCACTGTCAAAGATGGTCTGAGTGTAGTCGTTGTCACTGTTATGGAGTGGCAAACAGGTCAAACTTTAGCATGATCTTCTCCTTCAGGAGCCACTACTCTCAATCTTTTCCCTGTTAAGCGTCCATACTTTCTCCGTGCTAATATTTTGTCAGATTTTCTTGGTACGATTAGATATTAGGAGGCAAAGTTGCTTGATCCTCTGTGGACTCCTATCCATGGCATATTTTCCATCCAAGAATTGTCACACTATAAACTGTATTTGCACCTTTTAGCAATATTTAGCTTGCAATTGTGGTCTCTATTCTCTAACACATTGGTGCTTAGTCAAATGTCTTTGCTAACGTAAAAAAGAGAGAAATGTTAATATGGTGTCAGTATAACTATCTCAATCTCCATTATAATAGATGAAAGAGTGTTAAGGGAACTTGTGCAGAATTGCTAAAGTTTGTGCCAAGCACTACCAGATCCTCCTTTGTACCTGAAACTCGAATCAAAGAGCTGATATATATATATATATATTTGAAATTGTTGCTTAAGAAATGGTATGTTCTTTATAACTTTTGGTCTGGCAACATGAAATAATCCTTGTCCTTCTCAATCACTAGCTACTGGTATTGCTGTCATTGGCCAACTATCTTTGGACCTGGCCTTTCCTCATGTAATATAAGAAGTATGTAGAATTGGTGTTTGTCTTTCCATTTATTTACTTAAATGATTATTCCTGGGAGTACTTTTGTTTCTTTGTTAATGATTTCAGAAGATATTCAATGTCTGCGTCGCTTGACTTCTCGAAGAGTTTAGTATATCTTAGTGCTATATTTAGTTTTACCAGGTTTTTGTTTCTTTGACTTGTATCACTGTTGGTAAAATCCTTAAGCATGTTACTGCACTTGTTGAAAAGCATAAAATTTCATTTTTCAAGCTTGATTTCTCTTGTAGGATGATTTTGAATCCCCAAGGCATCAAAATGATAGAAATGGAGATGTTGAAATGGGAATGCAAAGACCAATGAATTCCGGGGAGCTAGGCCTCGATGATTTCTTTAAGAAGGTTTTTGCATAATCTTATTACTTTTGCATTGGAAGAATAATACCATGATTGTCCTATCCCTCTCCCTCCCCTACAATTATTTTCCCTGCACATTTTGAAGTTGATATAATGAAGGTTTCTTACTTCCTCCATTTCTTGCCCCTTTTTTCTTTGTTTGCTAGGTTCAACAAATTGAGAAACAGTATGAAAGACTGAACGAACTACTCCAGAAGCTTCAGGTATAAATATCTTCTCTTTTTTTCTTCTGGACAACCTTTTCTTAAGAAGGTTCAATTTCCATTAGAAACCTGCAATGGAGTGGGCCCTAGTTTCCTTGAAAGTGTATTAGAGTGCTCCAGATTTTCCCTTTTTTTTAAAAAAATAAAATAAAATCCAATCTTTACCTAGGTGATGGATATACAAGGACAAATAAGAAAAGTTTATTCACCCGGACTTTTTCCTTTCTTTTGCCAATGCTACGGACGGATGAGGTCTAAATATATGGGGAAATTTTCTTATTATACAACAACAACAACATACCCAGTATATTCCCACCACGTGGGGTCTGGGAGGGGTAAGTGTACGCAGTCCATACCACTACCTCAGAAAGGAAATAGTAAAGGGACAAGAAACAATAAGAATAACCACACCCAATAATAACATAAACAAGACTCACCAAGTAATACGACAAATAATAACACACTCTGAAATAAATGGGGAACTGTGTGAGGCTGATTTTTCTTTTCTTTTAGTGTCTCAGAGATACTATTTCTATCTTTTACAACTTGCTCATTCTATGAGCAGCACAGGCCCGTCTCTTTTATGAGTTTGGATTGTTGTTGCGTTTTCTTAGATGAAGTGGTTTGTTATTGTGATCTAACTTTTATGAGATATGTGTTCGAGATCTATGAAATTCTGAAGTAACTTATTTTATTCGTCACTTTGCGTGCAAGCCTCTTGATTTTACTGTACGTCTTTCTGCTCCAAGGTCCGACTTTCACATACAAAGATTTCATTTTAAAATCCGCAGTCTTCGATGTGATGACCAAGCCCGCAAAGGTGTCACATTCTAAAATTTTTGTATCCCCCCTTTCAGTTTAGGGGCTTTCAGATATGCATATCTTTATTTGAACCAGTGAAGTTCTAATATGTTCACTGTATCACTTCCTTCCTATTGACCACCTGATTTATAAGCCTTTGTATCTCAATTTCTTAATTCACTTCCAATGAGCTTCCTTGTTTTCCTTTTTGGATTAGTATTGCGACAAACTTCTACGGTTTGAAAAATCAATAGTTTGAAGTGCATGTCTTGCATAGCTTCATGCGATGGTTTAGCAGCTATTAGTTGTCATCTTTCACAACTTCATTTCCACTAGTTCACTATGTTAAGATTTTGTAAGAGCATTTTGGCTAAGATATAATTGGTTGACCACCATTTTGACCTTTATCTGATTAGTAATATAGTAAAGCTCTGGGAGACAATTTGTGTTCCTCTAAATTCCTAGAGTGCTCTTCCACATGTCCCCTCTATAATTCATAGTTTTCTCTCAATATGTGTACTTCAACTAACTTAGGGGTTCATGTGGTTAATTTAAGAACTATAGCTTAATTTGTAGGTTAATTAGCGCAATATACACAAGCCAAATGAGTTTAGACAATCTGCATAACCATTTGTTTCTTGAAGTTCTAGATAATACGTAAATACTTAAAATCTTTCCCCATGCTCTTCACAGGATGCTCATGAGGAATCAAAGGCTGTTACAAAGGCTTCTGCTATGAAAGGTAATCCATCTTCTTGCAGTTATAATGTTTTAGCAAGTGATGTAGCCATTTGATTTGCATGATTATGGCATTCTGGACTCATAGTAGATACTCATTCTAACCCATGTTACGGAAGAAACCTCGTTTGACTTGATTGGAGTAAGGAACTCCTAATGTGTTACCAAAGCTGAATTAGAAAATTTCTTCATTAGGGTATTTGAAATGTCAAAAATGATTTTACTTTCAGAAAAAGGCACTGCAGGAAAGTTCAGTTTATGTAAGAGAGAATATTAAATGTTCTTGCGGTATCCTGCAGGTAGACGTCCAGAATTTTGTAGAAATAGGTCAACTATTCTTAGTATACCAAATATTAGAAAGTAGAATGAATTAAGGCATAAGATAATTAAATATTCTGTTCCAATTTATGTGTTTTTCCTTCAAGGAAGTATCCCATATGTAACAGATAGACCTTAGTGTGACGTCTTTTGATACGCCTCTATGAAAAATAATACTCTTTACAGTTTTCCCCATCTTTTAAAACTTAAAATTTATTAACTGATTTGAAATTTCAGTAGCAAACACATTACTGTTTGTAATATAGCAACTAAAAGATAAAAAGTGAAAAGGAGTATGTTGCACTGAGTAAGATTTTTGATTTACTTAGAAAAGTCTTTTTACCTTTGATTCTTACTATTCATTTTCATAATGTGTTTGTTAATGATAAAATTGTAACCTGCAGCAATTAAGCAGCGCATGGAAAAAGATGTCGATGAAGTCGGAAGAATAGCTCGAGTTATCAAATCAAAAATCGAGGAACTTGATAGAGAAGTGAGTAATATTAAATGCTTTTGTCTCAATTTAAAAAAAAAACTAAAAATTAAATGCTTTTGTCTCTTACGTTTGGTTCTTTTGTTATCTCTCTGTTTTGATCTATTGTTTGTTCTCTTGCAGAATATGGCCAATAGAAACAAACCAGGGTGTGGTAAAGGATCAGCTGTTGACAGATCAAGAACAGCAACAACAGTGTAATTTTGACTCGTTTTTTCCCTTTGTTTCTCTGATTGTTATTTCTTTGTAACTTTGTCATGCAGTTGTTATTTTGACATTGTTAAATATGTATCCCAAAGTAATTTATTTCAAAGAGATGCTCATAATGGTTGGCTATGACGTGTATGGACTGCTTTCTGATGTATAGTTAGCTCGTTTGCTTGACTATGCTGGGGCAGGCAAAGCAGAAGAACTTGAGAATAGCTTGGGTGAATCAACATTAGAGTTGATATTATGTCTTCATAGTAATGAAGTTTGAATTCTCGAATTTTGTATTGATTAGGAGAGTAAATAATCATTCTGATAGGTTGTATGGTTTCCGGTGAACTTGATTGCGGACAGCAGAATATTGTAGTGTGTTTCCTCCTCTTGTTTAAAAAAAAAGTTTCCTCCTCTTAGTAATACATTAACTGATATGTGTTCTAATCCTTATTAAGATCAAACGCCTCCCTTGTATAAATGCCACCTTATCAAATCATGAAGGTATTAAAAGTTTTTTCCTCCTCTTAGTAATACATTAACTGATGAGTGTTCTAATCCTTATTAAGATCAAACGCCTCCCTTGTATAAATGCCACCTTATCAAATCATGAAGGTATTAAAAGTTTACTAACTTTTACTTCTTAGTTATTATATGAAACTTAAGCTAGTAGCTTCTGATTTGTCAACTCTTAATGTATCAGAGAAGTTGATGAATTGAAGCGCTCTCGTTAGGCTTCCCCTCTTGCATTGTTGCACATTCTTAGTACTTATCTTGATATACCTATAGTCCTCACTTGACTTGTTATCTATGCATGCAGTTCCTTGAAAAAGAAGTTCAAAGATAAGATGGCCGAGTTTCAGGTACATCAGCTGTGCTAAGAATGACTTTTTTCTCTAGGTTTTGCTTGCTCTTAGGTTCAGTTGATTAAAATGTTTGCAGGTTTTAAGGGAAAACATCCACCGTGAATATCGTGAGGTTGTTGAAAGGCGAGTATTCACAGGTGCTTAAGCTTTTGAGTTTGAAACTTTTGCATCGAGTGTAAATGTTCTAAAACAGATTCTAATTGCTATTCATTTTTTCTTGCATCCTTCTCTTTATTTGGTTGACAGTGACGGGTAATCGAGCTGACGAAGAGGTAAAGTTTGTAGTTCTTGTGAATTATTGGGAACTTAAGATTCTTTTTGCATATTTTCTTACTTTTCCCCCGTCTTCTTGTTTCCCTCTATTTTCACCTTCAGACAATTGATCGGTTGATAGAGACTGGGGACAGTGAACAGATATTCCAGAAAGCTATCCAGCAACAAGGGCGAGGACAGGTATGCTCAACGATTTTCGCGATCTCTTCCTTTCATTAACTTTGAATTGTTGCTTATGTCCTATTACTAGCCTACTAGGTCATAACCTTTTCGCATAGCTCATGGGATCAAGACCTCAATGCTTGAGTTACTTTTTCTTGGATTTAAAAATCCATACTTGTAGACAGTTTAAATTTCTGTGGGCTATTTGGTATTTCCTCTGGCCCGTGTTAACCTGAATTTGGGCTACTGGCCATCCTATACCTCCTAGTGCTGTTTTATTTCAGTTCTTTAACATGCAACTCAATATTTAGATAGTTTTAATCACATACATTGAAGTCCATGACGCCTTATCTTTGTCTCCTTGCGAAATTTTTTACCATGTTAGAAATTGTTGCTTGCGACATTTTTTACCATGTCAGAAATTGTTGCTTGCTTATACTTTGAGTTTCAATACATTTTATAGATCTTCAAGTTCCTGGAAATGGAATGGAAGGTGGGAAATGACTATTCCATAAGAGTGAGACTTATACTTCAGGCTCCCAGGCACTACCGAGGTTTCATGAGTAGGCAAATAATAGAGCTGAAGGGAAGCCTCTTGCCGTATGTTAGGTGGCTGTAGGATCTTCAATCTTGTGACCATTATAACATCTTGCAAACAGTTCTTGTATAATGTTATGTTGTGTTTATTCCATTATATATTCCCTTTCTTTCAAATGCCAATGCCATATCACTGTTTCTAAAAACATAAGTGAACAAATTCTTAGCTCCTATCTCACTCGTTGGAAACCACCATAAAGTAATTGACATGCATGTTACCCCCCCACCACAAAAAAAAGCAAAGGAGATTCATGATTTGACTTGGAGACCAAGATATGCTGTTCTTTCTATCCTTTTAAAATTTTTGACATGGCCAAGTTGACGAAGATCTCTTTAATTCTCAAGCCACTAATGCTTGACTAGTGGCTTGCCCTTGAAGTATTGTAGCATACAATGACCCATGAAAAAGTGAATTACATAACATTTTGGGATCGTGTTGAGAAGAGAGCGGATAGCAGGGGAATTAGCTCTGGCAGCATGGGGATAGAGGCAGCAGATAATGGTGGGAGGGGTTTATTTGTTGGCGATTGACATGGAGACGACTTTCTGAAGTTTTATGGCATTATTTGAATGCATATCATTTTTAGGCTTGCAATCTTCATCTAATGATCTAAGTACGATACGGAAGTAACATTTATTGCATGACCTACTTATGTAAGTGAAATATAGAATGAAAGTTATTCCCCGTCACCTGATTTTTGTTTCTTTTTCTCTCTTCATTTTCAATTAAATAATATGACATGCAAACTTTTGACCTTTTGTGTGATACAGCAGCTCATGTACATTTATAATATTGCTAGTGTGACACTTGAAATTTTAGTGATCAGTGATATAATATGCTGGTTTTCAATGTTGGCGTCTTGCAGATAATGGGCACACTAGCTGAGATTCAAGAGCGCCATGATGCTGTCAGAGAATTAGAGAGGAAGCTTCTTGAGTTGCAACAGGTACTATATTTTCCTTATGCCTCTGACGTGGAAAGGAAGCAGCAGCATGGATTTCCTTGGAAAACCTTAATCGAAAAAGTAGAGAGAAAAAAAAAAAAGGGCAGCCCGGTGCACTAAGCTCCCGCTATGCGCAGGGTCCGGGGGGAAGGGCCCGACCACAAGGATCTATTGTACGCAGCCTCAGCTTCCATTTTTGCAAGGGGCTGTTTCCAAGGCTTGAACCCGTGACCTCTTGGTCACATGGCAACAACTTTACCAGTTACTCCAAGGCTCCCCTTTCGAAAAAGTAGAGAGAGAGGACAAAAAATTCAATGAAAACAAAATAAAGAGTTCTTCCCTCTTTTTTTATCTTCTTGTTATGGACTAGACTTGAGTTCAAAATGCTAAACATAATCTCGACCATTCTAGGTATGTTGATGAGCTTTGGCTTAATCACATCTAACCTGATGGCTGATGTCAATTGAAAATATGACAAATTAAGGGTGTCTCTCTCTCTCTATGTGTATGTGTGTTTGCATACTCATATATGTCTGTGCACCTGCCTATACAGGGGGATTGGGGGGGAGACACGCAGAACTAATGATGCCATGTTGAATGAGTTCCCAATAGAAAAGAGGAAAAAAGACTTGATGATGTCTTGGTTAAAATTTTTGTTCCATTCTGTGATGCAGATATTCATGGACATAGCTGTGTTGGTTGATGCTCAAGGGGACATGCTTGATAATATAGAAACACAGGTACTGATATTCTTAAGTAAAAGAAATTGGCATTTGGGGATATGATGATTATGTTTACGTTGTTTCCTCATCACCCAACAACCCGAATTTTCAGGTTTCAACTGCTGTAGACCATGTGCAATCAGGGACTACTGCTCTACAAAAGGCAAAGAAACTACAAAGGAATTCAAGAAAATGGATGTGCTTTGCCATCATCATACTCCTCATAATTGTTGTGATCATCGTCGTCGGTGTGCTTAAGCCATGGAATAATAACAAGGGTGCTTAACTTATTATTAATCCTACATAAGCAATGTATACATAATGTATGCTATTCATTATTACATTTCTTGGTTTTGTATGTACATGTGCACCTTGGGGCTTGTCTCTATATAGAGTTTGAAGTGTGATTGAGATATGTAATCTATTCTTTATAATCTTGATTTTTCCCTGGTTGAAATACAATTGACACAAATTTTATTTTGACACAAATTTTATTGAACTCCAATGTCTTTTGATTGAATGAGTTTGGTGTAGAAGTTTATTATTAAGTATGAATGGTTAGCTGACAGATCGCACCCAAGGGTGTAGCCTAGTGGTTCAATGAAGTTGGATTGAGCACCATAAGGTCTCAGGTTCAATTCCCTATAGAGACAAACACTAGTGATTTCTTCCCATCTGTTCTAGCCTTGGTGGACAGAGTTACCTGGTATCTGTTGACAGGTATCCCGTAATGAAGTTTTCTTTTATCCTTTTTGGAATTCTGATGCAGCCCAACTTGTTAGGACTCTCCAATGTCATTCTTAAATATCAACCAGTTAAGGTAGAATTAGAATTCATAGTCAAAATTTATGTTCTCGTAAATTTAGTCACTTCGGAATCAACTTCAGACATACACGATTGAAATTGCAAAAATTTGCATTCGAAGTTATAAATTTTGGCATATTGGTTGTGCAAGCAACACTTTAAACATATGCATATTTAGTTTTGCTCGCCAAAGCTCAAGTCATCTGCTTCAACAATATAATTCACTTAACATATAGTACTAGTAGGATGTTTTCTTTATTTGACTTTTTTTTTTTCAAGTGTACCAAGAAAATATCATGTTGGTAGATGAACAAAATATCTCTTGTTATCAAATGTTATAGAAGTGAAATGGTCAGAGAAACGGAAAGAAGTAAAAGTATCTTCTTGACGAGAATGTGTATTGTTCATATTTATATAACTTTTGATCGTAATTGAAGTCTACTTTTCTTGAAAAAATGATTTTCATGAGCTAAGGGTCTATCGAAAACAAACGTAGGTAGAATCTACGTACACACATCCTCTCCAAACTTCACTCATGGAAATATACTGCGTATGCTGTTGTTTGGCCCTAATTGAAGTGCTTAGCTCAGTCAAAATTCAAGAGGGCTTAACTGTATACGATTCATACTTCGCGGGGTTATATGTAATTTCAATTTCTTTCACAAAATTCATTTTCAAAAACTGAAAAATTCTCTTTTAGCTGCGAATTTCCTAGGGTTAGCAAAAATGGAGACAACGAACGACACCGTACAACACGACGTCGCTATACCCAACAAAGGTAGGTAAAATCTACATACACACACCTTCTCCAAACTCCACTCGTGAAAATATACTGCATATGCTGTTTGTTTGGTCCTAATTGAAGTGATTAGTCTCAATCAAAATTCAAGAGGGTTTAACTGTATACAATTCATACTTCGAGGGGTTATCTGTAATTTCCATTTCTTTCACAAAATTCATTTTCAAAAACTGAAAACTCTCTTTTAGCCCGCGAACTTCCTAGGGTTAGCAAAATGGAGACAGCAAAAAACACCGTACAGCACGACGCCGTTTTACCTGCGGCCGCCGCCACCGACGATGATACTCCGACGCTAAGCTCTCACACACTTTCAGCACTAAAAGAGTTCCTCGCCGAGCAAAGCCGAGCTCAAACGGAAGCTCCGTCAGCTACGGCGGCGGAGGATGACGTGGCACTGGTATCGGAAGATTGGCGGCTAAGTCAGTTTTGGTATAACCGGGAAACAGCTGAAACTGTTGCTAATGAAGTACTTAATCTGTGTCGGTTGATTGATTCGCCGGCGGTTGCTTGCATTGCTTGCCCTACTCTTTATGCTTACCTCAAGGTATTTTAAGCTTGATTATTATTTCAATTATATTGTTTGATGTATTTTAAGCTGGATAGTTGTGAATGTATTGTTTCATAATGTATCAGTGTTATATTGTATTTTACTGTGTTGTTTTAGGATAAATTGTTTTGTCCATTGTTATATAATGTCACACGTCAACAATTTGAAGGATAAATTTACAAGAAAAGTAGGATATGGGGTAGAGCTACTATTAAAAGGGAGGATAAAGGATAAAATGTCTTGCTTATAGTTACTTCCGCGGTATGTTAACACTCTGTTTGGATAGTTGTTACTATCGTTTCATAATGTGTCATGTTGTATTGTATTGTTTTAACAAAAACAACGTTTGATAGATTGTATTGTTTTTTTTGAGAAAGATTGTATTGTTTTTGACATTACATAATGTCACACCTTAATAATTTGAAGGATAAACCTATAAGAAAATAGGATACGGGGTAGAGCTACTATAAAAAGGTAGCATAAATGATAAAATAAGATTATTAAATAATAAGTCAAGACAAAATGAGGAAAAAAGAAGATAACGACACAATCACACAAAATCGGTTGTTATACAAAAGGAGACTTTTGGTCCTTATCTAGCGATTGATTTAACAAACGATACAATAAATTTAAGTAGTAATCAATACAAATAGTGTATTTAAACTAACAACACGATACAATACAATAGGTAACAGCCATCCAAACAAGCTGTAAGTGTCTTGCTTACAGTTTACTTTCACAGTATGTTAAATCAAAAGTACAGTAAATAACCTAAGAATATTGTTAATTTCATATTTGATAAGAAAAATAAATAGCTTATGGAAAAATTTCTAAAATGAGAAGAATAATTCATGGCCCCCGGGCTTTGTTTGCCAATTTCTTGTCCAGAAGAGAGTCATCTTACGCGTAGCTGTCATGTCGTTTATAAATGTCCTGTGTTTTGTCTTTTATTCTCTCGATGTGGATTTGTGCATTTGTTTATGGAGTTTAGCCGGTTCGAAAAGCAGTTGGTTTGGTTTTAAAACCAAACACGGTTGTTAAATTAATTCACCACCGCAGGGAGGTAGCACGCAAAAGCAATACCCACGTGAGAAGAGGAAATTCTTTTCAAACGCTTAAGTCGCTGATTTTCTTTTCAAAAGAAATAGCACTTTGTTAAAACCATATTGAAGGCGATCCATCATTTTACACCAGTTATATTATAGCACCTCAGACACAATAGACCTGTATAATTTTCAAAGACAACTAACAAATAAGTTTCAACGGTAACTTGCTATGTGGAGTACTTATTTAGAAACGGTAACTTGCTTTATGGAGCCATACACATGGATGAGTCTGTATTTTGTTTCTTCCCATGTACTCATATACTGCGAACATCTTTTGTCATCGAACTAATTGCAATAGAATCTTAAGTCTGCCATTCCTTAGCGCAATTTATGACTTCTCTTTAATTTGAAGATTTGAATGAGGTTTCTCCCTAAAGTAGCAAAAAGAGCTCCTGATTTATTAGATTGTTTACTATAGTCTTCATTTTTACACTATTCTCCTATTTCAAAGTCGGTTGGTACGTTTGAAGCTTATTGCCAGGCTGTTCTTTGTAGCACAATTGATCACTTTTCTTTAACGTAGCTTCTGTTTCCAATTTTGTGTTATTCTCCTTCCTTTTTCAAAGTTAGTCAGGAGGTTAGAAGCCCATTGCCAGGTTGTTGCTTTAGTTTGGAACTTGATGTACTCAATGATTATCTGATCTTTAGTTATTCATGGTGAACTATATTTTCCAACTTCTAATGGTTTTTTTATGCATGCGGTCTCAGAAAATTGACCCTAATGTACCAGCACAAATTCTTGAGTATGACAAACGGTTTGAACAGTATGGAAATGAGTTCACATTCTACGACTACAACCTACCAGAAGATCTTCCTTCTTCAATGAAACACTCATACCCAATAATAGTTGCAGATCCTCCTTACCTGGTGAGAGCTGATATATGCTGTATACTGAAGTGGTTCTATGATTATTAAAGAACATACCTGTTACTGTATTTCATTTTTTACTTGTGTCTGATTTGATTTCTGAAGTTCCCTATATACTAAAGAGATATCTAAAAACAAATTGTCCTCTTATATTCAGAATTTGGCCTATGGTTGAAGATCATCCAATGCTTAATTATTGACTTCTCATCTTTGGATGGGATGATATATGAAAAAAGTGCACAGTTTGCATGGAAGTATCTCAAATCTTGACTGTTTCATAGTCTGGCATACAAGTTTTTAAGTGAATCTTGTTCATGCCCTTTTCTTTTCTTCTCGAAATTTGGTCTCTCTATCATAAAGTTCATCTATTAACCTCATGCTTCTTTTTAATTTCTACGGGTCTCTACTAATGAGAAAATCCATGCTGCCTTGATTGTTCATTTTTCTGATTTGTTATTCTTCAATGCAATAGGGATTTCTTAATGTTTAGTTGGAAGATGTTCATTACAATATTTCTATCTTTATGTCTCTTTCTTTTTCTTTTTTTAATTTGCAGTGTCTCTGTCAGCATGGATTCACCCCCCACCCCCACCCCCCTCCTCTCCCTCCTGAAATTGACCTTTAGAACATCTTCAGCTATATTAGAAGGCTGTTTAACCTAGAAAAGGATAGATACTTCTCGTTCAGTTAACCTCTTTTATCTCTGTAAGGAAACCAACTCTTTATGCACTGTCGCGACAATGAAGATGAATTATTCCCATTATTGACATTATTTGTCTTGTGCAAGTTTGACATTTATGTGACGATTCATGTGCAACTTTGATATTTATGCAATGATATATTCAAATATCTTCTCTTCTTTTTAAAATTTTCAGAGTCGGGAATGCTTAGAGAAAGTTGCTCAAACAATTTCTTTTCTCACGAGACCAGGACAAACCTACTTGCTTTTACTCACAGGTACATACTGAATTTTATCCAGTGTTTTACAACGTGGTCTCCCGTTGTTCATCATGTTTATGGGTCATGAATGTAGTTATGTTTTCTTAAGGATCATTAAAGCCAGTTATCTCTGCCTGTCTTCATTCTTATGGTTGCCATGAAACTGCTTATTAATTTCCTTAGTAGCAAATATTATGTTTGATAAAAAAGTCGAAACTGTCAAATGAGTTAGCGACAAGGTTTATCGACTTTCAGCTGCCACCTAAGCAAAAAGAGGACGAAAAAGAAAATTAGAAAAACAGAGTGATAATTCGAAAATAACCATAGTATATATGCCTTGCATGTTATTTCACTTCTCTTTCTTTTCTCTTTCTTGTACATGCAGGTGAAGTGCAAAGGGATAGGGCTTTAGAGCTCTTGGGTTTGCGTCCATGCGCTTTTAGGCCTGATCACTCCAGCAAACTAGGCAATGAATTTCGACTGTATACAAACTATGATCCAGGGACAAGGCTAGGTGGCTGGGAGCAGGTGTAACAAACACTTCTCCAATTGAAAATCTTCTTCTCCAAAGAATCTGTACGTTGACATTGGATTGTAATAGAAGGTTTTTTGAACATAATGAAGTATTATCTCTAGATCTTCTTCAGTTACCTTAACATACCTAAAAGAGCAAAAATATTACTAGAATGATAATATAGTTGTATGTATTCTGGTTTCGCGTGGAGTTACTCCTTTCTTTCTACGGGGGCCATTTGAGGTGCTGGAAAACTTATTCTCTGTACAACTTACCAAATTTTGTCAGTTTTTACTTCTATTTACCTCTGTTCTGCCTTATAAAAATCCGTTGCAAGTATAAAATACTCATGTATTTGTCATTGCCATGGTCAATTTGTTGCACAATTTTGTTACATTCAGGTTGGTTTCTTATTCCATGACTGTGAAGTGCTCTGAAGAAGAAGCTGAATTACCTTGTTTAGATGATATTGGTATATTCACTCGACCTGTAAGAATCTAACACATTGTATTGAACTCTACTTGTCATTTGGGATAGAATTTGAGATTAATTTTATTCCGTGTTCATTACCGAAATAACTGTTACACTAAAATGGTGGAATTAGCTACGTGGGATAGCTAATCCCATGGGATATCAAAGGATGTCCCACCATTGTACCAAACGACCCCTATAATAACTATTTCACGTTGAATCTTATTCTAGCAACTTAAAATTTTTATTCTGTTCGTCCTTACATTTAATTAAGTCAAACTGAAACCTTTGCTAAAAGAAAATTGGAGGAGAAAGGCTAAATGTTTTTAGTATGGAAATGTTGAGTGAACTTAAGAACAACATGGGCAATATTTGCCATCATGTAATACCTTTGAACAACTTAACATCAAAGGTAAAATGAAATGGTCCCAACCAGATAAAACGTGTGAATAATTGAAAAATACATACAATTTTTTTAAACTTAATATTCAATATAGATCGACAATGTAATGATAATTTTCAGTATTCTGGTGTCGTCTTAATAATCTAGTAATGAAAATGTCAATTTAATTGATTTATTCTACAAAAATAATTCATTTTTTATGTTTGATTATCGTAAAATATTTTTCAAGGTTAACATTTTTTAACAACGTGGAAGGCGAGTTTCCTTATTTTTTTGGGCATAAATTCATATCACTACTCCAACCTACACTTTAACATCATATATTAATATATATTACAACAACAACATATCCGGTGTATTCCCACCAAGTGAGGTATGGGGAGGGTAAAGTGTACGTAGTCCATACCACTACCTCAGATGAAGTAGAGAGGCTGTTTCCGATAGTCTTTAATATTTTAAAAAAATCATTAATATCAATTACTGAT
Organism: Capsicum rhomboideum; assembly: GCA_031232105.1. Taxonomy (NCBI): domain Eukaryota; kingdom Viridiplantae; phylum Streptophyta; class Magnoliopsida; order Solanales; family Solanaceae; genus Capsicum; species Capsicum rhomboideum. The sequence goes on along the minus strand of CP124710.1, from coordinate 123,873,848 downwards.
AAGTACTCTTTTTGAAAAATAAAATTTCCTCTCTAACAAATACGACCGGACCTTTTTTTAAGAAAAATATTTTTTAAAACTAAGTGTGTTTGGTATGGAAAATGTTTTCCTATTTTTCTATGATTGGTTGGTCAAAACGTTTGAAAAATATTTTCTCTAAGATAACAAGTTTCTTAAAAATGAGGAAAATGACTTCCCTCATTGAAGTAGGGAAAACAAGTTTCGTAAGTGACATTACAAGTTTATTGTCTCCTCCCGTGCACCCAAACCCCCCAAACCCCCCAAACCCCACCCCTTGGCCATTCCACCCCTAAACCCCCACTCCCCATCCCATCCCGCCTCCATAGAGTTTTACTAGATAACACATAAATATTTTTAGGATAATATTTTCTTGCTTACTTATCAAACACTAGAAAATAAGTAACAAACCCACTTTTTTTTTCAAAGAAAACATTTTCCTTCGTACCAAACACACCCTAAATTATTTTCCGAACATGTTAAAAATCCTCGTATTTCCGGGTAACGGGTTGCTACAAATGGATTCGGGTCGGACATTTTGTCAAAGACCCGAACCGGGAACCAGGAGTATATATAAATGGAGTGTTGAGTTTTACACTCTACCAGAACAAAAAAAAAAAAAAAAAAAAAAAAGCGTTCGAAATTGGAAATCTCGAAAGAAGGAACAAAAATCGCAGTGAAAATGCGACCAAATATTGTTTCTGAGGTATACTTTTTTCCTCATAATTACAATACTTAGATCTACAAAATTGTTCATATTATTGTATGTATCGAAATGCAAATGCAGCAAATGCTAGGGTTATAAATTCTAATTGATGTTAGAAATTCAGTGAGGTTTTAATGATGTAGAGTGAAAATGTTTGAATTTTGAATATTGAATCTATGATCATGCATTTATGGAGAAATAGAGTAAATTGAGGTTATTTTTGGCTTAATTTATAGTCGATCGTTAAACTTGTCAGTATATTTCATTTAGACACTCGAGCTAAAATCTGTTTCAATTGAACGCCTCAACTCCTGATAAAGTGTTTCAGTTATACACTTTTAGTTCAAATTTTAGAATGTTTTTTGTGCTTGTGCTTTTATTCGTGTATTAGGTAATTAAGTTAACCATATAAAATATGTCATTTCCTTTAATTATACAGTGAAAGTGCTTGATTTTTGATTTTTGAATCTATGATCATGCATTTATGGAGAATTAGAGTAAATTGAGGTTATTTTTTTTTGGTTTAATACATATTTACTCAGTTAAACTTGCCAGAATATTTCATTTAGACACTCGAGCTAAGATTTGTTTCAATTGAACACCTTAACTCCTGATAAAGTGTTTCAATTAAACACTTTTAGTTCAAATTTTAGAACTTTTTTTGTGTCTGTGCTCTTATTTGTGTATTAGGTAATTAAGTTAACCAAAGAAAATATGTCGTTTCCTTTAATTATACAGTGATAATGCTTGATTTTTGACTTCCGAATCTATGATCATGTCATTTATGGAGAAACGGAGTAAATTGAGTTTATTTTTTTGGCCTAATGCATAACCAGCTCCGTACTTGTCAGAATATTTCATTTAGATACTCGAGCTAACATCTATTTCAATTGAACACCTCCAACTCCTAATAATGTGTTCCAATTAGACACTTTTGGTTCAAATTTTAGATTTTTTTTCTTGTGCTTTTTTCATGTATTTGGTAATTAAATTAACCACATAAAATATGTCATTTCCTTTAATTATACACATTCGCCTCAACAACAATAACATACCCAGTGAAATTTCACTACAAGTAGCGTCTGGGGAGGGTAGAGTGTACGCAAACCTAACCAATTCTTCATGGAGGTAGAGAGGTTGTTTCCGAGACACTCTCAGCTCAAGTGCGAATAAACATTCGCCTCACTAAGCCATAAAACCCCAGACATTTTCTACTTGAGGTTGATGTATTAATTAAAGGAGATGACATATTTTATGTGGGTAACTTAACTATCTAATAGACGAATGAGAACACGCAAAAAAAAAAAAATTCACAGTCTGAATTGGAAGTGTCTATTGGAACACTTTATTAGGAGTTTGTGGTGTTCAATTGGAACAGGGTTTAGTTTGAGTATCTTAATGAAATATCCTAACAAATTTAAGGGGTTGACTATGTATTAAGCCTTATTTTTTTTAGCTTCATTTGAAAATTATATGGGATTTTCATGATGGGAAAGTTAGTTTTCATTCTTGGTCATGTCATTTATTGAGGGACTATCTTTGGGAATTGGGGTACTCTGTTGACTTAATGTAGGCGTTTGGCCATGAAAGCCAATTTTTTTTGGAGTTGGAGTTGTGTTTGGCCATGAATATACTGGGTATTGTTGTTGTTGTTGTTGTGAGAGAAGTGGGAGTGAAAACAAGTTTCCAAATACAACTCCAAGTTATATTTGGAATTCTTATGGCCAAACACCATTTTTGGAATAAAGTGAAAAAAAATTCCGGAGAAAGTAAAAAATTCTTATGGACAAACGGGGCCTATGTTACTGCAAGATATGTTGCTCGAACTCTTTTATAATGTCGAGGGGTACGTGTCGGACGGCACTAGTTTTGGAGGATCCGAAGCAACATAGACTGCAACACATGCCACGTAGTATGATGATACAATAGGAAACTATTGTGATTTATGAATATCTGTTGATTGGAAGTTGAGAAAATCTGTTATGATGGTGGCAAAGCCGCAAAGTTCCTCTCCTTTTATTGCATAAAGCTTTTGAACTCACACCTCAGCTAGTACGATTGATTTCAGATGTTGTTACAAAAGTTCTCCTGAAAATTCCATTCAATAACTGTGTTGTTCTTTATATTCTTGTAGCGATATAAGTGATTATGTCACTGCTAAGCTGCAACGGCAATGAGCTTTATATCTATTCTGGAGAATGGTTATTCCTCGTGTATTTGTTAACATTTATTCCCTTAAATGATTCATTATAGTAAGATTCGCCAGTGATTTTTTTTTCGTGCAGTCTGTTCTTTTTATTACGAATTGTTTATCTTTTCCTTTGTTCGAAAACTGTCTATTAGCTCTCTATTTTTAAGTGCTATTCTGAAGCAAAGATGAGATTAAGATCTAGGACTACTCGAGTTATCAGAGCCACCATTTTACTTTAATATTCTTCTGATAGGAAGCAAATCGACAGATTGTCTTCTTAACTTAGCCATTTGAAGGTTCTTTCTATCGATGAAGGGAGAAAAAAAAGAAGATAACTTGTACTCTACATATTCCTACATCAAACAATTAAAATGGCACATATATCTTAATACTGCGTAATGTCTAACTTGGACATTGAAAGCAAGACAAGAATCAGTGCGAAAGTATCTTTTATGTTGACTCTCACTTGTTCCAATTTTTTTGTAGGCGGGACTCCAGACAAGGATGGGACATTGGTGGGAAGGAATTCCTATCCTTACATCTGCAGTGGTGGTTGTTTGTGGGATAATTTACTTGGTTTGCCTATTGGTTGGGTATGACTCCTTTGCTGAAGTATGCTTCTGGCCATCTGCTGTAATTTCTCGATTTCAAGGTACAGGTTCACTTATAGTGCTGCTCATACATCAAAATGTGCCTTTTAAGAAGAAATTCTGGCTGCACTCAAAATACTCTATCTGAATTTGAGGATAATTACACATTGCTATTGCTTAGTAATCATTGATGAGATGGTTTTTTTTTTTTTTTTTTGGGTGTGGGTGTGGGTGTGGGGTGGGGGGGCGCAATGTAGCTCGTGGTTATTAAAGTAGGAATTACTTTCTGCCTGTCAATTGATCAATTTCTTTAGTCATTCATTTTCTTTTAAAGACTTTGGCACCTTACTCTTTCATGTAATTTTACTCATCTCTTCTCAAGCATTTTCCATGCGCATACTTAAATTTCAGAAAGACACCATTAAACCTTTGCAGCATACTTTAGATAGGTTAAGGGGCAACACTGATTGAGGAGTTAGAGTATTTGAGGCTAGTTGCACCTAGTTTTAACTGGAATCCTTCTAGGGTACCCTAACTTGTAAATTTTGTGTGTGCATATTTGTTAGTTCTATAACTATGAGAAGGTAAAGACCTAGTACGTTTCCCAAGACGAGGCACAAAAATGACGATTAAATATTTAGAGAAGATATAGTAGAGGAACTTGGGTATTCATATGAGGATTTGGAATGTATCTAGTTATGCTCGTCACTTAAATTAAATAGGAGTTAAAGTTCGTCTTAAGTTCTAACTCTTAGGTCTCCTCAATTGTGTTTGAGAGCATTGGTGTTAAAAATGATGTTTATATTTTTGTGGCAGTCTAGGCACAAATTATATACTACTACATAAACTATGTACAGTAATTTAAAAAGCATTTTTTATCAATAATTTAAGACGCATTATTAAGTTTGTAAAGAACAGCTGTATTTGAATAATGGATCAGATGGGATTATGATGCGAAGTTTACTTACTTTATTTCGGTTCGGATAAACAGTATAACTTCTTTGACTTACTATTCATAGTTTAAGACTCTCTTATAGCATCTTGATGACATGTTTGGATCCACATAGCTTGCATTGCCTTGAGCTGATTAGCATCCGATGGAAAGGCTTGGCCTATGGAATGAGCTGTCTTTCTTGCTCAGTTTCCAATTACATAACCATTGTAATAACTCTTGTATTTGTCCTCCAATATTGATGAATCACGTAATTCAACTTTGATTTGCTTGCTCTGTAGTGCATGAAAATCTTTTGTGGAGCTATAATTTTGATATCCTTTCTTTCCTTGTCATATTTAGCATAACTTAGCATCCTATTTTTGGTGACCTTGATTTTATTTTTGTGTTTCTGTTGCAGTTTACAGGATTTTCACCTCAATTCTGTTTCATGGTTCTCTACTGCATGTTCTGTTTAATATGTTAGCTTTGGTACCTTTGGGTTCTGAGCTGGAAAGGATTATGGGATCTGTGCGCCTGCTATATATAATTGTTCTGTTGGCCGTTAGCAACGCCTTACTCCATCTTCTTATAGCATTGTTGGTTGCCCATAATCCCTTTCATCCTTATCCATACTTTATGGACGAGTGTGCTATAGGTTTCTCTGGGATCTTATTTTCAATGATTGTGATGGAGACAAGTCTAAGTGGGGCCCAAACTAGAAGGTTTGTTGCTTTCCTGGTTTTGAATCCGATTTCCTCTCCTTAAATCATTAAATTATGATTTTTCCACGTTACAAGTTTGGAATTCCTTGTATAAATAAATGATCTTGTATATGTACATCAAATATAAAGACAGATAGATTCACAAAAAAACTGTTTTGACATTAGATGTGAATGGTCACATTATCAATTATGAGTTGTTGGAATCACGCGTTTGCTAATGTGAGTTAGCCTTCTCTTTTTTGCAGTGTGTTTGGGCTTTTAAATGTGCCTGCTAAATGGTAACTAGTTTACTTCCCAATAATTGTATGTTTGTTTTATGTTTTATAGTGCGTGCATCTTATGCTATAAAAACATTTATTATTTTTTCACTAGGTATGCATTGATCTTACTGGTGGTGTTTCAGCTTGTTATGACTAATGTCTCCTTACTTGGACATCTTTGTGGTATTTTGTCTGGATTTGCATGTAAGTGACTTCCACCATGCTGGACCCTCTTCAAGTTTTCTAAATTCTATTCCGTCATTAGTGGTATCATGATAATTATGTGCACAATCTTTATATCTTAATTTGTGGTCACCTATCTCATAGTTTTTTTCTTTTTTCCTTCCCTTTTCTTGATGGTACCAGATACATATGGATTGTTCAATGTCTTAATACCTGGGACTTCTCTCTTCTCGGCTATTGAATCTTCCACTTGGCTAGTAAGTTCTCCTAAGAAATGATAGTAAGATATTCCAGTGTTTCTTAAATTTTTGGACCACTTATGTGCTCAATTTTGAGCTATCAAGTGATGTGAACATCACCCTTCTGATTGACCTGGCTTGCTTGTTTGCTTCTTTTCGTTGATTTTAACTTCCCACCTTGGTTTGTTGCATCTTGTAGACAATTAATTCTTAAAGAGGACAAAGAACAATTAAGCCTATGATCAAGCCATTTGCATCGTAAATGGTCACAAACAGAGACACCACTAATAGCATGACTGAGAGGGAACTAATGTTTAATCCAAACTGGTCCTGTGGTATTAACGAAGACAAAGGATAAAGTGTTTGCATCTTAGTTAGTACAAGAAACCATCACCTCTCTTTTCTGCTACTGCTTTGGGTGGTTTGTCCTAGGAGATGACAATGTCATTAAGTAGATTCTGCTTCTTTTTAAGTCCTTATGCTGATGCTATATGTTCTCTACTCTGAAATCCCAAATGAGTGTTTAAATAGGCCATATTGTTTCTCTGGTTCATTCTTTTCTCAATTAATAAATGTAAAATCTTACTGGAATAGAACTCAAGAGAGTGTACAAGAACCCAATAAGTTGATTAGAGAAGACCCAAAAAGGTAACAAACTCCGCTAGAAATGCATTTTATAGCTGTAGAAAAGAATAAAATTTTAAGGCATTCGCATGTGCCCATTTAAGAAGAAAGTGAATGGTATATATCTTTGCTCCCTCCTGCATTCTCAAAAAAATATCTTTGCTCGCTTTTGATTGTCTAACCAGTTAGTTTCCTTTGGGTTATGTGCATTTAACTTGAACAAAAGAGAAATTGTTTTGTTCATTGTATTGTTATATTGAAAGTTCAGATCATCATATAATACATTTTTAGTGGTAGACCATGCTTTCTAAGGCACATCAAAACCCTTGCCCACCTTCAATTTCATTTGTTTGGTTTCAATTACATAGTGAAATTTGCAAATTATTTACATATTTCTATCTTCTGGGCAGTCAACTTGTGTGAGGAGACCAAAATTTATTATGTGCACTGGTGGTAATGGTGCAGGATACCTACCCACACATTCAAATCAAACTGTCACCTCCAGGTGGATCCTGTTCTTAGCTTAGTAGAATCTTACTGATTAATCTGAGCATGTGCAATGATAGTGATGTTTCTTTGTTACAGAAGTGGAGTGCTTTCTGGAAATATTTGGGAGAACTTTTCTTCGTGGATGCCACAGAGAGAGAGCTCTGCTCAGGTATCACAGATTATCCAGACTGACTTAGCTAAATACATCTAGAAGTTAAACATATGGGTGTTGGATTGATCTGTTCCTACTACACTTTAGAACTATAGCACATGCATGAAACTATGTTTGGAGATTTTTGCGGAAGAAATATATGAATAGCAGTGAGAGAGATGGTAGATAAACGACAGAAAATAATAAAAAAATTACAGAAAGGAACTCTATTTTTGTTTGATTTTAATGCTGGTGATGAGAAGCTTAATGGATAAGAATAATCTGTCTTGTTATCCATGCGATTATTGACGCTAGTACTCTATATTGCAACCCTGTAACCTATGAGAATGATTGCACAAACTGCCCAAGTTTCATGTTGTCACATTTAAAGGTAATCACCGGAGTCGTGATTGAAATGAACAAAGGTCGCGTCGGAGTGTAGTGAGGGATCGAAGTCCACCTAATTGCGCAACCTGCTCATGTTTCATGTTATCACATTTAAAGGTGATCACCCTGAGTAGTGATTGAAATAAACAAAGGTGGGGTCTGAGTGTAGCTCAGGTGGTATGAAGCCCCTCATCCTTCACCATGTGGTGAGGGATCGAATCCCACCTATATAATATTCCAACTATGGATTGTGAACGAGGGGAAATTAATGCCACGTTCTATCTTGTGCATTGATAAGTCCCACAGATGTATTGATTAACCCCTTCTCTTGCAGAATTCTCAACTACAAAACTGCTAAATAATTGCTACTTAGCTCTATTGTCTGTGTGCCCTAATATATAAATAAGAACAAATTTCTTGAATTATAATGAAGTAATTCAAGTCTATTGAGTTATTAACTTGTTCAAAATGCAGCCGGTGACGGATGATAGCAGGTTTCCTGGGCGAGGAAGAACTCTGAGTTCCCAGACCACCACTGGAAATCATGATTCAACGTTACAGGCTAGACTCCTGGATGGTAGCAGCAGCCCTGAGCGTATTTCACCTACAGCTACAATAGGTGGAGACCGGAGCTTAGCTGGAAGGTGCTAGAAACAGACCGCTGTTACATGCTATTTAATAATCATATCGATTTTGTATTCGTATAAATCATTGATCGCACTAAGATAGATCTGTTTTTAATTGCATCTCACGTGCTACTGCCTTACATATACTGCTCTCGAACGGAATGATTAGCTGGAAACTAAGGTGTTTAAATTGGCTGATCCAGTAACCAAGTTTTAAGTTATAGCGCTACAGATAGGAAGAGCTTGATTTTCTTCAATGTGTTCTTGAAACTACAATTCTTTTTACACTGTATAGCTTCTTCTGGATTTTCTGATTCTATCTTCCAAGTAGAGCCTCCAATTACCATAATTATCTGGGGTTCTTATTGTGGGTTGAGTTTGATAACTCAATTTTATTGTTGAAACCTAAGAGCTTGGTGTCTGTGAGTTGCTCTAATCACAGTTATATTTTGATTCTGTGTGACAACTCAGACTATCAGCAGTAGATACTACCACTGCAGCTACCAGACCTCTAGGACAGCAGGTATATGACCTGAACTTTGGACACTTGCAAAGTGTTTATGTTTACCATCATTGATACTAAACTTATCTTTGAATATAGGGCTCCATTCCCTCAGATGAAGAGATTCAGAAACTTGTTGCAATGGGTTTTGAGAAGGTACATTTATTGTTCAGATTCACTCAAATGATGTTTTAGTTCAAATGCCTCATTTCTTTTTTTTTTCTTTGCCTCAGTTCCTTAGAATCCGGGGGAACGCCATACTTATCACAACTTTCTGACTTGCCTTGCAAATTAACTTCTTCTGGCTTCTATGCGCGCTAACAGTCTTGATTTTCTCAGACACAAGTAGAAGTTGCACTGGCAGCAGCTGAAGGAGACTTGAATGTTGCTGTGGAAATTCTGAGCCAACAGGTACTTCTTTTCGGGTGTTATATTATCCCAGCCATCAATGGACTAATTATTCTTAACGATTCGTTCAAACGCTCATATGCAGGGTTAATATAAAATGCAATCATTGGATAAACATTTGACTCAAAAAATCGAGGTTATGCAAAAACTAGTGATGTGATTACTCGGGCCCTGGTCGTTTTCATCTTCTTTCTTTTGTTGTATATATTTTGACAGCAAATTTACACAATTTTTAGAGAGAAAGAAAGCCCTAATGTGTTACGCCTGACTCACATAAAACAGAGATTAATTGTATAACAACGTTTGTGATCTTAGATGCTGCAATATCAGTGAATCAAAGATTAATTGTATAACTACCTTGTGATCTTAGACGCTGCAATATCAATGAATCATTTTATCCTTTCTCATCCCTCTCATCAACGTGGGAATGCTTTTTTTCTTTTCTTTTAATTACAATCCTGTGCAAATATCTTTCTTTTCCTCGACTTATATTCTCTTTTCCTCAGTTTTTGGTCTAACACAGGTGTTTCGACCGTGCTAGTTATGATTACTAAAGCAATTTTATCTTGTCATGAAGAATTAGATGCTTTAATGTTGTACTGAGTTATACTAGTAAACTCAAAAAAGATAGTATAAACGCGTGTGGTGTATGATTGATCCTACATCACGAGTGTGAATCTTGATAGTGAACCAAGCTTGCTATGTAAGTGAAGACGATTATAGAGGCAGGTGCATTATTCAGTGAGTTCCAGTTTTGGTTCCTCGCGACATATGCATGGTGTATGACTGATCCTACATCACGAGTGTGCTCTTGATAGTGAACCAAGTTTGCTATTTAAGTGAAGACGAGTAGAGAGGCGAGTGCGTGCGCATTATTCACTGAGTTTCAGAGTTTTGGTTCCACGCATCGTTATAGGGATTCAGGCTTTGCTATTTAAGTGAATTAGGTTAGAGGGGTAGATGGATTATTCATAACAGATAAATTGAGAAGAGAATAAGTGCTTAATGCAATGAAAGTTACCTCGTGGTGGTGGATTTTTTTCCATCCAACGGTCTGGCCAATGAAGTGTATTGAGCATCATGAGCTTTCGGGTTCAAATTTCGTCAAAGATGAAACACTGGGTGATTTATTCTCATTTGTTCTAGCCTTAGTGGATATGGTTACCCAATACCTGTTGAGCTGCGTGTATGCTAGTCTGCATACCATGGTTATTATAAAAGAAGTATTGGTATATTCTTTTCCTACCTACTCAATTTACAATGTATATAACCCATCTTCTGGATGGCTAAGGCCCAGGAAAGTCCCCGGGCCATATCCGCAGAGATACGGGCTCAGAAATGAGTTATGCTTCATGGGTTTTGGAGTCCAAATCTCATACATGGGATTGGGCTAAGACGTGGTTGGAGCCTTTGTTACTCCTGCCCAGAAAAAAGCCCTCTTGGCCGATAAACAGTTATTCACGTCGTCTAGCGTATATTACATAGACTAACTGAACTTTTTTGGTTTTAGCATTAATATTAAAAACTAAAAGTACTAAATTTGCATTGTATAGGGCCCATTCAAGGGGTAACCCACATATCCTACTGAAGATAGGTCTTCAAACTACAAGTATTGTCTTTCGAAGTGCCAATCTGGTGGGGCTACCATGTCAGATCGAGAACCCACAACCTCTGATTAAGGATATAAGTATCTTTTCACCCCACCACATCCCTTGATGATCTCCAGGCAAATCCTCTTATTATCTCCTTCAAGTTACCCAATCGAAACAAATGAGCACTTGTAATAGCATTGAGTGATGCGGAACCATTACGTATGGCATCATGGAAACGCTTATGCCTGCTGGAAAAATGAATCGTTACTGTGGGCACAGTAGGTTGACCCAAGAAACAAGTGCGGCAATATTTACTTATTGCCACAACCAAATTGTTAAAAGAAAATTTCAAGAAAAAAAAAACCGCAATACCGAGACGGCCTAAGCATCATTCACAAATAGCTCTAAGCAAAAAATTAATTTCCATCCGATCCATTTTACTTGTCACGTTTTCACAGGACTATTGTTTTCCCAACTGCTGCAGACTTTCATCAACAAAAGAAACGAAAAGGAGGGCCACAATAAATAAATTATTCATATTCAAAATGCAGGCTTTAAACTTCTGCCATACTAAACAAAGAGTAAAAACAACAGAGACAGAAATGAAACATAGAAACATATACCAATGCTATTGAGAGAAATTTTACAGATCCATCCCCCGCTCGTATGACATTAAATACAACCAGACGAGGAATGGGAAATTGGAAAAGTAGTAGTAACAGATAATACAAGTCCAGAACACACCCGGCTGCTATATCAACTATACATTCCCTTCAACCAAAATCTTATATGCAGAAGACAATGTCAAAAAAGACCCAACCCTCAGCAGAGTAATAGCTGAAGGCGAGGGCAGAAACTGCAGCGCGCATCCTAACTAAACTACAGAGAAACAAACCTCCCTTCCCAAACCAAATCGAAGGGAAAACTTATAGCCTGCAAAATCTGACCAAATCACCAGGAGGAAACAAAGGTGGAAAAATCCCCTATATGAAAACAATATTCATGCTAATCTCCTCTCTGCCTATTACTTATCATCATGTCATAGCTACAAACTCTTTTACATGTCTCCCTTCTAGCTTGTGAGGAGTGAACACCACAACCAAAGCCCAGCTGGAATATCACAAACCTCTTTCAGTTGTATATCTTAACGGGCTTTTCAAATGTGTGACGGTTCTGCAATTCCAGAGTCAGTATTAAAGCATAATAGAGGTTTCTTTAACATATAATGACCAACATTATCAGGCAATTAGCAGCTCAAAGTGTAAAATTCTTCTGCAACTATTACGCTAATCTTTTTTCCATACTATACATGTAACTAGTCAGCGACTAACGTCATCGTGAAAAGTGGAAACATAAACCACATTTAATATCTGATCACACGCCGCCAAAAGAGAAGGTCCAAAGAAATTAAACCATACGTGCAACTATTAACGGAATTATGTAGTTGTAATCTTTTTTTGAAACCGAAATTATGTTATTGTAAGCTACAATAATAATAACAAAATACCCAGTGAAATCCCACAAGTGGGTTCTGGGGAGGGTAGTGTACGCAGACCTTACCACTACCTCGTGGGGGTAGAGAGGCTGTTTCCGAAAGACCCTTGGCTCAAGTGCAGCAAATCCAAGTACAAAGAAGAAGGAAACAGTGAAGAAAACTTAGCAATTAACAAGGAAAACAGTGCAAAGCCTACAAGAACTATAGTAAAGATAAAGTAAATCTTAACTTGACCCTAAAAGCTCCTCAAACATTAAAAAGCATGTGGTAATAGAAGTAAATTTATATAAACCAGGTTTTGTAGATTAAAAGAGCATAATATATGTTCCAGTCAGATCAAATATTATAAAAACTAACAGCCTTTACGAGGAGCCAAATTAAGATACTATGATTGAACCATTTGTATGTTTCAACTGATAACTAAAAAGGTGACTTTTAGTAAAATTTAGAGAGTCTACCTGATTGACATATGGCCTCTTAGATGTATTATCTGCATGCTCCAATCCAAGGTACTGCTCCCAAGCACCATAAACATCTCTCCTCTGCAACAGGATACAAGCATCTTCAGCTTGGGCAGAACCAAGAAGACGCAACTATAGCTGACCCACAAACATAAAAGGAAGTCCACGATGAACTTCAAGGGGGAGTACACGATAACATCAAAACACTACCTGAAAACGGCTGGATACAATGTCTGAGTCCTGAAGGTATTCTGGGCGCCCCAATGATAAAAATGCAAATTTCCACTAGCCATCAAAAAAATACAGTCAACCCCTAAGTCGATCATAGGCCTTTAAAATAGAAATCATAATGCTAAAAGTATGGAAGAATATTCCATTTGCTGCAAAAGCTTTGTGCTCAAGCACTGTACCTTAGAAAACTCCTCATCCGAAACCTGCAATTTCTTCTGAATGCGGACTTTAATTTCTGCTAAAGTTTCACCTTCATGGATGACCAGAAAGAAAGGTTCTCCAAAATTCTGCACTTGCTGTTGAAAACCAATCCAATTACTAATTTTAACGTCAAATGACAGTATATCAGTAACAATCAATCAAGCCTATTTGTAATACCATTTGATTTTGTGGAGTCTCTTTTGTAAAATGATAAACATGAATTAGACGATTATGGGGACCAAGCTTTTTCTCCTCCTCTGGTATCTACAAAAAATTAAAATGAAGTAAACGGAGTATTACAAATAGACCAGTGGAACAACATATACCACAGAATATCATCATCAATTTTCCAGAATCAACTGTCTAAAGCAGAGAGGTTAGTGGAACAGAAGACACCTTTAACAATTAAAGCTGAAACAGCAAAGCATGAGCCCAGATCCTAGATTCCCCTTTATGAAAGAGGGTAGGGAAAGAAAGGGAATATGTATTCAAATCTATACTAAAACTTCAAAACCTCGGCAACTTTTTTTAAAATAGGTAAAAGGATCAAAAGGAGATGAGGAAGAGAGAAGTAGTAAAAAAAGAAGAAGAAGAAATCAGCCATCCAACAACTAGAAAACTTACTTCCTCTGCCCGCAATGTCCAATATTGGTCATTTATATTCTCAATCTTTTCACTAAGCGGAAAGATCTGCAGATTAGCAATGGCAACGAAAGGGTGGATCAGTTACATACAGACAAAGAGAACACATAAGCTAGCAGACCAAATCTTGAAATGTCATTTAACTATCAAACTAAAATGTCAGCACAAATCTAATAAAGGACAAAAGTATTTTTTGAGAAAGGTAACAATTATATTAGTCAAGAGCACAAAGGCTGTGCTAGAAGCCATATTTACAGAGTCCAATAAATGACAAAGATATTGAACTTATATTATGAATCCTCACCTTATAAATCTTGTGATAGAAGACCTCGAGTAATCTAAGCTCTGCATTTGGATGGGACAACTCTACCTGTTGCAGAACACCATATACCAGTAGTTATATTTGCATGCAACAAATGAAAGCCACCATTGAACAGAAAACATTCAAGAAATAACATTGGTACACAATATACATGACAGATCTAAATCTCACATGTCCTTAAAAAGTGCATGAAAAATGATTTTCTTCATAACATATACACCAACAACAAACATACATTAGTGTGCACATCCGTCCATCCTTTATTAATGGTTTTAAACAAGATAATCTGATAGGAAAGAAAGTACTCCCCTGGACGGAAAATGGAAGGAAGATTGCCATTTCAGAAGACACAAAAATCACAAAAAGATTGCCAATTCCCGATGTATGTTCAGATAAATTGAAAAGCGAAATTTGCTAACTTGTTTTTCTCAAGTCACTGCCAAATCTCTAAATTTGATTTTCAACAGACAATCTCGCATGGAAAAATGGACAATTTGACACTTGAGGAGCAAAATATGAATATTTGATTGGGGATTAAAAAAAAAAAGGTATCATCCAAAGTAGCAGAAAAGCACACACTGGTGTAATGTAGGCAACGAATCCATCAAACGACATTAACAGTAATGATGCATAAATCAACTAAGAAAAATGTAATCATCTAGACATCAGAAATCTACCACGAGGAAACTGCTTATTTTTTATGAAGGGTGTGAAAATTGCTTTCATCCTTTTTAGAGGCTCAACTGCAATTAAGGTTTATAAACACCTATCCATACCTTTGATTTGATTTCATTAAGAACATCCCCCACGGTACTCTGCTTAGGCAACCTTACATTCAGAATTTCAATCTGAAAGAGATGAAAAAAATGTAATGAGCAAAGGTAATAATCTGAAGGGATAAAAATGGTTTTGCCATTTTAAACAAACCTCATCCTTCGTAGAATGATGGAAGGCAACTTTGAGCGTCTTCAGACATTGTAATTCTGGCAGAGGTATGTCCAGAACTTCGTAATACAGAATATCGGAGATCTATCACCACCAAAAAAACGAAGAAAAAAATCGAGACGTTGTTAGTCCAGACACATCACATCCTATGAAAATAATGTCATTATTATGATGAGTAGAACATTACAAGTCACCATGTGCTTGAATCGATTCATGTTAACAAACCTGATTGTAATGGATAAGCATGTCTACCAGATGATCCACAGACCGATATTTGATGGGGTTGGGCTTGGGTTGCTGCGAGTAGCAGTTATGAGGAGTAAGCCTAATTTTGGAGGGATCATCCACACCAAGCCGCTGTGCCACTCTCTCCGCTACTTCATCATACGTATCACTTTTTGCTCTATAATTTTACCAACAAAAAGATGGTCACAAATGTATCAGAAGCAAATGCACTGCTAGGGGTAGCAAAATGGGTAAAATTTATGGTTATCTGCTCGATTCAACCCATAATGGGTTGGGTTTCCAATCATTTAAAAGTGGGTCAAATATGGAGAAACCCATATTATCCATCATAAAATATGGATAACCCATGGGTATCCACCAATTGCACTTCCCTTAAAGTATGTAAGGGTGTAGGAACCTCTGCAAAGTACACTTATTATTAAGTTATGAAGGGTGTGTTTGGTATGAAGAAAAATATTTTCCATTCTTCTCATGTTTGCTTGGCTTAACTATTTTGGAAAATATTTTTCAAATGGACTTATTTTCCTCTAATTTGAGGAAATTGACTTCCATACATAAAGAAAGGAAAATATTTTTCCAAACTTCCCTTAAACCAGGAAATTATTTTTCAAAACTTTCCTTAAACCTCACCACCCCGAAACGGGTCCAAACCTGGGACCAAACTTCTGACCCGAGAACCAGGACCCAACATCCGACCCAAACCCAACCCCCGACCCCTAGGGATGGCCGCGGGGTGGATTGATCTTAATCCGCAAAAATTTCACCACCACCACCCACCCACCCCCGGCATAGCAATTTTTTCATTTTTGGCTGTCCCCGCATAAGTTTTAAAATTTGTTTGCCACTTGACTCATTTCGACCTGCCTGTTTGCCGCCCCTACCGACCCTTGACCAAACCCGAGACCCGACTCGAGATCCAAATCCCAACACCGACCCGAGAAGCAAATCCCTTACCCTGACTCGACCCCCGAACCCGAACCTGATTCCTGACTCCATCCCAAGACCCAAATCCTGATATCGACCCAAACCTGACTCCCAAACTCGACCCAATACCTGACTCCC
Organism: Capsicum rhomboideum; assembly: GCA_031232105.1. NCBI lineage: Eukaryota > Viridiplantae > Streptophyta > Magnoliopsida > Solanales > Solanaceae > Capsicum > Capsicum rhomboideum. Next base: position 123,857,621 of record CP124710.1, on the reverse strand, counting down.
GACACCGAGTCGAGACCCAACTCAAGATCACTTATTTTCCAAAAAAAAAAAACAAGGAAAACACGAAAATATTTTCCTTCATACAAACCACACCTTAAAAGGAGAAAAAGAAGAAAAAAATGCTTGTAATCTGGAGTACTTGGTTCTTTACATAATAAGAAGCAATGGATGATCCATATTATTCGTTGGTTACTTGGTTTACCCATTTTTTATCCATATCAACTATGGGCGGGTCGGATGTTTTATCCATTTTCGACCCGCCCGTTTGCCTCCCCTACAGTGCACATGAATGTAGGATTAAGGTACCAAATAAACTCACAACTCCAGACAGAAATCCTCCTCCTTCGGTTTCTCCAGCGCTCTGAAATGGACAATCTGTAAATAATAAACTCAAATATGAGGAATCAAATTGGAGAAAATGAAAATAAAGAGCCAGGTGTATGGTGTGCACATGCATAACACATTAAAGGAGAAGAGGTGACAAAAATGTTGCAGATACAGTAACAACAATGATGCAACTCGTGATGGTGTGCACATGCATAACACAAATTAAAGGAGAGAAGGTGAAGAAAATGTTGCAGGTAGAGTAACAAGAAGGATGCAACTCATCAAGGCAAAGACCCAAGGAAGTTTCGAAAGTTGCTTCCCTTGCACCACCACAGAGAACCATAAGCCCGAAAAATGAAGGATTTAACATTAAATACAAAGAGCATCACAACAGGCTTGCAGAAACAGGAACTCTATCGGGATTCACCTGGCGATTTTTGACATACTCCAGATATGAAGGAACATCTGGAAATCGGGCTTGCTCTTCAACTTCAGGAGAAGCTTTCTTCTGAAAGCATATTATATCCCCATCTTCAATCTGTAAAAATAAGTCAGCAAAGCAAATCTAAATCTGAGAAGATAAAAGCTTTCAGCAATTGAGCAGGGAAAACAGAAAGGACAAAAACCTGGCTAAATCGAAATGAAGCCTTTCTGTCTAGTCTTTCGCACATGACAGAAGGTTCAAATTTTATTTCCTGCAAGGGAAAAAGACCAAATTCTCATGTCATCTCGATCAATGGCATCAATAAGAACAATAAGTCCATCAATAACAGAGAGAGGCGACAATAACACACCTCAAAAAGTTCAATTTCTTGGTCAGGAGCAAATCCAGCCAATTCATTAAGTTTTGAAAGTATTTCAATTGGCTTACTAGTACCCTTCACAAAAAGCCTACCAACATAACTGGAAATACAAAATTGGAACAAATCTTCTTGTTAGACCTTGCCACAAGAATATATCTGCCATGTGGGCTCCTTTGAGAGCAAATAACTTACCGGAGCTCTTCTTTCTCAGGATCATAAAACTTAAAGAAAAGGAGTATATCATCTTTACTTTTGTCAGGTGGAGGACCAGGAATGAGATCCTGAAATATTAAACGAGTTAAAGGTAAAGAATAGTAGAATCTAAGGCGAAAAAACACCTGTCAACAAAGGGGAGTAATACATGGCAATTTGTAATCTATAAGAGAGTTAAGGAAGGTACCAGGCCACATTCCACTTCCAAAAATAATTTTAACTCGGCATTGTTGGTCTTGTTGGAAACTTCCCTTAACTGACCAACCTGCACTTGCAGATGATTGCCTTAGACAACAGTATACATCGTTCAAGAAAAGTAGAAAGGGAGGAATTAATTATTATAAAGAATCACAGGAGTAAATAAATCACAAGTGTTTTTGTTGGACGGCAGAAGAGATTAAGAGAATGTATGAACTAAAACATCATGCAAAGTACAAGAATACCTTCTAGAATTCATCAATTTAAAACATTAAATATATGATACTCAAATGTTGTAAGCACCAGAACTGAAAATCTCATTCACATACTCAAGCAAGTATACAAGACGACCAAAATATGAATGCGGCATCACATTAATTGTTTAACACATACCGCCATAACAAATACCAAAAAGACCAAGTATGGGAATGAGAAAGATATAAGGACTCACTGATTGTAGTTCCTCCTGCGGAGTTAATGGGCGATTGGGCCGGTAAGTGTGATTTTGCCGCTTTGCCCAAATCCAAAAACGCTGGAATTGAACTGGGATACCCAATTCTTTTGCAACCTCTTCCTGCAGCAATGGATTGTTTGGTCAAACACAAAGCAAGAGTATCCAAGAAACTGGAAGACCATTCAATCTACCAAAGATATGTACAGACACCGCATATAAAATTAGTAACTCATCGATTGTATACACCAGAAGGAAGGCCATCCTCAACAAAAAATAACTCCGCTTCCTGATTCAAATCCACAAATCACATTTACATCCTTGTTTTTTGAAGAAAGGTCATTAACAAGGGAAAAACAAAAGGTTCACAGGGGATTAAATTTGTTGGGAAGTGATGTATACCCGACACCGTTAAATAAGGAAGAGTGAAAAAAAAGAGAAAAGGAAAGAGGTAATTCCCAAGAAGAATGGAGCAAAAGAACTCAAGGATTTCAGGCCTATCAGCCAAGGACGGAGCCACCTTTGGCTCAGAGGGTTCATCTGAACCCCCTTCGGCGGAAAATTATACTTACTATTTATACATAGTTAAAAGTATTTTTTAAATGTATATAGTAGACGTTGAACCCCCTTCGGCTAGTTCGAATGTTTACTTCTGAACCCCCTTAGTGAAAATCCTGACTCCGCTAGTATCAGCTCATAGGCAGTGTTTACAAGATTATCTCCAACTTGTGACATAGACATTGAAGAAGGTGGAGGACAAATTGGTGAGCAACCAACAAATGGCTTTCATTCAAGGCAGGCAGACTATGAATGCAGCTCTTATTGCTAATGAGAGTGCAGATTCCAAACTGAATAGCAAGGAGCCTGGCCTTCTTTGTAAACTGGATATCCAAAAAGCTTGTGACCAAGTGAACTAGGGTTTCCTTATTAACATCCTAAGTAACATGTTTTGGTACCTAATCGATGAACTGGATTAGATTCTGCATCAGCAATGTCAAGTTTTCCATTCTCGTGAATGGAAGCCCAGAAGGTTTCTTTCCCTCATACGGAATTGAGGCAAGGTGACCCCTGTCACCTTTCTTGTTTATTATTGCTATGGAAGGACTTGACAATATGATGGATAGGACTGTGTTTAGTGGATTAATCAGGGGTTTCGAAGTGAAGAGCAGACAAGCAAACAGCATGGTCATCGCCCATTTGCTGTATGCTGATGATACTCTTGTTCTATGTGAGGCCAACAAGAAAATGTGCTAAACCTCAGGATAATTATGATCCTGTTTGAAGGTGTGTCAGGGCTTCAAGGCTTCAAGTGAACTGGGGAAAAAGAACGGGTTGTATCCTATGAATGTAGGGCCTGAATGCCAAGTTTTTTCTGAGATCCTGAGATGTGAGATAGGTTTTCTACCTACAAAGTATTTGGTTTGGCTTTGGGCTCTAAGAACAAAGCATCGAAAATATGGAATGAGGTTTTAGACAAATTTGAGGACGAACTCACCACCTGGAAAGCACAACACCTCTCCAAGGGCAAAACAATTTTAATCAACTATGAACTTGATGCTTTATCAACCTATGTTATATCACTATTTCCCATCCCTTCCAAGGCTGAGAAGAAGTTGGACAGCTTGAGGAGAAAGCTCTTGTGGCAGGGAAATACAGACAAGAAAGGCTATAACTTAGTGAGATGGAGTATTGTTATCAAGAGCAAAAGAGATGCGGGCATGGGCATCAAAAATTTGAAGTTGCAACAAATGCTTGCTGAGCAAGTGGGTATGGAGATATGCCATGGAAGAGAACAGTCTATGGAGGCAGGTCATCAACCAGAAATATGGAGAAGACAGCGACTGGTGCACTAAACCAGTCACCACACCCAATGGAGTAAACATCTGGAAGTCCATCACAGCTCAGTAGGAAGACTTTGCAAGAAATTTTGAGATCTCTCCTGGAAATGGTAGGAGAACTGCCTTCTGGTCTGACCTCTGGATTGGACAGATACCTTAAAAAAAAAGTTTCTCCTGATATTTACAAGAGCCTCAAGACCAGAGGCTACCAGCAGTGAAGTTAGGGATCTAAATGGTTGGAATCTCACTCTCAAAAGAGGACTCAATGACTGGGAAATGGATAGGTTGACTTCCTTTCTGCAAACTATAGGAGCAACGAGGATACCTCTGAAGTTGAGACACCATGATTTGAAAGTGCAGGGGTAAGAAAATTTACACTGTCAAGGACAAATGCTTATTTTGGAAATGAGGGTCAACGGGAGATAAATTGGCCCTGGAAGGCCGAAGTTCCTTACAAGTAAACTACTTTACTTGTCTAGTAGCTAGAAAATCCCGTCTCACTCATGAGAAACTTCGGAGAAGGGGATTGCATGTAAGCTCCAGATGCTACTTATGCAAAGCCACATGAAAACAACAGACATCTTTTCATCCACTGTGGTTATACGTCACAGTTGGCAGCTTTTTCTGACTCTTAACAAAACCTTAAATGGGTGATGCCTGGGAACACTTTTGAGCGATTGATTGCTAGGGACCAAGCAGGGAGCATTGTCAGGCAGAAGAAATGGTGAAGGGCTATTCCAGAGTGTATCTGATGCACCATTTGGAGGGAAAGGAATAGCACATTTTGAAGATAAGAGCAATTCAATCCAGAAAATTAAGATGAATTGTATTTTGAACTTACATTTTTGGTTTAAAGAATTTGTATAGAGGAGGCCGACTCCACACTAGACTTTTTAGAAGCCTTGTGAAATTACAGTGGCCAGCACTGCTGATGAATAAAATCTTACCATTATGAAAAAAAAAAAAAAAATCATTATCAGAATGATAGACTCTTAAAAAAAGGAACAAAAATCAAGCATCTGAAAGTCTAAAGTTACTGGGCGACATGCACCTGAGGCCCATAATCTCTTGCACTTTGGAAATCATCCCTTGCTCAGTTTTTTTTCAGAAGGTAACAGTATAAAATTAAAGTTTCCAGCACAAAGGCTATGCTGAAACCATAATAACAGAGCAAACGGTAAAGTCCGGAAAAAAAAGATCCTAGTAGAACTTACAGGGATTCAATGATATCTACTAAAGCCTCTACATCCTCCAGAAGTTCTTTACACCAGAAATAAAGTAACAACAAACCATTCATCTTAACTTCATGTGTAGGACTACATTCTCCTTCAAGCCCCCCACCCCCCACCCCACCCCACACACACACACACAAAAACCCTCAATGGATAAGAAGATGATTGATTGCCTCAGATTCCTTGCCACACAGAAAGCATCTGGAGCATAACGGCAAGCCCCTTTTCATCCCTTGCTCATTAGCTTCTCTTCTAGCCTCGAGGTACTTCATTTTTACTTGGGATAAAGTAACAATTGTATGACTCATTGAAAACCCCTGTATACAAAGGAATAGAGAATCCCAATAGTGCATACTAACCAGAATCGTGTTGGTGCGTTAAATGTACGGTAAACAAGAAGATCCTGTATTTTGCCCAAAAGACTTTTCAACCACTTCAGAAACTCTCCTTATCTCCAAATCGTCCGCTAGAACTAAGGGGATGCTCTGCTTCTCCCCTATACCTTTCGAATGCGCAACGGACTAGCAGCTCATTGACAGTAGCTGGCATTTTTGACCGGATGCCAGACAAATTTAAAGCAATCCGCCATAACATGTGTGCTACCTTGACAGTGCATAACCTCTTATCTACTAGGATTTTAGCCCAGGTCTGACTGATTAACTTCCTTCAACGCGGCTACTCCTTTCACGCAAAATGACTAGTACCACCTGCTATTTTGATGCATATCAATTATAAAAAGGACCTTCAACTCTCTCTCTCTCTCCCCCTCCCTCTCAATCTCATCTCCCCTCTGACTCCCTCCTCTAAATGAGTCTATACAAGTCTTTTACTGATGCTAACAAGTGAGATGATTAAATGTATTCTCGTACTTTTTACAAGTTGAGAAGATCATTTACATTATCTACACATTAAAGTCAGGAGTGACATAAGGGTTAAATCTAATTCAATCACAGGATGTGCTACTTGAGTCCAAACTAAGTAATAACAATTATAGAAAGTAAATAGTACCTTGAAAAGGTTAAAAGGCATCTGTTTCTGGATTCGAAAGCTACGAACTTTGTCATGATCAACAAGATCAAAATAAATCTCCTTACCAATCTGTTCTCTAAGATCCTCATCACGTGCAACCTACATACGAGTAGATTAGCATAGCATATTCAAGGAGAGAAACTTAATATCGGACACTCAAGCCATTTGAAATGACCTTGATGATAGTATAAAGGTGGGCTTGTGCTTTGTATCTTCTCTTGTCCTCCTTCTCTTCTTGTTCTTTCTTCAACCTTATCTAAAATGAAACAAAAAACTTTATCACGGCGAACTGAATATCAGGTGCAGAAAATCTATTTCTTGCGTGGAAATTTATTGAAAACATACCCTTAGGTGCTCCGCAATGTCCTTCTCACCGACATCACAGATTATTTTATCCTTGTCACTCTCACGTATATAAACAAGCATGTAAGCATTGGAGTATTTTGTAAACTTAAAGGGAGTGTTGTTAAAGCCAGGATTTGTCTGTGGCAACTGTAAAAGCAAAAGTAAGTAAGAATCAACACATGACACAGTAAGACACAATTGAGATGTGCTGTTAGAGACGTATACCTCCTCCTCTCCACCATACTGTTCCTCCAGAGCCCTCTTAAGGTCTTCTTTTGTCACCCGTTCATCATCAAACTTATACCTAACATAGAATCAAATAATCTCATTCAATCAGAGCTCAAATTACATCATCACATCAATTAACTTTATCTGTATGACAGTACAATAGGATGCACAATTTTTTCCTACTGCTCTGTGATCCTGCAGGAAATGTTTACAAGATAGAAACAGAGACGAAGAAAATGTTTCACAGAGAGTGCATACCATTGATCAGACAGTGTTGGCCTGATGAAAGCATAATAATGTCCACCATGCACACCACCGCTATGAACCAACACACTGCCATTAAGAAGAGCAAGGTGATACTCTTAGTATAAAGATAAAAGACAATGCCACCCTTCTAGATAAGCCAATGGCTTGAAACTAGCACACCACTAACAAAAAAAGGAAACAGTTTGGTTTATTAGGAATCTCATGATAGTATGTCCCAAAATATCAGAACATGAACAACACCCTCAAAGGCCAATCTAATAGATTAAAATGACAGTTTATTGATTCATTCTTTCAAACTTTCCAATATTCTTTTGAAATGGAAACTGCTGAGCTCTACACAAGCTAACCAACAGCACGCAGAAAGGTGACGTACATTGAAACTTCATTTTTTGGAAAAAAGAGAGTGAAGGGAGTATATAAGATTTAAAACTAAAAGAAAAAGTGAATCTTATCAATTACAAACAGATCCTAGTGGTATACATGGTTTATAAGAAGCAACAAATTAGCTCTTTAGTTTTTTAATAGACCTTTGGATTTATCAGCTCTTTAGACTTATGATAGGTTTTTGTTATCTTTGTATGAGCTGATATTCTCTTCTTTTGTAACTACGCATCTCCTTGATGCCTCTTTGATTTATGAAACACTTACTTCATCAAAAAAAAGAAGCAACAAAATACAAAAATAGATGTTTGTGAATTAAGCATAGTTGAGTTATGCCGAAGACTTCGCACCATATACTTGCCAACTAGAAAATGGGGCAACCATAGCAAAGGCATAGTTGGGATTTGAGGACTGGAAATTATTTGTAAAACGGGTTTGCTCCATGTTACATGGGTATTTTGGACCAGAACACATAGTAGGGGAAAACACAGCAGGTTCATAGGAAAGCTTTCTAGATCTTGCTTATGTTAACCAATGGGATTAAGGTAAGTAATAAATGCTTCAAGTATGAAAAATGCAAGCAGTTGGTGAATAACCTTGTCCATGTGACATAGAAAAAGACGTGTGAAATGTGTTATTTTTTAACAGAATGACTTAAGACCAAGATCAATCGTGAACGTCTATCCCCATTAAGAGGTTGAAAATCCGTAAAGAAGGAAGTTTTGGGATACAACTCACTGCTCACCTATGCATTATGCAGCATATATAAACAGAAAGAAATAGTTGATATTTTGACCCCCCAGGGCTTTGTCTAGAGGCAAGAGCCCACTGCATTATTCGTGGGTTAGGCTCACGTCGTTGGTTCGAATCCTGCTGCAGACAAAAGCCTGGTACTTAAGTGGAGAAGGTTAGAGGGCAGGCCCGTTATCCACCAAGTTCCAAACCGTACACCACTGATACTTGGAGCTTTCTCGGATATCAAAAAAGGGAGATATTTTAAGGGAGGTAAGAACAGTGTATAGCTTAAAGCACAGATGTTTGACAAACTTGTCCTATTTTCGCGAGATTATTAGTAGGATGCAAACTAATCGGAAAGATGCAACGATTCGTCCTGTGTGTCTCAGAGATGTAATTGAAAAGCTTACATAGAACCGACTTAGCTTGTGATTTAATGTGAATATAATAACGTTGCTAACCAAAGAAAAAGACAGGCTTATTTCATACTAAGCTGAGTAGACAAAGAAGTTCAAACAAAAACAAGTATTGGGATGCGTGCCAGTGTGTTTATCTGCACATACACAGAGAAAAGAAAGTTAAATTTACCTATGAAGTGTATAGAGATTCCGGACACTCCTATCTGCTTCAGGAGACAAATATTTTCCGTTCTCCCTATCAAGGTCCAGCTCTAGAGGAAATTCATAGCGGTCATTTATCTGCAACATAGGAGCAAAGATTGTCACAAGTGAGACCCTGGACACTACAATATGGGGTTGAATAAAACAATCCATAGAAATGTAGTTTAGAGGACCATCTAAACTAAATTTCTAAATATTTCATTGTAGAGAATGCTTTAACAATTAAAGCTACAGTTAATCATTTTCTGATGTTCAAAATTTAGATAGACAAATAAACATTGACAACAGCTGATCATAGCAGGACAGAGATTTGGGGGTCATGATGGTTGCTGATCGGTAACAAAGTTAATAGTCAGTAACAAGAAAAAAAATTTAAGAGACAATTCAACGTTTTATCAAATTGATGCAGAGGAGTCGCAATGAAGAATAAATCATGTCCCATGGTTTCTTTTCTTTGACGGAAAAGCTTTTATTAGAAAAGCCAAAAATTGTGTCCACATTCGACAAATAAAAAATTAGAAAAGCTTCAACTGAAAATATTCCAACTACCGAATAGTGCCTTAAATAAAATCCTATACAGTTTCACACTTCGAGAAAATCATGACCACAACTTTCCCACCTTGGTTTTTTCCCTTTATTTCTAGTTCTTTTCAACAGGTTCATTTTCAAGTTCCTTTTCTTTTCCCCACTATTTCGGATAATGTAGTAGAATATCGAAGCAATACACCTCTTTTGTTGAACATAAATGTTTGGACCCGCAAGCAAGGAACGACACTCACTCTACGATGGCCATGAAACAACTCAAAAGCTACGTGAACCAGTAGTGTCAAAAGGTATCCAATTCTTTTGCCAAAGGTAAATGCTTGAACCAAATATAGGATATAATGTGTTTTACAAAGGGAATATGCAACAAGAAAAAAAATAGTAGTAGAAATCATAATATAGCAAGCTGAGAAAGAAGAAACTGGTACTAACCTTAACCATAGTATCTCGCATGAAATCATACTCAAACCTCTTTAACTGAAGCTGGAGAACTGGAGGGAAGTCAATAAATAGTACACCCTTTTTTGCATCCTGAAATCAACACAGAAATCCAAATTCATTTTTTTAAGATGGAAGTGTTCTTTTCTAATTGAAATGGTCAGCAATCCAAATTCACAACAAAAGACAGAAAAAAAGACAACAAATAAGATGCAGTTGCTGGCTCAAGGAAGCCCTTTGTGACATTCTCTACTCTTTAGCTTTAAGTTCAAGTATCTTTAAATTCAACATGCTGGAAGGGCATTTCATGTATCTTCTAGCTACCTGCATAATGGCATAGCACCAACCTAGCCCCACCCCCCACAGAAAACAATTCCAAATAAGATGTTTGATGCTTACACTAATAGTACTTTATTATTCCATCAAACAATATGTCTCCCTTAGATTTAAACACACTAACCCTCAACCATTTGGAATTTTTAATGTACATCAGGGGAACGACCAGCACTCTCCGCCCCCGAGAAGATGGGAAACAAAAAAAGACAGAAGGAAGAATTAGGCTCCAAAATATGTGCCTATTCAGTCAAGACAATTAATATTCTACTTGCATTTTCACAAGAATATAGATTGTTTAACGTTTTAGAGAGCCACTAGTTAATAACAAACTCAAAATCTGATCTATTTGGATTCACACTAAGCTTCTAATTCCCATTGTTTTGTGTGACCATTTCAAATTATCATCATAAAAAAATCCTTCTAAAAAATAATTGAATTTCTTTTTTGATTCTTTACTGGTATAAGTGAGGACATGGAACCACAGCAAGCCCATCAATTTATTGTTAATTGATAAAAGTACTGAACCTGCAAACCATGTGCTTCAGCCTGGTACTTATTATCGCCTTCTAGGCGTTCGACTTCAACATACTTGTCAAAAGAAGCATAAACATCGCGGCAGCCTTTGACATCGAGCTGTAGATCTGCAGAAGTTTATACAAAAAATAAGTCCATGAGCAGGCATTAAGGATCCAAGGAGCGAACCTGATACATACCATAAAATGACTCTTTTCTCGTTGATTTGAAGTCCACATTAATACATTCTATGTAATTCATATGGTGCCCCTCAAATAACTTCTGAATTGTCCCTTCCACAACAGTGCCCTGGACAAAAGCAATCACTAGAAGGTCCAATAAGATCTTCAGAGTTTGCAATTAGTTATTTTATAAACATACCTTCATCTTGTCTTCAAGCTTTTCACACAACACTCTGTTTAGTTCTTGCACATCATGCTGCATGAATGAATCATATGTGTCCCATCCGAAAGATTTTGTCAATTCTTTTGTCGCCACGCTGGTATCACTATATTGGAGCTTATAAAATAAACTTTGCAGAGCCAATGGAATGCTCCCTGATGGCATGTCATTCTCTGTGGTTGGCATATGATACACAGCCTGGCAGGACCGAAACCAAAATTGAGGATATCACATTCTAGAATCAGTACAAAAGATATACTTACTAAAAAACTTGCATAAAAAAACTGAGAACATATTCTAACCTTTCTAAAATAGGGGATATGGTACAAGGTTTGTAGGAGAGAATTCATGTAACAAGTAGCTCCCTGATTCTTAAGCCCAACATAGCCTGTCTCTTTCTTCGAGTCATACGTCCAGTAATCAATTACCTTCCTTACAGCAACATCAGCTTCAATAACAACTTTATCATTTACAAGATATCCCTTATTAGGATCATAAAGTTCACTTAGAAGCATGAATGACGTGAAGCCCCAATCACTCTCTCTTTGGTTAAACTGGTGCTGCGTCTCTGCAACAAAAAGAAAATTCAAATCCATGCCAGGGTGAGACAAACTCATATCTTTCAACAGTAACCGGCATCTCAGGCTCCCTGGCCATTCAGTTCACGAACCTCACAATCAAAACAATTTTCTAACAAACTTGTAGAACACAAATCCAATACAAGTTTCAAAGGCCAAAGCAATTACTTAGATAGCATCGGAAACTCAAAAGTCTTTGAATTACAATTTTCAGTTTAAGAAGCCTCATTCTTTCTCTTTTTTTTTTAACAATCTTTTCTGGGGGGGATAAATCTCCCAGACTATTAACAGCAATCTTAAAATAGTTTAGGAAGCCTCATTCAGGAACTTGGAGCAGCCTGGGTAACGAAGTTGCAAATTTGTCTAATTCAATAAGCCAAAATATATTTCCACATGTTTATTGCAATAAATAGGTAAAGATTCACCATATGTTTGTCCCAGACTGGACAGAGAAACATTTAATTGATGTCTCTCTTCCATCTACCTCGGTGTCTGATTCTTGTGCTAGGCTGCTTGACCCTCTTTTCGCGAATAAATTAAGCTTCATAAAAATCTAGTCTAATGAAACTAAACCCTACAATTAGTTATTTATAGTAGCAACTTAAATTTATTACATAAATGGCACCTTTTGTAGCACTCCAAGGCCTTGATATCTTCTTGTGTGGGTGCTAGGCCTTATCGTTTTTAAAAGGTGAAAAAGGAGTTGGTTTTTATTTATGACAATAACAAGAGAAAATTTCAAATAGGCATGCAATTTACAAACATATAGAAACACAGATAATTAGTCAATATCAGGAAAGGTAAGACACTATATTATTTATTTATTTTCAAAAGTGAAACTGAGGGAGAAACGGAGAATATTCCTAGACATATGATATTACAACCAAGGAAAAAAATAAAAACTGACTTCCAAATAATCATACAGATGAAATTTGGATTCAAGCTTAAGCTACAAGGATACAGGACAAGTAAAATACCTTTTTTCACTGAATATTTGGGGTTTATTTGATTTACAACCGTTAAGCTGAACTGGGCATATCTGTTCCACCCATATGGCAATGTAGCTGAATCTGCCACATCTAAATACATTGACAAACACTCCACATTGTTTCCTTTTGGAAATATAAGCACTCTCCTACAAACCAATGCCAGCCATAGGACAATTATAACCCAAATTTTTAAAAAATATCAAAATTTAACCACCAATGTAAGTGAAATGCCATTTACCATTTATAACTACCAACAACAAAAGCCTCAGAATATAGTTTCTTCACAGATAACCGAGAGAAATCGTCAATTGTCCAGGTAAACCGAGAAGCCTGTGGCTCGTCCACGGCTTGGTTCTCCCCCGTAGTAGCATTCTCAGGAGGTGTCGCTGTTAATTAAATTCAAAATGATCACATCAAAATGTTACAACAAGATCCAAGCCAAACATAAGACTAATCAATTGCCAACCTAAACTCTTCTTAAACAGAGAGGAGACTGAAATAGTAACAACTGAAAGAGAAACAACCTTCCATTGGCTGAGGCCCTTCCACTAATGGCTGAGGACCTTCGACTAAGTCAGAATGTGGTACAAGCATCTCCTCGTCTTCCTGCTGCTGAATTGTTCCAAGAAAAAAAAAAGGATTTCAGAGATTGCTAAAATAAAGGCACTTGTCCCCATGTGAGCTCATCTGTCCCAACCTTGCTGGATAGTTTACCCAACACATATGCTTGTAGGCTTCATCAGGTTGGCCATAGATCATTCAAGATGTGGAAAAACTTGTAGCAACACCAATGTTATCAAATAGAATTAATAGCCTGTTTTGGCCAAGCTTTTGGGAGGTCAAAAGTGCTTAATTTTTTCAAGAAAGTGCTTTTTTAAAAAAAGTGAGGTGTTTGGCCATGTTTTGGGGAGAAAATAAGTGTTTTTAGGGAGTAGCAGAAGTTAAAAGCAGTAGTTTGTATACCTGTGGATATATAGACTACTATTACCATTCTCAAAAAAAAAAAAAAAAGGAAGTCAAAAGTAGTAGTTTTTCCCTAAAAGCATTTTTGAGAAAAATACGCTTAAAAGCACTTTTAAAAAGCTTGGTCAAACACTAATTGCTGCTGAAAAGTACTTCGTAAATTTATTGATCAAAAGCAAGTTGTTTCTCACCAAAAGTACTTTTTTGAAAAGCACTTTTAGAAAAAACTTATTTTAGAAGTTCGACCAAACAGGGTATAAATAAAAGACAGATGCCCAATCTAAGCTCATCTGCGCCAATTAAAGTGGGCAGTTTTACCATGGACCTATACTTGTGGGCTATAGCAAGTTGCCAAATGATTAGTTGAGGTGCACGCAAACTGCACTGGACACCATCATTAAAACAAAAAACCTAAATGGAAGAGACATGCACCAGTCTGAGCCTATTTGCATCAGTCCAGATGAGAAATTTATGGTGGATTACCTAGCAAATTAGTCAATGTGCCTGAACAAGCATATCTGTATTGCATCAAGCACTTTAGTGAAATAATTTTATCGCCAAACACGACAAATTTTCACTTTTTTCACTAGAGTGAAATAATTTTCCAGAAAAAAGTGAATTTTTTTAATGGCCAAACGGGTCCTTAATGTGGGTTACCTAGTAAATTAGTCAATGTGCCTGTAGAGGTAGCAAAATTAGCCCATGAAATCATAACCCGCCCAAGTTTGAGTTGATTATTGGCCCGCCCATTTATAAGCACAAGACATAATAGGTAGTAAAAAATGACATATAATAACATAAACAGGACTACCACAAAGTAATTCTACAATCGATCTATCTGAAACAACAAACACCACCAAAACTCTAAGAACAAGACACTACAAGCATGACACTGCGACTACTAACACATATAACTCAACAAAGCACTCTTCCTTACTAGCACCCAAGGTGTGGACTAGTGGTTCAATGAAGTTGGGTTGAGCACCATGAGGTGTCAGGTTCAATTCCCAACAGAGAGAAACACTAGGTGATTTCTTCCCATCTGTTCTAGCCTTGGTGGATAGAGTTAACTGGTACTTATTGCTGGTGGGAGGTGGCAGGTATCCCGTGGAATTAGTCGAGATGCACGCAAACTGGTCCAGACACCACGATTATCAAAAAAAAAAAAAAAACACTCCTCTCTACTAGCAAGACGCACTCCTTCCTACTAACCTTCTATCCTAACTCGTATCCTCAACACCTTCCTATCTAGGACAGTACATGCATCCAAAATACAAAATATATACTCCACATAGAAGCAAGTAAAAAAGCATGATCTAGTGACTAGTAAAACCCTAACCCTCTCCAATGAATCAAAAACACTAACTTTTTCACATCCATAACAACGCAACTCAATTTTTCGAAAAAATGAAGACAATTCAATCCCTAAAACCCTAACTCTCCGCAAATTAAAAACCGTATCCGATCACATCACAAATGCAAAGCACGTTCCGTAATTGCATCAATTAACGAATTTCACAAAAATTATTATACCTATAAAATACAAACATATAAAAGTGAAAAATTCAGAGAGGAAATGTATGAGAAGACGCACATCCAACGGTTGAGGATTCAGCATGGTCATGGTTGAGATTAAATAGTGACCGTCCGATCAAATGAATACCGGCGATGTGGGTGGGTGGTGGGGTAGGGTGGGTGGGATGGGGGTGGGGGTATATGAACAAGTGAGTTGAGAGGGGGTGCGTGGGTGGGTGGTAGAGAGAACGATGGGTTGCTGAAGTGAAGTGTTGTTTGGTTGGGTTTTCGATGGGAGGGAAGGACACGTTTGGGAATGATGGAAATGATAAGGGTAAATTAGGGATAAAGGGGAAATACTTTCTCCGTTCATTTTTAGTTGTCCACTTGAACTTTACACTTTACACGCTTCTTAAAAATTAGTTAACACCTATTATGAAAAGATTGGTATAGTGATTTTACCATATTATCCTTTGTTAATTAATGTTTAGTAGTAATAGGTATTGAAAAATAATTTGAATAATAAGTAATTAATGCTAAGAATAAATATAGAACAAAATAATTATCTTTTCTTAATACGTAAAAGTGATAAGTAAAAATAAAGATTCATTTGAGAAATAAGTGGCAGGTAATTTTGAACTGAGGGAGTAGGGGTACTTCCTTTTTTGCACTTTGACTTATCATGTTTCGCTATACAAGAATCAATTTGACTAATCATCTAAGTCAAATTGAATCAGATTAATTTAATCTTTTAAATTTAAATGTTCTAAAACTATACAAAAATTACTATATATCGTAATTATTGTTATATTAATGTGATTAGAAAATTCATCTCATAATATTGATCAAAGTTTATGTAATTTGACTTTCGAAAGTGAACTATGATTAGTAAAGTAAGCATATGGAGTAAGTGATAAATTATTTCTTAAATTTTTTTAAATGAACAAATAAAAGTAGATATTTACTTTTAATAATAGTGCAAAAGTAAAAGTGGACCGATGGAACTTGTCTGAACTTTGCATGCTATTTAAGAATAATAAACAATATGAGTATATCATAATATCTATATTAGTTAATGTATAATAAGATAAAGAATTAATTTTGAGGATAAAATAGGAAAAAGCTAATTGCCTTTATGATATATTAAGAAGTGGCAAGCAAATATGTAAATTTATTTTTAAAATATTGGACAAATAAAAGTGAACGAAACTACTCCCTCCGTTTCTATTTACATATCATTCTTACTATAAATAAATGTTTCTTAATACTTGTCATTTCACAAAATCAATGCATAATTAGCTATTTGTTTCCACTTTTATCCTTATTATATATATGAAGAGATAGTAATATAGTGCAAAAAAGAGAAACATTAAATAAAGATTAATAATAAATAAGTATAATTTAGTCAAATTTTCTTTTCGTTAATGCTTTTTTTTAGGAAATGTGTAACTTAAAAGGGTGATGAGCAAATAGGAACAGAGACAGTAGTTATTATGTTTATAGAATTTTTTTGCTAATGTCACTTGGCTGTGATAAAAAGAAAGAGTTGAGATGACATATGAAAAGCTGACACGTAGTAGGTCTACCTGGCGGCGGCTTAGGGATGACCGACAATTCACTATTTTTGTAATTTTCATGAAAAATAAGGTGGCGATTTGAATAAATTAAAAAGTGTGATTAATTTAATTTTATGTTTTAGAGTATTGTCTTTAGTTTCCAAAAGTTTCTTAAAAAAAAGTGTATTCATAGTGTATTGAGATTTCATTTGTTTTCATTACTATAAAGATGCTTGAATTTAAATACATATTTGAGTTTTTAAAATGTTAATTTAAATATAAATGCTGAATAATTATGACTATTTATTTTCAACATTTGAATATGTATAACTTATTTATTTATAAACATAATAAATATATAATTTAAATAAAAATTTGGTTAATTATTAAAAATATAATTTATTGAAATAATTATTATTTGATAAAAAAAATGAAACGCTTATATTCATGAGTGATAGTGGAAATGATTTGTAGCGATGGTGATGGCAATGGTTGGTGTTAGTGGCTAGTAATTGTGGTGATGATAATTGCGAATTTAGGGGTGTACATGACTGGGTTGGTTCGGGTTTTTAAAATACCAAATCAAATCATTTGCGTCGGTCTTTTAAATCTATAAACCAAATCAATAAAATATAAAATTTTCAACTTTGAGTTTTTTCAAATTTTTCGGTTTTCTCGGGGTTTTCGATTTTTTTTTTTAGTAAAATGTTCATACAAACATATAATTAACTCGTGCTTCAAATATTTTTTAGTTTTAGCAAGATAAAACTATCTTAGGTATTTCTAAAGATATACGCTAAATATTAAATAGAAAAATAAATTTAGGTTATGTATTTATGCAAAACTAAGAATAAATATTCAATATTATTGTCATTCCTAGTGTTTAATCGAATATTCTTGTTAGCATTAGTATTGATTTGGGCTTTATTTGAGTTATTAGTATCTATGGACTATGAAACTTATTGAATCATTCAAAATTCTAAGTTTAAACTTGAAATACTATGTTGAAAGGAAAAAACAATGAAAAAATTTTAAGAAATATTTATGAATTAAATCATACTAAATATTTTTATATATTAGATATTTTTAAAAATTGTACAAATGTAATATCGGGTTGGTTTGAGTTGTTTTGGCTATTTTTAGTTACATCCAAACCAAACCAATTATAGTCAGATTTTTTTTCAACACCAAACCACTAATCGATTTTTTTTTTGTTTGACTCGATTTGTGGTTTGGTGCGGTTTGCGATTTTGTTTTGTTCACCCCTGAATTGTGATGGTGGAGGTGATAGGTATTGAAGTGACTGACATGCTGGTGATAATCGATTGATACTAATAGTGATAGTTATGATGATGAAGTTGGTTGATATTAGTAGTTGGCGGTGTTGATATAGTGATGGTAATGGCAAAAAATATGTGTGGTGATATTTGACGGTAGTGCTAGTTGCAATAAAGGAGGATGCTAGTAATGAAGATTGGTCAAAGTGGTGGTCGTAGTTGATAATGATGGCAGAGGTTGTGTCAGTGGAAATAACTACAATGATAGTTGTGATAGTGACTGATAGTTGTAGTAGTTTTTAGTGGTGGTCGGTGATCATGATAGTAGAGGTGGTTGATGGTGGTGGTTGGCGACAACAGTAATGATTAACAATGGTAGTGGTAGTTGTGATGACAAAGGTGGCTAGTGGTGATGGGTAGTATTGTGGACAGAGTGTATCTTTCAGTGATATTAAGACCTCATTTGTTTGCACTCAATGGAGTTCTAAATCTAAATGGTTTAGACCTTGGTCCATTAAGGGGTCGTTTGGTACAAGGGATAAGGGATAATTATTATTTTAATTAATTTTAGGATGAGCTTATTCCATGTTTGGTTGGGATAAAATGCATGAGATAACTCATCCCGGATTCATAATCCCGAAATTATAGTGTTATTTTTATCCCATCCTGAGGGTGGATAACTAATCCTGAAATAGTTAATTTCGGAATAATTAAGCCCGAGATAACTAATTTCTCTACCAAACAATCCATAAGTGCATTGATTTTCATTAAGATTTAAGCACTTCTATAACAACCACAGAAGTGCCCAAAATTTTCCTTTTGTGTAATACTAAATCATTATAATGCTTCATTTTCCCTCAAAAAAAAATTCTTCATAATGTTGTACTACTAAATATGTAGTATCTCCTTAATGAAAAATAAATAAAGCATTCATACCTTTTGGCTATGGACAATGATCTTATTTGTTTGTATTTTAAGTATGTCTAAATTTGAATGGTTCATATCTTTGTTTGTATTTAATGAACGGAAAAGGGTCAGAAATACCCCTTAAGTATTGAAATTGGTTCAAAAATACCCTCCGTTAACCTATTGGGCCAAAAATACCCTTCTACCCACCTTTATGGCTCAAAAATACCCTTCCATCCACCTTTATGGCTCAAATATACCCTTATAACTAACGGTCCTTTTTTAAACCATAATTAAAACAATTATTTATTACGTGTCAGTTTTCTATTGGTTGCAAATTAAATTAATTAAAATGTTATTATTTTATAATCAAACCCAGACCCAACTAAAACTACCCGACCCAAACCAGACAAAACCGCCCCCAACCAATTAAATAAAGAGGCAAATCCATTTCTTCTAAACCTAATTTCATTCATATTTTACGTCTGTTGAAAGCTGGGTCTTCTTCTTCTTCAATTTTTAGGGTTCTTGAAAACTATTTCGTGTTCTAAACTCATTTTTCTTCTCACTGTGAATGAGACTTGCAAGTAAGTAGGTTGTTGCCAATGAGACATAGTTTTACCTCCCTAACTAGGGGTGGGCATTCGGTTCTTCGGTTCGGTTCGGTTCTTCGGTTTTCGATTTTGTAAAAGTGTGCACCGAAGAACCGTTACCCCTAAACCAAACTCCGAACCGAAGCACCGAACTACCGAAATAAAAACGAAAACCGAACCGAAGAACCTAAACCGAAGAAACGAACTAATTCGGTTCGGTACGTTTTTTTGGTTCTCCGATTTTTATGCCCACCCCTATCTCTAACGTATTTGCAGGCAGACACAGAAAGTAGAAAATTATTCACCTTTGAGGTATGGTGTAACTGATATAAACCAAAAAATTATGGGTCACCGTTATTTAATTGGTTGGGACGGGTTTTGTCGGGTAGTTTTAGTTGGGTCCAGATTTGGTTGTAAGATAATAACATTTTAATTAATTTAATTTGCAACCAATAAAAAGCTGACACGTAATAAATATTTTTTTTAATTATGGTTTAAAAAAGGGTTGTTAGTTGTAAAGGTATATTTGAGCCATAAGGTGGATGGAGGGGTATTTTTGGCCCAATAGTTAAACGGGGGGTATTTTTGAACCAATTTCAATACTTGAAGGGTATTTTTGGCCCTTTCCGTTTTTTTAATTATGGTTTAAAAAAGGACCGTTAGTTATAAGGGTATATTTGAGCCATAAAGGTGGATGGAAGGGTATTTTTGAGCCATAAAGGTGGGTAGAAGGGTATTTTTGGCCCAATAGGTTAACGGAGGGTATTTTTGAACCAATTTCAATACTTAAGGGGTATTTCTGACCCTTTTCCCTTTAATGAATATCTAAATTCGAATAATTCAGATCTTATATCATTAAATGTATTTATTTAAATTAAAATTTAAGTATTTATTTAATCTAAATATATTTTAATCATTAAAATCTTGAACAGAGTCCTAATATTCTTAATATGTAGAATTTTTTAGTGAATACCACCGCTATGTCCATAACCACTAGCCACCACCACCACACCTCTGTCATCACCATCATCACAACTATTAATGTCAACTGTCATTGTCGTCACCAACCACCAACCAAATCATAACTACCACCAGCAATGACCACCGTTGTCAATCAATATTGTTAGTCGCTACTACACCTACCATCTCAATCATTATAGTTATATCAACTGTCATCCTCACTATCATCACCATCGCAATCATGCCACTACTAATACTGCGCTTAATCCCTACTATCAACCATCTCCATCATCCTAACTAGCACCATTGTCAACAACCACATATTCTTCGGTCACCAACACCAACACTGCTAACTACTAACATCACCTAACTCCACTATCACTGCTACCACTAACAACACTATCATCAAGTCAGTCATTACAACATCAACCACCTTTACCATCACCATCATTACTACCCACTAGCACCAACCACCACCATTACAAACTACCTCAACCGTCACTAGCTAACATAAATATTTTATTTTTATCAAATAATGATTTTATGTTAGTATATTTATATTTTTCTAATACTTAATTACTTTTTATTTGCATCATTATTATGTTTAAAAATAAATAAATTACGCACAGTCAAATATTAAAAAAACAAATTAATTAACTATTTGGTATTCAAATTTAGAGATAATCTTTTTTATCATTCATACATACATTCAAATTCGGATATCTTAATCTTAATACAAACAAATGAAGTTATAACATTATCCTAACCTCCAAACTTTCTTCATATTTTCAATATAATCAGTTAGACATCATCAAAGATTCAATCAAAATAATCATAGTATTTAATTATTAGTTCAACATTAAAAATATAATGAAAAGAAACTTAGGGAAAACATGGCCCTCACTAGGTAAAGATTTTGTCTATCAAGATCTCCAGCAGCATATGGAAAAACTCCTTAGTTAAAGAAGTAGTCAAATGCCATTTGAGGATTTTGTTTTGCTTCGTATTAAAACAATCACTTGTTTTAGTGGAAAGCATGTAGTCGAGAGTATTTTTAAGCACCAATATAGATTATCGGATTGAGATTTCTTCGTATTTAATTAGAGATCTCGAATTCGAGTATCTAAGAATGAAAATAATCCCCAAAAAAGTGCAAGCTAAATAATTGGAGTTGATTAATTGCCTCTTGCTTATATTTAAGTACTTAATAATTCACTTTTTTAGTACTTGAAAGGTACGAAGTAATTATAAAATTAATTAAAATATGAATTACAAACATGATGTTATTTCGTGTTTAATTGAACAAGAAAATTGCGGATTGGAGAAAAAAAGAATTGAGTTAATTGTATTCCAGCTCTTCAATAAGGAGGAAAAATTATACTTTATTGAAAAATATATTATTAATAAATTAGCATTGTCCAAAATATTAATCATTCATTGCAATCTCATAATTCATATAACGAATAGAAAAAGAGAAATAATTATTTAACTAAGAAACATCTCATTTTGATTTGAATATTAAGTGTGCCACATATTTTAGCCTTTCAATACAGATAACACACACAAAAAATAATATAAACACAACAGAAATACGTCAACAATATAATAATATCAACCACAAATAAAAAACATTCATTCTTATTAAAATTCAATTAGATGAAGTAATTAAGAGCATATACTATTCACTACTTTAAATTTTTAATTTTTTCCCCAAACATTACCTAAATTCTTAGATTGTATAAACACATATACATTACACTACTCTGTATCATTCTAGTTTTATCTAATATCTAGTGCTTAAATATTATTCAAACATCAACACACGGTTTCAGTTATTACTCTCCGAAGAAAACTCTCAACCAAAATTTCCCTTAGTGAAATTCCAAAATTCACCCCTTTTCTTTTCCTCTCTAAATCATCCCACATTTTCTTTTGCACAAAAAAGAACTAGAGAGAAAAAAAAAGAATAGAAAAATATATCATCAAATAACAATATACAAATTTCACAAATTGATTTTTTTATTTTATTTTATAATAAGGGTTTTCGAGTTCTCTTTTTTTTCTCTCTCCCACGTTTGATTTTCCTTTCCCTCTATCCCTCCCCTCTTTTATTTTTCTCTATCTCTGTATTAATTTATTTTTTTTAATTTCCCTCGCTTTTCTCGATATATACAATTCTCCGGGAAGCTGGAAAACTATAATTTCCATTTTTTCCGGTAGAAAATTGACCTCCATTTCTCAGCTGATTTTCAGGTACATTAATTTTTATGATTGCTTTTTTGTCATTTTTTCCCCAGATAACGTGGTGTACGCGCTAGCTTGCGACACTAATTGAGTAACATGTTTTAGTCGAGAAGAAATCACGTTTTTTTGTCTCTATTGGAATTTGAACGTGAGACCGAAATACGTGTTACCTCCCACCAACAACATGCATTAGGCTAGGTTATATGTGAAGAAATCACGTGTTTTACCGTTTCGGTTGGGATTTGAACCTGAGACGTCGTGGTGCATTTATTTTTTAAAATCGTTTTATATATGCATGTTTATTATGCAAATGGATATATTGTTCGTATATGTGTATCGATTTGTATGGGGAATATTAGTAGCTCAGTTGGTTGGCTGGTTACCTGAACTTTTACCTTGGTCGTGAGTTTTTAATTCTCTACATTGTAATCTCCTTCCCCAATTTTGTTTGTTAAGGCTAGGATAGATGAGAAGAAATCACGTCGTGGTGCCTTTTTTTTAATCGTTTTATATATGCATGTTTATTATGTAATGTATATTTTTTTTTCCGTATATGGCATTGATTTGCATTTGGTGATTTGGTTTTGTCGTTTGGTTTGTCATATAAGGAAAATTGATCTCGACAATAAATATGTAGACTTTTTCCCTTTTTTTGGATTGTTTGAATAAAATGTGACCTCGATTTCTATTATTATTTGATGCTTCTGGTACTTCGATTATCTTATTTTGTAGTTTCTGTTCAGATTGCTTTGTCATGACTTTTTCATTTTTGTTATTGCCCTTTCATCGAGCCGAGGGTCTATCTGAAACAGCCTCTCTCTACCTCCATGGTAGGGGGTAAGGTCGTACACCTATCCTCCCCAGACCCTACTTTGTGGGATTACACTGGGTATGTTGTTGTTGTATAGAATAAAATGTGAAAAAAGTACGGATATCAACGTTGCTAGGCTAAATCTAATCTTTGCCTTGGTATTGCACATAGCAATCCATGTTCTCCCTCTCTCTGTACCAAAATAGTTGTCAAGGTTCGCTTCTCGAGAGTCAATATGGTCAATTTTTCGAAGCTAAATTAGATTAGATTAATTTAATATTTTAAAATTAACATTTAGATATTAAAAACTATACGAAAAATACCATAAGTTACAATTTTTCTATATTGAAACACAAAAAAGGCAGCCCGGTGCACTAAAGCTCCCACTATGCACGGGGAAGGGCCGAACCACAAGTTCAATATTGTTGATGTTCAGCTATTTCTTTTTTTCTTTTGGAGTACAACAATGTGAACCTAACTCTAGGGTATTGTGCCTAGGCTTGGAATTGAAAAAATGTGGGTGTTTTTGCAGGAACTTGTATTCTGTGTTGCAACTGGGGAAGGAGGAATTCATCCTATGTGAAGCCGAGGGGTATACATATATATACATTAACATTTTATCGAAGAGGGAGGGATTGAGAGCTTGTTGTACAGGATTAATCGCCTTTTGGTTTGTGAAATTTCTGTCTTTTTTTCTAATTCCATTCGAGGAATCAATTTGTGAATTGAGGCTCGACGATTGATTGGATGTGCATTAGAATATGGATTCTCAAAATTCGGCCCCAACGACCAGTCAGGTCAACTGTTGTGATTGTGGGTGCAGCAGTTGTTCTACAATGAACAGGTCCTATTCAGGGACTTGGCTCCGGTCTGTGAAGCGAAAATTTGATGAATATGACGGGAATATGTTTATGATCCCTGGCCTTGTCTTACCTCTAAATGCTCGTATTGAAATTGAAAATGAATGTACAGCACTTAGGGAAATGGTAAGTAAGCAACAACACACAATTCAGGATTTAAGTGCTGAGTTGGAGGAAGAACGAAATGCGTCTTCCTCAGCGGCGAACGAGGCCATGTCCATGATTTTGAGGTTGCAAGGAGAAAAAGCAGAGGTTCAGATGGAATTTAAACAATTCAAGAGGTACACTGAGGAGAAAACAGCGCATGATCAGCAGGAAATTATGGCGTTGGAGGATATATTGTACAAGAGGGAGCAATCAATTCAATCATTGACTTGTGAGGTGCAAATGTATAAGCATAGGATGATGAGTTATGGGCTAACAGAATCTGAGGCTGATGGTGATGGTGAGACGGAAAAGGGCCGTATTACTCGGAACAATAGTATGTCTGAGACTATCAATGGGCAATTCGAAGTTCCTCCATTTGATTACCCTCCGTTGAAATGCACTATTAATGAGAATCAAGTATACACAGAGTTTGACAATGATGTTGTTGATGTTGAGAAATATGCATTTGAAGAGACCCCACGTTCATGCGACCAATTGCGCGATTTGGAACATAGGATCAATCAGTTGGAGAGGACACCAAGAAGCACCGATGGGGATCTTTTCAAGAACAACATACTTGAAAAAGTGATAGTTGGTCATTCCCCAAGGAGGAATAGACATCTTAGAAAGTTTTCAACTGATAGCGTAGGATCTCCCTTCATTACAAATAAGGAAATTAACTCTGATTTCATCTCAGATTCTCCAAGGTTTGGTGGAAGTATTAGAAAAGCAGAATATTCACAAACAGAAGAGCGTTCAAACTTGAGGAAGGTGGATAATTCTTCAGAAATTGGAGATGACATGAGTGACCGAGTTTACACAATTGATTCTGTACATCAGAGGGCTGGATATAATGGTGTGTCAGATCTCAAGGCTTCAGACGGAATGGTTGACGACTATACCCCTAGGGATTCATTGAATAATACAGATTTTGGAGATCCAGAGGTCACAAAGTTGTACTTTAGGCTCCAGGCACTTGAGGCTGACCGGGAATCAATGAGACAGGCTATGATTGCTATGCGTACTGATAAAGCACAGGTGATATTGCTCAAGGAGATTGCTCAGCAATTATGCAAAGAGATGTCCCCGGCCGTGAGAAAACCTGCGAAGAAGCCATCTTTAATTGGGAGCTTTTCATTCATGTCTGTATTCAAGGTATGGTATTAATCTGTGTTAAGTTTACAGTTTGCAGTAACTTCATTTTCTCAGTTACGATGACACCTATGGTCGTTGTCCAACATGAAAACACAAATTCTGGGTTAGTGGCTCATTGCAAGGACATTTAGTAGCAATTTTGTGACTGCAAACGTATGCTCCCTCCATTTCAATTTATCGGTCTTAGTTTGGCTGGGCACGAAGTATAAGAAAATAAAGAAGACTATTGAATCTTGTGGTGTTAAACCAAAGATGTGTGCTATGTACCAAAATACCCTTTGAATCTTGTGGTCTTAAATATGCCATGTAGGATGTTGGGTGTAAAGAGTTACTAAATATTAAAAGTGACATTCTTTTTGAAACAGACTAATAAGGAAAGTAAGACAAACTGAAACGGAGGGAGTATCTGATTCAATTTAATTGACTCTGTTAATTTATTGGCCCACTCATGTCAATGACTAGTAACGTTTATAGGGCTTAATTCAACTTGATTAGACTCGATTCTATGATTGAATAGCAGAAATACTAGTTGCTTTGTTTGATACTAATCTTAGCAAATATTATTTTACTGTACCAGAACTTAAGGCTTACTGGTCAGAAATGTGCTGGACCTGCCTTTTTTTAACCTTACTCATTTTCCTAACTTTTAACTGCACTGTCGCAAACTTTAGTTACAGTCCCTTAGGTGTGACATTTTTCCACATTCCACCCTATGTCTGATTTTTGGTTCTATTTTGTGAATATTGTCTATCTTGAACTTATTTTACAACTACATGATCCTATGTAAATGTTTCGGCATGTGTCGTTTAAGGTTTTTTTGGGTAATTGTACAATATGTTAGAAAGGTTAATACATAAAGGTTAATACATAGAACACTCTTTTGTCACTGTGCTACTCAATTTTATGTGCTTGAGTACTTGTTGCAACTATCCAAAAACAAAAATGTTTGAGTTCTTTTGAGTGCTTTATTTCATGCAAGATGGTGATTCATTTCGGCATTCTGAAAATAGTGTAGTAAGATAAACCATTTAGAACTTAGGATGGTGGATAGAACAATGTCTGCTGAGCATGGAACAAGAGAAACCTCCGGTCACCTAAAAAGGAAAAACTGAGAATGAATTGGGTTGTGTCTCTCTCTGAAACCTCTACTAGACCTTGAGTAGCTTTTGTGGTCATTGTCTTTTTCTTCTTGGATCAATTATGGGTGAGGTTTGGTGTGGCTCGGAGCAATTTATGTTTAAAATGTTTCAATAAGTTATATCTGAGTAAACTTAATTTTCAACCAAGTCACCAGATAATATCATATTGATTAGCGTCTTGGGCTTATGTCTAATTAAGAAATCCATTCTCAGAATGGGAAGAGCTGTTGCTAACCCATGTAATCCCAAAGTTTTAGCAGAATCACATTTCAAATGGTAAGTAGACAGAGGCTATTTTGTAATGTCATTATGACATCACTTAGATCTTGATGCATTTTCACAGGCATCTTCCTTTATAGCATGGACAGTTGACACAAAGCTCTCTTCTTTAGTCACTTTGGATGGGCAACTTGGACTCTAAACAAATGTGCTAGGACTAATTCTTTTTTTCTGTGAGGAGAAGGGGTTCTAGGGACAAAAAAGTACAAATACAATTTGAATTTTCTTCTATTATATTGATGACACTAAAAGTGAACAAGGTAGACCTAAAATCATGTAGTTAAGTTGTCCCAAAAACCTACAATCTCTAGAATCAGTGCGGACCTAGCTTAAAATAGACACCATATGTATATCGGGTAATAAATAGCAAACCAATTTGCTTTATTTTGACATCAAAATTTCTCACTCTTGTCTTACTCCGTCCTCCCACTCCCACCATTTCTTATTTGGCCCTCCTGCATCTGAGTCGTTGTCTGATTTATATATAAGCTGATTTATTTGTATTCTTTCTTATTCAGTCGATCGTATGCTTTGTTTTATGGAGAAGAAAAGCACGCAGATGCAAGTGAGTTGATAATTGCACTTTGGTTTCTTATCAATAAATTATTTCTATACGCATCAACTTCTTACTATTCTCTTACCCTAGAAAAAAGCAACAACCTATTTCCCTTTCTGTCTCCTTGAGTTTAGTTGTTTGTTTGTGCAAGTTCTAACATTCAATTAAATCTTGAAACTTGTTTAGGTACACGTTTGGATCGTCGGCTAACAATGCAGGCTTGCTAATGCTTTTAGACAAGGGACCTCGCGTGGGGCAGTGGAGATGTCTGATGAGCACGCAGGTGTAAAACCAGCTCCTAGTAATCCACATCGATTACTGAAAACTGTATCATAATCGTCAGTACGTAATGGATTGTAGTCAGATTGATTGCTTTTTCATATTACTTTCTTTCTCTCTCTTGTATTCCTTGCTGCTGCAAATTGTGGGTTCACTCTGCACTGTGTTCTTCTGCTTGATTCTTGGAAGTGTAACAACATTTGGCTGAACCAGTGTCATTGAAAATATAGATGTTCCGCTGCCTGTTTGGAACTTGTGAATAATTGTGATCATATATGGCTTGTTTGGATTCTGCTCAAGGTTTTCTTTTTCTTTTTCCTGTATATTACAATTTGTGAATGATTCTTTTTTTTGATCTTTTTACTTTTTTCTTTTGTCAATCAGATATTAGTGCTTATTGCACTTTTGTATTCTTTGTCTAAGAACTTCTTACTCAAGACTTTTAGTCCAAGAAGGTTCATAAAGCCTAGCCAAGTGAATGTAAATTCTTGGAATTTCACTTTGCAAAATGCACTCATGTCTTTACTTTCAAGTTAATGTTCTATTTCCTTTTCCTTTTCCTAGACATTGTAGTACAAATTGCAGCTACAAACTAATAGTACTAGTCTGTTTGACCAAGCTTCGCCGAGGCCAAAAGTGCTTCAAGGGCAGGGCCGGCTCAATGGCGTTGCTTTCGGCCCAACACATTGAAGGCTCCAAAATAATAATTACTCCTATGTATTACTCCATTTTATTTAACTCTTTCCATTTTAAATTATTAATTGTGCTTTTCTTTTACACCTCAAACTATCTTACTTTTATTTATGTCTTAAGATATAATATCTATTCATTGAATATTTACTTATTTGTGCATATCCATAGATCAAAAAATACTTCTTTTGTCTCTTTAGTATATGAATATTAGTATGTTATGAAATAAGTTTAAAGCTTCTTTTTATGGTTCGGCTTTAGGCCACCGTTTTCATGAGTCCGGAGCCTAAAGAGCAATTTTCTTAATCTAAAATTCCGAATGGGCAATGGAAAACTGAAATGCCAAAGGGGCAAAGGCGGGCAAGGCATCCCGCCTTATTTTTAACCATTTAACGGTGTCAGTTAAATGGTTAAAGGTAAGGCGGGATGCCCTGCCCGCCTTGTAAGGCGGTATCAGTCACCCGCCTTGTTTGACCATAAATATTCTGGAATACGTTTTTACAATATTTGGATTTTTGAAAAACAACACAAGAAGTGTTTTCACTATTTTTGAATTCACTTTTAGCACTGTGTAATTTATTTCTTTTTCAAAAAATCTAAATTTTTTATTTTCATAAAATAACCAACTTTCATAAAACTCTAAAAAAAAGTTAAATTTATTTTCACTTTTTATATTTTAACTTCAAAACTACCCAATTTCAAAGATAATATGGTCAAACACAACTTCAACTCTATTTTTAACTTAAAAAATACCAAATAAAGTGAATGTGTTTTTGGTTTTTATGGTCAAACGAGCCCTTAGTCTTGCGGAGTATTAACTTTCATCAAATTTGATAGTTGCAACATTATTGCAAGCATTTAAATCATTTGTGCTTGCAAAACATTAAAATAAAGGGTTGCATAGTGACTAGATGTAATAAAGTAAGATTCTTGCAATTCCTTATAAATAGTTGGTGTGTGTAGTGACTAGTTGTACTCAAATATTTTTCTTCATTTAAAAAAGAAGTCTTAAAATGTGGAAGACTTACAAGGTGGGTGACTGATACCGCCTTACAAGGCGGACAAGGCATCCCGCCTTACCTTTAACCATTTAACTGACACCGTTAAATGATTAAAGATAAGGCGGGATGCCTTGCCCGTCTTTGCTCCTTTGGTATTTTTCAGTTACCCATTATCCATTCGAAATTTTGAATAAAAAAAATTGCCCTTTAGGCTCCGAACTCCCATTTTCATTGAGTCGCCCCTGTTCAAGGATCTTCACTCTTTAGCACCTACTATATATATTTCATGCCAATTAGTCAAGGTCTTGGAACAAATAGAACTAGGGACGGTCTCAATATACTACATCTATCACTAACAAGTTAATTTTTTTAATTCACCTCGATTCGTTAGGCTTTTTCTTTAATTAAAGGATCCCCCTCATTTGATGGGACGGGAAGAGAAATTTTCAATTTTGAGTGCAAAATTATCAATTTCTAGACGAACATCCAGCATGTGTGATGAAATAAGACTACGATGTGTCAATGAATTGCTCCTGCTAGAGCAAATATTCATAAGCAAAGGGTTGTAGCGATACCAAATGGCGTTACTAAGCATGTAAAAGATGAGGCATAATACGTAAACAAATACACAAAATTGGCCTTATGTGATAAGTAGACATATTCTAACTTTGAAAGTACATATTTAAACACCTCAACTTGATTTAAATTGACAACTAAACTCTCCAATTCGGCCTCTTTATATTTTGTGAACATTCAATGAATGCTACGTGAGACATAAACTTTGAAGGTGTTTAGATATCATTTTGTAAGTTGGAGTGTTCAACTTACACAATAAAAACAAGTTGAATTTTCTAGATGTACACTTTCAAAGTTGAAATATTTACTTGTTAATTAAGGTCAAATTTGAGCATTTGCTTATGTATTATACCAAAAAAATAAACATAAAGAAAAAAGGGGGAAAAAAAACAAACAAAACAATTCTGGATGCATGAAAGCATTGTACGTTCTGGTAAAAGTGTTGTACATTCTAAACCAGGCAGAAAAAGCCTCTTTCTTGCAAAACTACAAATAACACTCCTAGTACATACACAACCTCAACTCCTTGGCGGCTCAAAAACATACATCAACAATGTTGAGTTCCAAAACCTTAATATTCAAGAACCAAAAACGAAAGAAAAAATATGTCAAGAAAAAAAAATCCAAGAAAATTTCTGTTACTACAGAAAAAAGTGTTACCAAACAATACCAAATAGCACCAGAACAAGAACAACAACAAGAAGAAGATGAGGGGTTCAGTTTAAAAGCTTCAGATTCCCATGGAGTTCAACCACTTGGGAATCTTTATTGCAACCCATCATTTCATAATTCAAGAAACACTGGTTTAGGTAATCTTCAGACTTTGACAGATGAGCTTGTTCTTGATATTTTAGGCTTTTTAGAAGGTACCCATTTAGGTATTTTGTCAGTTGTAAGCAAAAGTTTCTATATTTTCTGTAATCATGAACCCCTTTGGAGGAATCTTGTATTGGAGACTTGTAAAGGTGGGTTCTTTTTTAAAGGGTCTTGGAAGTCTACTTTTGTTGGTGGTGGATATAGGTCTTGTGGTGTTAAAGTTAGAGACTTTTATTCTGATTACTTATTTCAGAGTTGGTTATGTGCTAATCTTGAAATGAAATCTGAGTGGTTGGAAAGGGATAATGTAGTTAGGAGAAAAGGGATTTCTGTTGATGAGTTTGTGATGAACTTTGAGGAACCGAATAAGCCGGTTTTGTTAGAAGGGTGTTTGGAGAATTGGCCTGCATTGGAGAAATGGAATAGGGAGTATTTGATTGAGAAATGTGGGGATGTGAAGTTTGCGGTAGGGCCAGTGGAAATGAAGCTTGAGGACTATTTTAGGTATGCTGATCAAGTGAGGGAAGAAAGGCCGCTGTATCTCTTTGATCCAAAGTTTGCGGAGAAAGTTCCTCAATTAGGAAAGGATTATGATGTCCCGATTTATTTCAATGAGGATTTGTTTAGTGTTTTGGGTAATGAGAGGCCAGATTATAGGTGGATTATAATTGGACCTGCGGGGTCTGGCTCGTCATTCCACATTGATCCAAATTCTACTTCAGCTTGGAATGCGGTAATCCAAGGATCCAAGAAATGGATATTATTTCCCCCTGATGTGGTGCCACCGGGGGTTCATCCAAGTCCTGATGGTGCAGAAGTAGCAAGTCCTGTTTCAATTATGGAATGGTTCATGAACTTTTATAATGCAACCAAGAGTTGGAAAAAGAGACCTATTGAGTGTGTCTGCAAGGTGGGTGAAGTTATCTTTGTACCTAATGGATGGTGGCATTTGGTCATCAATTTGGAGGATTCAATTGCCATTACCCAGAACTTTGTTAGCAGGTATGCTACTTTTGTCTCCTATATTTAAGGGGCCGCATCCATTAGGCAAGTTTAAGGGGCCTTAGTTTAGGTGTCTAAATGAAAAAAAATCCGGCAAGTTTAAGGGGCCGCATAGGCATTCAGCCATAAAACTATCATATGAGAGGAAAGGTTTATAGTGTTTTTATATCGTGCAGGAGGGTGTTGTTGGAGAATGTAACATAAAGGTCTTTCTTGAGTAAACTTTACTCTGAGTAGTACTTTTTCCTTTTGTGACCTCACTCTCTTGTCAAGCTTTGGGAAGTGATGGAGAAAGAAAACCCTGATATGATGGAAGAGATGATCATGCTGGTTATTGCCAATGAAAATCTGAAACACTAAACATGGAATGTATATGCCAGTAGCTGGAAGCATGCATACTAGAGAATGTCTAAAAGAATGAGATAACTACTTGATCTGTTTGTTTGGGATAGTTCTTTTAAAAACTCATTTTTCTCTCACCTACAATCATGGCTTCAAAAGATTTTATGGAGACTCTATATGATGATAAAAATTCTTTAAGCTACATGGAAATTATGGTGTCCTTGTTTTACATCTAATTTTGGCATGTGACATTTTTTTAACTGATAAATCACCTAAACAAGCAAACTTTAGTGAGTTAATGAGCTACGGGACACATTTTTGTAGTATGGGATTGAATGTTCGTTATGGGCTTCGTTTTCAATGTTCTATTCTTTCTTCCCTTTCTTCTAATCGTTACATCCCAGCCAGGATTAATTCAGTTAAACCACGATAACCTTACCAGTTGAAGCTCTGTATCAAACACAGATATGCATAATCATGCTTAACTGAATTTTGCTTTATTTCATAGTGGAAGAATTCTTGTTGTTAATGCCTATCTGCAAGATAAAGTTGTATCATAATTATGTAGTTTTTGCTGTGCTATGGATCAGACGATATCTTCCCTAGACATGTAACATGATCTCTTTTGTAGCTAGTACTTTCTGTAGTTTGCATCTTCTTGATGCTTTTTTTATTACAACTACTTCATCTTAAAAAGAAAATCTTTCCGAGACATGTAAAGGTAGGTATTTCTTGAATGCACTTAGTTTGAAGTTAGCATGAGAATTTTTCAGGGCAACTCTCTCGGGCCAATATCTATTTTATGGGTATTTTTCAACTGTCATTTCGTTTTGCAGGAGGAATTTACTGAATGTTTTAGAGTTTCTAAAAAGGCCAAATGCTTGCACTCTTGTGTCTGGAACAAGCGACAGAGTCAATTTGCATGACAAATTTAAGAATGCCATTGAAGCATATCTTCCCGGTACTATTGATGAGTTGACTCTGAAAGCCGAGGAGAAAAAAGCCCAGCAGAACAAACCTACCTTCTGGGAGTCGGTCACTGATTCAAAAGCAGGCGCTTTCAGATTTTCTTTTTGATGAAAGGACGGTGATGAAATCTTCAGCAGTTAGTCCCGAGGCGGTGGACTTTTACCAATCTTCCAAACAGATGAGCTGCAAGAATGAAATTTATTTTTTGTTTACATGACAAGAGGGATTATTAAGGTCGTTATTGACATTTTATTCATTGATCTTGTATTTTCAAGGAGGAATCAAAAGTCTAGACAATTTTTGGCATCAATTATTCATCTTTCACTGTTGTTATCTCTGTTCCATTGCTGTATCAACAACATTGGCCCATAAATGAGCTATCTCCAATAGAGTAAGGAAAGTGGCTTGGCATCAATGTAGATAGTATGCTCCCCCCCTCGTCCGTGTGTCTACGGACATAACAGTGGTTTCTGTGCACCTCAACTATTTTATCTGACCTACCACCTCTCATGTACTGATTAACTGTATCCACCATGACTTTGGCACATGGAAAGAAATCACCTGAATGTCTGTCTCGTGTGGCGTTTTGAACCCCGGTCTCACATGATTTTCACCCATTTCACTGATTGCTGGACACCTCTGGGTGCTAAGCTGGAAGACTACCTTAGAATGTGCACCTTAGCAGTAAATGTGTCCCTAACCCTTCATAGTCTGTAGGAAGGTTGGTAAGAGGGGCTATATATTGAGTTCATATTATGTCTGAAGGTGCTAAGAATGTAAGTTGCATCAGTTTACAACATGTTATTCTTAAACTATGTCATTAATACTTAAACTGACTCAAATGACAACAGCAAATACTGAATATCTACAACACCTAAACATAAAAAACATTATTCCACAAATATCTTTCATTTGTTTATCAACATCAATGTACTACTACTCGTTATCTCCATGGACGGAGCTTGATATCCCCTTTTCTAGAAAATTTATATTTTGCAAAATGAGCAGACTCCATTATATCTAAACTGTTGAATTCCTAAATCCAACTCCATCTTAATGAAGAAACGAACAAGCAAAAGTACCTGTGAACTCGAATAACCTTGTGGCATATCGTCAAATCTACTCAATCCTATGCTACCATCTTTCTTCCTTGTGATTCAACCACAACGGATATTTATTCAACTACAGTAACGCTTACACTAAGAACTCCTATTCTATTGCACCAAGAGCTGATTCAACTCAGCACTTACTGTAACAAGAATAACGTTGAAATAAAGGAAAGATTATACCGAAGCCGTAAAAGGGGTTTAAAAGTTGTTTCAAATCACAAGTTCACATCTTAACCGTAACATTTTAATATTTTCTTGAATCCACTTGAATAAATTGTTTGCTCCGACACTGATTCTCTCTATTGGTTCGATCCGAACTGTATTCAAAATCAATTGCTTTAGAGTTTAGACTATTTGGAAGTCCTATTTTGCCTTTGCTCCTTTTTGTTACTATGTTTTTAGTTGTATGTTCATATCCCACATTGAAAGAAAGTAAGAAGCAGACAACAGAGAGTTGATATAAAAAGAAAGGCCCATTATCAAGTAGAAGCATACCTTTCTCGGCCTTTTGGCTAAGATCAAGTGTAGTATCTGTTCTTATCAGTTTAATATCTGATATGTGGGCCATTGGTCCACACGATATTAACTCTATTTTTTGAGGGGGAGGGCTCATCAAGGTAGCTTGCTGCCTGGGCCTTCACGCGTCGCCTAAGCGTTGCACTACTGTTTGGGCCTGGCGCACCCCACCAAATCTAGTCCAAAGTTTGAGCAGCAAACCGTGGCTTAAGCCCAATGCTTTGCTAAAAAGTTTTTCTTGATATTAGTTACGGATACTGATTTAATAAAACTGTGTAGCCATTTTAGTTCAACTGTAAATGAAAACAAACATTAGTTGTGGATGTAATATTAATCCTGAAAATGCAAACTCCAATCTGCTGAAGCTTTTGACCAAATTTAGTTCAGTGTTTCAGCAGTGTGTTGTTTTTGCACAGTACCCTATGTGTTACCACTTGTTATATTCTTCCCCCTTCCTCCTCTGTGTGTGTGAGAGATACCGGTGGTGTGTGGTGTGCGTGCACCTCAACTGTTTCATAGAATTATCGGACACCTACCACCTTTCACGCCTACCACCTCTCACATACTGAATAATTGTGTCCACCAAGACTTTGGTACATGGAAAGAAATCACAAAACCCCAGTTTCACATGATTTTCACCCATTTCATTGATCGCTAGACACCTCTGGATGCTAGCTAGAAGACTACTTTAGAATGTGCACCTTAGTTCAGCTGTAATTAAGGCTCTGATATCAACCACATCAACAATTCTGCCTAACCCTTCATAGTCTCTGCTTGGAAAATTGTCCATTATAGAGGGAGGTTGGGAAGAAGGGTTATGTATTGAGTTTATATTATGTCTGGATGGAGCTAGATATCCTCTTTCCTAGAAATATATATTGTGCAAAATGAGCAACAACAACAACAACAACATACCCAGTGTATTCTCATAAAGTGGGGTCTGGGGAGGGTAAAGTATATGCAGTCCATACCACTACATCAGAAGAAGTAGAGAGGCTGTTTCTGATAGACCCCCGACTTAGAAATTGTGCAAAATGAGGAAGAAATGATTTTTTTTCCAATTATATAAACTGTTGGATTGCTAATGTGAAATAAGCGAATTTTTTTTGAGACTTTTTGAATATTGAATCTAACAACTAGCATTGGTCCCGGCAAAGACCTCTCTCTTTTGTTCGAGCAAATGGCGCCTAACCTGAAAGAGGAAATAGGGCTTTCCCTCAATGCAAAAGAGATATATCAGTAGTTTATCTGGGATAAATTCCTACTTACTTTTCTTAGTAATGATAACGAAGTATGCCAAGGGAAGCTCGTGCCAACCTATGTCTCAGAGCTGCCCGAGAAAGGACCAGTCAATCCATTGTATTGAAGCTGTAAAAGGGGTTCAAAAGTTGTAGCAAGTCACAAATTCAAATCTTGACTGCGACATTTTAGCATTTTCTTGAATCCTTTTATATGAACTTTTGGCTCTGACATTGACTATCTTTAATGAGTTCGGTCCGAACTTTATTCAAAATGAATTGCTTTACGAAAATATTTATTGAAGTGTAGACTATTTGGGAGGACTATATTTTTGCCTTCGCTCCTTTTCTTATGTTCACCAGTACCACATCAGAGGAAGATAGGAAGTAGACAATAGAGAGTTGATATAAAAAGAAAGGCCCATTTTCAAGTAAAAGCATACCTTTCTCGGCCTTTTGGCTAAGATCAAGTGTAGTATCTGTTCTTATCAGTTTAATATCTGATATGTGGGCCATTGGTCCACACGATATTAACTCAATTTTTTGAGGGGGAAGGCTCATCAAGGTAGCTTGCTGCCTGGGTCTTCACGTGTCGCCTAAGCGTTGCACTACTGCTTGGGCCTGGCGCACCCCACCAATACTAGTTCAAAGTTATTGTAGTGTATTGTCCGTTGTTCTTCCCTTCTCAATAAGGGTAACCTGTTGTTTGAAAGGTTAAAAGGCTTTTTAACTAAAATTTGGGGAATATGCACAAATGGAATAAAATGAAATTTAATTTTCCTTTATGTCTTAGACAATTCTTGACAACAGTTATCGCTGTTCCATTGCTGTGTCAACAACACCCACCCTCCTCTATGTGTGTGTGAGATACTGGTGGTGTCTGTGCACCTCAACTATTTCATCAAATTATCGGACACTAACCACCTCTAACGTGCTGAGTAAGTGTGTCTACCAAGACTTTGGCACATGGAAAGAAATCACGAAACCCTGGTCTCACATGTTTTTTTACCCATTTCATTGATCGCTAGACACCTTTGGATGCCAGCTAGAAGACTACCTTAGAATGTGCACCTTAGTTCAGAACATGTGATTGCTTAATGAAGGTCTCATATGTGAAAGTATAACCTCACATGGTGTGGTGATAGAAATTTCTTAGTTCAGTTGTAATTGCAAGGCAATAACATCAACCATCTTCCCTAATCCTTCATAGTCTGTGCTTGGAAAATTGTCCACTATAGAGGAAGGTTGGGAAGAAGGGTTATGTATTGAGTTCATATTATGTATGGATGGAGCTAGATCATGGATCCTCTTTGCTAGAAATATATATTGTGCAAAACGAGCAAAAAATGATTTTTTCCCAATTATATATAAACTGTTGAATCCCTAACGTGAAATAAGGGAATCTATTTTAGATTGAATATTGAATCCAACAACTAGCATCAGTCTCGGCAAAGACCCCTCTTTCGTTCTAGCAAGGACGCCTAACCTGAAATAGGAATAGGGGTTATCTGGGATGAATTCTACTTACTTTTCTTAGTAATGGTAACGAAGGTACGCCAAGGAAGCGCCAACCTATGTCTCAGTATCTGCCCGAGAGAGGACCACTCAATCTATTGTAGTGAAGCCGTAAAAGGGGTTTAAAAGATATTTTAGGTCACAAATTCAAATCTTTACTATGGCATTTTAGTATTTTCCTGAATCCTTTTCGTATAAATTTTTGGCTCCCACACTGATTCTCTCTATTGGTTTGTTCCAAACCTTAATTCAAAATGAAACTCTTGTGGCCCTGGATGTGGCCTATGGTCCCTCTGCAAAGATCAATTGGATGAAATTCTGACACCTGCTGCATGCACCATAGTGTCTTCATTGGCAAATGATGAAGTAGATGCTTGTCCTTTCAGAGTCTAGCCTCTTTGCCTACTCTTACAAGATCATAATCAAATGGCTGCTCTCGATCCAACCCATTCTTAAGTTGGCTGATGCACTTAACCTGAAAGTGAAGTCCGAGAGGTACACTCGTGGTAGTTTCATCTTTCCTGGGGCTTAACCATATCCACATCACCACTTCTCTGAAGAAGTGGCCGTGCTTGACAGCTATTTCAGTAAGCTTGATGCAGGCATCAATGATTGTGTGCGTAGTGCCGATAAACAGCAGAACTGGCACGTCTATTCTGCTTCAGCTGAATCTGCCGATGCCAATAACGTGAATCCAGTTTATACACTGGAAATGTGCATGACTAACTTGGACAAGAAGAAGGTATCCGTATTTTTCAAGACTCAATCTAGCACTGCTGCTGAGATGACTGAAGTTTCAGGCATTCGGAAGATTCTTCCAGAACCTAACATATGTGATTCCAACTTTGACCCTTGTGGCTACTCTATGAATGCTGTCGAGGGCTCAGCAATCTCCACAATTCACATAGCACCCGAGGATGGATTCAGCTATGCAAGTTTTGAAGCAGTGGGTTCTGATTTCAGAGAGGTCAACTTGACTGCAATGATTGAGAGGGTGTTGTCCTGCTTTGGACCTGCTAAGTTTTCCGTGGCATTACACTGTGACACTCCTGGGAAGGAATTTTATCTGAGTCTGGCCTGGATATTATCGGATACGTCTCTGGAGAAAAGACCACTGAAGTGCTTGGTGAGGATCAATTACATACGTCACATTCAGTAGCGGTGGCAGCTGCGGATCCCCCCTAACTGCTGTTGGAGTGTGAATAAGGATGAGGAAATGGAGAAGATATATTAATGAGAAATATGTTTATTCTCCTTTTTAGTATGCAATACTATAGTCTGGTATAGATATCCAGGCATGCAAATAATGATTCTTTGTGGGTCCATGAGGACTAGTAGTAGTATCAGTGTCTAAAAAAGGGCAGCCTGGTGCTCTAAAGCTTCCGCTATGGGCAGGGTCCGGTGAAGTGCCAGACCACAAGGTTCTATTGTACGCAGCCTCACCTTACATTTCTGCAAGGGACTGTTTCCACGAATAAATTCCTACTTACTTTTCTTAGTAATGATAACGAGTATGCCAAGGGAAGCTCGTGCCAACCTATGTCTCAGAGCTGCTCGAGAAGGACCAGTCAATCCATTGTAGTGAAGCCGTAAAAGGGGTTCAAAAGTTGTAGCAAGTCACAAATTCAAATCTTAACTGCGACATTTTAGGATTTCTTGAAGCCTTTTATATAAACTTTTGGCTCTGACACTGATTATCTCTATTGTTTTTTCCCAAACTTTATTCAGAATGAATTGCTTTGGGAGGACTATATTTTTGCCTTTGCTCCTTTTGTTATGTTCATTTGTCCCACATCAGAGCAAGATAGGAAGTAGACAATAGAGAGTTGATATAAAAAGAAAGGCCCATTGTCAGGTAAAAGCATACCTTTCTCGGCCTTTTGGCTAAGATCAAGTGTAGTATCTGTTCTTATCAGTTTAATATCTGATATGTGGACCATTGGTTCACACGATATTAACTCAATTTTTTGAGGGGGAAGGTGGGGGAAGGTCCATCAAGGTAGCTTGCTACTTGGGCTTTCATGCGTCGCCTAAGCGTTGCACTACTGCTTGGGCCTGGCGCACCCCACCAAGTCAAGTTGAATGTTTTGACAGCCTGTGTTCTTGGCCGCCCAATATAAGGGGTTATTGAAAATGAATAGACTTGTAAGTCTTAAGGCTGAGGCGGTGGACTTTTACCAATCTTCTTGCACAAACAGATGAAACCGCAAGAATGAAATTTCTTTTTTGTTTACTTGACACGAGTTATTGACATTTTATCCATTGATCTTGTATTTTCCACAAGTTTAGACAATTTTTAGCATCAATTATTCATCTTTCACTGTTGTAATCTCTGTTCCATTGCTGTGTCAACAACATCCTCCCCTCCCCCTCCCGCTCCTCTGTGTGTGATATAATGGTTGTGTCGTGCACCTCAACAATTTCATCGAATCATTGGACACCTACCACCTTTTCCACCTCTCACGTACTGGATAATAATTGTGTCCACCAAGACTTTGGCAAATGGAAAGAAATCACAGAACTCTGGGGTCACATGATTTTCATGATTTTCACCCATTTCATTGATCGCTAGACACCTTTGGATGCACCTTAGCTCAGAACATGTGTGGTGATAGAAACTTCTTCAGGTTGTTTTCAGTATCTATTTGCTTGTGTGGTGTTCTCAAGTGGTGAAAGTTAGTTCAGCGTCGGCCGAGGCCGAGGTAACTGCAAAGCTCTGGGATCAATCACATCAGCCATCTTGCCTAATCCTTCATAGTCCGTGCTTGAAAAATAGTTCATTATAGAGGAAGGTTGGGAAGAAGGTTTTTGTATTGAGCTCATATTATGTCTGAAGTGCTAAGTATGTCAGTTGCAGTTTACAACAATAATTACATACCTGTGTGATCCCACAAAGTTCGCTTTATTGGCTTTTAGTTGGTGAATCTCAAATATTGATAAATGTAACAAATACTCCCATTTTATTGATTAACACAGCTCCTTCTATGTTAATGCCAAACAAAATCTAACAGCTTAAATTTCAAACCTTATGTTATTCTTCAAATTATTTCATTAATACTTAAACTGACTAGCTCCTTCTATGTTAAGGCCAAACAAAATCTAACAGCTTAAATTTCAAACCTTATGTTAGTCTTCAAATTATTTCATTAATACTTAAACTGACTAACTTAAATGGCAACTGCAAATACTAAAGCAACTATTGACTGTTTTTAACACTCGAACAAAAAACATTATTCCACAAATCTACTGATAACAGATATATCTTTCATTGGTTTATTAACATCAATATACTACTACTCATTATCTCCATGTTCGGAGCTAGATATCCCCTTTGCTAGAAAATTTATATTGTCCAAAAAGAGCAAAAAATGAATTTTTTTGGTTATATATAAACTGTTGAATCCCTAGAGCCAATTCCATCTTAATGAAGAAAGAGATAAGCAAGGACACCTGTGAACTTGGATAACCCTGTGGCATACCGTCAAATCTACTCTACTCTACGCTACCATCTTTATTATTTGTGATTTAACCACGACAGATATTAACTACAATTACGCTTACACCAAGAACTCCTATTCTATTGCATCAAGAGTTGATTCAATTGCAACATTTACTGTAACAAGACGAGAGTTGAACTAAAGGAAGATTATACTTTACAGACCGAGCGTTGAAATAAAGGAAGATTATACTGAAGCCGCAAAAGAAGGTTAAAAGGTTGTTTCAAATCACAAGTTCAAATCTCAACTGTGACATTTTAGTATTTTCTTGAATCCTCTTATATAAACTTTTGGCTTCGACACTGATTATCTTCTATTAGTTCGTTCCTAACTTTATGCAAAATGAATTGACTTACAAAACATTTATTGAATTATAGACACTATTTGGGAGGACTATATTTTTGCCTTTGCTCCTTTTGTTATATTCTTAGTTTTATGCTGTTCACTTCCTCCCATACTGGAAGAAAGCAAGAAGCAGACACCAGAGAGTTGCTAAAAAAACAAAGGCCCATTACCATTTTAAAGCATACCTTTCTCGGCCTTTTGGCTAAGATCAAGTGTAGTATCTGTTCTTATCAGTTTAATATCTGATATGTGGGTCATTGATTCACACGATATTAGCTCAATTTATTGAGGGGGAGGACTCATCAAGGTAGCTTGCTGCCTGGGTCTTCACGAGTCGCCTAAGTGCTGCACTACTGTTTGGGCCTGGCGTACCCCACCAATTCTAGTTCAAAGTTATAGTAGTCTGTTGTTTTTCCCCTGTACCCTATGGCTTACCACTTGTGATATTCTCAAGAAGGTTAAAAGGCTTTTAAACTAAAATTTTGAGAATATATAAATGCAATAAAATGAAATTTAGTTTTTCTTTACATCTTGGACAATTTTTGGCATCAGTTATCTCTGTTCGTGTGTGAGATACCGGTGGTGTCCGTGCACCTCAACAATTTCGTCAAATCATCGGACACCTACCACCTCTAACGTATTGAATAGAAATTTCTTTTGGTTGTTTTCAGTATCTAATTGCTTGTGTGGTGTTCTCAAGTGGTGAAAGTTAGTTCAGTTGTAAATTGTAATTGCAAGGCAATAACATCAACCATCTTCCCTAATCCTTCATAGTTTGTGCTTGTAAAATTGTCCAATATAGAGGAAGGCTGGGAAGAAGGGTTGTGTATTGAGTTTATATTATGTCTGGATGGAGCTAGATATCCCCTTTGCTAGAAATTTATATTGTGCAAAATGAGCAAAAAGTGATTTTTTTTTTTCCAATTGTATATAAATTGTTGAATCCCTAACGTGAAATAGGGGAATCTATTTAAGACTTTTTGAATATTGAATCTAACAACTAGAATCAGTCCCAGCAAAGACCCCTCTTTAGTTCGAGCAAAGGGTGCCTAACCTGAAAGAGGAAATAGGGGTTTTCCTAGATGCGAAAGAGAGATCAGTAGTTTATCTGGAATGAATTCCTACTTACTTTTCTTAGTAATGGTAACGAAAGTATGCCAAGGGAAGCTCGATCCAACCT
The DNA here is from genome assembly GCA_031232105.1 of Capsicum rhomboideum. NCBI lineage: Eukaryota > Viridiplantae > Streptophyta > Magnoliopsida > Solanales > Solanaceae > Capsicum > Capsicum rhomboideum. Next base: position 123,815,119 of record CP124710.1, on the reverse strand, counting down.
ATGTCTCAGTAGCTGCCCGAGAAAGGACCACTCAATCCATTGTAGTGAAGCCATAAAAGGGGGTTTAAAGGTTGTTTTAAGACGCAAGTTCAACTCTTAACTGTGAAATTTTAGTATTTTCCTGAATCCTCTCTGTATAAATTTTTGGCTCCGACACTGATTCTCTCTATTAGTTCGTTCCAAACCTTATTCAAAATGAAACTCTTATGGCCTGGATGTGGCCTACGGTCTCTCTGCAAACTCTTCTGACACTTGCTGCATGCACCATGGTGTCTTCATTGGAAAATGATGAATTCGAATCTTACGTCCTTTCAGAGTCTAGCCTCTTTGCCTACTCTTACAAGATCATAATCAAAGCTAGTGGCACCACAAAACTGCTGCTCTCGATCCCCCTCCCCCCTCATTCTTAAGTTGTCTGATGCACTTAACCTGAAAGTGAAGTCTGTGAGGTACACTAGTGGTAGTTTCTTCTTTCCTGGGGCTCAACCATATCCACATCGCCACTTCTCTGAAGAAGTGGCCGTGCTTGACAGCTATTTCGGTAAGCTTGATGCAGGCAGCAATGCATATGTGTGGGTAGTGCTGATAAACAACAGAACTGGCATGTCTATTCTGCTTCAGCTGAGTCTGCCGATGCCAATAATGTGAATCCAGTTTATACACTGGAAATGTGCATGACTAACTTGGACAAGAAGAAGGCATCCGTATTTTTCAAGACTCAATCTAGCACTGCTGCTGAGATGACTGAAGTTTCACGCATTCGGAATATTCTTCCAGAACCTAAAATATGGGATTTCGACTTTGACCCTTGTGGATAGTCTATGAATGCTGTCGAGGGCTCAGCGATCTCCACAATTCACATAACACCCGAGGATGGATTCAGCTATGCAGGTTTTGAAGCAGTGGGTTATGATCTCAGAGAGGTCAACTTGACTGCAATGATTGAGAGGGTGTTGTTCTGCTTCGGACTGGCTGTTTTCCGTGGCATTACACTGTGACACTCCTGGGAAGGAACTTTATGCTGAGTCTGGCCTGGATGTTATATTTATCGGATACGTCTATGGAGAAAAGACTACTGAAGTGCTTGGTGAGGGACTGAGGGAGGATCAGTTACATACTCACATTCAGTAGCGGTGGCAGCTGTGGATCCCCGAGATCAATCCTTAATAACTGCTGTTGGAGTGAGAATGAGGATGAGGAAATGGAGAAGATATATTAATGAGAAATATGTTTATCTCCTTTTTAGTATGCAGTACTATCGTCTGGTATAGATATCCAGGCATGCAAATATATCGTAGCTTTATAACGTTTGGTTATATTATTTTTCAGTTGTATGGTGTGTGCAATAAACCTTGTGGGAGACTATATATAAAATATTTTCATTGTGAATATATTTGTACTCTATGTTCCTCTGGTGTGTTTTACTGTTTAAACATTCACTTGCTTTACAAAATATTAATTGAATTGCATACTATTTGGGAGGACTATATTTTGCTTTTGCTCACAAGTCTTAATTTTTGTTATTCAATAGTTCCCACATCAGAAGAAAGTAAGAAAGAGACACCAAAAAGTTGCTATAGAAACAAAGGCCCATTGATTTGATAGCTCATACCTTTCTCGGCCTTTTGGCTAAGATCAAGTGTAGTATCTGTTCTTATCAGTTTAATATCTGATATGTGGACCATTGGTTCACACGATATTAACTCAATTTTTTGAAGGGGAAGGTTCATCAAGGTAGCTTGCTGCCTGGGCCTTCGTGCGTCGCCTAAGTGTTGCACTGCTGCTTAGGCCTGGCTCACCCCACCAATACTAGTTCAATGTTTCCACTGTTCGTTGTTTCGGCCCAATGCTTCTTGGTTACTTAGTGGGCATTCTATTCCATAAAGTGCACATTCTACTTATAGAAAATAAGGTCCCTAATATAATGAAATGTTCAATAGAAATATTTTAATAATGATTAAATAAACCTTTCTTTCAAGAATTATTTCCATACAAACTCTCTTGAATCTACATATTGTCTAATAATTGTAGCTATCTACATGTTCATTGAATCATCGGACACCTACCAGAAGACTACCTTAGAATGTGCAGCACCTTAGCTCAGAAAATGTGATGTGGAGGTAACTTCAGATGGTATGGTGATAGAAACTTCTTCAGGTATTGTTTTCAGCATCTACCTGCTTGTGTGGTCTTCTCAGTGGTAAAAGTTTGTTCAGTTGTAATTGAAAGGGAATCACACCAACCATCTTTGCCTAATCCTTCATAGTCTGTGCTTGAAAATATAGTCCACTATAGAGGAAGGTTTGGAAGAAGAACAAAATGATTTTTTTTTCTTTCCAATTATATATAAACTGGGAATCTATTTAAGACTTTTTGAATATTGAATCTAACAACTAGCATCGGTCCCGGCAAAGACCTCTCTTTTGTTTGAGCAAAGGGTGCCTAGCTTGAAAGAGGAATAGGGGTTTTCCTCGATGCAAAGGAGCTAGAACAGTAGTTTATTTAGGATTAATTAATTCCTACTTACTTTTCTTAATATTGGTTACAAAGGTATGCCAAGGGAAGCTCGGGAAAGCCTATGTCTCAGCAGCTGCCGGAGACAGGACCACTCAATCCATTGTAGTGAAGCCATAAAAGGGGTTTAAAAGATGTTTTAAGTCACAAATTCAAATCTTAACTGTGACATTTCAGTATCTTCTTGAATCTTTTTATATAAATTTTTGGCTCCGACACTGAGTCTCTCCATTGGGTCTTTCTGAACCTTATTCAAAATACTGTAATTGAATTGCAGAATATTTGGGAGGACTATATTTTGCTTTTGCTCAACAAGTCTTGGTTTTTGTTGTTCAATAGTTCCCACACCAGAAGAAAGTAAGAAAGAGACAACAAAGAGTTGCTATAAAACCAAAGGCCCATTGACTTGAAAATTCATACCTTTCTCGGCCTTTTGGCTAAGATCAAGTGTAGTATCTGTTCTTATCAGTTTAATATCTGATATGTGGGCCATTGGTCCACACGATATTAACTCAATTTTTTGAGGGGGAAGGTCCATCAAGGTAGCTTGCTGCCTGGGCCTTCACGCGTTGCCTAAGTGTTGCACTACTGCTTGGGCCTGGCGCACCCCACCAATACTAGTTCAATGTTTGCACTGTTTGTTGTTTTGGCTATATACTCACATATGAGTTTATATATCAATTATTCACCTTTCACTGTTGTGATCTATGTCCAATTGTTGTGTCAAATACATTTTCATTGAATCACTGGACACCTACCACCTCTCATGCGTGCTAAATAATTGTATCCACCAAGACTTGACACATGGAAAGGACTCTGGTCTCATATGATTTTCACCCATTTCATTGATCACTAGACACCTCTAAATCAGAGAATTCCGGTCTCACATGAATTTCACCCATTTCATTGATCACTAGACACGTCTGGATGCTAGCTAGAAGACTACCTTAATGTGGACCTTAGCTCAGAACTTGTTATTGCTTACTAAAGGTCTCATCACATGTGGAAGTAACCTCAACAGTGGTGTGGTTATAGAAACTTCTTCAAGTTGTTTTAGCTTGTGTGGTGTTCTCATTTCTCAAGTGGTGAAAGTTAGTTCAGCTATTGCAAGGCAATCACATCAACCATCTTGCCTCATCCTTCATAGTCTGTGCTTGGATAATAGTCCATTATATAGGAAGGTAGGGAAGAAGAATTATGTATTGAGTTCATATTTATGACTAAGTGCTAAGAATGTCAGTTGCAGTTTACAGCAACTACATACCCAGTATGATCCCACAAAGTTCGTCTCTTATTGCCTTTTAGTTGGTGAATCTCAAATAAGGATAATATTACTGATGAAGACTCCTAATATATCAATTGACTCAGCTCCTTCAATGTCAATGTCAAAATCTAACAGCTAACATTTGAGACCTTATGTTATTTTTCAAATTATTTCATTAATGCTTAAACTGACTAATTCAAATGGCAACAACAAATACTGAAGCAATTATTGAATGTCTACAACACCTAAACAAAAGACACTGTTCCACAAATCTACTGATTACAGATATCTTTCATTGGTTTGTTTACATTGATATACTACTACTCAGTTATCTCCATTAATGGAGAGCTAGATATCCCCTTTGCGAGAAATTTATATTGTGCAAAATGAGCAAAAAATGATTTTTTCCAGTTAAACCATTTAATACTTAGAGCCGACTCCATCTTAATGAAGAAAGGAATAAGCAAGGACACCTGTGAACTGGAATAACCTTGTGGCATACCGTCACATCTACTCTACTCTATGGCCTGCGCTACCCTCTTTCTTTCTTGTGATTCAACCATGACAAATATTTATTCAACTGCGGTTACACTTACACCAAGAACTCCAATTCTGTTGCATCAAGAGCTAATTCAATTGTAACACTTACTATAACAAGAAAACGTTGAAATGAAGGAAGATTGTACTGAAGCCATAAAAGTGTTTAAAAGTTGTTTGAAATCACAAGTTCATATTTGCGTCGCCCAAGTGTTGCACTACTGCTTGGGCCTGGCGCACCCCTCCAATTCTAGTTCAATGTTTCAGCAGTGTGTTATTTTCGCCCAGTACCTTTGGGTTACCACTTTTTATATGCAAGAAGGTAAGCCAGTTGTTAGTTGGAATTCTGCCAACTAAAAAGGAATGGAGTGGAGGGAGTAACTGTATAGTGTGTACCAAGACTTGGCCAAACACGGGATTTCGAACTGCAGTCTCACATGATTTTCACCCATTTCATTGATCGCTAGACACCTCTAAATCACCCCATTTCATTGATAGCTAGACACCTCTAGAAGACTACCTCTCACATGGTGTGGTGATAGAAACTTCTTCAGGTTGTTTTCAGTATCTATCTGCTTGTGTGGTGTTCTAAAGTGGTGAAAGTTAGTTCAGCTGTAAACTGCAAGGCTCTGGGATCAATCACATCAACCATCTTGCCTAATCCTTCATACTCTGTCCTTGAAAAAAGTAGTCCACTATATAGGAAGGTTGGAAAGACGGTTTATGTACTGAGTTCATATTATGTCTGAAATGCTAAGAATGTCAGTTGCACTTTACAACAACATACCCAGTGTGATTCCTTAATCTCTTTATTGCGTTTTAGTTGGTGAATCTCAAATATTGATAATTTAAGTAACAAATACTCATAATATATCGATTGACACAGCTCCTTCAGTGTTGACGTCAAACAAAATCTAACAGCTAAATTTGAGACCTTATGTTATTCTTCAAATTATGTCATTAGTACTTATACTGACTAATTCAAATGGCAACGCCAATTACTAAAGCAAACTATTGAATGTCTATAACATTTGTACAAAAAACATCATTCCACAAATCTACTGATTATCGATATATCTTTCATTGGTTTATTTACATTAATATACTACTACTTGTTATCTCCATGGATGGACCTAACCTTTGCTAGAAAATTTATATTGTGCAAAATGAACAAAAAAAGATATTTTTCAGTTATATATAAATTGTTGAATCCCTAGAGCCAATTCCATCGTAATGAAGAAAGGGATAAGCTATGATACCTGTGAACTCGAATAACCTGGTGGCATACCGTTAAATCTACTCTACTCTGTGCTACCATCGTTCTTCCTTGTGATTCAACCAAAGACAGATATTTATTCAACTGCGGTTACGCTAACACCAAGAACTCCTATTCTATTGCATCAAGAATTGATTCAATTGCAACAATTACTGTAAGAAGAAGAGCGTTGAAATAAAGGAAGATTGTACTGAAGCCTAAAAGGAGTTTAAAAGTTGTTATTAAGTCACAAATTCAATTCTTAACTACGGCATTTTAGTATTTTCTTGAATCCTCTTGTATAAATTTTTGGCTCAGACACTGATTCTCTCTATTGTTCGTTCCGAACTTATTAAATATGAAATGCTTTACAAAACATTTATTGAATTGTACACTATTTGGGAGGACTATATTTGTGCCTTTTCTCCTTTTGTAATGTTCTTTAGTTTTATGCTGTTCACATATTCCCACACCAGAAGAAAGCAAGATGCAGACAATAGAGAGTTGATATAAAAACAAAGGCCCATTGCCATCAAAAAGCATACCTTTCTCGGCCTTTTGGCTAAGATCAAGTGTAGTATCTGTTCTTATCAGTTTAATATCTGATATGTGGGCCATTGGTCCACACGATATTAACTCAATTTTTTGAGGGGGAAGGTCCATAAAGGTAGCTTGCTACTTGGGCCTTCATGCGTCGCCTAAGCGTTGCACTACAGCTTGGGCCAGGTGCACCCCACCAATACTAGTTCAGTGTTTGTGCTGTTGATAATCTTTTACTTTTTGTAGCTGTTACTTTCATTTGCATTCTTGATGCCTTTTTTATTGGATTATTTATTTGGATGATCACCTAGGTATTTGTTGAGTGCACTAAGATCGAATTCAGCATGAGAATTTTTTAGGGCAACTCTTTGATGAACCGAGAAGAATAAAATTTCCTTCTTGGAGTTTGTCACTGATTCAAAAGCAGGCGCTTTCAGATTTTCTTTTTGATGAAAGGCCAGTGATGAAATCTTCACCAGTTAGTCCCAAGGCAGTGGACTTTTGCCGATCTTCCGCACAAACAGATGAAACTACAGCCTGCAAGAATGAAATTTAATTTTTGTTTACTTGACAAGAGGGATTGTTTAGGTAGATATTGACATTTTATTCTTTGATCTTGCATTTTCCAAGAGGAATCAGAAGTCTTAGACAATTTTTGGCACCAGTTATTTCATCTTTCACTGTTCCATTGCTGTATCAACACCATTGGCCCATAAATGAGCTTAATCTCCCAATAGAGTAAGTAAAGTGGCTTGGAGCCTTGGAATCAAAGTAGACAGTAAGATTCTCTCTGCTCCCTCTCCTCTGTGTGTGTGTGCGCGAGAGAGATAACGGTGGTGTCCGTGCACTTCAACTATTTCATCGAATCATCAAACACCTACCACCTCTCATGTAGTGAATAACTGTGTCCACCAAAACTTGGACAATGCACAACTATTTCATCGAATCATCAGACACCTACCACCTCATACATGAATAATTGTGTCCACCAAGACTTTGGACAAATGGAAAGAAGCTGTTGATCTCTTTTCTTTCTACAGGATTTTGAACCTCAGTCTCACATGATTTTCACCCATTTCATTGATTGCAAGACACCTCTAGATGCTGAGCTAGAAGCCTACCTTAGATTGTGTACCTTAGCTCAGAACATGTGATTGCTTAATAAAGGTCTCACATGGTGTGTTGATAGAAACTTCTTCAGGTTGTTTTCAGTATCTATCTGCTTGAGTGGTGCTTCTCAAGTGGTGAAAGTTAGTTCAGCTGTCATTGCAAGGCAATAACATCAACCATCTTCCCTAGTCCACTATAGAGAAATGTTGGGAAGAAGGGTTATGTATTGAGTTCATATGATGTCTGGATGGAGCTAGATATTTATTGGAAATTTATATTTGTGCAAATTGAGCAAAATTGAAATTCTTTTAGTTATACATAAACTGTTGAATCCTAGCATGTAATAAGAGAAGATAGTAGTGAAGTCGTAAAAGGGGTACAAAAGTTGTTTCAAGTCACAAACTCAAATTTTAACCTTGAAATTTTAGTATATTCATGAATCCTCTTATATAAATTTTTGGCTCCGACACTGATTATTTCTATTGGTTGTTCCGAACTGTATTCAAAATGAATGGCTTTAGAAAATATTTATTGAATTAAAGACTGTTTGGGAGGACTATATGTTTGTGCCTTTGCTCATTTTGTTATGTTCTTTAGTTTTATGCTGTTCACTTCTCCCACACTAGAAGAAAGCAAGAAGCAGACAGCAGAAAGTTGCTACAAAAACAAAGGCCCATTACCTTGAAAAAGCATACCTTTCTCGGCCTTTTGGCTAAGATCAAGTGTAGTATCTGTTCTTATCAGTTTAATATCTGATATGTGGACCATTGGTCCACACGATATTAACTCAATTTTTTGAGGGGGAAGGTCCATCAAGGTAGCTTGCTACCTGGGCTTTCGCGTGTCGCCTAAGCGTTGCACTATTGCTTTGGCCTGGCGCACCCCACCAAATTTTAGTTTAATCATTTAGCAGTGTGTTGTATTTGCCCTGATCCTTAGGGGATACTCCTTTTTATATTTGCAAGCAGGTGATTCAGTTTTGATTGAAACCTTTATACTTTATTGATTTATTAAACTGAGTTGGTGTTGTTACTATAAACATTTAAGTTTTGCAGGTGCAATAAACCTTTCCTTAAACAAACCTTTCAGATTTTCTTTTTGATGATAGGCCAGTGATGAAACCTTCACCCAGTTACTGCCGAGTCAATGAACCTTTTACCAATCTTCCGCATCAACAGATGAAACTGTAAGAATGAAATTTATTTTTTGTTTACTTCACAAGAGGGATTATTAAGGTGTAGTTTTTTGACATTTTATTCATTGATCTTATACTTCTCCAAGAGGAAAGTCTTACACAATTTTTGGCATCAGTTATTCATCTTTCACTGTAATCTCTGTTCCATTGCTGTGTAACAACATTAGCCCATAAATGAGCTTATCTCCAATAGAGTAAAGAAAAGCGGCTTGGAGCCTTGGAGTCAAAGTAGACAGTAACATTTTCTCTGCCCCCTCTCCTCTGTGTGTGTGAGAGAGAGATAACGGTGGTGTCCGTGCACTTCAACTATCATCGAATCATCAGACACCTACCACCTCTCATGTATTGAATAATTTTGTCCACCAAGACTTGGACAAATGGAGAGAAACTATTGATCTATTTTATCGAACTTCAGTCTCACATGATTTTCACCCATTTCTTCGATCGCTAGACACATTTTGATGCTAGCTAGAAGACTACCTTAGAATGTTCACCTTAGCTCAGAACATGTGATTGCTTACTAAAGGTTTCACATTGTGTGGTGATAGAAACTTCTTCAGGTTGTTTCCAGTATCTATCTGCTTGTGTGGTGTTCTCAAGTCTTGAAAGTTAGTTCAGTTGTAATTGCAAGGCAATCACATCAACCATCTTCCCTAATCCTTCATAGTATGTGCTTGAAAAATAGTCCATTATAGAGGAAAGTTGGGAAGAAGGGTTATGCATTGAGTTCACATATTACGTCTGGATGGAGCTAGATATCCTGTTTGCTAGAAGTTTATATTGTGCAAATTGAGCAAAATTGAAGTTCTTTTAGTTATATATAAACCGCTGACCCCTAGCATGAAATAAGAGAAGATTGTTATGAAGCTGTAAAAGGCGTTTATAAAACTTGTTTCAAGTCACAAGTTCAAATCTTAACCGTGACATTATAGTATTTTCTTGAGTCCTCTTGTACAAATTCTTGGCTCCAACACTGAGCTTTACAAAATATTTATTGGCTCATATTTTTGCCTTTGCTCCTTTTGTTATGTTCACCAGTCCCACATCAGAGGAAGATAGGAAGTAGACAATAGAGAGTTGATATAAAAACAAAGGCCCATTGTCTAGGAAAGGCATACCTTTCTCGGCCTTTTGGCTAAGATCAAGTGTAGTATCTGTTCTTATCAGTTTAATATCTGATATGTGGACCATTGGTTCACACGATATTAACTCAATTTTTTGAGGGGGAAGGTCCATCAAGGTAGCTTGCTACCTGGGCCTTCGCGCGTCGCCTAAGCGTTGCACTACTGCTTGGGCCTGGCGCACCCCACCAAATCTAGTTCAATGTTTTCACTTTGCTATTTTGGCCCAATATAGTTAGCAAATGGCTACGAAACTGGTCCTTTTTTACAATTTTTACCAAGTTAAGTACGACTTGCAATCAGAAAATTAGACTTTGGCATTAAAGTGTAACCAAAATTTTGGTTATTTGTGAATAAGACGCAAACTGGGAAGTGATTTGTCCTTTTTCCTTCTATAAACCTTTCTTTCGGCCTGATAATTCCATCACAATTAAACGATTGAATCCTTACTATCTTAGGGATAGATCTGTACTTCGGATAGGAATTGCAGTTTGGAGATTAATTTTATTTCATATTTGGTTTGAGGTATTAGTTAATTTCGAGAATATTTTATCCTATTAGTTGTAGATTATTATCCCTAAGGGGTCGTTTGGTTGGAAAAAAAACTACAATCCTGGGATAGTTATCCCAACCAAACATGGAATAAGCTCATCCTAAAATTAATCTCGAGATTAGTTATCCCTTATATACCAAACGAGCCCTAAAGGTATTGTATTATACTGTGGTACGATGTAATAACATTTTCTTTTACTTAGCCAAATAACCTTGGCCTAGAAAAAACTTGCATTTTAAATATAATACATGCTAGCGTTCTACATAGGCGAAGCCATGGTTACAGGTATGGGTTCGACAGTGATTCATTAATTTTAGAATCACACGAAATCATACTTAGTTTTTTTTTTTTAAAAAAAGGAGTTCAAAATATGAAAAAATAACACAAAGTAGCCAAAGATATTCAACATATGCTTATGTACAGATTAATTTTAACCTTGAAAATTCGTCCAATGTTCCCACTTGACTCCGCATATTATACCTAATACTGTAGCTCCGCCCCTTGTTCACATACTAAGACTTACGTATTCAGTGGCGGATTCAGAATTTTAAGGCAGTGGGTGCTCCCTGCTTAAAAATGAAGGAGTCAGACTATTCACTAAGGGGTTCAAAATATAAAAGGTAAATACACAAACAAGTCAAAGGGTGTCCAACATATATTATATATATATAAAATATAATTTTAATCATAAATAAACGGTGTAATATTTCTATCAAAAAAAGTTTGAATGAATCCCCTTGACTTTACCTGACTCTGCCCCAACTTAGCTACCAATCACAAAATATAAATTCATAAATTTGATATTTATTATAAAAAGGACAATCACATTTGAACTCGTAGAAAAAACAATCAATAAACAAAAACTACAATAAATACTATCTTGGATAAAGGAAAAAGGAAAAGTTTCTATTTTGTATAAAACTTTTTCAAGAAAAATAAGCAAAAGAACAATCAACAAAAGGAGTAAAGGAGAAAAAAAACAAATAAAATAAAAAAGTCTGAAGTGAATACAGTAATAAATAAGGCGAGAAGAGTTGGCCTTTAAAAGTAATAAATAAGGAGAAAATAGTTGGTTAATAAAATTAAAACAATATGTGTTCAGTGGGAATTGAACTCAAGATCAATATAACAATAAAAAACCTTAAGCACCCACAGAAAGCCACTGCACCAACCAACCATCTGTTTCTATGGGTGCTCGCTGTTGGAGTCTATACCATTTTTCTTAATTTCTATCTACATATATAAAATTCGATACGAGGTCGGTGGGTGCTCGAGCACCCGAAGGACCCTATGTGGGTCCGCCCCTGTACGTATTTAATAATTCATAATATAAAGCCAGAAACAGTACGTAGCGATCATAGGTTGCAAAATGTGAAACATGCATGCATGAAAGAATACACACTTGTCCAATCATCAACAGAATTAACAAACTCATCAAAAAATATTTCGATTTCGCCAAATTACCCAACCAATCCATTCATCTTTTTCTATTTCCTTAAATCCCTAACACATTTCGTTTTTGTACATCAATCTGTTATTCAATTCTTGAATTTCCAAGAAAATTTGATCCATTTTGATACTTTTTTTTTTTTTTGGTCTGTGTGTGCAAACGAGTGATTTAGATTCTAGTGGAGTATTTTAGTATACTGGGAATTAATTATCGGCTCTATCTATAAAGATTTTGGATTCATTCATAATGATCACGAGTATTAGATATCGAAAAAGGTTAAGATTTTGATCTTGAGATAAATGGGGAATAATTGTGTTGGACCCAAATTGGCTAACAATGGGTTCTTACAATCTGTTACTGCAGCTGTATGGAAACCAAATCAGTCAGAAAATTTACCACTTCCAAATGAAGGGGAAGGGGAATCTAAATCAGAGAAAAGCAAAGAAAATTTGGTTGATTCATCGAAAACGGATGGATCTTGTATACAAGGTAATCTACCTCCACATCTTATGATAAATGGAGAGGAGGATACGAATAATAAAAGCGATATATTAACGGCTAATCACGTATATGTTAGTGATAAGCCTGTGGAGGAGGTGAAACAGAATAAGCCTACTCATGTTAGGAGAGTATCGAGTATTGGTGTTCAGGTTGAATCAGTTTTAGGACGAAAAACGGGTAATTTGAAGGACATTTTTAGTTTAGGGAGGAAGTTAGGACAAGGGCAATTTGGGACGACGTTTTTATGTCTAGAGAAGTCACCAGGAGGGATGGTATGTGCTTGTAAGTCCATCGCGAAAAGGAGGTTGACAACTGAGGAGGATATAGAGGATGTAAGAAGGGAGATTCAGATAATGCATCATTTGGCAGGACAACCTAGTGTGGTACAAATTGTTGGGGCGTACGAGGATGCTGTTGCAGTTCATGTTGTAATGGAGCTTTGTGCAGGTGGAGAGCTTTTCGATAGGATTTTACAAAGAGGACATTATTCTGAGAAGAAGGCAGCTGAACTTGCAAGAGTAATAGTAGGTGTTGTAGAAGCATGTCATTCTTTGGGTGTTATGCATAGGGACTTGAAACCTGAGAACTTTCTTTTCGTCGATCAGCAAGAGGAATCACCTCTGAAGGCGATTGACTTCGGATTATCAGTGTTCTTCAAGCCAGGTATTTGTTATTATTTGTTGTCTTGTCATCCGTCCATACTAATAGTTGTAGTTTCAGGTCCTTCGATTTATGTTATTTTTTGTGGTCTTGTACTTCGACTATCATATTACTTTTGTTGTAGTTACTGTCTGCTTTTTTTGTTCTCATATGCTATTTCTTGTACTTCTATTACTCGTTTTCTAGACTGCTTTGGACTATTTCTTCCTTGAGCTGAGGGTCTATCGGAAATAGGCTCTCTACCTCTTAAGTAGAGGTAAGGTCTGTGTACACTCTAAACCTGCCCAGACCTCACTTTGTGGGATTATACTGGTCTATGTTGTTGCTGCTTTACTTCTGTTTCTTTCACCTTATCAAGAATACAACGCTGGTGCTCACAGGTGAAATCTTCAGTGATGTTGTTGGAAGCCCTTACTATGTGGCCCCAGAAGTGTTGCGGAAACATTATGGTCTAGAATGTGATATTTGGAGTGCTGGGGTCATTATTTACATACTGCTTAGCGGTGTTCCCCCATTTTGGGATGGTAGGTTCTTTTTTCACTCTCTTCGTATGTGATTTGATCCTATAGACACTATTCTGCCTATGAATTTTGATGATTTGAATCAGAGACGGAGCAAGGAATATTTGAACAGGTTTTAACAGGGGAACTTGACTTTGCATCAGAACCCTGGCCTACTATATCAGAAAGTGCAAAAGATTTAGTCAGAAAAATGCTGGTGAGAGATCCCAAAAAGCGGTTGACAGCTCATGAAGTTCTTTGTAAGATGCAGTTATTCACCAGTCTGATCCTTTATGTTCTTCTCAATGTTGTGTATGTTTCAAGTATTTGATGATACTTGGTCATCCTTTCTCGTTTTAAATACTGCTCATCCTTTCTCCTTGGCCGCTTGACACTTGTTTCTTAAATAGATTTTCAACTGTCTTGTCATTCTTATTATAGAACTTACTTAAAGTTCTTATGGTACTTTCATTCGAAAATTATCCTTATTCCTGTTGTTGTAAAAGTTTTGTTTTAATATTATCGCCCATGTCATTTGAAGAAAGATGGAACAACACTTATTTTTAATGACAGTAACTGGAGATGCCCAAAAGGTTTAGATCTTGGAATTAATTGCAGTCAGTGGCATTACTTGCTTTTCCTGATGCTATATAAAGGAACCATACGTATTTAAGTTCTTTCATTTTCGACTATACATCAGTTCATGTGCATGCTACACATAAGAGAGGATATGTAAACATCAATTTTTGCTTCTAACTCTTGAAATCAGAAAATTTTAAACCAGTGGTATCTCAAACTAAGGTCTTGTGCAGCTTAGTGTTTATAAATTTGGAGTTTTGCCAAATTGTTGACTGGCTGAGATTTGCGACATCTGTAATCAGAGGACTTATATTACTAAGAATAATAGCTTCTAACTAGAATTTCTTGCCTTGCTTTTTTGGCCTCCTAAATCCTATTATATGTTAAAAAAGGTACAATATGTGGATGATTTCAGATCTTCTATTTGAGTTTCTTGTAGTGATACATGAACAGAGAGAATGTGTACGGGAGAGGTTATGGAATAAGCAGTTGTAAATTGATGTAAACCTGATATTCTTAACTTTTTATTTGGTAGGAAGGACACTATCGTGTCTCTCTGTATATTTGCTTAAGAAGCACATAAAAATACTTTTTACTTGAACGATAACAACATATATACCAGTGTAATCTCACAAGTGGGGTTTAGGGAGAGTAGATTGTACGTAGACCTTACCCCTACCTCATGGGGGTAGAGAGGCTGTTTCCAAAAGACCCCCGGCAAAATACTTTTTACTTGAATGACAACATCAATAACATACCCAATGAATGACAAATATGTTTATTGTCAATTTCAGGTCATCCATGGGTTCGTGTTGGTGGGGTTGCTCCAGATAAGCCTCTTGATTGTGCTGTTCTAAGTCGTCTCAATCAGTTTTCTGCAATGAATAAATTAAAGAAAATAGCAGTCAGAGTAAGTTATTCTAACTTTTCAGATTTATGATCACTGAGTTTGCCTGAGTTATGCCATTCATTGAATTTCTGTGTAAAAAATAAGTCTGAGGATCCTTTCAAGGAAGAAAATTTCATGGCTATCTTATAATAATAACATGGCTAGTAGTTGTAGTATTACCCTTGTAGTTTCTTGTTAATCGAGTTCGTTTCTTGTACCACGATTATTGTCTTATTTTGTTCTAGTTACTGTTCCTTTTAAGAATGATTAGTCATGGCTTCTTTATTCCTGTTATTTTTCTTTATCGAACTGCTTTGAAGTGCTTTTCCTTGAGCCGAGGATCTATCGGAAACAACCTCTCTACCTTCAAACGTATGGGTAAGGTCTGCGTACACACTACCCTCCACAGACCCCACTTGTGGGATTACACTTGGTATGTTTTTTTTTTTTTACGGGAGTCTTGGCGTAACTGGTAAAGTTGTTGCCCTGTGACCTGGAGATCACAGGTTCAAGCCGTGGAAATAGCCTCTTGCAGAATTGTAGGGTAAGACTGCGTGCAATAGATCCTTGTGGTCCGACGTTTCCCCAGACCTCACGCATAGCAAGAGCTTTAGTGCACTGGTTGCTGCCCTTTATGTTGTTGTTTTGTTATTTTCTACGTGGCACGTATTTGGTTATGTCCTATATATACACAGCTGTGTCCGGCTTATGTGCATTTCTCGCTAATGTTTAAATCAGGAACAGGAGAAGGATATCAAAACATGTTACAGTATCAAGTAATACTAGTTCTTAAATTGTTATGCCTGAACAATCCCTGTTTGCTTTTTAGGTAATTGCTGAAAGTCTGTCTGGAGAGGAAATTGCAGGGCTGAAGGAAATGTTCAAAATGATAGATGCAGATAATAGTGGACATATTACACTTGAAGAACTGAAAACGGGGTTGGAAAGAGTGGGTGCCAATCTGAATGATTCAGAAATAGTCAGTTTAATGCAAGCGGTAAGTATCTGTATGTTATGTTCAAGAGCATTTACGCGCATTATAAACAGCTTGAAATAGCACCTCAGAACTATGTCGATTTTATCACACTAGTCTTCTCTTATTGGACACAGAAATTATTACTACAACAACAACAACATACTCCGTGTAGTACCACAAGTGGGGTTTAGGGAGGGTAGCGTGTACACAGCCTTACCCCTACCTTGTGATGGATTCTATAGCACTTGCTCTTTTGTAATTCGCATCTCATAAATGGGCGGCTTTTTAAGCAAGAATGTAATTATAGGACATAAGTTGTTTACAACAACAACAACAACAACATTACCCAGTATAATCCCACAAAATGGGGTCTGGGGAGGGTAGAGTGTACACAGACCTTACCTCTACCTCAGAGGTAGAGAGGTTGTTCCCGATAGACCCTCGGCTCAAGGAAAACAAAGCAGTCCAGAAAAAGAAGTAACAGACGCACTGGAAAGAGCAGATAGTAACAAAACTCAACTCCACAAAATAATATGATAGTCGAAGAACAAGCAACGACGAATAATAACAGAAATAGAAGGATAAGAAACTACGACAACTACTTGTATGGACGGATAACAAGACAACACACTGCTACCTACTAACCTTCTACCCTAATCCACGACTTCCATAACCTCCTATCTAAGGTCATGATAGGACATAAGTTGTTTGAACCTAAAACATAGTAATGTTGCATAGGTGAGGTTTGCATTGACAATCTACTGGAGAGCACATGATCATTTTCCTCTGAATGTGAAAATGTTCCTCAATGGTATTAATGCTTGCCAACTTCTGCTTCTGCTTGGTTTTGTTGGCATTCATATCTTCTTAACTATATTTGTCGAAAATGTTCCTTACAAGAAAACCTTTCTGTGTGGAAAATTCAGGCAGATATTGACAATAGTGGTACCATTGATTATGGCGAGTTTATAGCTGCTATGCTCCATCTAAACAAAATTCAGAAGGAAGATCACATGTATGCTGCGTTTTCATATTTTGATGAAGATGGTAGTGGATATATCACGCAGGATGAGCTCCAAAAGGCTTGTGATAAGTTTGGTTTAAGCAATATCCCTATCGAAGAGCTTATGCGCGAAGTTGATCAAGATAATGTAAACCCTGTTATTCTCATCTTCAGAGTTCTATTTCTCATACTTTCAGATGTGTAATGAGCATTGTTCTATACTTATTTTCTTTTTCAGGATGGACGCATCGATTACAGTGAATTTGTAGCAATGATGCAAGACACTGGCTTTGGTGAGAAGGGAAGCAAATGAGTGTTGTAAACATTGGCATTCGATAGGGCCTTAAAGCTTGGTAAACTTGATGCTAGTGATAAAACATATACTACTTGTGTATTATCATCCACCTATGTACATGAAACTGAAACTTGGGTTGCATTTACTTTGCAGGATCAACAACCATAGCTGGACGGAGTATGATAGAATTTCTCTGTATGGTCATTCAGGAAGTCCCCGAAGGTGACTCTGATACAATTCTTGGGGAAGCTGGAGAAGCGTCTATGGGTAGAGCAATGTATCCATGTAACTGTTTGCCACCTACGCTCCGCCATCCATTCAAGTTTAGGAACCTAGGTAATATCGCACCTCGCACCTGAAAGAGTCGGTCCTTGTGAGGAGGACCCTTCTCTTGCTGTCAAAAATGCTTACTCATGGTCAATCATGCAGTTGATGATATGATTCTGGACTAGTTTTCAGGCATCCGCCAACCATACATACCGCTTTCTCTTAAGTATACTGTAAAGATCAATTAGTCAGGCATTGTTATTACATCTAAACAAGTATTTTGAACAAAAAATCAGATTGCATTATGCTGTAAAGATTAGCCAGGCATCAGAGAGGAAAGGCAAATTTTTGTCATCCTTCTTAGCATTCCATTTTGTAACTTCTATTTATTTGCCTATTTCTTTATGTTGAGGAAATGGTGATTTAGTTCTCCTTTGGGAAGAAAACTTTTTGATATTAATGGACCATAATAGTTGCAACTGTGCTGAAGGAGGGTGTATTGTTAATTTGTTATTGCTTCTTTGTGCCTCAGTAGAGAACTAGAATAGCTTATGTTTCACAAGTGATTTTCTTCATGAATGTGATATACAACATATACCTGGTAAATTTTCTTTTGTTCCATAACTATGGATCTGACTGTTACCAGATGGACGAAAATTATGCTGCGTAAATAAGGTCAAATTTCTTATGTAGATATAGTAGATGTTGAATTCCCTTAGCTTCTTTGTGTGTTTACTTCTTTATATTTAAACCTCATTAGTGAAAATCGTGGCTTCACCACTGCTCGTGAGGATGAGAATCAAAATGATAAATTATTGCAAAATAAAAACCTGAGATTTCTATACTGGAGGACCTCAATTGGATCTCATTTCCAGTTTATTGATATAAAAGAAAATACATAATGACCATTTTTTTTTTTGGGTCAAATGTTTCGTTTTAGCTTAACAAGTAGATATCATGCTAGTGTCCTTAACCAACCAAGTAGCCTAAGAAGAGCACTGTCCAGCACATCTGATTTTTTCTCAAACCCTGTGACAGAAAAAAGAGGAGATCTCAAATCAAACACACAATTACTTATATGGACTGTAAAATAAGGAGGAATACATTGACAGCCCCTTAATAAGCCGTAAGGAGGTGACATATTTTATGTGGTTAACTTATCTACGTAATAAGCGCTTGAGAACATGCACAAAAACTTTTCCACAATTTGAGCCGGAAGTGTCTAATAGAAACACTTTATCATGTGTTCAGGTGCTCAATTGAAACATGTCATAGTTTGAGTGTCTAAATATAATTTACTAGCAAATTTAAGGAGCTATTGATGTATTCCTCTTTTAAAATGACCACTTATGATACATAAATCCCATTTGTTGACCATATTAGATAAGAGTACAGGAGATCAAACAGCAATTTCATTGAATGATCAAAGTAACAAGATCACTTATCACTAATTGACACACTCATGATCCAGATGTGAATGAGTCGAATGACTTATCCCTTGTCTATTAGTAAACCATCTCTCCAGGGATTGTGAAAGATGTTCTACTAGAAATATTCTTGTTATTGCTTCGACTCATAGTCCCCAAAAAGTGGATCACGCTCTAGTATAGTCAAGTTGGTAACTCACTCATTTGCACTTTTGAAGGCCACATTATAAGTATTTGGTCGAGCTAATGATAGGTGTATATAGATAGTGCACAAATGTTATTAGGACTTTCAAGTTCTGAAAATGAAATATTTGGACAACCATGTTTACCTAAGTCAGCTGCAACACGATGAGCGCACATTACTCCTGAAAAGGCTACAGCTATAACGCCTTGTCCTGGAAAGCAACTATCGCCAACACAATATAGACCATCTATAGCCTGTAAGTTCATAAACAATATGGAACAGTTTATTCTGTGTGCTTTTGTTTAACAGCAGAGCAGCAAAGCAACTACTCACTGAAAGAATGATATACTTACAGTGGTATTGAAAGGCATTCCCAATAGTCCCTTTGGTGTTCCCCGTGGCATTGGTCCATAGGTACCACTATCACGAGCAAGGTATCGTCTGTGGGTCTTTGGTGTTCCCACCTACAACAATTCAATTGTAAACATAGATGATGAAACTCCACGGCCAGAACTATTTCAGCGAGCATAAGAGCGTGTGGATTTGCTACTGAAGTAATCTAATGAGTAGCGTGTGGATTTGCTACTGAAATAATCTAATACTTCTCATTATGACCAAGTATTAAGTTCATAAAATCATGAAGTTACCTCCTTAAAGAGAATAGATGACTTAAGCCCTGGGAAGAGTGTTTTTTCAAGTCTGCTTATAATCTTTTCAGCAACAAGCTCTTTCTTCGCTTCATAGTCTTTCCGAGAGAGTCCCTAGTAAGGGATAAAGGGCCTACTTTAATTTCCATAAAAAAGACAAAGGCACACATAGATGTGGAAGAGGTTACTACCAACACTGAGGGCATGTACTGATTTTACCTCATAATCTTCTATGCTCGACGACGTGAAAATGTGAAGAATATGGTGTCCTTCTGGGGCCAATGAGGAATCAAGAACTGTTGGAATGCTCAAGAATATACTTCCATATGGTTTCTCTAAATTTGCCCAATCATCCTGTAAAATCAAGGAATCAGGAACGTGAACCTCAAGTAAAAGGGCAGCCCGGTGCACTAAAGTTCCTGCTATGCGAAGGGTCCGGGGAAGGGCCCCACCACAAGGGTGTATTGCACGCAACCTTACCTTGCATTTCTGCCAGAGGCTGTTTCCAAGGCTTGAACCCGTGACCTCCTGGTCACATGATAGCAACTTTTACCAGTTACTCCAAGGCTCCCCTTCAACGCGAACCTCAAGTATGAAAAATAAATAGCAAATAAGTTGAAGACACAGTACCTCAAGGACAAAATGGTGGCAATCGGTGTCAGGTGGGAGAATATCTGCTTTAACCCCCATATGAATAGAAAGAAAAGAAGGTGCTTTTACATAAGCTTTCTGGAAATTTTCTTCTTCTTTTGGCAGATTCTCAGTTTTTAAAAGCTTTCCTACAATGTAACACACTTGAAATGAGAAGACAAGATTTGAAGAGAATTAAACATGTGCAATAAAACCGGAGCACTTGCCCTAAGAGAAAAGAATCTTAAGAAAACGTATACTAACCAAAAGTATCCCATCTGGTGGCATTCGATACTATGGTTTTAGCATATAACTTCCTCCCATCAGAAAGCTTCACTCCCACCTAAAAGAAAAAAGAAAGAGTTAGAGAAAATGGCCTTGCACATACACTGGCGTATACAACATTGAAAGAGGCAACAGAAGACACGATTGGAAAAATGCAATGTCATTATATTGTGTTAAGTACAATTTAGTTGTGTATGTAAGAGTAGAGACACATAAGTAGAATAACTGAAAATACAATTGAAGGGACTGTAGGACCTACACAATGTACAACAACAACAACATACTTAGCGTAATCCCACAACGTGGGGTCTGGAGAGGGTAAAGTGTACACAGTCCATACCACTACCTCAGATGAAGTAGAGAGGCTGTTTCCGATAGACCCCCGGCTCAGGACAGATAACAGTATAACAAGCAGAAAACATAAGTGTTCCCTCTTCGTTGTCCTCATTCTTTGCTTCTTTTTCTATATACTATTATCCAATTTTTTTTAAAATGTTTTAACACCCTAACATGCTAATAATGTTACCTTAAATTTTAAAACGGCTCGTCAGATGTATTTAGGGACCCCAAAGACATATCAAATATATAGGACAAGTGTTTTTGATGGCCAAATAATAGAAAGAAGATTTGACCAGAGTTATAAGTGTGTGAAACACGAGTCCTTGTATGTCTAAAGAGTCTTGGCTAAAACATTCCAAATAGAACACCAGACTACAGCTTTTGCATCTCATAATGGGAATAATCACTCTTTAACAAACGTTTCAAATAGTCCTGCGACAGAAGACTCACAGCTTTGCCATTCTCCAAAATGATACTTGTGACATTTGCCCTATAAAATATCTGACTTCCATAATCATCCAAGCCTTTTGCTAAGGATTTGGCAATCTTGCCAACTCCACCTACGGGGTAGTTGATTCCACCAAAATGTCTGTCACATAGAACCTGCAGAAAGAAAACTCACGATGAAGTGGAACTGGATATCAAGAAACACAACACGGCCTAAGGCTAATACGCAGAATTACCATGCTTGCATTGATCATTGGTGTTTGTAATGCATTAACTGTACTTACAATAAAGCACTGCAAAAGAGAAAAATAGAGTTGAATTCTTCAAAAGGTAAAGAAATCACCAGAACTGATAATAAGCTATACAGATTATTCACCTCACCTCTGCATCTATAAAGGACAGCAATCCGGGATCTCTTATATACTTCCGAGCAATGTTACCAGCATTCTGGGGCAAATAGTAGGCTGTAATGAATAATGATGGCATAAATTAAGATTCAACAACAGGACATTCAAGCAAGTTGTGCGCTGCACAAATCAGCATAAAAAATGACTCCTTAATAGTTTTTGATGACCGAGAAATCCATCCGGGGCCAACACTTAGGACTAATCGTAGTGCTTGAAACTCATGGATAATGGACCGCCCCTTACCCTTCTCTGCTTAAATAACAGGCTGTTTGAAACTCATGGACAATGGACCCGCCCCTTACCCTTCTCTGCTTAAATAAGAGGCTTTGTTCTCATGCCACAGGGCTCAAACAGGTGACCAAAGTCACAAATCCTTCAACCTTTGCCACTTGAACTAAGCGCTGGGGGGCTTAAAATGACTCCGTAATTGGGAACTTATGCTTAAATTAGTCCCACCAATGGATATGTGCAAATTCCATGAATTACAGGAAGAAAATATAATATGTCGAACACTTCTGGGTTAGCATGTCTATGCAGGAATTTTCCAAGATTTTTGAGCCATCAGTTGAACTACAAT
Organism: Capsicum rhomboideum; assembly: GCA_031232105.1. Classification (NCBI taxonomy): domain Eukaryota; kingdom Viridiplantae; phylum Streptophyta; class Magnoliopsida; order Solanales; family Solanaceae; genus Capsicum; species Capsicum rhomboideum. The sequence continues at coordinate 123,792,967 of CP124710.1, read as the reverse complement.
ATTAACAAACTGCAACTATAATTGCACGACAGTCTACTCCATAACCTTACCAATTAAAAGAAAACTAATAGCAACTATAACAAATTTAAAGCAAGTAAAGCAGAAAAAAGGTGATTTCGCAGTATAAGATTTCGTCATGGTTATGCAAAAGGAGAAATAGTATATCAAGTTAATAGAAGTTAGAAGGTGAAGGAGCTCTGTACAAAAAACAAAAGCCACCTTAGATGGAAAATTTTACAATTTTTTGGTTATGAATTTCTTGATTAAAAAACAAAAGTCAGAGTAAAATCAGAGTATTTGGATTATTGGGCACTTCGTGTGGAGCCTTCAAATGCCCTAAGATTAGCAATTTGATCTACCAATACCAGATACTTACACACACCAACACCCGTATCCATAAAAGAATCCACGTAACATAGACATATATATCATGTGAGTTACACTTTTCTATAAGTGTAAATTTGTCTACCAATAATAACGAAAAAGGACACGTAACAAAGTTAGCATAGTGGGAACATAGAGCACTAGGCTGCACCTTTTTACCCAATCCTAGCATTAGGACTGAAGGCACAGATAAATAAATAGCACTATATTTGAAGTTAAAGCAAAAGAAAAATTACCGAGAGTCAAGCATTCAAGGGGCTTCTTAAAAAACTGGCCAAAAAGGTAGATGGGTTCCTCCAAAGACTTCAGTTCCAACGAATTCAGAGAATTAAAGATCTGCGCATCCGTATTTAACAAATGATTTTGAGTCTAAATCAAGAAGACAAGAACTCCAAAATTTAAAGCAAAGCTGCAGTCAACTTAATGAAGACGAACCTTCCAGCATTCACTGTAGAATTTGATAATCCCTTCTTTTTCATGAGGAAATTTACTCACAAGCTCTTCAATGAAGTCATCATATTCTCGGTGTATACGGACAGAAAGGTCATTGGGCAGGTGGAAATGTACAGTTGTTGGGTCAGGAATAACTTCTAGTTTACATCCTACTGCTGCCAATGCTTGAGTAATCAAATTGAGGTTTCCCTGTCAAAAGATGTGAGACGTTAGTTTAAAACTAATCAGGAACGACAACAGTCCAATCACATGGAAGCACTGCAGACCATATATAATAAAAGAAAAAATTCACCAGGTCGGTATATATTATGTTAATGACATAGTTATTATAGGTAATAGTTGGATGGCATTTTCGATCGAAACATAATCACTTCCCCATTTTCAGACTATGGAGTTTGGAAAATTGAGATACTTCCTAGGCATCAAATTGGCCCACACTAGAGCACACAACATGCATCAGACATACTCGAGGAAACAGGCATGTGGATATTTGACCACTCACTTACCCTCTATTAAATCTCTTAACTTTACAGATCCTGCGGGGTTAGAACAGCCCCTCGCTGATCCATGTTAATGTAGAAAGATGGTAAGCAAGGTGGAATTACCTCACTACACCCAACCTAATAATGAATTGGAGCATAGTGAGTTTGTTCATGAATCCCCATGTGACACTCAGTAGGATGCTACGATTTTCATCCTTGTACACATCAAATCTGTTCCAAGAAATGAACTACTCTATGATCATATAAAAGATTAACACATTGTTAGTTATACTGGTGCAGATTAGTAGGTGCACCTCTTGATAGATGCTCCACCGATGGGTGTCGTGTAATTGTTGATGGTATCATGATGAGTGAGAAATTAAGTATAATTGCAGATCAGAGTATGGTAAGATAACAAGAGATGACAACAGCAAAATGTGAGCTGATACAATGAAAAAACTATTCTTGCAACTGAAGTTTGAAGAGATAAGCCAGAATAAGGACATTATTATTTATTTATTATTATTTTGATAGGTAGAATAAGGACATTTTTTATATATGAACCACGCATTATATCAAATCAGGACAGGATTACGCTCATAGGAGAAAAGATACTTTCTGCGGTCATTGTCACCAGCTTTGTTAAATCAAACAATCATCTGCAGACACTTGAAGTTTCCCCTCAGTCTTCTAATTAGTTATATATACAATAAGCTTGGTACATGTGATGTGCAAACAGCAACTTGACCCGAAGTTTTAGAATAGATGCATGTGTAAATAGGATTTCTACGGTGCTGTTCTTCAGCATTTTGTTACTCTATTCCAACAGCATATATAAAAGCACCAGGCATTAGACACTATATTTGCGAATTGTCCAAATCTATTCTCTTCTATTCACAATGTTATCACAAAAGAAGGCTCGGGGAAGGAAACCAAATGGGACGGCCTTTATCATTATTTCACAGTTGCTATCAAACAAATTCTAGAAAAACTTAAATTTGGGGGGAAAATGCATGGGAACTTATAACTGATCTGTCCTTAAACATCAGGTATATCTCCCATATTTGTCCTAGTCTAGTGCGTTACTTAAACAGATACTTCAAAAAGTTTGTTTTCTTATAAACCAGCAGATATATTTCCAATATAATCTTATATCCTCCAAAGGAAGATTACTTAAAAGAAAACTTGCATAGATAGCTAAGGCAATGAAGCAAATTTGATTTCGAGGAATCAAACAACAGCAAACAACATTTAAGGTATTAAAATTACTATTCAGTATGAAAGACTACAGCAGTGACACAAAAGCTGCACAATCAAGATTCAAACAAGTACAACTCTCTTCAGCCAAACTAAATCAACTTATATCTCTATCAACTACTCTTTCTAATCTTTCGACTTCAATGAACTAACCTCATATCAAGTGTTACAACTGCTTTCAAATTCTTCAAAACTCTTACTTTTTGGAAATCTACTTAACTTGTTTGGATGATCGTTACCTATTGTACTATATTGTTAGTTTAAATACAATGTTTGTTTTGATTGTTACTCAATTTTATTGTATCATATCGCTAAATTCATCCTTATGTAACAACGCCAAGGCTCATTTTATGTAATGACCAATTTGGTATGATCGCACCGTGACCTTATTTTTTTTCTCATTTTATCTTTGCTTATTATCTAATAATCCTATTTCATCTTTTACTCTACCTTTTTATAATAACTCTAACCCGTACCCCGCTTTTCTTGTAAGTTATCCTTCAAATTGTTGATGTGTGACATTATATAACGATAGAAAAAAGTACAATCTATCCAAATATTGTATTCATCAAAACACAAAAGTACAATACAACACAATGCAATATAATACTATACATTATAAAATGATATGTAACAATCATCCAAACAAGGTGTAACAGAAAGCAAGTATTCAGACAACTAACCTTATCACTGAACCCAAACATCACTGATGAACCAACATCAAACGTATAACCATCCCTCTCGTAAAAACCCGAGCTTCCACCAGGAATAACATACTTCTCCAAGACTAAGACCTTAGCTCCCTTAACTGCCAGCTGCGTCGCTGCCACCAATCCACCTATTCCTGACCCTATAATAATGGCATCATAGCTGCCACTCTCATTTCCTTCTACGTCACTACTTCCATAACTCTCCACTTTTTTGTCTACATCTACAACTGCTTTCAACTTTGAAACACCACCCCCTTTTCTTCCCTTAGCCTTGAAAAGCTGCTGGTGATCAGTACAATTTCCAATTCTCAAAGGGTCAAAACAAGAACTTCTCTGTTTATTGCTTCTAGCTTTGCTATCACCCAAAGCTACAATCTTGCAAGTACCATCGAGAAGTGAATTGGGAAACATAAAACTCAAGGTACCCATTTTTGTATTTCACAAAAACTTGGGCTTCTTATAGAGTTTAACCAAACAAGACTTGAACTTTTGCCTTCTGGGGTTTCAAGCTATCCAATTCTTTACTTTTGCAACTACCAAAGTACTGAGAAATTTAAAAAGCTTGAATCTTTTTATCTTTCAATTGTCCAAAATCCAAGATTACAAACACAATAAACTACAAAAAAAGTAATCTTGAAAATTCTTTACCTCTGCAACTGCTAAAGTCTGAGGAATTCAAAAAGCTTGGATCTTTTTTACTTTAAATTGTTGAAAATCCAAGATTACAGACATCATAAACTACAAAAGTTGAATCTTGACAATTCTTTACTTCTGCAACTTCCAAAGTACTGAGAATTTTTTTCTTTCAATTCTTGAAAATCCAAGATTACAGACACCATAAACTACAAAAAATGGAATCTTGACATTGCAAAAGTCACATAGAATTGTAAAATCTTGAATCTTGATCACTTTAAATTGTTGAAAATTCAAAATTACAGGGACTAACAACTACAAAAATGGAATTTTGACAACTCTTAGACCACAACCTGCCCAACTGTTTGGCTGAATTAAGTGAATGAGTAAAGTGAGAGAAGTATTTAGGTGGATTTTGATGAGGTGGGTATGAGCAAAATGAAGGGTTGTTCCCTTGTTTGTAGTGCTTGAAATGGAAATAGAAGTGGATTGGCATGATTCCACTTTTGTGATTCCTAGTGGAGATGAGACAATATGGTATTTTTTTCCTGGCCAAATGTTTTGGCGCTTCTAGCGGAGTTCGAGGAAGGATTGGACAAGAAGGATTTATTGTACTTCTCCACAGGATTAACAAACACGGTCGTTTGGTTGGGAAGAACTTATCCCGGGATAAATTATTCCGGGATAAGTTATCCCGGGATAAGTTATCCCACCATGTAGGTGGGATAACTTATCCCATCACTAAGGAACAAAAGGTGGGATAAATAATCCCAAGGCAACTTAATACCCCCAACCAAACATGGGATAAAATTATCAAGAATTTTATCCCGGGATTATTTATCCTAATACCTCACACCAAACGAGTTACTTATAGATATAATTTTATCATATTATTTTTTGAATATAATAAATTTAATATTTTAAAAAATATATTAAATAATAAATTATATTTAATATTAAGAATAAAATAAATAAAAATAGATAAATTATTTATTAATTTTATAGATTGGATAAATATTATTAGATATCTCAAAATAAAAAAATAAATAAAGATGAACGGAGAGAGTATGCTGCCTTAATTTGCGTTTCTTGCCAAAACATGATTGGATTGTGAATGTGTAAAAAGGCTGCTTTAATGACCACAATTCCTACTCCTACAGCAACACAATTTGGTTAAGGCATAATACATGACACTTTAACTTTACTTTAATTGATAATTAAATACTCCAATTTGGTAGATATATCTCTGGGTATCTTATCACATTTTCAATATATCAGTTGAACACCTCTAAAATTTAAGTATTACATCAGTATCGGATGTCCACGAGACAATGAGGATAAGTTGAAGTATCCACGTCTACATCCTCAAAATTAAAGTGTTTAATTATTAGTTGAAACCAAATTAAGATATATATATCTATGTATTATTTCTTTGGTAATTTATTAGTATCATGGTGACATGTCTTTGGTAATTAAGATATCTAAAGTTATGGTTTACAAAGTTCATAAACACATAAGTTATGCGTTACAAGGCGAGTTAAGGTTCGTCGGACTTTAGTACAAACATCGGGGAAACAAAAAGTAGTACTCTCTCAGTTTCAAAATAGTTGACTATCTTGCTAAAAATATTTATTTTAATTTAGTTGTCCAAGTCATGAAATCAAGAGAATTTTGTTATGTTTTTTTAATATTATCTCTATTATTAAATGACTACATAAAGTGTATATACTCAAATTTATATTTTTAAAGCATAATTAATAAGACTAATTTGATAAAAATAAACTCCCAATAAATATTTTCTCAAGTAGAATGTCAAGTCAATAAAATTCAATTATTTTGAATAGGAAGGAGTATATTTTATCCAGGAGAGCATATTCCCTTTTAAAAATAATTAAAAAAAAAAATAAAAAAGAATTGTTTGGACAGGAATAAAAATAATATGATCCCATTTTTTGCTTACAAAAGAAGCGCCAAACAATTTGGATCCACATGGGACATGGCCATACGTAATTAACTGTTCCCTTTGCCTATTTCCCATCATCTCTTTACACCTAAAAGTTTTGCAATTTTTTTTTTTCTCTCACACTTTCCAATTCAATCTCCCAAATCCCATTTCAGGTAACCCTTTATCTCTCTCTATTTACATTTGTATACATTTTGTTTGATTATTTTGATCAGTTTGCACGCAATTCGACTATTAATTTTTGCTCCTACTTCACATATGTAATTAAAATTTTATAAATAGTTGATTGTGAATTTAGTTATTATTGTAAATTAATTTGATATTACTATAGGAATTTCCTAAACTTCAAATCCTGAATCCGCCTCTGATTGTCGTAACTTGAATAACTTGAATTTTGGTGTTGATTTGGGGAAGGATTCGTAATTTGATGGATTAAGGACTAGACTCACATCCCTTTTTGTGGGTTTTCTTTGGTTTATGAAGGCTTGATGAATTGTTATTTTGGTAGGGGTGTAAACCGATTTTTTTGATAACTGTGGTGTCCGTGTCAGCTTATGCACCTCGACTAAATCCACGAGATACATGTCCACCAAGGTCAGAACAAATGGAAAGAAATCACCTAGTGTTTTCTTTCTGTGGGGATTTGAACTTGAGACCTCATTGTGCGGGACTCACTCCATTGACCATTAGGACACACGTGCATTTTAGCCTTAGCCCTTCAGTATTTCATAAGTACTTATATCCTGCATTTTGAACCGTGCACAACCGATAAGATTACAGGTTGCTTGTGTAGAAGATGTGGTATTTTTACATGATTAGTTCGTGAACCTGTTAAATATTTACCAAATTCAATCTTGTTCGAGTAATTTTATCTTGAATTAGTTTGAGTTATGATGTTGAAATGGAATTTACCCCCAAACATTTAGGTTTTTATGGGTGGAAATGGATAGCTGATTGCCGTTACGGCTGCATCATATTGTAGTTTCGAGTAAGGCATGGAAAGTTTGAACCTTTGTTGCTCATTGCCTACTTTGTGGGGTTAAAAGAGTTTTAAAGTTGGGAACTGAAAATGTCAGACTGGAAATAGAACAGAAGGATGGATTTACTGAGTTATTTCTGTTCAAACTAATGATAAATGAACAAGACAAGTATAAAAGAGAGATAAATGAAGTTCTTGTTTTGCGTTAAGGCTGTGTACGATAAATCCTTGTGGTTCGGCCTTTCCCCGTACCCCGCTCATAGCGGAAGCTTAGTGCACCAGCTGCCCTTTTTTGAGTTTTCATGAAGCTAGTCTAAAACCTTTAGTATATCAAATTCATCAGAGATACATGTTTCTCACTGTCTATCGTTTTCTTATTAGTGGCCATATTTGTTTGTGGAATATGTTGAGTTAAAACTTGATGTATGGAGTTCATACATTTGCTTGATATACTAGAGACTATTACTGGCTCTAGGAAACTTTTCACTCTCTTGAGTTCTTTTGTTTTCTGGATAATATCAACGAGACTCATTTACCCCTACTGGTGCCAGTGGCGGAGCCACCTTTGGTGAAGGGTGGTCAGATGCACACCCTTCGCCGGAAAATTATATGGTGAATAGAGGTTAATTATTAGTCATTATGAATGCATATTTAATTTTGCATACTCTTAATATAACTGAGAATAAAATTTGCACACCTTTCACCAAATTTCTAGCTCCGCCATTGACTGGTGCCCATATGATTAAATTATCTTATATTGGGGAAGTGGGATGAAATTGACCCTGAAAGCCCATTGCATCCCTCACGGGTATATTTTGTTTAAGATAAAATTTTCTTTGGAACGAGACACATGAAAAAATAAAGATATTCTATACAAGAAACCCATTTTAGTTATATAATCCTGCCAAATCTCGCTCATGAACCACACAATTCTTATGGATTCTGCAAGTAATTATGGACATACTGTGATTGGGCCGCAATCATTGACTGCACTATCTGGAGAAAAAGCTGGCTTCTATGAGTGGATTTCTGTTGGCAAGCTTTTGATGTTGCCGTCAATGCTATCTGAAAGATGATAAAACTAGGATCCGTTAAGAAAATGTGTCTCTATTGTCCTGGAGGATATTATGTAATCTTATATAGCTTCCATTTTTATTGTTTTATGTTTTGCATGTTCCAGTTTATAGGCATGTTTAGCAATAATTCTGAACTTCTTCACCTTTATTTCCTTTTCCTTTTCATTTTGTTTCAGGTTGAAGCCAATTTATATCAATCATGGATCGACTAACCAGTGCTGCACGTCTCATGATAGTCTCAGATCTTGACCATACAATGGTGGGTTTGTCATAGTTGTCATTTCTCCTGCATATGCTGCTGTAACTTACATAAAGACCTTGCTTTACAGGTAGATCATCATGATACCGAGAACCTTTCTCTGCTTAGGTTCAATGCTTTATGGGAGGCCAATTATCGTGACAACTCTTTGTTAGTGTTCTCTACTGGGAGATCACCTACACTTTACAAGGAGTTGAGGAAAGAAAAGCCCATGCTAACCCCAGATATTACTATTATGTCCGTGGGAACTGAAATAACATATGGTAACTCTATGGTGCCCGATGATGGTTGGGAAACTTTTCTAAATATCAAGTGGGATAGAAAGATTGTAACAGAGGAGACGAGCAAGTTTCCTGAACTCACTCTACAGGTACATTTATTGGTTGGCATAGATCATTTGTTACTTCAGTTTCAATTACGCAGCTTAATTGAATTCTAGCACTTGAATATTAGGTATGGTTTAAAAATCGTTTGTAAGCTAAAACATAACTTGAGCAATTGAAAATAGACTTCTTTTGATTCGTACAGGCAGAAACAGAGCAGCGACCACACAAGGTCAGTTTCTCTGTTCAGAAAGAGAAAGCAGAAGATATAATGAGAACTCTTTCCAAGCGCTTGGAAGAACGTGGGGTATGATACAACTTTTGCACTTCAGATTTGGTATCAATATGACTAGGTTCATATAGCAAGATGAAAACATGTCGTTCTAGCTGTACTCCAGTGAACACAATTCTTTTAGATTCATGTTGAGCTTCCGGTCTGTTGTGCAGTTGGACGTCAAAATAATTTACAGTGGGGGAATGGATCTAGATATATTACCACAAGGTGCTGGCAAAGGACAAGCACTTGCATATCTGCTTAAGAAATTGAAGAGTGAGGGCAAATTACCAAACAACACCCTTGCCTGCGGTGACTCTGGGAATGACGCTGAGCTATTCAGTATCCCAGATGTGTATGGTGTAATGGTTGGTGGTTCAGCTATTCTCAAACATATCTTTACATTCGGTAATATATATTCTCATTTTTTGTGGTCAGAAGTACTCTGAAATTTTACAGTCACTTTGCAGGTAGCTAATGCGCAGGAGGAATTACTGCAGTGGCATGCTGCAAATGCAAAAAATAATCCCAAAGTAATTCATGCATCTGAGAGGTGTGCCGCCGGTATCATACAAGCCATTGGTCATTTCAACCTAGGTCCAAGTACCTCCCCAAGAGATGTTATGGATTTGTCAGATTGCAAGATGGACAACTTTGTTCCCGCCTATGAAGTTGTCAAATTTTACCTGTTTTTCGAGAAATGGAGGCGTGGAGAAATTGAGCATTCTGAACATTACCTGTCAAACCTGAAAGCAGTGTGTGTATGTTTATTTCTCTATACCTACTGTAATTTTATTGTCTTATTTGTTTATGAATTTGACCGCGGATTCTAAAGAATTTTCCCTCCCTAAGGTATCCCCCCGCCACATACCGCCGCCAAAAAAACGAAAGAAAAAGAGAGAGAGAACATAGGCACTTTTTTGTACTTTGTAAGTATAGCTTCTAATTGAGCTGACCTTGTGTTGCTGAACAACTCCCTCCATCCCCCCCACCCCCCACCCCACCCATACCCACATAAAGAGAAGCCTGTATAGTTTTATCCATGGTCTTTACAAATATGAATTTTAAGTATCATATACTCAATTAAAAAGAAATGATATCCTATACGCTCCATGTACTCCCTCTGTCTCTCTCCGACTCCCTTGATACTCCTTTTTTTTATTTGAGTGGGAGGTCGAAGGTGAGAGGTGGGTTTGATTAAGGCCATTGTTTCTCATTGTGGTTGGAGATCCTTATTTGCTAACTCTTCTGTTCTGCAGAGACCATCTGGTACGTTTGTCCACCCATCTGGTGTTGAGAAGTTCCTTCAGGAATGTGTAACTTCATTCAGAACATGTCATGGTGACAAACAGGGGAAACAATATCGTATTTGGGTCGATCAAGTTTTACCTGCACAGGTCGGTTCAGACTCATGGTTAGTGAGTTTCAAGAAGTGGGAGCTCTCTGGTGATTATCTGTTACCTCATTAGTTGGTCTTTCATTTTGCTCTCAACTTTGTATCCTAAATGTCAGTGTATTTCTCTTCACTTTTTACAGTCTATCACATGCTTTTCTTTCCTACACTGGGCCTTTCACGTAATAATTCCAACCTCATTTACTAAATTCTGTCCCTCCCTCGGTGTGTTTATATGGCTCAAACACCCTTTTATAGGATCCCCTCTCCATCTTAATGTAAAAATATGTCGGTCTTCCTTCCATGGTAGTGAAGTAATTCTCTGAAGAGGTTTAAGGAGGTGAGTTACCGAGAATCTGTAGTTCGTTATTGTAACTTGGTATTAGATCCATTTACATGTCAAATTCTATCTCAAGTGATTGAAGGTTGTACAAAGTGTTATTATTTGAATAACAAACTACTAGGAGGAGGGACGGAGATCGGTAAAGAGATATTACTTACATTGTTGAAACAGAAATCTTTCGGGACTGAGGTTTAGTTGTTATTGTTTAAACAGAAATCTTTGTTTACCTCAAGCATGTAAACTTCATTTGATGTCTGAATCTTTGCATGTTGTTGTTGAAGTTGTGTTCCAGCAACAGAGACGATTATTATGAAACAGCTGATGCTTGAATCCATACTCAAATATGCCTTAATGAGATAATTATTTTGGTTCATTCCGTTTGATTGCTTTCGCTAGCTATCTCAATCATACTGCAGAATTACTTGGACATTCCTCCAATCACCATCATAGTCTACAAATCATGCACGGAATCTGTTCCTGATTGCTTTCGCTAGCTATCTCAATCATACTGCAGAATTACTTGGACATTCCTCCAATCACCATCATAGTCTACAAATCATGCACGGAATCTGTTCCTTGTCCTACGAGACTTCTAGAGCATACACCGAACCCATTGTTAAGCCCCTACAAGACCACTTCAAGCTTCAACTGCGGATATTGGTAGTTGGAGCAAAGAGAGTGGAGCATAGTAATGAGTCAAGTATCTATCTTACCACCGACAAGGCTCCCTATTTTCCTATCTGATTTCACTGTAGGTAGTCAAGTTTAGGTAAACTATCACGTGTCCTCATGCTTCTGGGCCGAAGTGAGAGAAGTTCATATAGTGATGTTGTTTCAGATTTCATGTCATTATGCTCCTTTTGTAAGGTCGTTAATGCTCAGTATTGGATCAGCATAAGTAGACGAACAGCCCCATTTGTTAGCTGCTTGCCTTTACCTGCAACGAAATGGACTTAAATGTTAGTCTCTGAAGGAAAAATGGGGCTGTGATAAGTAACAACCAATGTGCTACAAGCAGAATAAATCAATGCTTATTCAACACTTGCATTTTCGTGCTCATAGGTTTTCTTATTGCTGTCTAACAAATTGCTAATTCCCGCAGGTGAAGATAGGCGATGCTGCATAACTACAGTTCTATTAAGTTCAAAGGTAAACTTTCAACATTGCAGACTGAAAGGAATTTTTCCACGTAAAAATCATACAACTGAAACTGGTTGTAATCTCCCATTTGCTCGCAGAATAAGACTGTTGCAGACGGGCTCACTTGGACTCACGTACATCAGACATGGCTGCACGGTTCTGCAGCAACTGACTCCGCAACCTGGTTCTTTTAGATTGTCATCTCAGTTTATTAACTCTGAAAAGTCTTCTACTCCTTTTACCAGTTCACCCAGAATAAACACAATATACAAACTTATAGTTGATAATCAATGTATTAACATTATCCTTCGTTGATAATCAATGTATTACCATCTAAACCAGTGAAGATGGCTTTATCATTTGTGTAGTATAAAAATTATATTAGTAGCAATAGTTGTTTTTGTATTGCTTCAGAATCCAAGATGAGATTATTGCAAATTACTGAATATTTAAGTCACAAAATCAAGAATTCTGAAGTAACTGAACTTCATCCACTACAACAGTAAAGTCACAAAATTATATTTTGTCACGTTAAAGTAACTGAACTAGTGAGCGCACATATGTGCCTCCTCTGTTGACAAACATTGACAGCTGTAATTTCTTTTATTTTCTAGGGGACAGTTTGTTTTTTTGGCCTGGAAAATGAATTTTGCATTAACCCTAGCGGGGTTTGGGAAGTAGAATGTACACATATATTGTCCCTATTTTTGTGGTTTAGAGAGATTTTTGATAGGCTCTCAACTAAAAAAAGTGTAACGAAAGCAGGTTTGAAAGAAAAATAATGACATTACAATAACAAGATACACAAAGCAAATGAAGCAACAAGTAATAGTGAAAAATAAAGAATACAATGCTACACGATTATTTACTAATATTACTAAATATAGAGAAGAGGAGACTGATCCCTTACATTTCTCATATAAAAGTGTGACAACGCTCAACTACCTACTACCTAGCTATTCTAATTCTTGACCTTCATACTTTCCTATCTAGAGTCATGTCCTCGGTAAACTGAAGATGTGACATGTCTTGTCTAATCTAATCACACCTCCCCACTCCCAAGTTCTTCTTTGGCTTACCCTTGTCTCTCCTAAAACTTTTTGTAGCCAACCTCTCGCTCTTCACATGTACTCTTGTTGGCCACGTAGGCTACTCCCACCTTGTCATGTATAACTTTGTTCCCAAATTTCTCTCTCCTTGTATGTTCATATATCCATTTGAGTATCTCATTTTCGCTACCTTCATCTTCTAAACATATACATTCTTGACTAGCAAGTATTCTGCCCCATACAACAATGTGGGTCTAACTACCACTTTGTAGAACTTACCTTTAAACCTTGGTGACACATTTTTATCACTCAGTGCCCCGAACGGGAGCCTCCATTTCACCCATCCCCACTCTAATAAGATGTGTGACGTTACCATCAATCTCCCCGCTTCTTTGGATAATAATAGAGCCAAAATATATACTTGAAACTTCTTTTCTTGGGAATGACTTGTGCATCGATCTTCACTTACAGCTCCACTTCATGCATCACATCACTAAACTTGCACTACAAAATATTCTATTTTAGTACTGCTTAATCTGAAACATTTAGATTCTAGGGCCTGTCTCCGAACATTCCCCCTATTGTTAACAAGTTTTGTTTAATAATTGTTGATACTATAATTTTGTTTATTACGAAAATAATAATTTTATAAGGGCCTTCCGATTTAAATTTGTGTTAGGGGGGAGATTTGATCTAGTATTATGATTGTATGTACAAGGAGATAATGTACCTCATTTATTTTATAATTATTTAACCTCATTTTTTCTCTTTTGATGGATACTTTTTCATTTCTGATTAATGGAGCCCTTCTCTCAAGGGAGGAAATAATATTTTCGTAACAGTATAATCAATTAATAAGCTATCAAAAACTTTGGGAAAAATGGATCAGTGGTCATTAAAGCTCCTCCGAACTTTCATCACCGGACATTTTGTAATTTGAATAAAAGAAAATAATCGTGCAAAAATCTTGTTTATATTTTAATTGACCAAGTACTGACATATTTTAATTTAGGGAAAGTGGTCAAATATTTTAATCAAACATCCAGTCTATTGTTAACTCCACCGCGTATCTGAATTTTGCTAATCACAATTGATATAAAAACATTTCCAAATTCGTAGCATTCGAGAAAAGAAAAATAAAATAAAATGGAAATAGCACATTAAAAGATCAAACACTATTATATAGTGTTTGATGCTTCATTCCAAATGGTGTAGGTTACAAGATTTCATCACCAAATCTTTCCATGATTACAACCCAAAATACAATGTTTACTAAACAAGTTGTTGAAATATTCGTGTCAAATTCCCAATTTATTTGGTTAGAGAGATCTTGTCAAGGCAATCACCACCAACCCCTCTTATCCAATGATCAAATGTCCTAAACTCAGAATCCTCTCCATATATAGAAATAGCACAGTCATTGCAAGTATCAATATTTGTCATCATTGCACTAAGATCAACGTTGGCTTTGTAATAGTTTTTTAATTTGCAATCTTCTTCAGCATTCTTCATGGCATCCACTGCATCTTCATATACTGTCTTGCATGTCTCCAGACAATCCGACGCGTAAATGTCCGTCTCTGGATCCTCTAAACGTTGTTCAATCACAGTGGAAATGAATTCTTCTGTCTTTGCCATCGTTGCTTCCATCACGGAGTTTATAAATACGGAAACATCTCCAGTTAAGACAAATGGAGTTGTTTTCGGAATTTCAATGGTTTTTTTATAGAATGAGGACGAGGATGAGGATGAGGATGAAGATGAGGATGAGGGCGGGGACGGGTTAGATGGAGAAAGGGGAGGTGCTTGGGATTTAGGGATATTGTTGTATGCCTTTGATGGGAGGGTTGTAAGGAATAGAGAAATGGCAAGGACTAGAAAAAATTGGTTATAAAATGCCATTGTCTTTCTTTTTAATTTAATAATAAAAAGAAAATTAAAAAGAAAGACAATGGAAAAAAAAAAAAGATGTGAAGTATGGAGATTCATTGGGGGTGTATTTATATCTAAAATGAGTTATAGATTTATTGGCTATGCTTAAATATAGATTTTCAAGTGAATATTACCCTTCATTTGACAAAGTTTTGTTCATTTATTATTGAATGATAGATTTTCTTGGCCCCACAAACTCAACCACTCACACAATATTGAATCAAATTAATTAATGGTGTTCATCTATGTTATTCGGACTATTCAAAAATATCATCGGTTGTGTGTCGGACTTTTAAGAAACAATATATTTTTGGAAGATTCAGCACGGACGCGATAACATTTTTGGAGAGTCTGAACAACTTAGGTGTTCATTATATGCAAGTGTACATAAGCTTAACCATTAAAAGAAACACTTCATTAAGTGTTAATTCCTTCGAAAAAGTAACAAAAATTGGTCCCTTAAGTTTGTGTAAGTTTAAAGTAGTCCTTAAAGTATTTAACTGAGTTGTTTTGAGTCTTTAAGTTTATCAAAAATGAGCACTTTTAATCTTCATCAAATATTTGACAAATTGTATCCGTTAAATTTGACCTCATTTTTTCTATTTTGATGGATACTTTTTCATTTCTGATTAATGGAAGCCTTCTCTCAAGGGAAGAAATAATATTTTCTTAACAATAATTAATTAATAAACTATCAAAAACTATGAGAGAAATGTATCAGTGGTAGTCAAAGCTCCTCCGAACTTTCATCAATGGACCTTTAGTAATTTGAATAAAAGAAAATTATCGTGTAAAGATCTTTCATGTATTATTTACAGATTTTTTTACGTGTAAAATTAAATTTCTCTTGCAAATTGTTAACTCCACCGCGCATATGAATTTAATTCGCCTAATCACGATTAATATAAAAACATATGTAAATTCGTGGCATTCGAGAAAAGCAAAAAAAAAATAAATGAAAATAGCACATTAAAAGATATCAAACACTATTATATAGTGTTGCTTTATTCCAAATGGTGTAGGTTACAAGATAATTTCATCACCAAGTTCTTCAAATATTATTTGTGTCAATTACCACGTTGTTTACCGTCTTTTTGGTACAGTTGAATTTATTTGATTTGGGCAAGGACCTTTGTAATGCAATCACTACCAACCCCTCGTATCCAATTAAAAAATTCCTTAAATTCAGAGTCCTCTCCATATATAGAAAGAGCACAATCGTTACAAGTATCAATATTTGTTATCATTGCACTAAGATCAACATGGGCTGAGTTATAGTATTTTGCTTTGACATCTTCTTCAGTTTTTTTCATGGCATCCACTGCATTTTCATACACCTCCTTGCATGTCTTGAGACAATCCGTGGCGTAAGCGCCCTTTTTCGATTCCTTTAAACGTTGTTCAATGACATTGGCGATGAATTCTTCCGTCTTAGCCATCGTTGCATCCATCACGGAGTTGATAAATACGGAAATATTCCCATTTAAGCCGATAGGAGTCTTTTTCGGAATTTCAATGATTTTCTTATAGGATGAGGATGAGGATGAGGACGGGGACGGAGAAGGGGACGATTTAGATGGAGAAAGGGAAGGTGCATTGGGTTTAGGGATATTGTATGCCTTAGAAGGGAGGGTTGTAAGGAATAAAGAAATGACAAAAACAAGAAAAACTTGGTTATAAAATGCCATTGTGTTTCTTCTTCTTTTTTTTTTTAATTTAATATGAGAAAGAAGGTTAAAAAGAAAGACAAATGGGAAAAGAATGATGTGAAATATGAAGATTCATTGGGAGTGTATTTATAGCTAAAATGAGTTACAGGTTTTTTGGCTATGCCTAAATATAGATTTTCGAGTGAATAGTTAACCTTCATTTGATAAAGTCTGGTTAATTTAATATAGGATAATAGATTTTCTTGGCCCCACAAACTCAACCACTCACACAATATTGAATCAAATTAATTAATGGTGTTCATTATGTGCTAGTTTATATAAGCTTAACCATTAAAATAAACACTTCATTAAGTGTTAATAACTTCGAGAAAATAACAAAAAATGGTCCCTTGAGGTTGGAGTAAGTTTAAAGTAGTCCCTAAAATATTTATTTGAGCTGTTTTGATTCTTTAAGTTTATTAAAAAAAATGAACAATTTTAATCTTCATCAAATATTCATTTTTAATCTTCACCAAATATTTGACAAATTCTATCTGTTAAATTTGACGAAAAATGTGAATAAAAGCATTTAGCGGTGAGGTGAAAGTTGTACATTTTCTTCTATTATTGGTGAAATTTTTGCATTTGGTGCATCTTTTTAAGGTGCAACTTTTGCTGTTTTTGGTTTATATTTGTCCCTAGTGCAATTTTTGTGTTAAATTTTCTACGAATTGATGAGAGTTTTCAAGTGTTTCAGGCTAAATTTTTTTATTTGTAGTTCCCCTTATAATATACGGAGTCTCTGCACGCTCATTATTAGGATATGTTCAACATCAGGTGAAACAAAAATTGCATGGGTCTAGCTTTGATATCATGTGTAACTCAACCCCAAAAACTAGCACAGGAGGTGACTATTCCAAAACCATTTAAAGAGACAAATTTAACTTTCACCCGCCGATGTGAGACTCAACACCTTTAACAAACTTATTAAGGGATCAAAATTAAGACTATAATATTTAAGGGATTAATTTAAAGTTTAAACCTACCTAAACATAAGATTATTTTTATCATTTTCTGTTATTGCTTCTACAAAGATTAATTAGCTATTCTCAAACAAGCTTTTATTAGGTTATCGGCCGCCATGATTAGGCCAACTTCTCGAACTGCTGGGTGCGACATATTTATGAGCGGCAGAGCAAATATGAATATGTACAAATGCAAACATAATATCATAATATTTTATGCATGTGAATAGTTTTAAACATTCTAATTCGGCCAATTTGATGACTAACAAACTATAGAAACATAACACATTCATTAAGCGATCATAAATTTTATGCATGTGAATAGTTTTAAACATTGTTTGATCATTTTGGTGAGTGGTGACTAACAAACTACTCTATTAGCATAATACATGCATCAAGTGGTTATAAATTTTATGCATGCATGTGAATAGATTTTAGTTTGGCCACTTTGGTGACTAACAAACTATATCACATTTAATACACACATATTATTTACTCCCTCTGTCTCATTTTATGTGACCTACTTTTCTTTTTGGTCCGTCCCAAAAAGAATGTCACATTTCCTTATTTGGTAACTTTTTAAAAGCACAATTACTCTTTTACCCTTATTGGTCCCATTTATAAGGTCCCACTTAATTAAAAATAATAGTATTACATTTTTAATGAAGGGCAATTTAGTAAACATCACCAAGTCTTTCCTTATTTATTAAACTCCGTGCCCGGTCAAAGTAGGTCATATAAAATGGGACGGAGGGAGTATTACTTAATGTATGGACCACTTTAATTTGTTGCACAATATAAAACAAACCTAATAAATACTATATGAAAAAAGATCAAAACTACCCTCGAACTATTCAAAATGGAGAAAATATACACTCCATTTGTTTTTGGTCTCAAAACTACCCCTCTCATTCAACTATTAGCTCACTTTTACCCTTCACTTTAACAGAATGTCACCAAGCAACCCACATGAAAAAAAAGGTCACCTGACCAGTCTACATAGTCATCCTACGTGGAAAAAAGTCCACTTGGCTATACACCTAAGACACACCTAAATCTCATCCAACTTAACCATCAGTCCATTTAGATACCCAATCTTCAGAAGCTCAACATCCTTTTAAATGGACTGATGGTTAAGTTGGATGAGATTTAGGTGTGTCTTATTAGGTGTATAGCCAAGTGGACTTTTTTTCACGTATAGGATGATTATGTGGACTAGTCAGGTGACTTTTTTTCCCATGTTGGCTATTTCGTGGCATTCCATTAAAGTGAAGGGTAGAAGTGAGTTAATAGTTGGATGGGAGGGGTAATTTTGAGACCAAAAATAAATGAAGGGTATATTTACTCCACTTTGAATAGTTCGAGGATAGTTTTGGCCCTTTTTCGAATATTAAGGAGTATATATTGAAATAGAAATAAATACAGCAAAATTGTTACCAATAGAACTATTATTGAACAAATCTTTCCCCTAATCACAAAACCCGACACATTACTTCCTCCGTTCTTTTTAATTAGTTGGCGTGTTTCATTTTTCGAAAGTTAATTTGATTAATTTTCAAGCTAAATTAGATTAAACGGATTTAATATTTTAAAATTAAAATCTAGATATTCAAAAACTATATGAAAGTTACTACAAATTGTAATTTTCTTTTTTCAATATGATTAAAAAATACATCTTAAAATGTTGGTCAAAGTTTGTATAGCTTGACTCTAAAAAAGAAAATTATGCCAATTAAAAAAGAACGAAGAGATTATAAAAAAGAACATTAATTAAAATTTACATTAGCGAGGTTATCATAATTATAAATTCCACCCAAAACCATCTTACTTAATACTATATTATCGTAAGTTTAACTTTTATGCACTAACGACATAACTTTTAACACTATCATGTCACCCAAAATGTAATTACAAATAACCATTCAAAAATTGTGAATGTTACAATAATGAATCAAAACATACTAATAGTGTATAAGCAATCTTTTTTTTTTTAATTACTGTTAGCGCATATAAGTTAAATCCGTTTTTTTAACTGCTAACGCCCGCAACCTTTTCCAAGGCATCATGAGTAATTTTTCCAGCCCAATCATCAAACTTGATGAATTCTTGATCATTACCATAAATTTCTTTAACACAATCCATGCAAGTATCTAAGTCAGCAGACAAGGCACTAAGGTCAACATTGGCACTATAATAAAATCCTTTATCCATATCTTCCATTGTTTTTTTCATCGAATCGACCCCGAGTTCGTACACCTCTTTGCATGTTAAAAGACAATCTCTAGCGAACGCGTCAGCGGCTGGATCAGTCAAACGTTTCTCAACAACATTGTCGAGAAACTGCTTCGTTTTGACAACGGAGGATTCCATAAGTGAGTCAACATAATTATGAACGGAATCTTTGTTGTTTAATGAAACTTCGCCATTTGGCATTTCATGAATTTGCGCGGAAGGTGATGGGGCGCCATTTGGCGATGAAGATATGTAGGATGTACCAATTGGGGAGGGGGTAGGGGTAGCAATGTTGAATTGGAAAACAAGAAAAGAAAGGGAAATGAAAAGTAAAATTTGGTTGTGGAGAGCCATTTTTTTTTCTTTTTTTTTTTTCCCTTTTTCTTCTGTTTTTTCTTTTATTAATTCACAAGGAAGAAAAGGGGAAAATGATTATGGTGTTATTATTATGAGGGAAAGCTAAAATGCTTGAAGTAGGGTTGTATTTATATGTAAGAGGAATGAGAAGTTTACTTGGTGATCCAAGAAAATAGATTGTCTAAAGGTGAATATTTGACTTAATTTGATGAATGCTAGTGTATGTCATTAATTATAGGTTAAGATGTACATGTGTCAAATTTACTATTATTAAGTTATAAATTAAGACGAAAATATATTTAATTAACTATGATTTAGTGATTAGAGTGCACGTAAAGATACATGTCATACATTCATTGAGTTTGTGCAAACTGAATAAAACATCATCAATCCTAGTGATCACCTGTTAGCCTCCTATTTTCAGAAGAATTCATGAGGTTTAATTTTTGCTTGAGCTACTCGATCTCGTGTCACTACAAGTCCACCTCCATATGGAGTATTCAAATTAAGCAATCGATGAGCCTTAAATATCGAATGATTAACAAAAAAAAAACTCACCTCCATGTCATATTGATGTAAAATGAGATACAAGAAACTCAAACAAGACAATAAGATAAGATACAATAATATGATTAAGAAATAGAAATGAAGGGAGAAGAGATTTAGAATAAAAGAAAGGAAAATCTAATAATTAAATATATATATTTAATTACTAGATTAAATCATGGGAGAAGAGAAATTGAAATCATATAAGGATACTTACCCAAGTAATCAAGAGGGTTCAATTTGGAGAGATAAGAGGGTTTTCCCAAACTCACAAATGAGCAACTCAACAATGTCCAAAAACTAACTAATGAAACAAACCCTAATTTCTACTACTTATAGTAGATAAACTAACATAAGTAGCTAAAAATTGACTATTTAAAATGTAGTCATCTCTTGCTTAAATATCCACTTTAGTATATTATAGACCTTCCATGCTTCTTTCATTAGTCTTCTAAGGTCTTCAAAATACTTCGAATCTATTTGACGGTCTTCATATCCATGATGACAATTCCGTATCCCATCACATATCCAAATTAACTAGTCAATGAGCACTAAATACTGAATAATTAACGCAAAAAAAATCTACATTAATTGGCGACAGGTCTTAGTAAGAAGTGTAAAATTAAGTATTTTATAGTCACCAAATAGTTTAGCATTTTCCATTTCTTGGATCAAGTAAACTTTTATATCAATTTCTTTTCCTAGTAATATACCACTAGAGTTTCCCCAAGAAAATAAAAGAAAGAAAAATAAAATGGGCAAACAACATAAATCCCAATAGTTTAGAGCTTAATTATAGAAAATTCCGACATTTTACATAGTTACTGAAAATCCCAATTTTGGGTCTGTCGAGATACATAATTAGCTCCCGATACATCCAATGAAGATACATTTTTTCTTATAAAGATACATAATTAGCTCCCGATATATTTTTTTCGATTTTGGGTCTGTTGAGATACATAATACATCCAACGAAGATACATTTTTTCCTTTATAAATATTCATAATTAGCTCTCGATACATTTTTTCCAATTTTTGGGTATACATAATTAGGTCCCGATACATCCAACGAAGATACATAATTAGTTGAAATTTTTGTAATTACTTTGTAAGGATGGGAATTTGTGTAAATATGGTAAGTTAAGGTGTATGTTTACGTTATTTTTGCAAATAAAATTACGCAAAACAAAGGGCCCAACAAAATATCTAAATTAACTAGTCAGTGAGCACTAAATACCAAATGATTAACGCAAAAACAATCCACATTAATGGGCGACAGATCTTAGTAAAAAGTGTAAAATTAAATATTTTATTGTCACCAAATAGTTTAGCATTTTCTATTTCTTAGATCAAGTAAACTTTGATATCATTTTCTTTTCCTAGTAATATACCACCAGAGTTTCCCCAAGAAAATAAAAGAAAGAAAAATAAAATTACACAAAATAAAGGGCCCAACCGGGTTCGAACCGGTGACCTCTTGATCTGCAGTCAAATGCTCTACCACTGAGCTATGGACCCTTTGATGCTAGGCAACACTACAAAAGTGTTAGTACATAAAACTGTTATAGCTGTTTTTCTAATTAATTGATTTTGCAATTTAATTTGCTTACTTGAGATTGAAGATAGGAACCAAACAACAATAACATATTCGGTGTAATCTCATATGTAAATTCTGGGGAAGGATAGAGTATGCGGAGATCTTATCCCTAGCTCGTGGAGATAGAGGCGATGTTTACGAAAAATCATCAGCTCAAGTAACGCAAGATAGGAACCAAACGAACAGTGAAAACTCATTTAGTTGACTGCTAGCCTCTTGTTTATCTAGCAGCCAGTAATTGTTTTATGGGTAAAACTATTTTTGTTGAAGATAATGCATTAAGGAAATAGGAGCCACATATATCCATGAAAGCAAACGGTATTATCTTTTAAGAAAAAAAAATCTCTTCAAATTCAACTCAAAGTGTTGTTTATATAAGCCTTACAAAGTTTACCCCTCAATTAAGTTGATGTTTGAAAAAAAAATCGACAATTTTTGTTCGCACTAAATAAAATGGACACATAAAAAAATAATTTGTTTATAATATACTTGACGAATAAAAAAGATTGGGAAGTTATAACATATTTTTCTTCCTATTCAAATCATACTATTTGCAAATTCTCCCCCAAATAGGAAGATCATTTCTAAACCTTCAAATATGAATCAAAGGTCTAATATCATGTTAATGTTGTAATTTCGACCAACACACAAGATGAGATTCTTGCCATTCTATTTCTAATAAATAAATAAATTTATGTAAATAGATATCAATTCGATATCAATATCTCCTGTTGTAATAAAGGATTATCTTCAACTAAATTTTAAAGTTATGATAAGAAAAATTATTGGTAGAAAAGGATTGAGATCCCCAAGGCATGTGGGTATTTAAAGTTTAAACGCAGGAAAGGGCCCTTGAATTCCCAACTACCATATGCTGCATTCCTACTTCTAAATTAAGAAGCTAAATTAATTATTTCTACGTTGGGCGGAAAAGATAAAGTTGAACACCGATAGTGTGAAGAGCCTGTTTGGATTGATTTATTTTAAATAATTTTAAGTCAAAAATAATTTTTAAAATATTTGAATAAATTTAAAAAGTGTTTATAATAAGTACTTGATTTTTTACTAAAATGTTTAAAATAAGTCAAAAACTATAAATAGAATTTATGACTTTTGGATTAAAATGTTAAAAATAAATCAAAAATTCTAACTTATGACTTTTGGCTTTAGAGATGCGCAAAGAAATGACTATAAGCTACTATATTCAGTACAAAATTGTGAAGCATAAAAGAAGGGTTAAACGTAGTTAAGATAATAGGCTATCAAAAAGTAGTGGTCGAACCACAATGAATTCTTGGTATCATACTTATTAAGGAAGAGTACACTCTACATCATCTCATAGAGCTATTATTAAAGATTAAATATTTATTGAATGTCAATAAAATTACTATTCAGTGGCGGATTTAGAATTTGGGAATCACGAATGTTCGGAGAGGTTCGAACACATATATTGATACCTAAAGCTTTAAGGTTCCGCTTGAAAATTAAAGCACTCAGCTATCTTCTTGATTTTGAGGGTGTTTTTTTTCATTCTATACCAATTTTTATATATTTTTTATATAATTATACATAATTTACGTTGAATTTAACGAGTGTTGAAGCATCAAATATTTGCACCTAAATCCACCCCTGCCACTATTAAACACATCTGAAAAGAGTTAAATCATTGTACCAATTTTATGACCAACGAAGAACACAAATATGATAAAAATTTAATAATCTAAAAAAATGGCTCAAAAATATGAAATTTCTTTTTATGAGGACCTAAGCGGCGTTGCTTTTGAAATATCGTAAACCTAGAAATATATTCTTCATGAGAACTTGTGCTCATTGGACAATTAATTTCTCTGCCGCCCCACCAATTTCCCACTCATCGAGGAATAATAATACTTCCTTCGTTTGGATTTACTTGTTACTATTTTATTTTATTTTTTATTATTTTTGATAAATTAAAAAAAAATAATTATATTTTAGCGTTAATTACTTATTCTCCAAATTATTTTTCAATTCACATTACATCCTCTATTTCAGAATAAGAAAATTATTGAGGTAATGCACACCTATTAAGAAAAAAAAATTAAGACATAAACTATACATTAATTTATATTTTTGTCCTTTTTAATTAATTGTCAAACTGCTCTTAAAAATTTAAACAATAAGTAAATAAGAGCAATTAAGTTTCTTGAATACATCATATAGGAAATTCAAATGAAGGTTAAAAATGAAAAAAAATTCCAATATTACTTTTGAAGATTGAAAAATTAACTTATTATGAAACATTGAAAAATATCTTAACAATTAACTTATTATGAAATGAACGAAGTACTAAACATCAATTAATATGAATAATATGGTAAACTCACTTTATTAATTGTTATTTTATTAATAAATATGTCATGTCAAAAAGTGATAAATTCTATCACAGAGCCCCATGTTCTTGTCCCACCATGCATCATCTATAACTGATATCCACGCACCGACGCACGCACAGAAAGCTGGTGACCCTTCTACTTTAAAAAATAAAATAAAAGAAGATATAAAGTATATGTAAAATAGAAGTTAGTAAAGTTGTAATCAAGAATATTTGTTATTAATGAAATAATAAGAACTTTTGATTCTCTTTCAATACTTAGAACTATAAATCACATTCTTATGACTAAAATAATAATTTGGAAACAGCACAATGAAGAAAAGTTGTTTTAATTCTTAAATTATCATATAAAAGAACAAATTACGAAAAATAGTGTATATAGTGGTTTTTTCTTACAAAATTGGGTATAATGAGCGTTGAGATTGTGCCTTTACTCACTGACCACGCCACCGGGCACCCTAGTTCCATTCATGTGATGGCCCCTTTCAAAATTCTTTATTCCTAAGTGGAAATTTCAAATTCGAGCCTTTAAAAATTTATAAAAAATTATTTTTGAGTGTTATCTTTAGATATCATTTCTTGTTCCTTTACTATTTTTTTTTTTAGATTGTTATATTTTGAGATGAGGATCTTTCAAAAATAACTTCTTTATCTCACATCTGAGATAATGGTATGAACTGTGTACACTTACCCTTTCCAGACCTCACGTGGTGAAATATACTGGATATGTTATTATTGTTATTATCTTTAGAAATAGACCTTACAATATGAATTTGGATTTAATCAAATCGGGATACAAATAGTAAACATCGTGTGAAGAAAAAAAAAGAGCTTTGAGATAAAAATATTAGCTATTACCTCCGTTTCAAATAAAATAAGTAGTGTCTTTATCTTTTTATTTTATTTCAAATTAAATAGAGTTTATATAATCAAGAAGAATTATTTTTTTCCAAAATTATCTTTGTTTTAAAAATGGAGTTTTATAGCATTAAAATTACTTTTTTCTTTAAGGCATTTAATTAAAG
The DNA here is from genome assembly GCA_031232105.1 of Capsicum rhomboideum. NCBI lineage: Eukaryota > Viridiplantae > Streptophyta > Magnoliopsida > Solanales > Solanaceae > Capsicum > Capsicum rhomboideum. The sequence continues at coordinate 123,767,515 of CP124710.1, read as the reverse complement.
GTTAGATAATACTCCAAAATGGGGAGTAAAACACTTCTTTTTTTAAAAGCATGAGTAATTATTCTAAGATGTTGGGAACTCTACCTTCAAAATGGGTGCAGTAATCCATAATTTAAATTGGTTAGAGACTTCAATATGGATATCAAATACCACATCAAAAGCTAAAAAAATTGTTTTAAGATATACTCCCTTCGTCTATTTTTATTTATCTATTTTTTTATTTTGAGATGTTCAACAATATTTATTCAGTTTAAAAAATCAATATATAATTTACCTTTTTTTTTATTTTACTCTTGATATTAAATATTATTCATCTTTTATTTTTTAATGTAAAAAAATTATTATATTTAAAGAGTGATATAATAAAACTCTTCTTCTATTTATTATTTCTTAAAATAAAAATAAATAAGTAAAGATTGATGGAGAAAATATATCTAAACTAAAAACGCAACTTATTTTAAAATGGAAAGTAATAGGAAGAGGAAGATGAGTTTGGGGTCCATAAAAGTAGACTTGAGCAACTAGGCGGAGTATCGTATGGTTTACACTTTGGTCTCTTTTAGAGGAAAATGCTAAAAAGAAATATTAAAAGCCAAAATAATTGGAACAAGTAATATCCACCACTAAATTCTGTGCGTCATCTTAGATCGACACGTGTAAATTGACTCGAAACTACGTATACTGTTATCCATATATGTATGGATTAAGAAAAAATAGAACTGACCTTCGGGTTGGCGCAGTTGGTTTGGAGGCAGGTTGCCCACCCAGGCAACCAGGGATCGAACCCACCTCAATGCCTTCTGCGTCTGAGCCTGTCGCACGGGGCTTGCCTAGTGCGGTTTACATTCCCTGTGTGGTTTGCAGGCTATTACACAGTGGGGGGTTTACCCAGTGCGCACAAAGTGCTCACCACAGAGTGCTCACCCGAAGGGCAGAGGCTGTGGCAGAGGTTGTAGCGGCTGCGGGTTTTCCTGGGATTACCAAAAAAAAAAGAAAAAATAGAACTAACGTAAATAGTCGGTCAATTGACACAAAGCTTGCAAGAACGGATTTTTTGTTGGGTTCTAAGGTTAAAAAGTGAATGGAAAATCGAGAGAAGAAAAATAGAGGAAAAGTAAAATATATATATATTTTTTTAGAAGAAGTATTTTTTGGTTATATTTAAATATAATGTTGTTAGTAGATTGAGAAGAAGGTAATATCTTGCATCGTTGTCGTTGCTCGATTCGACTTCATATTTGATAAATAATTGAAAAATTATGTTTTTAGTTAAAATTTATTTAAGCTTAATTGTTTTATGATAATTTAATCCAACTGATTCAAAAATTTTCCTTTATGTACAGCCGCACAAGGCGATGTGCGAACTATACATACAACGCACAATAAAGAGACCATCTCTTCAGCTCACTATTTTTGGTGTGCAGAGAATTGTGTGGTCGCACATCCACCACACAAACCCTCGACTGAAATGTTGCAATTCTTTCAACTCATTGATTTTGTGTGCGGAGTGTTGTGCAACCACACAAGCTGATGTGTGAACTGCACACCCACCACACAACACCCATCTTATTCTAATCAGCGCAACTTTTCAAAATCATTACTCGTCTCAATATATGTGATCTACTTTGACTTGACATGGAGTTTAAGAAAGAAAGAAAAAATTTTAAAACTTGTGGTCTAAAATAAGTCATAGATATTTGTATGGTTGTAAATCATTTCATTAAGGATAAAGTGGATATTTTAAAGTTAAATTGTTACCAAATATAGAAATGTGTTATTATTTTTGGGACTGATTAAAAAGAAAAATATGTCATATAAATTGAGACAGAAGAAATACTTCTTTTCTAAAACAGTATCTATTAACAATAAATATCTGATTCTTTCTTAAATATAAATAGCGAAATCTTCTAATCTTCTACATTTCAATTTGATTTGTAGATCCCTAATCACTAACCAGTTAAGATGTTTATTGGTAAGGACTACTCTTTCTTCCAATAATACTTATCTACTATACTTAAAATAAATATTTAATAATATTTATTTATTTTAAAAAATTAATAAATAATTTATCCTTTTCTATCTATTTTATCTTTATTATTAAATTATCCATCACTAAATATATTTTTTAAAATATTAAATTTATTATATTTAAAAAATAATATAATAAAATTACGTACCGCGATCATGTATTGTTGGATGGAGGTAGTGGTACTTTCCTTTCTCTTTTTTCAAATAGCCTTATCCATATTCCCTTTTTTCTAGTGCTTTTATTACTCCATTTCAAAATTCAAAATTTGGAAACTTTTCAACCTCTATTTAAAACTCTTTAACTTCCCCTCTCTCCACAGATCTAAATCTCACATCAAAATTCAGTTTCTTCCAGAATCTTCTTCTTCATCTTCCATGGCAATTCGAACTTTGTATGGATTAGTTTTCTTAACAGCATCCACCTCTTGTTTCATCTTTCTATACCTAATCCTTCAACCTATTTTCTATTTCACCGCCTAATAAACCGGCGCTGACAACATGAACCGCCCGATCTGAACCAGTTGCGGACCGGAACTTTTTACACGGCGAGTCGGTTCGTAGAGAAATACGAGTATGTTAATTGTATATTTTGTTTTTTTTTTAATATCTGAATGAAAAAGTTATACTGATATTTGGTCCTTTTGTTTTTTTTGTTTGAATGGATCTGGAAAAAATAGCTTTAATTTGTGTTATTAATTATATATTATATATTATTTCTCATCTCATAGCTCTAATTGTCTGATTACAAAGCAATTAACTCCATTCACTTTTACATGCCACGATTCGCTTCGTGAGGGTTAATTTGGCCGGTATTTGGAGTTTAATTGAATTAGATCAAACTTCGTAACATTTGACTCTTGATACAGTACAACAAAAACAAGTTTTAGCGATAATAAATATACACATTAGCAAGAGTGTTAAATTTTTTACCGGCATTAGTTAAATGTCATTGGATCCAATGTGGCTATAAGTTTTAGGAGCATTTAAAAAGAAAGCTACAATATAATTGTCACTAAAACATATATTTAGCGACAATTAAACTATTGTTTTTAATTAATTGTCGCTAAAGATCATTTTTGGTGTAGTGATAAGCCAAACTAACAAAGTAGTGATAAGCCACACTAACAAAGTAAAAGTGAACTGAGGGAGTACTTTTAGGTGATTCATAATTTTTTATATAATACAGAACAGCTTAAATGCTTGCAAATCTGTGTAATATTATTTTATTACTCCATGTGCCCCAATTTTATGTGAAATAATTGAAATTTTGAGTTTCATCTAAACTTAGATAGTGAATTTAGGCATAGAAGCTTTAATATTTTTGAAATAAATTTATATTTGCAAACTACCTAGAAACAACTTGAAACATTTGAAACACATAAAAAATTTGGTTGAAAATAAACTTTGATTGATTCGCAAAATTTGTAATTGTGACACGTAAATTGCGACGAAATTGGAACGGTGTAAGGACATTTTATTCGCTTTTGATTATGTTTAATAAGATGAGGATAAAAGTTGTAAGCACTCCGATCCGAAATGGTAGTAGAACTTTTGAAATTTTCAAACTTGTTCTGATGTAATAAAGTTTTGCCATTGTATTGGTTCAAAATGGAACTCGTGAATGTGATATTGGAATCGTAAAGGTGATCCATTTGGTCACGACCAGCTAAGGTTAAAGTTTTGAAAGCGTTTACACGTAAGGTTAAAGTTGTGGAAGCGTTTTCACGTGATAGAAGAATCTCTTCGGAGAATATAAGGCTAGGTTAAAGTTTTGAAAGCGTTTTCACATGATAGAATCTCTTCGGAGAATATAAGGCTTTCATGAGGCGGGTTTTGAAAGTGTTTCCACGTGGTAAAATCTCTTCAGAGAATATAAGGCTTTTATGAGGCGGATCTTGAGCCGCCATCCAAGATCAACACTGCAGTCATTCATAAAACCAGTTCAAAGTGAAACATATAAATATCTCTGAGAACTCTTACTACTACAATCATTCTATTCCAAGGATATGTGTGTGTTTTCAGATACAATTTGAACAACAAAAAATGATCTCATAAAATTGTGTTATTTTTATCTCATGTTTAAGTGTACTTATGATTTCGTGTAATCAAATTATAATTTAAATAGAAGAAATTGATCCATCAATATTCTCTTGAACGTTATAATAAGTCATAAAATCGATTTCCCAGCAGAGTCTCCAAACTTTGACTATATTATCACTGTACCTCATAAGAAACACTAGTTCATACACAATTTTCTCTAACAAAGTTATTGTAAAAAATGTTTGTGTATATGTATGACAGTATGAAAATAAATTCCATTGGAACGAATCCATTCAATATTAGTGCTAAATCATATATATATCCAGAACATGTCTTAAATTAGAATTCTTGGTAAATGAAACTGTGTTCAAGTACAATTACATGGATCTAGTGGGTTCACAAATTTAAGTCCATTACATTGGGGAATCAAGGAGGGGGATGTAAAGAGTGAATCTTGAGCCTAACGCAACCTCAAAAGTTAGATCATGAGGGAAGGATTGTTCAAATCCATATACTGAGACCAATTACCCATTCATTTTTCAATGTGGGACTCTTAACAGGGGAACACAAAGGGGTAAACGAATTTGATATCATTAATGACTAAGTTATAAGCAATAACTATTTTGGTTTCACATTCGGTTCCTCTACTTTAGGACTTGAGCTAAATTCGAATTTATGTCAGAAAATTTCATATTGAAGGTAAAGGGGTGCTCCTTAATAAAAATGTCTCAATACTTGGAGCTTGAATCAAAATCTCTAATTAAAGATAAATAAGTAGTCATCTACATATGAGTTTCTTCCTCAAAATAAGTGGGTATATTGTCAAACTTCTTACCGATGATAGTATACATCATAACAAGACTTATTGGACACTTTACATCATAGACACTTATTTGACTCGTTACATCAAAGTGAAACTTTACTTTAGATAACACAAATCAATTAATACTCACAGTTGTGAATGTGAGGGGTGGAGTCACCATTACAATTACTCCATTCGTTCCGTTTTACTTGGCACTCCCCTCAAGAAAATATTTGTTAGTGGTTTATTTTGCTAAATTAACTTTATTAATTATGCTTTGAAAATCTAAATTTGATTATTAACACTTTATATAGTCATTAAATGATAGGGATAATATTGGAAGAATATGATAAACTTCTCTTTATTTCATAAATTGGACAAATAAATTAAAACAACTATATTTATATAGGGGCAAAGTAAAATGGAACAAAGGGAGTATGATTCAGTAGAATTTAGAATGTTTGGTTCAAATTCTGTGTTATGTTAAAAATTCATTTAATATGTGTTTTTATTTAAATTCAGCAAGCAAAAAGAACTATGATCTCGAATTCATAAACTAATAATTCAGAATGTGTTAGTATTCTCGTATATATTAAGCAATATTTACTTGCATTGTTTCATAACTTCCTTTCTTTTCCTCTGCAATTGTTGTAAATGTGTAAAATTGTTATGAGGATATTTCTTTTAGAGTACTATTAGTGAAATTTTTTCCATATTAATGACAAATCAAGTTAAAATTCATAAAACAACATCATAATGTGCAATAATAATAAATATGAGAACGACGACGACGTAATAGACAAAAAAAATCTCATTTAATTTCATTCCCCCAATCTATATTCAACCAAATATGTTACACAAACAAAAATGAAAATTTACTAAAGTCATAACGAGTCACTTTCTTCGCAAATACAACAACAAAAACATACCCACACAAGTGGAATTCAGGGAGGATAGAATATACGCAACCTTACCCTAATCTTTTATAGGATAAAGAGGTCGTTTTAGATAGATCCTCAACAAATATATCATTTCCTTTTGCAAAATTAACTACAAAAGCCATCATCACAATCAACAAATACAACATTATTGTACAAAAGAGTACAAATACAAAAGGGATCACAATAGATAAATAAAATTTTACTACTTAGTAGTAGCTAATTATAACCTCTAAGGGTAATCTTATTATTGAGAATTCCCTTGTAAAGAACTTGCCAATTCAAAGGCATAGATTTCAAGCTCTCATCACTAGATGATAATGATGATGATTCTCCATAATTTTTCTTCCTTGAAGTATAATCATCAAATTTATCTTTGTTTTGGGACCCCAATTCCACAACTTTATTGGAGAACATAACCTTCTTCTTTGCTTGATCTTTATGATCTGCCCACATAATAAGGTAAAATATCATCAAATTTATTTATTTATTTATTTTGTCTTGAATCCCTATTTAAACGTGAAAATTGTACGAGGAACTTAGAAATGAATCATATATTTAAATACCAGATGAATCAATGAGTTATCATAATTGTGTAATCAACGCCCTGCAGTATTGGTTTATGAGATGAGAGAGGTCAAAATACTTTGATTTCTTATGTTTTGCAAATAAGATCTAACCTTACGTAGCAAATATGCTAATTAAAATTGGTTTATCAATAGAGTCTAGATGATTAATACTGCCACTTTTCGGACTAGCTAGCTTTTGAAAAATAAATCAATATTTGAAAACTCATTAGAAAGTGTTGGATTATGAGCATTTTAATATTAATTATTTTATATTAAAGTGCATCTTTTTATAATGTATTATGTGGCTTTGAGACAATTGGCAGCATCTTCTAATTCTTGGAGGCATTATATGCCAAATACTCTATCCGTTGCATTTCTACAATGCCTTAAGTGATGCTGCTTTTCTGATTATTGGGTGGCATTATATGCCTAATTATTGTTTGGAGTTAGTGGCCTTTTAAGGCAGAGAAACATGGTGCTTGTCACCATTCATCTCTATTGAAACTCCTCTACCCACTAATACATTATTACACTCATTATTCTAACTATTTATTTTTGTAACTCTTATAACATGCAAGACTATTCATCTACCCACATTACTATCCCTCATTCATCCTATTCAATACATGGAAGAGTTCTTCACCTATATATAGTGGTGTTTCTTTGAGTGGTAGAAGAAGAAAACATGATAAGTGTGGATAATATTATAGTGTGTAGTAATGAATTGAGACAAAGAAAACATTCTAAGTCTACAATTATATTCACTATACAAAAGAGAGTAATTATATTAGTGAAAGAGAGAGTTGAGAAAAAGAAAATACTCTAAAGGGGTCGTTTGGTTGGGAAGAACTTATCCCGGGATAAATTATTCCGGGATAAGTTATCCCACCATGTAGGTGGGATAACTTATCCCATCACTAAGGAATAAAAGGTGGGATAAATAATCCCAAGGCAACCTAATACCCCCAACCAAACGTGGGATAAAATTATCCCAAATTTTATCCCGGGATTATTTATCCCAATACCCCCAACCAAACGACCCCTAAGTCTCCAACTATATTCACTATTCAAAGGAGAGTTTTTATATGTTGAAGGAAGGTGTTCTTATGGTGGAGCTTTGGACTCTTCAACTAATCCGGAGTTGCTAAAGTTGTACATCGTGATGGGTTGTTGTATCCTGGAGGGGACAAGTCAAGAGTTGCTACTGCTGGATCGGTGTAGATTACGCCGCAGTGGGCTTGAATCTCCTTAAAGAGAGCGAGATATCTGCGCCTCAGCCAAGAAGAAGATTATTTTATTTTCTTCATTTTTTTTAATTTTATTTTTCAACTGTAATCTATTATAATTGTGGTATATTATACCAACAGAAAGTAATCACCTTTACTGCAGAAGCACTATGATATTGTCATGGATTTCGAACTTAAATAAGTGAAAAATTCAGAATGTTATCCTAATTTTCAAATCCAAGATACTATCATGGATTCCATAAACTTGACTATTTTTCAATAACTTTTGAATATATGGCCAGTTTTCAATTACAAGTTCGAAAAGTGGTTATTTTTCAATTTTCCACTATTTAAAAGGGGCATAAATTAGTTGTTGTTTTTTCATTTAAACAAACACTAGGATCTACGAGGATGGAGAAATAAAAATAAGAAGAAAAGAAATACCATAGGACTTTGCAGTTTGCACCATCTAAAAGTCAACTTCTTTATAAACATCTTTGTCTATCATTTGGTCAGTCAATTAATTATTTTCTTAATTTATCTTCTTATCTTACGAGGGATAAAAGAGACTTTTTATTTTAAAATTACAAACCCAAATTCATATATATATATATAAAATTACAAAAAAAACTAAAACTTTATCCTCTCATTTTGCTTTTACCCTTAGTCTACATTTTGCTTTTACCAATAATCAAAACTAGATGGGAAATTTGGAACTTTTTTTTGGATATATTTCAACATGCAGAGTTCAAATATCCATTTTATGTTGAAGTTCGTTAACGACAAAAATAAATACATGACAATGTATTAACGATAAGATTACAAATGAACCCAAAGTATAACATACGATAAAACTGATCCATTTCTGAAAGCGAATTTGGACTTTTCCCCTTTTCTAATACTTCCAATTAATCAAAATATATAAAATTGTTCGTCCATTTCAAACGCTAAAAACCGACCATTTTCCATGTGAAATGACAGGGATTGTTTTAGTTACTTTTCTCGCTTTTTGAAGAGATATAAGGCTTTCTTCAACTGGAAAAAGGAGAGTCTGGCACACCAACCTTTTAAGAGATAGGAACTCCACCGTTGCAGCAAGAAAAAGTCACTCGGCAAATAAAAAATTTCAAAATGTATATATAAAAAGTGATATAGAAAACTTACCGATTTCGATTTCGAGTTTGTTGATGAATTCAGAAAGAAGATGTTTATGAACTTTCATGGCAAGGAAAACAACACTTCCAGAAACTGCAAAAACAGCCACAAATGCAGATCCTAATGATTTCTCCATGGATCCCTTTTTTCTTCCTCTTGCAAAAACAACAACAAATTATACAACGTCTTTGTTTTATCCTGGAAACAGTACAGTTGAATTTGTATATGAGGTCAAGTGTACGTGCGTCAAATTGGATATTTGAAGGAGGAAGAAAATATCAAAGGAAAATTTCTTGGAAAACTACAAACAAAAACATTTTATTGATGATGATATATGAGAAGTTCATGGAATTATAAGATAGAATAAAAGAACAGTTAACTTGTTGCATTTAAAGGGAATTTTTTTTTGGAAATGAGAAAATGAATTGTCAACTGTTTCTTTTTTTAAAAAAAATTATATGTAATTTATTTTTTATTTGTTCTTCAGTTTGTGTCGAATGCCATCAGCACATATATCTGTGGCATTTGACTATTTAGTTTTTGTTAACATCAAACAAATAAATAGCCATTTTAAGGATTTTGAATCTACTTTTATCCCCTAAAATTTAGTTTTATCCTAGATAATCTTGTGTTCTAAACGAAAATATAGTATATCCAAAGATATTTTTAAAAATATTTAATTCTATTTTTAAAAGAAATAAAAAATTAAACAGTCAGTCATCTGTTACGTTTTGTTTTTTTTTTTAAAAAAAGAAGATCATCTTTATTGCTCCAATTTTTGAGTGTCAACTAATTGAGACTTTTAAGAGAGAGATAAATGGTACTATGAAAATTAAAATACTCTTTTTATTAAACTAGCAATATAAAGGTTACTAGAATTCAATTCATGTTAGAATTAATAATGCAGAAATCAATTCTTTTGAAATGATCAAGAACTAATTTCTTAAGTGATTATTGTCTGGTTAACTTCTTCATTTCCTTTTATCTATTGTATTATGTACGATATCGATGTTGAACATTTTCATCTAGTATTTTAGATTACGGATGCGTTCGGTACCTAGGTAAATATTTTCCATGAAAAATATTTTTTAGAAAAATAACTGAGTTTTTAAATTTTTTTGTGTTCGGTACATAAATAAAAAAAATATTATCCTAAAAGCAATACTAGTATATAATCAATACAAATACTACGGAAAGTGGGTGTGGAAGGTTGGGGGTGTGGGGTGGTGGGGATGGGGACTACGGGGTAGGAGTAAAGATGAGGTGTGTCAGTCAACGTGAAATGTCAATTGTGAAACTTATTTTTCCTACTTTAACTAGAAAAATTATTTTTCTCATTTTTAAGGAACTCTTTTTCCAAGAATTTATATGCCACTCTGAAATTATTTTCCAAGAGGGTAAAATTACCTAAAATTAAGAAAAAATAATTAAAGGTTGTTAGGTAAAAGTAGAAGATTGAAAGAAGGTCAACTGTGATATTTGCATGTCTTTGGTGTGGAAAATAATTATGGGAATATTAATGACACTTGTTTGGAGAATGGAATCCGTTATTAAAAAATTAATCCATATTACTCGGTAATTAGTATTATATATATATTTCACATGTTAATAAATTATCTTTTAATTTATTTGAATTAGAAAGTCTAACTTATTCTTCTTTGCGAGTAATATATGGTTGCACGTTGATTCCTTTAGCATGGCAAATGTGCAATGGATATAAATATTTATAGTGCTAGTAATAGTTTAGAATATTTAGAACTACTCCTAATATTAAGAAGGGCAATAAACAAAAAACCCAGAGGTTTGGCCTCTAATCACAAGACACCTCCTAAGTTTTAATAATTACAAGATATGTCGAGGAAATGCTCTAAGTCGCGTGTATCTTTACCTCATATACGATACACACAGAGGCCTGGTTGTGTGAATCCTTACCTAAGATACATTCGTGTCGTGTGTAGCTGAGATACACACTGTTATAAAATAGGTCAAGTTGCGTGTATCTCAGATACATGCTGCTATAAAATAGGCCAAGTCTCGTGTATCTGAGATAAACAGGCCTAAGATACACGCATGTTATTTTTCAAACCCTGAGATGTTTCGTAATTAATTTAAAGTTAAAGCCCCCTTATCTTTGATTATTTCTGTTATTTGCCCATTAATCTGTTGGAATTATGTCATCATCGAGTTGTTAAAGTTTACGTACTATGTAAATTTATATTATGTCTTATAGATCACTTTTACTTTCCTTTCTCATTCCAATGTGAGATACGCCTAAGATGTACATAACATGCACCTCTTATCTTCTTCGAAAGCTTACCATCTAAGAATTAGTCTGATAGACCTTCTCTTCAAACCGCCCTTGTCGACTTGCCCTCAGTCACAGGCTCCTTTGAGGGACTCAGTGTCCACACTAGGTGAGGTTTACCCCACCACCAAGCGTTCGGCTAATAGATACTCCCTCTATTCCATAATAAGTGAATTGTTGAGGCATTTTTCAATGTTCAAATTAACTTAATAGTTCAATCTTTAAGCATACTGTTGGAAATTTTTTTCCATTTTTACCCTTCATTTGGATTTTCTGTGTGATGAGTTCAAGAAACTTAATTGCTCCTATTTACTTATTGTTTTGAATTATTTTCTTGAAAATAGTTATCATGATCAATGGTTTGGATTTTCAAGAGTAGTTTAACAATAATTAAAAAGGGCAAAAATGAAAAGTATTGTTTAATTTATGTCTTAATTTTCTTTTCTTAATAGGTGTGCATTGCCTCAAAAATTCACTTATTATGAAATAGAGGGAGTACCATATTTGGTAGACCCAAGCTCATGACAAGTATATTTATTACTCCAACCATTTAAAAAAGAATAACCTACTTTTCTTTTTAATTTGTTTAAAAAAGAATGACTCTTTCCTTGTTTGACAATGCTTTAATTCCAACTTTCCACGTGGTATGTTTAAGACCACAAGATTAAAGAAAATTTTATTACATTTGACATAACTTTAATTTAAAACCATAAGTTTCAAAAGTCTTCTTTATTTTCTTAAACTCCATGTAAAATTAAAATAGGTCATTATTCTTGTTTAAACGGAGGGAGTATCTTCTTTGACTACGTAACAAACCTCACTAATTTATCCGTCGGATCACACCACCATGATGTAAAACAAAAGGCCAATTAAATTCTTCTTATATACTTAAAAAAAAAAAAAATACTTTGCTCATGGTCCTATTTTTTTTTTTTTTTAGTCTTATGTTAGGTAAATGAGGAAAGCAACTTATTTTCTTTCTTCATCTGTCCACATTATTCTCCCTTTGACCTCAATTAACAGAAATTAATCATTGTTCATTATTATAAAGATGTCAACAACCACAAATATGGCGTTGTGGTGAAATTGTTTGGATCTATACTCTTTATTGGAGGTCCCAGCTACGAGCCTCTGGGAATGGAAAAATTCCTATTGAAAGCACCACCTTAAAATGAGCCCTGCAATACGCGAATCGAATTTCATGGGGCCCTAATGAGAACATCAAACACCAAATTGGAGCGAAAAAAAATGGAACCAACTTTTCATATCCATAACTTGATCTTGTTTCTAATTAGATTTTAAAAAAGGAAATCAACTTAATAGTTTGTTTGTTAAAAGAAATAATAGGCAGATGTATAGTATATATAAAATTAGTGTATATTATAAGTATGTTAGCTAGCAAGTTTAAATATTTTTGATCGAACAACTAAATTATAACTTCGTCTTGTAAAAATATACTTAATTAAAACTAGTAGATTACTTTCTATTATTCAAACTATCAGTTCTCTTTTGTTTTTTCAGTTCGTTTGTGTGAATAACTTTTTTCTTAACTTGTTCACCTTTTTGGGTACCAATACCTAAAAGAAATAACAAGAATGACCCATTTTTACATTGATTTAAGGCTAAAGGGTCAAAAATGTTCTTAAATTATGCGGAGTTAAACAATTTTGTCCTCATCAAAAGAGTCTCATTTTTGCCCCTATTATTATCAAAGAGACTTGATTTTACTCTTGTCGTTTGGTAGGCGGTATAAGGTGGGATATTTCATGATTAAGTTTGATACTAAATTTATGTCATGTTTGGTTGATGATATAAATTTGTCTCAGGACTAATTTATGCCATCAACCAAACATGATATAAATCTAATGAATACCAAACTTACTCTTGAGATATTTAATCTTATCCCATCCAACATGAGATTATTTTATACCACCTCTCATATGATATAAATTAGTCGAGGAATTATAATCCCAGGACTATAATCTAGGAATAATTTCGTCCACTTACCAAACGAACCCATAGACTCATGACAGTAACTAAAGGACAAATTTAGATTGTTCGCAAATTCAAGGAAAAATACTTAAATCACAAGAACATAAGAGGAATACTAAATAAAATTTCAATACCAACAAAGAAAAGTAGAAAATGAAGTACAAGACATATTCAAAATTTTGAAGTTCTATGAATGAAATGAAGTATCCCATGCAAAATGATTGAAAATAATAATCTAGTATTACTTAACTAGTATGGAAGAACAATGGAATATTTGACAATGTTGTATTGTGAAGTGCGAACATTCACCAACTTATGTAGTATTTTTTTATTTTTTTATTTTATAATGCAAGATAAGGACTATGTGTCCTCTAGAAAGGTCAAGCATTGCATTACTATAATGTTGTTTTGAAAATTCCATCGATAAATCTTTTTTTAATCTTTAATACATTATGGTTAATATGGATTTTCAATTAATTACATTGAAAAGGTGAGGTGGACATGATTTTTTCTTTTCTTGAATCACATTAGTTACGAGCAATATGATATGATTTTTAGTTATTTTGGTTCGATATTATGATACTGATCTGTTTCTTAAATTGTTATATTAATATCAGACCTAATTAATATAGATATGATTCAATTCATTTTATTTGATTCGATAACTTTGATTTGAACAAAGAATTGTAACTTTCTTTTATCTCTAAGAGGTAAAAAAGAAATGTTGGACATACATAACTATAAATCAAATAGATGTCTTGACTCTTGTAGAACATTCAATTTTTTTTTCTAAGAAGTGTGAGCAAGAGGAAAAATGTATGTGGTCATGTATGAATTTTTGAGCATGACGATCATTAGTTCTGAAATAAATATACAATAACATACTCATCGTAGTCCTACAAAATGAGGTTTGGAGAGATGGTAGAATGTAAGCAGATCGTACCTCTATCTATTTTTAAAAAAATTAGGCAGAACAAAACATTGTAGTGGAACTATTTGGTAAGTTCATTCGCATTTCAGTCAAATACTGATATTTTGATATTTGTTTTCTAATATCGAATAATGAATTTTTAAAAATTATATATATCAAATATATTAAACTTTTCAATTTTAATTCATTAATTCAATAAACCAAATTCTAATCTCAAATTTTTGGGAGCTAAGTACAATGTTAGCCAAAAATCCAAATTTTAGTTCACGATGTTGTCCCCTATGTTGGCTACTATTATATTGTGTAATCTCCAAATATTCACTTCCTCTATTAACTCCCCCACACGTATCCTTGTCCCCTTATCTCAAAGGTTCCCTCCACCCACCCTTTTTTATATTAAAAATAAAAAATAAAATAACACTTCTCCAAAATGGAGCATACTTTGATTGATATCAAATTATTATGTTAATTGAAATTTTTGAAAAAATTTAAAACAAAAAATTATATTTTGTTTAAAAAGACCATCATTTAAAATTTAACAAAAAAAGACGTATGCTCGACGTGAAGAGATAAGAGTTATATTAAAGAGTATCTAGTTACTACTATTATTCACTAGTAAATCTTTGTTAAATTATCTGTATTTGAAAGATTGTAGTAGCACGTAATTGCAAACATTTATTTATAAAAAAATCATGGATATATGCAGTTTATTAATGCGGCGTTTTATGATATTTCGATACCTTATTTATGAACTATGGTTTGCCAACTTGTTAAGACAGAATAAAAGTTGGGGAAGTTCTAATAGTTATAATAAATTGTAGGGCTTTTACGTTCATAAAAAAAAATATATAACTTAAAAAATTCAAATTGTGGCCAAACAAAATTTCGAATTCAAATCAACATGATTTCAAACCACTTAGTTTCAACACTAGATTTTTTCTTCACTTCTCTAAATCTTGATGGTTCGATATATGTGTTGATGAAGTTAATCAATACTTCTTCCAGACCACTTTATTTGTTATTCTTATTAAAAATAAATGATTCATAATTAATTTTTTATTTTCATCTTTACCCTTAATCGTGAATATTCAAAGATATCAATATGGTACAAAATAAGAAATTATTGAGTTAGAAAGAATAATAAATAAAAATAATTTAATCAAATTCACCTCTATTTAATATTTTTCTTAAAAAACCATGTACATAAAAAAATATGACAAATAAACTAATCCAAAATAAATATTACGTAAAATCAGATCAAGATGCCTACAAATTAATCCAACACCACTTAGACCAAGAAAAAGTATTAAGGGTCCCATTCCCTATTCCCCTTTGTTCCCTACTTCCCCGCACCCTTGTATGACATTCCTTGTTTTTCTCTCTTCCACTATATTTTCACCCCTTCAAAACCACCATTAATATATTTTCTTGGATCATAATTTTTACAAACAGATAATCTTTTATATACCAAAAAACTACATTAACAAATTTTTCTCCAGCCATTTCGGAGAGGGGTAAATTTGCCACTTAGAACATCCAAAAATTTTCTTTCCCGCTCCGATCTCAGCCACAACCTCAGCCTCAGCCTTATGAAATCAAAAGATTTCGTAAAGTAAACTTATATTTCAAAATTGAGCTTATGGTATGACGAGACCAATTATCATACCATCGCCACCATCATTACTGTCACTTGACAAACGTCAACCGCTTTTATCAAGGCAGGATACATCTCCGTCATCTCGCGGTGGCGGTAGCGGCGGAGGAGTTGTTCGGAAAGCGAGATTAGCAGAGGTTGCTGGTGGAACAACGGCGGAATGTGCAGCAGTGGCTTGTTGTTGTCCATGTGGAATAGCTAACTTGCTTGTTTTAGCGGTTTATAAGGTACCTACCGAATTTTTTCTTTTGTTTTCTTTTTCTTTTTTATGACCGTGATGGCCGAGTCAGCTTGTGCGTGTCTCGACTAAGTCCACAAGATACCTACCAACGACAGGTATAACGTAATTTTGTCCACCAAGGCAATGTTTTGTCTCTATGGAAATTGAGGAAGTACTCAATCCACGTCATTAATCACTATGTCGCACCCTTGGGTGCATGGGTGCATGTCTTGTTTTTTTTATAACCATAATGTCCAAGCCAGCTTTCGTACCTCGACCAATTTTATGAGATACCAATCACCTCCCAGCAGTAACATGTATCATAAATCACCAAACATTTTATCTCTGTTTGAAATTAAACCTGAGACCTCATGATGTTCAATCCACATCATTGATCACTTGGTCAGACCTGCCGGACTTTTTCTTTATAAACCGTGTTATCCAGGACAGCTTGCGCATAGCACGATTAATTCCATGAGATACATGTCACCTTCCACCGGCAACATGTATCATGTAATTAACCCTGTCCATCCAGACTAGAATAACTGGGATGAAATCACTAAATGCTTTGTCTCTACTACCTCATTTTGCTCAACCCACCTCATTAATCATTAGGTCACACCCTTGGATGCAGGTACCTGCAGGACTTTGCAGGAAAGCATTGAGGAAAAATCGCCAGAATAAGTTGATGAAAAAGGAGTTACTACCGGAGAGTGGACATTGTAGCTGTGATGAAATGGAGCTTCATGCTTATCAAATATCGAGCCCGATAGCGGTGGTTGGCGGTGCCGGAAACCTAGCTTCCGATAAGGATGCGGCGGAGCTGGAGAAAGAAATGTGGGACAAGTTTTATGGTGCTGGGTTTTGGCGAAGCCCCTCTCAACGAAGTGAAATATAATGGTAAATACAAAAAACTATAGTGTATGTTTTTCTTATCATAATATGACGTTCGGATTAACTTGTGTATATCTCGACTATTTTGTAAAATACATTATATGTAGATGAAAAAATTGCGTAAATACATATAGATATTCTCGTGTTTCGAAATTTGTAGCTGTTACACAAATAAAACGAGTCATTCATAAATTCATGTGAATTCTTCTTCGTAGTTTTTCATTTCGCCAAGCTTGTGAAATGGTTTAGTTTCATAAATTCGATAATATTTGGTATTTTTCTAAAGAAAGGGAGTTGTCATGAAATTTTATGGAGATAAAAGATTTACGTAATTTCTTTTATTGATCCAAACATTTGTGGATAAAGTTATTTGTATTTATTTTGGTAGAAAAAGTAGCTAAATAGCTCATAAAATTAATTAATCCGATCACCACGATTAAAAGAAGAAGGTGCTTTTAATGGGAATTCCGGAAATTTGCATTTTTTTAATTTCTTTGATGACTCGAATCCACAATTTCAAAGTTGAAGGTGGAGTCATCCAACCAACCTCTCTTTGTCCCTCAATAAAATTTGATCTCCAATTTCTATCATTTTCACCTATTTTATTATTTGAGAAATCATATTATTATTGCCTTTTCTTTTATTTAGTATCTTTCTTTTTTGTTGTTGTTGTCATTTATTATTGGTGATATTTTAATTTCTGAATTGTGTATGTTGTTGCAATTTTCAGCCGTTGGATGAATCAGTGTGCAGAGGTGGTTGAATGATCAATAAGAGAGGGAAATTGTTCTACTTTCTTTTTTTCTTTTTTCACTCTCTTTGTAATTAAAGACTATTTCACTCTTGTAGCCCAATTCCCACCAATGAATCTTTGTATTATATTCTTCAATTTCTTTGTCATATTTTCCATTTCAAGAATCAAAAACAAGTGTATTGTTCAATTCCAATTTTGTATTAATTTACCTTTTGATGTTTTACTTTCGAGTACATTGTGAATCCTCTTGAAAGTGTGGGGTGCGTTTGGGAACACAGATATAGATAATGCACAGTTATCCTAAATGAGTGTAATCCTTATATATAATCGTTTAGCTGAAAATCCTAAATAGGCTATCAATAATAAGTTGGAGAAAGGTGAGAATGATGTCAAATCATCATGCCTCATTGCCTCTTATGTCTTGAACGATGACATACATGTTATAATGGTCTCAGAACAAAGGGTCGAGTTATAGTGGAAATTTAAAATCGAACTCATATAATTTAAATCTTGGATATCACTATTGAAATACAAAAGAAGGTATTAGTGTTTGGGTGGAGCAATGAAGAAGATTCTAGAGGGGACAGGGTTTAATCAAAGATTTAGATGCGGATCAAGTCTGATTAAGATGATAAATCTATAACCAAGGATATTCTTTTAATTAACACTAATCGTATCTCTTTGAAGACATATTTTTTAAGTTGTGTTTTGTTATATTTTTTAGCGTGAAGTGTTAAAAACACACTTAGACTATCCCCTTTTTTTGAGTTTCACACCTAAATTAATAGAAGTGTGAGAAACACACCTAAACTATCACTTTTAGTTTGAGAAAACATATCAAAACTATCACTTATTAGTTTGAGAAACACACCTAAAAGTTGACTAGACCAAATATTTGCTTACAAACTATTTAGGTGTGTCTAGCCATTAAAAATCAGTCCACGTGACATATTTTTATTCATTTTTAGTAACACATTATTTTTTTTATTTTTTAAATATTTTTATTCATTTTGAGGTGTGTTTCTCAAACTAATGAGTGATAGTTTAGGTGTGTTTCTCAAACCCTCAATAGTTTAGGTATGAAACTCAAAAAAAAAAGGATAGTTTAGGTGTGTTTTTGACACTTCACTCTATTTTTTATAAAGAATCTTTAAAATAGTGTTCATACTTGAATGTACTTATATACAATTTTAAAAGTGAAAAGTGCATTTAAAAAGCAGTTTATAAAATACAATTTCAAGTTAGATTTAAAATTTTCAAAATTAAACATTAATTTTCAAATAACATAAAAGAAAATCTAAAAAACTAGATGATTTTTATGGCCAAACAAGTCATAATTAAGAGTGAAGAGAGTTAGAATCATTCCATCACACTCTTTTTATAGTTTTGAAAAAAATTGTGACACCATACATAGTATAAATGTGTAATCATGACTCTTGAGTAGCACTTTGCCACTATAACATCAAAAACATTTTTAAAAAAATACTGTACATAAGTTGTCACTTAATTTGTTTGATTTTTTTTTTACATACCTTAATTTTACTGTTAATTTCTTGCTCAGCATTAAGTTAAGATATATATATATATATATATATATATATATATATATAAAACTTATTCCTTAAATTTGTTTAAAAAAATATTTATACATTGTAAATTTGTAATTGTTAAAAGGAAATAAACAAATTTGGCATACATTTTCTTTTTTCGGATCTATTCTTCATCACACTATTAAAACAAAACCAAATATCAAAGATAATGAAATTGAAATTCTTAACATATGAAAACACGATCTAATAAATATACATCAAAATCTACCATCAATCAACACAAGATAAGAGTTAAAGAGTCATGTTTGTTATTACATAATGGTCCACATCCCCTATAAAAAGAAAAAGAAATTAAAGAAAACTCCAAAAAAGATCTAGCGCTATATCCTTTTCATTATAAAAAAAAAAATGAAAAAATGACAAAAGATAATATTGTTGAATCTAGTAAAACCTATGATGGTAAAGATACTGTTCTTTTTTCTACAAAGTACAATAATTGAATTGTTGAGGGTCCAAAAACACCTGCTGTTTGTGATTGGTGTAAATTAGGGGTGGGCATAAAAATTGAAGAACCGAAAAATCGTATCGAACTGAATTAGTTCGGTTTTTCCATTTTTCGGTTCGATTTTGGTTTTTTTTTGGTAATTCATCGAAGAACCGAAGTTTTATTAACAGTTTTTTTTAAAAAAAAAATCATTTAGCTCATGTTTGACCCAAAACCTTTCAAGACCAAACCTCAAAGTTCATACCTAATTATTCCATCCACATTTACCTTCCATCCTTATTACTTTTACATTTTCCTAATTTTTAATTTTAATCCCTAATAAATTTATATTTCTAATTGTAATTCTTAAAAATTTTCACATAAATACTCCTAATTTCTAACTGTAATTTCTAAAAAAATTCACACAAATACTACCACCCTAGTGTGATATGAAAAATGGAGCACTATAATGATATATATTTGAAGTTGTCCTCACTTGATAGTCTATTTACAATGTTTTAGATTTTTTTAGTGTCTTATATTTTGATTCGGTTCTCATTTTATTTTTTATTTTGAACCAAAAAACTGATTTAAAAACATCGAACTAAACAGAATCGAATTGAATTAGTTTAGTTCGGTATTCGATACACACTTTTTCAAAACTAAAAATCGAAGAACCGAATCAAAATTTAATAAAATCGAATCGAAAGAACCGAACACCTATAAATTACTTGGTCTTCATCAGTCCCTTTCAATACTTGCACATGTTACACCAGGTGAATTTTCAGATTCTACAACTTTTACTGAGATTTCACAAATCTAACTCAATTATATGTGGTCCTTTTATTCCCCACCCACCCACCCACACACACAAAAAAAAAAAAAAAAAAAAAAATACTTGAGATTGGACTCCGTCAACTCTAATACATTGTTTTGACTGATTTAAATTCATATCGAGTAAATTCATTGATAGAAAAGGTAAAATATTTTTTATCAAGAAATTTCTAACTTGATATTCTCTTTGTTTCAATTTATGTAGTATTTTTCGCTTCTCGAAAGTCAAACAATTTAAGTTTAATATGAATTTGGGCATGAAATCTTGAAGTCTTTTGAAATGAAAACATGTATCCTGTGAATTTAGTCGAGGTGCGCAAAAGCTGACCCGGACACCACGATTATCAAAAAAAAAAAAAAAAAAAAAAAGAAATTGATTGTGAATCGAATTCTCACTATATATTGATCAAAGTAGCTGGAACTCATAAATCTCAAATTCTAAATTCTTGTTTGATGATATATGTTGAATCAATTAGTAATTTTTATTTGTATATAGTAAATGAGGTATCCCAAAATTCTATTAGTGTTTGTGCCATTAATCAACTAGTGCTCATAAGTGTTTTAAAAGGCGTGGGCTTGAGGCGAGGCGTTTTACATAGCACGGGGTGAGACTTAAGCCCCGAGACATGGGGCGTAAGTCCCATGGATCTTTAATTTATAATAATAAAAATAATATAATAACATAAAATTATACAAAAAATGCATTATTAATTTTAAAAATTTTAAAACATGATTAAAAAAAAACTCATAGAAAACAAACTTTTAACTTCATTTATAACTAGAAATAGTGCAATGATATAAAAATTATTATGTGATACAAATCAACTCTAACATCTTAACTTACAAATAATAAAAGAATCACAATTTCTTAAAATATATGAATATCATACTATGCAAGTTACCTCTCTAAAAGAGATAATCAATAAACTATTAATATTATAATTAAAACATCAACTCTTTCATGAATAAAAACAAAATACTTTCAAATAACAAAATAAATATGATAATTTTGAAATATAAGGCAAAAGCATATCGACTAATGACAAGTGAAGATGTAAAATTTGAATATGTATTTTAAATAGAAATGTAAAGTCATAGTCACCCTCACGACATTTTCAATTAGTAAATAAGCTAGTTACTCCTAATTTTCTTATTTCAACAGATGAAAAAAACTACTAAGAATCATTCATTTAGTAGAGAATCATGGGTATCAACAACGTTTACTAAGGAATTTGACATAATTTATGTAAGAACTATTAGGCGAGTCCCGGGCATTGGGCTTTAGGCATGTTCAGAACGTACAGTCTGGCGCTTAGGGCGTAAGCCTCACAGAACTAAGTCCCACACATGAGCCCCGAGGCATTTTACCAGTGCGCCGCCCCAGAGCAAGTTCGGAATTTGCCTTTTAAAACACTAGTGCTCATTCAACTCATTAATCAGAGATGTACACACAAGAAGACTTGGAAATGACAATACAATGGACAAGGGAAATAATATGTGGTATAAAGTTTAATACTTCTTCTGGTTCGTATTATATGATAGTTTTAATTTTTTATTTAATCCAAAATAAGATTTTTATATAATTAAGAAGATATTCTTTTTCTTTTTAAATTTACCTTTATTTAAATAAGTGATGTTTTACGTAACTAAGAAATCGAATTAAATGGGTACTGTATTTAATTAAGGGTAATTTACTGAAAAAATTTATGAATTTCTACAATAAGTAATTTCTTAAGTAGTGTGTTCAAACTAAAAATACCACTTTCTCTCTTCAACAAAACTTGTCCACTATTGACTTGACATGAATGATAAATAATAGGGGTAATTTTATATATCACCCTTTCAATAAATAATTTTACGAAAAAGGGCCAAAAATACCCTTTAAGTATTAGAATTGGTTCAAAAATACCCTCCGTTTACCTATTGGGCCAAAAATATCCCTCCATCCACCTTTATAGCTCAAATATACCCTTACAGCTAACGACCCTTTTTTAAATCATAATTAAAATATTTATTTATTACATGTCAGCTTTCTATTGATTGCAAATTAAATTAATTAAAATATTATTATCTTATAACCAAATTTGGACCCAACTAAAACTACCCGACAAAATCCACCCCCAACCAATTAAATAACGGTGACCCATAGTTTTTGGTTTATATCAGTTACACCATACCTCAAAGGTGAATAATTTTCTGTTTTTTGTT
This sequence comes from Capsicum rhomboideum, assembly GCA_031232105.1. Classification (NCBI taxonomy): domain Eukaryota; kingdom Viridiplantae; phylum Streptophyta; class Magnoliopsida; order Solanales; family Solanaceae; genus Capsicum; species Capsicum rhomboideum. The sequence goes on along the minus strand of CP124710.1, from coordinate 123,744,931 downwards.
TGTGCCTGCGTATACGTTAGGGATGCAAAGTTATGTCTCATTGGCATCAGTGTACTTACGTGCAAGTCTCATTGGCGGTGAGAAGAAGAAATAGTTTAGAACATGAAATAATTTTCAAGAACCCTAAAAATTGAAGAAGAAGAAGACCCAGCTTTCAACAGACGTAAAATGTGAATGAAATTAGGTTTAGAAGAAATGGGTTTGCCTCTTTATTTAATTGGTTGGGGCGAGTTTTGTCGGATTTGGGTCGGGTAGTTTTAGTTGGTTGTGGGTTTGATTATAAAATAATAATATTTTAATTAATTTAATTTACAACCAATAGAAAGCTGACGCGTAATAAATAAAATTTTTAATTATGGTTTAATAAAGGGCCGTTAGTTATAAGGGTATATTTGAGTCATAAAGGTGGATGGAAGGGTATTTTTGGCCTAATAGGTTAACGGAGGATACTTTTGAACCAATTCCAATACTTGAAGGGTTTTTCTGGCCCTTTTCCCATAATTTTACTAACTTGTTGATACGAGCACGGTTAGTGTGGGGCACATTAGGAGGGGCTTCTACATATGGATGATAACTTGGAGTCCGAAGAAAACCATGGAGCAATAAATACACAAAGTCATGGGCGATCAAGATGTCATTTGGACAATCAAGAAGTGCCCTTGTGAGTTATTTCCTAAATAGCCACTTTTGGGCTATTTTTATAATAGGCTATTAGTGTAAAGGAAATATGATGAACTAGAAGCTCATATTTTTAACTTTTTCGTAGATTTCTTTTCTAGTATCAAATATAAGTGGCCCATTTTGATACTAATCGTTAAATTTTTAAAAGTATGTTTCATATTTTTCTTTCTTCCAACTCATTTTGCTTGGTCACTTTCGGCAATGTTCAATTCAACCAACCCCACAACTAATTTTTTTGATTTCTTTTTCCCATGTATTCCGGGAAAAGACAGAGACTATAAGGGGTCGTTCAAAACGCGGAATAAAGTGGGATATTCTCAAATTTAGTTTAGCATTAGAATTATGTTATGTTTGGTTGACAATAAAAATTTATTCCAGGATTAATTTGTATCATCAACTAAACATGATATTAATCTTAGGATATCCATCTTATTTTATACAACTTGGGATTATATTATCCCACATTTTATATGAGATAAATTAGTCTAGGATTAATAAATGCAAGACTATAAGTTCAGGATAATTTAATTTGCATACCAAACTACCCCTAATGGGGTATTCAGTATCCTAAAGGTATGTATAATTTAGACAAATATTATGAGAGGTGAGGTTGGGAGGTAGGGATGTGGAATAGTGGAGAGGATACAAGTCACGTAATAATCAATGTAGAATATCACTAGTGGAACTTGTTTCCCCTTCTTTCATTATAGAAGTCATTTTTCTCATTTTTAAAGAATTTGTTTTACTAGAAAGAATATTTTCCAAAATATTTGACCAATCGAACATGGAAAAATATTTTCTTGCATACCGAACACACCCTTAAGGGAACATTCGAAATTTGCACTAAATACATGGGTACGTACGAGTTTAAAGTGTGTTTGTCAAATCTAATTTCAAACTCATATATCGTATGTCTGAAATTTCAAACTTCAAGTCCAAAACTTTCAACTTCAATCCCTCAGTTCTAAATTCGATTATGAGTAGGGGTGTGCAAAAATCGAACCGAAAAAAAATGTTACTGGTTTATTGTTAATAGGTTATTGGGTTAACGGTTTTTAAAAAAATTTATTGGGTTAATGGTTCAATTTTGGTTTTTTCATATTGGGTTATTAGGTAAACCGATAACCCAATAAAAATATAATAAATTACTACTTTTACTTATTAGTTATTAGTGTCTTCACTTAATTTCTCTTTAATTTCTACAAACCTATTCAATTTCGTAAAAACATATATCCTGATAAAATTAAACCTATTCATTATTCAATTTGAGAGGAAATTAGACCTCTAAAGTTAAACCCGACTGTTATTTATGCAATTTCTAATTGCTGCATAGTTAGCGGACAAGATGGTGAACTTCTTATTTTGTATAATTTGGCTGCTTCTATTTTTGTTTTGTGAGCATTGTAATTGATGTCATGTTAGTTGCTATGGTTACACAACATTGAAATCATTGCACCAAATTGATATTTGTTTTATGAGAATTTTCTTATCGGTTAAATCGAAAACAGAACCGTTAAAGACCAATAACCGATAAAAAATATCTTATTAGTTTGCTTATTGGTTTAGCGTATTTAAAAACCGAAAATCGATAAACCACATCGATAATATATAAAACCGATCCGAACCGACCGACGCACAGCCCTAATTATGAGGGAGTAATTCTTTTTACAACTATAAGTATTTTATTTTTTTTATAATCAACCAATTACCTTTGTAAATAATCAAAATGATTTTGTTGATCTATAACTTTATGTTGCTAGTAGAATTAGAACTAGTCTCCCTAGTCCAACTTGGTAATAAATGTTGATTTTGAAGAAATAGAATTGGTCTTGACATAATCATAACCAAACAACCCCATATAATTGGAAGCCCAATTCTATAAAGGGAAAAAAATTGAAATATACTATCTTTAGATTATATATTGCAAGTCATAGCAATACTTTTTAGATTGCAACTAATAGCAAATTTAAAAAAAAAATAATTTAATAGCAATTCTAAAACAAAAAAATTTAAGGAAAAATGGTAAAAGAATTGAACAAATCCTAAATTTCCTCTCTCTCTAATTCCTTAAATAAAGATTGATAACTAATCCTTAATTTTTTCCCTAATATTTTTTACTTTTTTTTTTTACTCTGTAATCCCTCCAAATTCTCCACCTAATAAAGTGAAAAAAAGAAAAAACGGTAAAGGATTTATGAGAAATCCTTAATTTTCTCCTTCTTTCATTTTCTTAAATAATATCTTTTTAATATTAATTAATCCTTCCAAAATATAAATTTTATTCATGAATCGGATCTTATACATTAGTCAACGTGATTTTTAATTATCTTTTTTTTGTAGAAAATAGAGAATTCAGTGAATAACTTTTCATACGCAGTTAATATAAAATCGTTGTTTGAAGTTTTATTGAAAAATCAAGCTTTATACTCTTTTTATGTGGATTTATAAACGAACAATACAACTTGATAAGCAACTAACAATACCGAAGCATACATTATAAAATTCAGAACTCAGATAATAAAAGTACACCTAAACTAGTTAAATTTATCATATTTTAGATACAATCCATACATAAAACATATTTGTATATATTCATGATTTTTATTTTTTTTAATGAAATAGCAAATTCAGTGAACAACTTCGCATTCATGATTCATATTAGTTTGTATACAAATTTTTTACATACAAACTTGTATAAACAACAACAACAAAAATAAATTAAAGATACACAAATTTATATATAAATTTTAGACACCTAACAAATTAAAACAAACCTAAGCTAATTAAATGTACCATATTTTACACACAGTTGATACACTAAAATATGCACAAATTTCTTACATACTAACATATAAAAATAATTTTTTAAAAATGAAATATGCCAGTTTCTTTACAAATTTTAGACCTCGAAAAATAAAAGCAAACTAGTTAGATATATCGCATTTTATACACAATCAATACACTAATCTTTTTTGTATATAAATGTATAAAAAAGATTAAGTAAAACAATTTATATACACCTATTTCATACATATAAAAAAAAATTATAATAAGGTGAACATACCATATTATATATCCTATCCAAACAATAAATAGTAAAACAAAACCTAATATAATAGGAAAAGTAAATAAATTATACTTTTTCTGAAAAGGCAAAAACGTGTAAAAAAAAAAAAAGATAATTTAATGACCAAATTTTACTCCTACAATAACTATCTACATAATAAATGAGGAGAGAGGAAAAAGATAAATACAAAAATTAGAATATTTAAATGAGGAGAGAAGGAAAGATAAACACGAAATTAATAGGGATTTTTTTTTTTATATATATATATACATGTATGTATGTATATGTTAATCAATAAAATTTTAAAAATCTGCTATAACTTATAATTAAAATCTTAATTTAATAATTATATTAAAGTATTGCTATAACTTACACTTAACAATTTAAAATAGATATAAAAGATAATTTTCACTTCTATAAATGCAAGAGCCAACTCCTAATATACCAAACACATTCAGTTTCATTTGAAAAAGAAAAAAAAATGTTACTCTTGTTATATTGTGACATTAAATTTATGGGTCATAAAATAATACTTTGAGAAAGATTGATAAATCATAGAGTGCTCCTTCTTTGTTTTTTCTTAATCTTTCAATTTGATATGTAGATTATACAATTGGGAGACAAAGCTGACGAATCAAGATTTTCGAGAGTGTAATTATATTATTATAAAGAGGTGAGTTTAAGATATACCGATTCGATTTTTTTAGGCTCTTATGAGTCATAAAATAATCTTTAAAAAGATTGAAAGAGCATAGAATGTTCCTTCTTTTTTTTTTTTTTTTTATTTTAATCTTTCGATTTCGTATGTAGATTATACAATCGTGTAACAAAGCTGACGATTTCAGATTTTCGAGGATGGATATATTATTACAAAGAGGTGAATTTAAGTTATAAATTTGTCCGTGTTGAATGTATTAGGATTGGTTGAATTTATTCATGGTATGTTACATCATCCGCTATTACTAGTTTTAATATACACATTCAATTTAACTAGATAAAATTTACGATGATAAAGAATAAATAGGAATTTCAATGAGACAATCTTGAGAATTTGAAGGACTAAATTAAATAAATAAAGAAAAAAGTATTAATCAAAATGCAAAAAGTGCTATCAATAACCACTTAGAGAGGTATTATCAATTTTAGAAAGGAAAAAAAGAATCACAAGATTGACTAAGATTTGAATGTTTAACCTCACTTAGAAAAGTGTACCCAATCACCATTGCATCATATGATACTTTGAGCCTGGATTCACATAATTATATTTAAGTATTTTAAAAAAAACATAACGCTACTAGACATAATCTAGGGAGAGAAACATGGATTCACATCAATTCGAAAATCCCCTAATACGCGTTTACACTTGTTCACTTTTCCTTAAGGTTTTTATGGGAAGATGATAATAAAATGTATTATTCAAATTTGTGGTTGTGCTACGTAAAACAAAGATTCAACCTTATTTTCACTTATTTTTTATGAGATTTGAACCATCAATCTACCAATTGATATTACTAATGATGTTCTACCACTAGAATAAATCCTACTTGCCAACCTAGACAATTATTTTTGGGTCAATTTTTTTTTTTCTATGATAAGGTATATCAATTATTTAATGTATTGTGGACCAAAAAAAAATTATTTAATATATTGCCCCTTCAAAATGATACAAAATTTTTTGAGTAGTTAAAGAACTGATTATCTAACACGACCCTAGCACGTAACTAACTACAATTATAGGTTACTAATCATCAAATTAGTTAACCAGAATTTTTAAGTAATCAACTAATATATGTTTCAATTGGTGAGGAAAAAAATAATACTATATATTTCAATTTGAAAAAAAAAACATAATCTATATATCAGACCTTTCTTTAGTGATACTGAAAGTTAAATATGAAAATTCAGTATAAATATTTGTTTGCAAGATTTATAAATGTTAAATAGGATATGATGATAATTTTCCATTAATAGGTGTAAATTAAGTAGATTTCTCCCTATCCATCTTCCCTTTCATATATAATAATAAAATTTCCGTTAAAAGAATAACAACATCAACAATAATAATAACATACTTAGTATAATTCCACAAAATAGAATCTGAAGAGGGTAGAACATGTATAGACCTTACCTCTACTTCGGAGGTGGAGAAACATTTTCGTTAAAAGAAATTAAACATTTATCAAAAGTACATTATTTTTCATTACGAAAATGCATTTTGCTAATACTAAATGATTTCTTTCCATCTGTTCAAGTTTTGATATACAGAGGTACCCTTGACCTATCTTAATGGGTACTATACTTACTCGCTATCTATGTTGATGGACAGAATTATCCAAACCCATGAAATGAGTCGATTTACATGCAAACTACCTCGAACATTGTAGATAGAATTGCTTGATACGTATGTACAAAGTTGTCCAATACCTATATTGATAAATAAAATTATTCAATATCTTATAAAATCATTTGAGGTGTGCATAAATCGCCTCGAGTATCCTATTACTTCCTCCGTTTAAAAAAGAATGACCTATTTTGACTTGACATGAAGTTTAAGAAAATAAAACTTTTGAATCTTGTGGTCCTAAATTAAAGTTATGTAAAATATATCAAAATGCCCTTTAATCTTGTGGTTTTAAACATATCACGTGAAAAAGTTTAAATTAAACTATTGCTATAAAAGAAAAAAGGTCATTTCTTTTTTAAACGAACCAAAAAAGAAAAGTAGGTAATTTTTTTTTAAATGGGATTATTATTATTTTTTTAAGGAAAAATAACATAAACATACACCTTAACTTACCATATTTATACAAATCTCCACCCTTACAAAATAATTACAAGAATCCCAACTAATTATGTATCTTCATTGGATGTATCGGGAGTTAATTATGTATCTCGACAGATCTAAAATTGGAAAAAATGTATCGGGATCTAATTATGTTTATTTACAAGAAAAAAATGTATCTTCGTTGAATGTATCGGGAGCTAATTATGTATATTTACAAGGAAAAAATGTATCTTTGTTGGATGTATTGGGAGCTAATTATGTATCTCGACAGACCTATAATCGAAATTTTAGTAATTATGCAAAATATCGAGATTTTTTTGTAATGAAGCTCCAAACTATCGGGATTTACGTTGTTTATCTTTTTTTTTTTTTTTTTTTTTTTTGGTGGTATTGAAAAGCAAACTATAAAGGCAAAAGCTAAACATGAGCAGCATTTAACTATATTCCCCTCTTGGTTCCTTAGAAAGGGACCTTACCGGTTCATTCTCATCTCTACGCCAGGTATAATTCACCTTAATTACCAAAATGCACCTTCTAATTCCATCTATTTCGATTGAATTTGAATTTATTTGTTTTTTTAATGTGTTCGAATAATCCTTTTTTCTGTTTTTTTTTGGTTTGAATTGTAAAATTTCGTGTTTTTTGGGCATTTTTATAATGCGGAATGTTAATACGTGAAATTTGAAATTCTATCTGTTTTGTTGGAAATTTGAATTTATTTGCCCTTAACTATGTTCGATTATCCTTTTTTCTGTTTTTTTTTTTGGTTAGAATTGCAAATTTTTATATTACTGAATGTAAATTCGTGAAATTTGAGATTGTCTGTGTCTAAAGTTTGCATTTTTATTGGGATTTATTTTCCTAAATTGCGAAATGCAGCTTGAAATTCTATCTATTTTGATTGAATTTGAAGGTATTTGCTTTTAATTGTGTTCGATTATCCTTTTTATGTTTTTCTTTTTCTTGTTTGAATTGCAAAATGTCGTGTTTTTTTGGTCATTTTATATTACTGAATGTAAATACGTGAAATTTGAGATTATCTGTGTCTAAAGTTTGTATCTTTTTTGGGGTTTATTTTCCTAAATTGTGAAATGCACCTGCAGATTCTATCTATTTTGTTCGAAATTTGAGTTATTTGCTTTTAATTGTATTTGGATAATCCTTTTTCTGGATTTTTTTTTGTTTGAATAGCAATTTTTCGTGTTTTTAAGACATTTTTGTAATACTGAATGTTAATATGTGAAATTTCACATTGTTTGTTCTAAAGTTTGCATTTTTATTTCTGGGGGATTTATGTTTGGGGAAATTATGGGGCAGCCTAGTGCATGAAAGCTCCTGCTATGCTGGTTGCGGCGGGGCTGGGGGTGGGTCAGATCACAAGAGTCTATTGTACACAACCTTATCCTGTATTTCTGCAAGAGGGTGTTTGGGGAAATTGTGATTTCCAATGTTCTTGTTTTGGTTTTTGCAAATTTTCGTGGTTTTTTTTGGGAATATTTGTCATACTGAATGTTAATACGTGAAATTTCAGATTGTCTGTGTCTAAAGGTTGCATTTTTGATCTATTCATAGAATTAAAATACCCATATCGTGATACACCCATATGTTGATCTCGTTGAGAATAAGAACTAAGAAATTTGCATTGCTTTGATTATGTTTTCGTTGAATTAAGAAAATAGTTGAAAGAGAAAATGTTGGTTATTATTATTTTTTTTTTTTTGATAACCTTGGTGTCCGGGCAAAATTTCGCGAACCTTGACTAATTCCATGGGATACATGCCACCTCCCACCAACAGCAGATTCGTAACTCTGTCCACCAAGGCTAGGACAGATGGGAAGAATCACCTAATGTTTTTTGTCTTTGCTAGGATTTGAACCTGAGACCTCATGTTCTCAACCCACTTCATTGACCACTAAATGTTAGTTATCTATTCATTGACCTATAAAACTTTTCTTTTTTTCTGGTTTGGGACCTGTTTCTTCAAATTTTTTGCTTTGAGAGGAGGATAATTTGTGTTATGAAATCTGAAATTGCACTTCTTATTGGGGCTTTATTAGGTTTGTAAGGTTTTTGGGAATGGATGAGGTCAAGAAATCAGAGGGTCATATGACATCACCTGCAGCTTTTGTGGAAGGAGGAATTCAAGATGCCTGTGATGATGCTTGCAGCATTTGTCTCGAGGCTTTTTGCGAAAGCGATCTTCCACGGTGAATGCTAAAGACACTTTGGCTATTTGTTAAATGTTTAACATAACAATGTTTTGCCACTCTATTTTTCATAGTGACTTTGCTATGGCTTAATATATCTGGTTTGTTTCTTCCATAGGTAACTAGCTGCAAGCATGAGTTTCATCTCCAGTGCGTCCTGGAATGGTATGAAGCTGCAAATTTCTGTTTTTCTTACTATCTTCGTTGCTTTTGAGATCAATTTACTATTCTGATTTTGGTTAGGACAAGTAAAATATTTCTGGGATATTTAAGATCCAGTGACCCAGAGAGAGAGAAACAATTTAACTAGATTGCTTTTGTGTATTTTGTTCTTTTTAATTTTATGGGGCGGGGATGTTGTTTGTAACAAAATATGAGATCAAACAGCAAACAAACATGTGAAAAAGTTGTTTCTTTGACTAAAGTAGAACCCATTTGAGCAACTTATATGTCACAACTTTGAAACTCAATGTTACCTAACAAGGAAGAGGTGTATTGTGTACAGACACACATGTATACAATGAACTTGGGAGAAAAGATAATCTGACAAAAGAGTAGAAGTGATCATAGAAAGGTGATTGGTGGAACATGACGCCAGTGAGTGTATTGGTGGTTGTTATTGTTGTTGGCTTGTGACACTGGCCTTCTTTTTTCTTTTTCCAACCATCTTTTAGTTGTAGTTATTCAATGACGCATATTCTCTTTAGCACATAGTTTCCTGCACCAGTTTTGTTTAGGATTTTGTCTTCCTTTCAGAAAACGAAATAGTTGAAGTGCATGCAAGTTGGCAGTGATACCGCTGTTATGAGCAAGAAAAAGAAAGAACTACCACTACTTCTCTTGATCACAAGATAGCTAGAGTTGGCTATATGTTGAAGACCAAGGCTCCCACAAAGATTACTTCTTTCCTTCACATGTGCTGCGTGGAATCCAGTTTCACCAGGTAAGGAAACTGGGATGCACAGTTGGAGTTGCATGTGCCAAAAACACAGAGAGGGATAAATCATTTACTTCTCTGCTGTGAGTTTGCAATTGATGGAAAATTTGTGTATTCTTAGTTCCACATCACTTGGGTTCTATCAAACACTAGAGGAAATGCTAGTGACATTGAGATTGAACAGGGTAAAGAGCGATGGAAGGCATGACGTCTAGCTCTTGTGGATGCTTTTTTGGATGTATGAAGAGAAAGAAACAAAAGGGTTTGAGAGTGGAGAAACAAGCACGAGGAATATAAAGTTCACTATTATTCATTATTCAAGTGGTCCTACGTGAATAGAAAATTGGATAGACTTTTGGAAGTCAATGTTGAACTTTTGTAATAATTGTCACCATATTGGCAGGGATTAATAAATTACCTCTTTGATTTATCAAATATGATGACAGACCTAAAAATCATTGCCCAAAACAGCATACCCAGTGTAGTCCCACAAGTGAGGTCTGGGGAGGGTAGGATGTACGCAGACCTTAGGCTGCCTTTGTGTGCATAGAGGCTGTTCCAGAAAGACACTCGGCCCAAAAGAGAAGAAAAAAAGGCAAGAACAGAGAGGAATTCGAAGCATGGATGCAAGGAGAAAATAATACGACATCAATCATTCCCCAATAAATAAAATTGGTAGTTGTGTTTATAAAATGCATCTGATGCCTTTTGTGACATTACGTGTCTCAAAATTTTTTCCCTCCTTAGGTACAAATAAATTATCACAATATAAAATTGGATGGACTAGTAACAGTAGTTCCTAATCAATGTAAATAGATAATAGGTAATGGTGTCATAGAAGCTAGCCTTTTCATTTTTGGTGAAATTCTCTTAGATGCTCTGCTTGTCCGATTTATTTAAGTTATTTCTTATTCTTTGTATTTAATTGTTATGATTTTGATCATAGTAGTTATATTGGGAGGTATCTAGTAGGAATTGAATGATCATTCTTACAACCTTATTCTGTTCGTTTTAGAAGTGTCTGGTAATATACTAAATATAATTAGAAAATGGGAAATAACATGTTTACGAATGGATGCGAGAGAGTAAGTATTTCCAAGGTTAGCACCCAAGGGTGTGGCCTAGTGGTTCAATGAAGTTGGGGTGAGCACCATGAGGTCTCAGGTTCAATTCCCAACAGAGACAAACACTAGGTGATTTCTTCCCATCTGTTCTAGCCTTGGTGGACAGAGTTACCTGATACCTGTTGCTGTTGGGAGTTGGCAGGTATCCCGTGGAATTAGTCGAGGTGCGCGCAAGCTGGCCCGGACACCACGGTTATTAAAAAAAAGAAGGTATTTCCGAGGTTATGATAATGCTAGGTACCAAGCTAGTACTTTTGTAATCTGCGTACTTTAAGGGACAGATTCTTCTAAAGATCATTGTGATTGCCTTTATACAGCCACTTTTGCTGACCATGAACTTGTATACTTCAAAACTCAAGGGAGTGACCTAGTACTCGATGAAGTGGGTGCAAGTCTTGGATATTAGGTTCAAATCCCAATAGAAAAAGAGAAATTCTAGGTGAGTTCTTCCCATCTACATAAGTCTTAGGTGGGCGGAGTTACCGGTGCCTGTGTTGGTGGGAGGTAGCAGGTTTCGGTACCCAGTGGAATAGTCTAGGAATCGAGGTGCGCCTAACCTAACTCAAACACAATCGTTATTGAAAGTAAAAAGAAACTTGTATACTTCATTCTTCCATGTCAGATGCTTAAGGCACATTGCTGCATTGTTGTGCGTGTAATAAGTTTGGCTAGCACTAAACTTTTCTGTTGGGGGGTTTAAACTTTGTCTATCACAGATTTGTCATGATAGCGGTCCCCTTCTCTATCTCATTGATGATGTAAAGTTAAATAAGGGTATTGCTGTTTACGGTTTCCAATTCCAGAAAAGAGGAGTTGGAAGAATGAATGATGACTGTCAAACATGTAATACTTAGACAAGCATGCTATAGTTATTTTGAAAAGAACATGTCGTTTATAGACATGTAACATATGGCTACTTTTTTAGTTGAAACAATGTCAAACAAAAGAATTAGAAGAAAAACTGTTTCTCTGTCCTCATCATTTTTCAACGGCATTTATTTGTCCACCTAAGAGCCCTTCCTCCTTTACATCCTTGCCTCATATTTCTGAAAGAACATAACCATTTTATGAACCAGTGAAATTGTTTAGCATCAGTATCCTGTAAAGATACTGTTAAGAGGCTTTTCTCTTAGGTAGCATCAAGATGCTATAGAGATGCAGTACAACCCCCCATCACCCATACCCCCCCCCATCACAGATACTCTCTGTTTTACAATTAGAGTTATAAATATTTCTTTGTATGCTAGGACACCTTTGTAACAGAGGTAAATGATCTTTTTATTTTGGGTGGGGGTTTGTTTAATGGGATTGGCTTATAGGCTGGATGTTTATTCTGGAACACGAGAAGGAAATGATTGAGGGACTATACTAGTTATGATGAACATTAAATTACACAATCTAATTAGTTTTTTTTTTTTTTTAAAAACAGGTGTCAGAGAAGTTCTAATTGTCCAATGTGTTGGCAGTCCATAAGTCTGAAAGATGAAATGAGGTTCGTGTGGCTTCGTTTTTTTTCAGTTCATAATTTCATGATTCTGGTTATCAGGTATATAGCCTTTACTTGACTTCCCTCTTTTCAGTCAAGAATTGTTTGAGGCTGTGGAACAAGAAAGGAATTTTAGAGTTAATGCAGAAAGAAATGCAACACTATTTCACCTTCCTGAGCTGGGAGATTTTGAATTACAAAATGTATGTGGCCTTCTTAAAGGATAAACAGTTTTCACCTGTCATTCGATCTATGAAGGTTGACAACGTAGCATGTTATATTTACCTCTATTTATTTACCTCTATTTATTTCTTCTTTTATTGCACTGCAGTTACCTGTGGATATTGATGATCCTGAACTTGAAGAGCGCATTCTTCAGCATTTGGCTGTTGCTGCTTCAATGGGAAGGGCTCACCATTTGGGTCAAAGGGAAGTCTCAAGGAATAGCTCATCCACCAATGACCGACCACATTTTTTAGTGTTTCCAACTCATCATAATTCATCTCCTACCTCTTCTGTTTCACCTTCTCCTACCGGATCAAATTCAGATTCTGCTACAACCACAATAGTTGATTCCTCTCTTCCCATTAGCTCCTGTAGTAGTGAATCACCACGACAGATGCCTCATCTTTCATCAGTTCAAAGTAATCAACTTTCTGCTTTATCAGCTGGTTCTGTTCTAATGCCAGCCACAACACAAGGAATATCTATTGGTGATAGGTAGTGAGGGTTTTCGACATCCTTTCAATTTTATGCATTCGCTTAGGCTTTATCTTAAATTGGTTTATGATAGGTTGGATTGGTTAACACATGCAGATTTCTTATATCAGCTTTCATTTGTTTTTGGTTTTCCATCTTTCTAGAAGCCCTTCTAGTTCGTATTTGACACCAAGCCAAGGGAGAGCTGGACCATCAGAGTTCCAGTCATTATCAGAGTCCTTGAAATCTCGATTTAGTTCTCTGTCAATGAAGTATGAACTACTTTACTCAATTTTTAAAATTCTTAATATAAGCAGTTGTACTTATTTTATGTTTCTTTGGTCATCTTAAGCCGATTGCGTGTTATATATGGTCTTGCGTTCCAGATATAAAGAATCAATCTCAAAGAATACACGAGGATGGAAAGAGAGATTGTTTTCTCGAAGTTCTTCAATGCCAGATGCTGGTTCTGCTAGGAGAGAGACAAATGCTGGAATTGCTGGTCTATCTCACCTGATGGAACGCCTTGAAACTCGAGAAAATAGTACAGCTGGTTCTGTTTCAGCAGTTACTGCTATAGTGGATTCTTCGCACACACTCCAGCGAGACCATGGTAATATGAGTACTCATATTGGAAATGGTTTGAACAGAAACTCAACAGCTTCTGCTACAAGTTCAGCTCGGAATTAAGCCTTCTATTTAAGCATTTACCTGGCGTCTGTCCTCAGCATTTCATCTTTGAATGTAAGTCATTTCTCCTGTTAAGGGAAGTTTTCTTTTTTGGTTTTTCCTTCAGTGACTTTTTGTTTTGCAGTTCTCCTTGTTTATAGCCTTTAAAATGCTGTTTCATTATTATTTTTGGTGTTGTTAAATGGGGGTCATCACTCATCATCGTCGTCTTTATTGTTGATCTCGCTAAATAAACGGTCAAGACACATAATCATACGCTTCCCTTATTTGAATGAAAACTTGTTAATTTGGTAGTGGTGCATTCAAAAACTCTGGTGATACTTTCAGATGGAGACCGATTAACTGAACCAATCCCTTTTGTCTAAATTCTACCTCATGTTGGGAACTTATGTCGAGATGGTGTCTTAGAATCTAGGTAGTCTCAAGTAAGAATGGCGTCCCAAGTCATAAAGTTGTAGCGAACCATATTGTTTTTGTAAGTTATCTACTTTGTTTGTGGACCACTTGTATACTGAGGTTTTCTCTCATAATACATCGTCTTACAAAAATCTCCAGATAGCCTCACCTCCCTGGACCCTATGTTGCTCGGACTTTCCAAAACTGCTGCCGTGCTGTCACACCAAATGCTCAAGTTTTGGAGGAACTGACGAGCACCTGGAGGCATTTTTTAAGAGTGGGCAATAGAGCCGGACCCCTATCATCACAACAAGATTAGATTAGTCTTACATTATTTTTTGGAAAACTGGGGATCCTACACTTTTTGTTTGTCCCGTATCCTTCATTGAGTTGAAGCAGCAGAAACTATGGATCGTTCAATTGCCTACTTTGTTACTTTGTCCCATGCCCATTATTAAGTGGAACAGCTTGCCATTGGCATCTATTTAGCTTTTGCTGTTAGTCGAAGGTCTCTTAATTTACTGGATTTGTTTCTCATTTTCAGGTTATAAACTTTGCGGGGATTCAAATATGACATGCTGAGGACGAGATATTCTCTTTCAGTCTCCGGCAAGGAGAACATGAATGTGATTTGCCTGTAAATTTTCTTTATATACGTTAACACATACGAATCAAACGTTGAAACATATCACTAAAATCTGGTAGAGATCATTTTGTTGGATATTTACAAGATACAACTTGATAAATTGACAGATTTATGTTTTGGCTTATTATATAAACCTACATAGGTTTTGTTTAGGGGGCAGGGGTGGGGTGGGGGGTTGATATTGGGAGAAAAAAAAATAGCTGCATTTGCTCTCAACCTTTATTTCAATTCTATGGATGCATATTTGGTTACACTTGTTTGTATAGAGTATTTTTAGGTCTTGTATTGTCTCTACATTGTAACAGTAAAAAACTGAATGATTGAATTTATATATGTTTTGATACATAAGAATCAATAAGATTAAAAATAGATAAAGAATTGGCTGAGTACCTAGGTAGTCTCTTAAATTTGTGAATAAATTTTACGGTAAAGGACCTGAACTATCCTTCAAAGATGCGAGCTGATACAAAATTACCCTCTGTCTACCTATTGGACCCCAAACACCTCGACGTCAACCTTTTGGCTCTTCTTTGCCGCTATTTTTAGGATAAATTACACAAACCCACAAATTTACGAGTCATTAGTACATAAAATCCCTTACCTTTTAAAAAATTACTTAAAATTTCGTTTTTACTATTTTGTTGTTGATACATATACATAGATCTTCTCATCTGCTTTACACTCCATCATTGACGCCCCAAATCACATTTTTGATTTTTCAAAATTTTTCACCCCAAGAAAGTCGGCAACTTCTTTCCAATTTAAACTTCCATCACTGTTACTGCAACCTCCAACAACTGCCCACATTCAATTCCATTTAATTTAATTTTTTTCGACAGGTGCGTGAATTGTTGAAGTAGATTACTGTGGTGTTATTCTTTTTTGGTCTTCAATGGTTATTGAAGATTCACCCTCATTCAGTTTGGGTATTTCCCAAATTGAAACCAACAATGTTGTTCCTGCAATTGACAAAATTGTGGGTTTTTCTCCTGGTATCTTTGATTATACATTTGACGATTTTTGCGAAAATTGGTCAAAGCACCGCAATGATCCCAAAAAGATGACAAAGATTAGAGAAGATTATGCTGCAAGAACTCAGGACTCGGACTTGGACATGGCAGATCAGGATGAATTAGAGGAGATCCCGAATTCCCCACAGAACCACAAAAAATTTATATGTATCACATCTATGAATCACAAATATTATAAAGCCTTGAATAACCAACTACATTCTGGAGATTTACACATCAAAACATAAACTGCAAGGAATTTTTTTTTTATGTATCACATATATGAATCACAAACATTATACTACATTCTGAATGACAAGGCTGCCAGATGTATCGCAAATATTATACTACATTCTGAATGACAAGGCTGACAGATGTATCACAAGTATTAATTAATTAATTCAGAAAATAACAATGCACTGTAATAAATCTAAATGTATCATAAATATGAATCACAAATATCGTTGAAAATAGTAATCGATATGGTATGATTGAAATTTGAAATTTGATTGATTATTTTCTTTGATTTTGGATATCTCAGAGATTCATTCATAAACGCATTTTGCGTGATTCACTTGCCTTAATAAATGCAATTCCGTTACTTTCTTATTTAACTAACCGCTCAGTTACAAATGTATCACAAATAATATGTATCACAACTTAATTTATGTATAAAAAAAATGAATTCCGAAATTTTATGTAATTGAACAAAGTTGAGGTAAAAAGTGTTACTATCTACTAAACTTATGAAATTTGTGTAAGTTATCCTTATTTTTAACGGCGCTTCATTAATGATATGTCTCATCCTATAATATACTTTTTAATTCTAATATAGCACATTAATACATAATAAAGTATTTTTATTAGACTTTTTTGCTTAAAATTTTGATCTCTTTTGTGTGTTTTTAGGCGTTCATTATGTTTTTATATATACCGTGTCACTTTGATTATACACATCAACATAAATTGAAACTGACATTAAGTTTTATAATTTGTTAAGGCTAATGCGTATAACTTAAAGCAAAAAGCATAATACAAAAACATAACCTTTAACTTGGCCTCAAATTATAACTATGACATTTAACTTTGCTAGTGCACAAGTAGCCCTTAAACTATACAAAAGCTGAACCAAACAAAGTCGAATCCTGTAACTCGTCTGCGTGAAATTCAGTCGCTCCTACGTGTATTAGTAATTCACTCAAATGTTGCCACTTAATTAAAAAAAAACACGTAGATTTTAGATTTTTTTTTTAAAAAAGGAAAACAATTAATATACCACCTAATTAAAAAAAATACGAACTTTTTGAAATTTTTTATATTTTTTTATAAAAAACAATCCATTAGAGATAGAAGAGAGAGAAAAAAAAAACTAAAAAGAAAAAAAAAAGAAGAAAGAGAGGCTATGGTTATAGGCCAAGTTTTCAGTGCAAATTTGTGAAATGGTTACCACTACCATCTGGTTGGTGGAAATTTAACACAGATGGGGCCTCAAGAGGTAATTCAGGTGCTAGCTCTGCAGCTTTTTGTGTAAGAAACAGTGATGGTGATTTAGTGGGTGTAAAGGGTTTGAAGATTGTTGATTCAACTAACCTGGTGGCTGAGGCTGTGGCTGTTAGAGAAGGTTTACAGTATTGCTGGGAAAATGATTTCTTTAATATCATTATTGAATCTGATTCTTTAGCTTTTGGTGCACATTATTAATGGAGTTTGGGAAGTCCCTTGGAGTGTGACAATGGAGGTCAACTCCATAAAAAGGCTTATGGAGACAATGTCAATAAGAGTACAACACTCCTTGAGGGAGGGAAATACTCTTGCTGACTATTTTACTAACTTGATTTTTGATTTTGCAGGTACAGTTGAATACAAGAATTTCCATGAAGTTTCAATTAAAGGCAAAAGGATTGTTAATCTTGATAAGCTAAGTTTACCAAACATGAGAATCAGGCACTCTGTTGCTACAAGTTTCACAACTTAGACAATCATAATTTCTGGTACATTTTTATGTTATGAATACTAATGCTGAGTTTAAAAGATCTATCCTATTAATGTACTTTTGTGCACCTGGTGAGAGCTTTGAGGTGTTACATATGGTATAAAACCAGGACTCACAGGTCAATAGTCGGAGATTTTTTTAATTTCGTTTAGTATTTATACTCTTATGACACAGATCTTACTAATTCACTCTAGTTTTGAGACTCTTCACTTAAAATGGTGGTATTAACCTACGTGGGTTCAATCCATTAAAGAAAAGAGTGTAAAGACTAGGGTGTTAGTATAGATGTGCAAAGTTTTTCAGTCGTACCTCTGTTTTCCTCTTGAAGATATCAGCTTGGTACTTTGACAAGCATGAACAAATAGCTTAATAGCCTTGAAGCAGCTCGATTCCAACCTCAATTTTTTTAAAAAAATTAGAGATTTGTTCGAGGATTTAAATGTCAATGGTGGTATCAATCTCCTTTGGGGATTCAACCTGTTGAAATTTAGATCTAAGAAAAAGAATCTAATTTAATGTAACCACTATACCTGAAAGATGTTTGGAAATTCAAGAGTCAACTGTGGTGACGACGAGGTTGAACATGTTCGATGAACAACTCAGATTCATTTGATTGATCAGTTTGGAACGCATGGTTGAAGAAAGAAACACCTTGTGGCTGCTGGAAATCCTTTTCACAACTCTGATTCATCGTCTCTCTATGCGTGTTTGATTTTTGAGCTTGAAAGCTTTTTTCCGACAATGGAGTTCTCTCTAGAAGCTTCATGTGTCTGTTGAGTTATCTCCAGATATTTTACTTTCCTATTTAATTAGGATCACTTAGTTTATTATTTTTTGCTTTTTCTATTTTCTTTTTGGGCTTTTGGCACTTTGGGCCACCTATTTGTACATTGTTTGATTAATAAAGCGGCCCATTGTGTCTTTGACCAAAAAAAAATTAAAAAATAAGATTGTAATTTTAAAAGTTAGGCTAGGGGTACTTTCATTTTGCTGAAACATATGCTATTTTCTGTAAGTGTCTCTATATAAAAAGGATTCATGAAGGGTATAATAGTCATTTCAGTATTTTTTTACCATTGGGGGATCACATTTTAGCTCTGACACGCATGAGTTTGAGTGCATTCACGCATTTTGCCAGGTAGGATTCGACTGTTTTCTTGTTCAGCTTTTGTATAGTTAAAAGGCTTACTTATGCCTTGTTCAGCTTTTGTATAGTTAAAAGGCCTACTTATGCACTGACAAAGTTAAAGATCATAGTTATAATCTGAGCCAAGTTAAAGGTCCTATTAATATATTATGTCAAAGCAAAATTATTATTTTTTTCCACATTTCCCTATCAACTATACAAATATCTTCTTTCTAATTTTACCCCACAATAGTCAAACATCACGTATCCTTCACTGCTTCTAGCACTAGTGATTTTTTCATTGACTTATAAACTTGTTAGAGTCTTTGGAGGCATTGGAAACTTGGTGTTGCTAATACTCCCTCCGTTTCATTTTATGTGGCCTATTTTTTTTTTGGTACATTCCAAAAAGAATGTCACATTTCCTTATTTAATAACTTTTTAAAAGCACAATTACTCTTTTACCCTTATTGATCCCACTTATAAGGTTCCACTTAATTAAAAATAGTAGTACTACATTTTTAATAAAAGACAATTTGGTAAACATCACCAAGTCTTTCCTTATTTCTTAAACTCCGTATCCGATCAAAATGGGCCACATAAAATAGGACGGAGGGAGTAATAATTACAGCACATTTGGCCTATTTGATAAGTAATTAGTGTTGCAAATTACTTTTTCGTATTGAATCTAATTTTATAAAAAATTAATTAATTTATATAGTGTTTTTATATGTGAGTTGAAATTTAAGACAAAGTAAGACCCTGTAAGATCTTAAACTCTCTCTTTTCAAGTCGGAGATATCGAAGCCACGATTGAGACGAGATCACGGCTGAGAAGGTGGAGAAGAAGATGTTGGATATCACATAGAAGAATAATTTATATGGTGATAATTTTAATCTTTAACTTGATATTAATTTATTTAACTTTGCCATGGTGGAATTGTTTCTCCACATGGAGTGACACATGACATAATTGTTAAACAAAAGAGAGAGTTCAATATACATACCATCAGATATTAGTCGAGGTGTATTTCACTAACTATTAGATGATAATTCAAATAGGAAACTCACCTTCCCGTATGAAACTCAAAAAAATATAGAATAAATTACGTATATTTTTTACCCTTAACTCCACAACAACAACATACCCGGTGAAATTCTATAATACCACTATCTCGTGGAAATAGAGAGGTTGTTTCCAAAGATCCCCGCTCACGTGCAGAAATTTTTTGACCGTTGACTCAAAATATAAAATGTTAGAAACAGGAAATAATGCATTAATTAGTAGCACTACCATTTAAGAACTGAAATTACCAAACACAGCTTTGATTTACACACATGATGTCTCCCAAAAACCTTCATATTTTCTGCAATATTTTCTACACTTATCTCTTCTTGTTCATCTCTGCAACCCCTTTTGATTACTATTGTGACACATCATTAACTTTCAACACACAAAATAATATCTCTTCTATTTACAAACACAACCTTAATACTCTCCTTTCAACTCTGTCCACGAACGCTAGAACAAATCAAAATGGATTCTTCAATTCCACATCTGGTCATCGCCGCGACGAACCTAGTTCAGAAACAGCTGCCTACGGGCTGTTTCTATGTCGCGGCGATGTTTCTACTAACGTTTGTAAAAAATGTGTTGACACTGCTACTAAAGATATTGTGAAATTGTGTCCACTTAAAAAAGAGGCTGTGGTAATTTATGATTATTGTATGTTACGTTATTCGGACAAGAATATTTTCAGCGTGTATAGTGAGTATTTAGTTTTTGATAGATCTGATGATAGACGTAACGTTACTGAACCAGAAAATTTTTACAAGGTACTGGCTTATTTGATGAATGAATTAACAACTCTTGTTGTTAATGATAATCGAAAAGGCAAGAAATTTGCAACCCAAGAAGCTAATTTCACCGCCACCCAAAAGGTACGATTGATTGAATTTGAACTATGCATGTGATCATCTCGTCTAAAAGTTTAATAATATTTTTAAAACAAAGTCCTCTGAAGGGGGGAAGCTAGGTAAGGAAGTTCAGTTGATAGCTTCTTGTCAAATTTTCAAAATCTGCTTATTTTATTTTTTAATGTTTCTTTGTCAGAAGATTTATTGTAAATGTATTTTTGAAGAATAATCGTTTGTGTTTGACTAATAAGTTTGAAAAATACTTTTGTCAATACTAGATTTGCAATTTGTGCTTGATCAAGATTCTGAAAGTGTTTCTAGGGAAAAATTGGTTGTTTTTTTCCAAGTATCTTAAAAACAGATTCTGTTTTACGCTTTAGTATTTTTCTGAATCTCGTAACAATTATTTGAGCGCACACATTTTTATTTATTTAATTATATGTCTTTGAACAGGTATATGCACTAGCACAGTGCACACCAGATATATCAAGTGATACTTGTAAAGCATGTCTATCACAAGCAATTTCCAATTTACCAACTTCATGTAAAATATCAAAAAGTTGTAGAGTGATCCTTTTGAATTGTTTTATTTGGTATGAATTTTTTCCCTTTTACAATTCCAAAGCCTCAGCTGTACCACTTGTCCAAAATATCCCTCCTCAAATAATTTCTGAAAATGATCATAGAAGAAATTGGGCTATTTCAGCAAGAACAATTATTGCTATTGCTGTTCCAGTAATTTCCATAGTGTTTATCATTGTGATTGTGGGACTCAGTTGCTTCAGAAGGAAAGCAAAGGGTAAAAAGGGTAAACCAAAAGGTAAGACATCGAGTCAAGTGCATTTGATATGACATAAGTCATTTTTTAGAAAAAATAGTTTACAATGCATTTTGATGTGTTTGGTTGATGGAAAATGTTGGAACACATAAATATTATTATTGTTATTTTGTACTCAAAATTTCATCTAAATTTGCTAAAATAATTATGATATTTAGAATACGTTTTTCATTCACCAGCCAAATGTCTTCTAGGAAATATTGTTTGTGGAAAACATTTTTTAGAGGAAATGACTTTAATTATGTTAAAACACACAATTTCATCGAAACACTGTCTAATTTACTCACATTTTTTACTCACGAATTATACACGTAAAAACATTTCCTAGGAAAAAATTTACCCATAAAAAAATGACTTTCGAACACACTTCAAGAATCTAGAAAAAAAAATTGCAATGTCCTGCATTTTTTGTTCTTATTATTAAGCTTTGGTACAAATTATAACTGCGTTAATAATTTGATATTAATTTTCTCAATTATCTTGTAGATATAAATGAAGTACGGTCTAATGTCAAATCCTTGCATTATGAATTTGGTGCTATTCAAGATGCCACAAATAACTTTTCTGTTGGAAACAGAATTGGCCAAGGTGGATTTGGTGATGTCTACAAGGTAAACTTTAGTTTATTAGTAATTTGGAGAAGGGAATTGATGATTTGTAAAAATTTACTCGTATCCGATATTTATATCAAGTCAATATAGATGTATGACATGTGTTTGTATATATATAGACTTTTAGCACTTAACCATGAATTTTTAGGATGCATTAAATCACTTAATTAATTATAGTAAGTTTTCACGATTTGATGTAAACGTCGGGTGTTGGTAAATATTCACCTAACCTTATTCCATGAATTTAACTTATATACACATTAATGTAAACAACATTTTACACTATCAGGTCACTCAAAGAATATCTATTAGTTCCTGAAATTAAAACAGATTACATGTTGCAACAGCTAAAAGTAACCTCTTGACAATGTATATAACCTAAACTCGTTATATTAATAAAGGCTTTCCTCTAATTTAATTATGACAATTAGTGTATTAATTATCAGGGTAAACTTCCAAATGGACAAGAGATTGCTGTGAAAAGGCTTTCACAAAGGTCAAATCAAGGAGCAGAGGAGTTTAAGAGTGAAGTTGTACTTGTTGCTAAGTTGCAACATAGGAACTTAGTGAAGCTATTGGGATTTTGTCTGCAAGGAGTAGAAAGGATACTCATCTATGAGTTTGTGCCCAACAAGAGCCTTGACTCCTACTTATTTGGTTGGTATTGAATGTTTGATTTAATGTCTATATCTGTTTGGTACGACGATAGTCATTTTTTTTAAAAAAAATACTTTAAAAGAAAACCTACTTCTTGTGTGCCAAATTTTATGTATACTTCTATTTTTACTATGTTAAAAAAGAATGTCATACTTCATTCTTTAGAAATAATTTAACTTCTCATTTTAACCTTTAGATGAGTTATATCAACACAAATGAATATGACATGTTGTAAACCACAAGTTTCATGAGTCTTTCTTTCTTTCTATTAAACGTCTTGCCCACAAACACCACTACACGAATATTTGAGACGGAGAGATATATATTTTGAGATTTTTGATTGAAAAGTGGTAAATGTTTTATTTGGAAGATATATATGGAGATTGATAATAATATTAACGATACCGATAGTCTTTTAATAAAAGCTTTCATGAGTATTAGAATTTAAAGAATGATAATTATGTCTAAGTGTTGGTTAAAATAGTAATAACATAAAGTTACGATAGTTATGAAGGAAAATGATGTGCTTTATCAACATTCTTCACATATCTCATATATCTGTGAGAGGCGGAGCTCCCCCTTGGCGAAAAATTATACTCGTACTATATATATATAAATAAATAGTTGAAATAATTTTTTATGTTAAACAGCCTCTCTACTTCTGCGGAAGTAGTGGTATGGACTGCGTACACTTTACCCTCCCCAGACCCCACTATGTGGGAATACACTGGGTATGTTGTTGTTATTGTTGTTGTTGTAATTTTTTATGTATATATAATGAACGTCGAACCCCTTCAGTTAGTTCATGTGTGTACTTTTTTATATTTTGAATCCTCTTAATAAAAATCTTGACTCCGCTACTGAATTCTGTGTATAGATTCTGAGAGAAAAGGGACATTGAATTGGGAAATTCGTTTGAAGATTATAAGGGGGATTGCACGTGGACTACTTTACCTTCATGAAGATTGTCCTCTAAAAATTGTGCATCGTGATCTCAAGCCAAGTAATATATTGTTAGATGTAGAAATGAATCCAAAAATATCAGATTTTGGAATGGCTAGGATTTTTGGAGCTCATCAAAGTCAAGGTAACACAATGAGGGTCGTTGGAACATAGTAAGTTTTCTCTACTCACTCTGTTTCGATTTGTATGACTTAGTCTGACTTGACAGTACATGCATATATAGCTTTAGAAAGAAATGGATTGAGACTATTGAAACTTTTGATCTTAATTAAAAATTTCATCCGTTCACTTTTACTTATGGACTTTTCACACCCCTTAAAAAGTGATATATAAAGTACATATTTTTCCTTGATATATGTATTAATTGGTGTATAGTCTTAATGGACTTAGAAAATGATTTGGAATGAGTAATTAATACTAAGGGTAAAACATGAAAAAGAAATTGATTTTCTTTTGATAAACTAAAGTGGATAAGTAAAAGTGAAAATCTATTTAGTATAGTAAACAAGAAAAAGTGAACAAAGTGAGTGCATCAGAACATTCATGTACTTGTAGAAACTTGTTATAATTAAGAATAACATAGGCAGTTCAAGTTTTTTTTTTTTAAAAAAAAGTATTTTAATAAATTCTAATATGTTAAAAAATATTTCCTTGAAAAGTAATTTCCATCATACAAATTTACATATTTTAAATTTTGAATTCGCCTCAAATTCTTACTACTTTGTATGTTGATAAATACTAATATGCACATGAAATTATTGGCTTTGTAGTGGATATATGTCCCCTGAATATGTAATGTATGGCCAATTCTCTATCAAGTCTGATGTCTTCAGCTTTGGTGTTTTAACTTTGGAGATTGTAAGTGGCAACAAAAATAGTTCCTTCTGTGAATCAAATGAAGCTAATGACCTTCTCAGCTATGTAAGTCTCAACACTATGCATAAACTTATACTCGTATTGTCTTATACAGCCTAATGAAAATTTTATACTATCAATATAATCATTGTTGTTCCTCTTCTCTCGCGCTTGCTTGCCTGAAGGCTTAAAGCTCTTTTCGCTCAGTTCAAAAGCTTTCCATAATGTCTGATCCAAGAGAAATCCCGCATTGAGAGTAGCTGATATGCGGCTACGGCTGGCCGATCATATCATCCCATAAAAAAAATTTATATGTATAGAGAGATCCCTAGATATATAGATAGAATAGATGTTCATGGATAAACAGACATTCCATTGATTCTTAGTTTTGGGGCTGAAAAAGCTCGTCGTCTTTTTTCTTTCGTGCGAGAAGGAAAGCACTTTTGGTTGGGGGCTGACGGTACTCCTCTGAATGGTTTAACGCGACTAGCAGACCACTTCGTGCTGAATGAAATAATGGACAGTGACTACTATTTGGATTGTGTCCCCGGCTCAATGAAAAGGAAACCCCATTCTACACTTCAACAAGACGAAAATCATGTCTTTCGTCCAAATACCATTTGCCACTATATACGTTATTTGATAGTGTAGAAAATTTCTTACAATTATTTGGGTGTATATAACTTGAACTCTTTTAAATATTAGCTCATGAGCTTGATTATTAAATTAAATATCCTCCATGTTCCCCAAATGGCGACATTGGGCAAAAAAAAAAAAAGGAAAGTGGACAGGGTTAATTTCTCTCGCTTTTGGTGTTGCGGGCTATTAGCTCGGTGGTAGAGTGTGCCCTTGATAATTGCATCATTGTGCCTAGACAGTAAGGGCTCTAAGACACATGGATAAAATTCAATGTGCGCATCGATGCTTGACCCTGAGATGCATGTGGATCATTCAAGGCACATTAGTACATATCCTCTAAATGACTTGATAGTAT
The DNA here is from genome assembly GCA_031232105.1 of Capsicum rhomboideum. Classification (NCBI taxonomy): domain Eukaryota; kingdom Viridiplantae; phylum Streptophyta; class Magnoliopsida; order Solanales; family Solanaceae; genus Capsicum; species Capsicum rhomboideum. Next base: position 123,719,248 of record CP124710.1, on the reverse strand, counting down.
GTAAATTCTTTATATAAATAATCAGTACATACAAGTTAACCTAGCTAGTTACTCTAAACACATTCTAAAAGATTGAACTACACTCATGTCTCTCCCGCATCAAGTTGACCGCCCCCCTACGTAGCGATTCTACTACATTTACTTTTTGTCCACAATGTTGCAGGCTTGGAAACACTGGAAGGAAGATACACCTTTGGAATTGATTGATTCAACTCTAGAAGATTGTTATTCAAGAAAGGAACTTCTTAGGTGCATCCAAATTGGACTATTATGTGTACAAAAAGATGCACATAAAAGACCTACAATGCGCTCAGTTGTTCTAATGCTTAGTAGTAATTCAATAACTTTGCCAAGTCCTCAATTACCAGCTTTTTTTGCTAGTAGTAAAACAGAAATCCAGCCCAAAGAGTTCACATGTCATGAATATTCTTCAACTTCAAGTATGTATATAGATGAAGAATCAGTTACAAAGACCTTGACAAAAGATGAAGACACAGAGAAGAGTTAGTTGGGGATACTCCTTAGTGTTGTTGGATTTGATGCTTCTAGACACTTTTTGGACCTTGAACTAAACTTTTAACTTTTGAAAAAAACGTTAGGATTGTTAAGTGTTTTGGATGTTGTTGAATTGATTGATTAGTATTTTAGATGTTGTTGGATTGATTGTTTAGTGTTTGGATGTTGTTGGATTGATTGTTTAAGTGGTGTTGACTAGTATTATGTGTTATATGATTGTTTTAGCGTAATGTGTGTTGCTTGGGTCTGTACATATTGAATTGCATTTTCATTTGGCAAAAAAAAATGCAGAAAAGCGACAGACAGTGTCGCTTTTGTCCGTCACTTTTCTGGATTTTTTTAAAAAAAATTCCAGAAATGCGACAGTGTCTGTCGCTTGTCAATTTTTTTATTTTCAAAATCAACATTTTTCGTCGCTTTTTTTCTCCATTTGTAAAAGCGACGGACAACGTCGTTTTTTGAAAAATCATCTAGACTTTTTACTACGCAAGTGACTGCGTCGTTTTTCCGTTGATTTTGATCAAAAAAACGACGCAATCCATCGTTTTTTGGTGTTTTTTTAGTGGTGGGATATGAAGATTGATGTTTAAACTTCTAAAATTACTTTTATTTTCGAACATATATGTCTAAAAAAATCAAGAACCAAACCTTTTTTTTATCACATGATCGATCATAAACTATAATGTCCAGTTTTAACAATAATATCCCTACATGTCTTTCTTTCACCATAATATTGAAGTTTTATTCTTGCTTATTTCTGATGATCAATACTCAGGTTATGTCACAACCCCTCTCCTATACATGCCCAAATACAACCACTTACGAACCAAACAGCACTTATCGATCCAGCCTACAAATCCTACTATCCTCTCTTGCCACTAATGCCACACGACCAAACGGTTTCTACAATTCCTCAGCTAACAACATGGTTTACGGCAAAGTTGTGGCTTTTACTCATAGACAGAACAATGACAGTTCGTTTCCCGGCTTTGTTAAGACAAAAGCTAATTTGGAAACCCAATTTTATTAGTAGTTCATTTTTTATTTTATTTTATGATAAAAGAATTGTAACCGCTAACTTTTGGATTCACAAGGGGTAATAATTTATCGATAGAAAGATATAGGTCTCTGACCCTCGATCTGACTTATTTATGGTCAGGGAAAATTTCCTAGTGGACAAGATGTAGCAGTTAAGAGGCTGTCAAGAAGTTCAGGGCAAGGTGGACAAGAATTCAAAAATGAAGTTCTAGTGGTGGCAAAGCTTCAACACAGGAATTTAGTGAGACTACTTGGATTCTGCTTAGAGGGAGAAGAAAAGATACTTGTCTATGAATATGTCACTAACCAAAGCTTGGACAACTTTTTATTTGGTAATGGGTTTCTGTTTAGAGGGAGAAGAAAAAAAATATTTGTGACGAATTTCAAGTATCACAAAAGTATTTGGGACGGAAGAACAAGGGCATAATGTAGAGATAGACGTCATAACTTGGTCTCGACTGGCAACTAAACACTCAAATTTTGAGAATGCATATCTTGACACCTCAACTCGTCTCTTGTGGACACCGGAGGCTGACGTGGCACATAAATTTTGGAGGTGTATAGATGATCATTTTGTAAGTTAGACTGTTCAACTTATAGCACAGTGAAGACGAGTTGAGGTGTCTAGATATGCATTCTCAAATTTAAATGTTTAGTTGTCAGTTGATGTACTGATTGACTTCATCTAAGCATTTACGCAAATTTAGTCATTATTCTTTAATTATACTTTAGTAATTTTGAATAATCCTAACTTAATTTTTCTTTAATCTTATGTCATTTGAACAGATCCTGAACAACAAAAAATACTTAACTGGTCAACGCGATACAAGATCATTGGAGGAATAGCACGTGGACTACTTTACCTTCACGAAGATTCTCGACTAAGAATTATACATCGTGATCTCAAAGCGAGCAACGTACTTTTAGATGCAGAAATGAATCCAAAAATATCAGATTTTGGCATGGCAAGAATTTTTGGAGTTGATCAAAGCCAAGGAAATACTAGCAGGATAGTTGGGACATAGTAAGTTTTCCATAGTTACCTTCCTTTCTTTTTTTCCGTTTGGCCATGGATAATATTTCATTATTTAATTTGTCAATACAAAAGATCAGTATTTGCAAATAATGGTGTTTGCTCATCAATTTTTAAATACTGAAGTTCAGCATTTCAAATATTTGTGAAATATTTAAAAAGTTTATCAGTTCAGCATTTCAAATATTTGTGAAATATTTAAAAAGTTTATCAGTTCAACATTTCAAATATTTGTGAAATATTTAAAAAATTTATCAGTTCAGCATCTCAAATATTTGTGAAATATTTAAAAAGTTTATTTAAGGAATATTTCAAGTGAAATAATGATTTTCAGTCATAGTATCCTTTTTTTTTTAATCAAGTGAAATAATTCATGATACTCTTTTTCAATTTCAATCAAATACTTTTTTCAACTTCAATATTGAAATATCGTTCAAACGCCGAAGAATTTCAAGTCTTTTCTTCCTCTTTGTTCATCACATTTTTTCACCTATTCAAATCTCCTTTATCGGAGAATCATACTGTATATATAATATCTCGTTGTGTTATAGTGGTTACATGTCTCCGGAGTATGCGATGCATGGACAATTCTCCACAAAATCGGATGTGTTTAGTTTTGGTGTCTTAGTTTTGGAGATCATAAGTGGAAAGAAAAATAGTACATTTTATCAGGAAGATGGAGGTGAAGACCTTATTAGCCATGTAAGTTCAAAATCAAGAATCTATTGAAAAATTAGCCAGGGTTTTTATATTATTTTTTTTTCTCATTTTTTATTGATCTTAGACTTGTATATAATTGGATAATATGGAAAAATTGCAGGCATGGAAGCATTGGAAGAATGGGACACCATTGGAGATATTGGATCCCAATATTGATACTGAATCCTATTCAAGACAAGAGGTGATGTTAAATTGTGTGACTTCTATATCATCTGGTACCATATTGAATTGCATGATTATTGGATGTGTTAAATGAGGGTGTTTGACTAAATTTAGAGGTATCAAAATGAGTTGAGTTAATAAATACATGAATCTAGTTTAATTTGAGTTAGTAATTAATGGGAGGAAAATTGACCAAGAGGAAATACATGAATCTAGTTTAATTTGAGTTAGTAATTAATGGGAGGAAAATTGACCAAGAGGAACTAGAAACAATGGGTCAATCGGATGATTTTCAAGAATGGCCTTGGAAATGAGCGTCTTGAACTTTTTATCTCGTTTGTCCCATGGTTAAAACTTCAAGGTCAACAAGTTTTGTGACTTTTGAACTTGAACGTTTGCCCATTCAGCAAGTGAAGTCAAAAGTTCAAGAGTCAAGACCACTCATTTTCAAAGTCATTAGGTGTAATTTTGTGAACCCAACCCACCCACTCATTGTATAACTTGTTTAATTACCTTTCAAAACTAAGAATTCTGTATATATTTTGATAAGGTTTCTCATGGATCGATTTGGCAATATATTTAGCCCAAATCAATGTAACTTTAAATGGGCTTAAATTATTCGGGTCAAAATGTCCTAAATAATAGGCGCGGTTGATTTAGGTAACATTTTAAATCATCATTTAGATTTGGTCCTTATTTCTAAAAACTGTGCAAATATCACCTTTAGGGCTTTAGACCGTGATTTTAAAGGTTCATAAGTTGTAAGAGAAATACAAAGAGAGTCATTTACTAAACAATTATCCTAAAAAAGAACCACCATAGAAAATTGACAAATTCGGAAGTATGACAATATTTCATGGGTTAATTTTTCCGTCTTTAAGGGCCAACGATCTCATTTAAAAGGCTAAACTGTTAGAGTGCACATGCATGTTCTTATTATTTACTTACAAATAATTATGTCTTCAACAGGTGATCCAATGTATCCACCTTGGTTTGCTATGTGTACAAGAAGATGTTGAACAAAGGCCCACAATTGCATCAGTTGTGCTAATGCTTAATAGCTATTCTGTGACTCTACCTATTCCTCAACAACCTCCAACATATTTTTTCCTTAGTAGTAGAGCTGAAATGATGAATCAATTGGGCCAAGAATCAGATAAATCAACTAGCAAGTCTATTCCATTGTCTGTCAATGAAGTATCCATTACTGAAATGTACCCAAGATAATAGCAAGTCTAGTCTCGGGTTCGAGTCCTAAATTTGCTAGTACCCAATGTGTATATCGAACAATGAATAAGAAACCAAAAAAAAAAATAGTAGTATAATGTATGATTATCTCCTTAACTAATGTTTCTATGCATTGGAGTTGTAAGAATAATTTGCCTGATAAGAGGGTTTATTGTTGTTGTTAGTAATTGTTGAGTAAGTAATGTACGATTGTCTCCTTGTTCTACATATAAATAAGAAGAATTGCGCCTCGAATTAATACAATGCATAAATTTCGAATGTAAATACAATGTATATGCGAATATACTTATTATCCGTACAGATACATTGTATACGCTCAAATTCAATTATTGTGTGTGTGAATACAATGTATTTCACTATTACTATCAGTGGCAGACTCATGATCTAGAAGTCATGGGTGTTTGGAAGGTTCAAACACACATATTGACGCCCAATTCTTTACGATTCCGCCTGGAAGCACCCAACTATCTTCTCGGTTTCGGTGGTGAGTATGTCTATGGTGACATAGAAAATAGGGTAGATTTTTGTTGGGGCGCTTTTGGTAAGCTACTTGTAGGCATTTTGTAAGTAGGTGGCTAAACAGCTTGCAGGGAGTTCTCTCCCGTTGGTAGGTAACATTCTTTTGTGAGGGCATGGACCTGGTTGTTTATAATCTTCACCGAACGATGTAAAGCGTGCTTTTCCAAATCTTATACCAATTTTTATATATTTTTATATAACTATACCTAGTCTGCGTCGGATTTAACGGATGCCGGAGCACTACAAAATAGGACAACGGTTCGCCCCTGATTACGATACACGTGGATACAGTGTATTTCGTTACATGAGTATTGTATACACTAATAATTAAGCAAATTCTCACTATTTTTCACAAATTTGAGCGCAAATAACGCTATTTACGATTTTTTCCCCCTTGTTGTAAATCACCCCTTGGGCCTTTACAACTTTAGTCAGATAATTTGGGCCTTAATATTAACTCTTTAACAGGTCATACCTCTAGACCCAAGCCCAAAAGGATTAAGTAGCCTCCATGTCAATTGTTATTATATGAAAAAAGATTAATAATAATAATAAGCATTAATTCATTCATTAATCATATGTGGCCTTGAAATATTAAGCAAAATCCAACAAAGTATTATCAACCCTGGCCTACAAAATTAGTTTTTTTCTTTTTTCGTGGAAAACAAAAGAGAAGAAAAAGAGAATCTTACTATAGGGAAAACGACATATTCCTACTAAAGTTATAAAATCATGAATAGACAGTGAACTTCCAACTGTAAAACTATGATTTTTTGTTCTATGTATAAAAAAAGAGTATAAGCAAAAATAATTTACACGATTGAGTTGCTAACTATATGAAAATTATACGTAAGTTTTTGTATAAATATTACTAATTGATAATCTAATGAAAATAAAAACTACAAATTAGATCACACATATAGTATTAAAAGAGTTACACTATCGCCTATCGGTATATATAAGTTATATCTTCAGAGAAAAACAAAGTCGTATTTCGAAAGAATATATGAACACAATTTGGTGGTGGGGTGGGCGAGGGGTGGAGAGGTGGTTGATATTTCACTAGTTTGTTGAAATCATAACATCAAGGTTAAAGAAAATTATCAAATGAAAGTAGCTAATGTGATTTATTAATGACCATGCATTTGATTTGGAATAAAAACATAAGACAAAGTCTTAATTTTTCTTCTCTTATGACATATTAGATTGCCTCTAAATAGCTCTATTAGGGGTCGTTTGGTATAAGGAATAAAGAATAACTAATCTAGGAATTAATTTTAATATGAGTTTATCCCATATTTGATTGGGATAAAATACATGGGATAACTCATTCCCCGAATAGTTATTCCAAAATTGTAGTGTTATTTTTATCTTATCTTAAGGGTGAATAACTAATTTCATGCATATATAAGTATAAAATAGCCATCTTAACCTCTACGATATATGACATTGATAGAAAACAAATCATTTATTAAATAGAAAGTAAAAGTGGAGGGATCTCAAAGTCACATCTCAAATTTTAATTTTACGATTTTCAAGATAAAATTCACTTGTCAAATTGAAGTCAAAAAAAATAATAAAAATTAACGTGTGGGTTAGAAGGCTAATATCAACTCTTTTTTCAACAATTCCATTTTCCCCTACTAAAGTTATTCATTTTATTTTATGATGTCCACCTCAGGTAATAAGTAAGATGTCATTTGCATGAATTTTCTATTTTCAATTTTTTGGTCCCAAAGTTACAATATTATAGTGAGCAGTACTTTTCGTGTATGGTAAGTTTGTCCACTTCATCGGGAAGAAATTGGGAAATCGACAATGATATCACGCAATATATTGAAGAAGGATGGATGAAATGGAGGTTCGAATGTATTGAGTGATAATAACTTGTTATCGAGACTTAAAGACAAGTTCTATCCAGTGGTTGTTAGTGGAGGGTTAATCAAGAATTTGCGTGTTCAAAAGATGAAGATAGCAAAAATAAGGAAGTTTAGATGGATGTACGGGTATACTAGTAAAATTAGGAGCAAAGATATAGGGGGATAGACGGAAATAGTCGCCATAATGGACAAGATGCACGAAGCGAGTTTTGGATGATTCAGACATGTGAAGAGGCGAAGCGCAAATGTCCCAATAAAGAAGTGCGAGAGGTTGACGGTTAGGTTTGAGGAGAGATCAATGTAGACTGATGACATGACCCTAGGTAAAAGAGCACGAAGATCAAAAATAAGGATAGACGTTTAGTATGTAGTAGAATGTTCTCTCTACACAGTAGTAGAATAGAGTTAAGAGTCTGGACCATCTGTGTGTTTCCTTACCAGAGTTATTACTGTATTATGCCAACTTTCTCTTATGTTTCGATTTTATTACTAAATAATTTTATTTCATTTACTTTGGTTGCCCTTTATGTTTCTACTATCAGTACTTTTCATTTTTCTTTCTTCAATATTTTTATCATAGCTTTTTATTCTTGTATTTCTTTCAAATCATTTTCTAATAAATGATTTTTTTGAGCCGAAGGTTTATCGAAACAACTTCTTTATCCTACAAAATTAGATAAATTCTGTGTATATTCCACCCTTCTTAGACTCCAATTATAAAACTATATATACCTGATATTTTGTTGTTGGTAAGTTTGCCACTTGTCCAAATTAATGACTTATATTGACAAGCTAGCAAGTGCAATAGTGATGTAGTACTTTTTTATTTTTATTTTTTTATAGACACTGTCAAATTATTAAACAATATTTTAATTCCAAATAATAAAAGAGTACAACCTACTGAGAGTACAATTATAAACAGATATTTTGTATAGAAATAAAGTCGATCCCATTGATTTCAAGATCAGGAGATCTCTGCATTTATTATGGGCCAAAATTACAACAATTATTTATTCGACTATTTTAAAGTTTAAAATATGTTTAATTCAACACATAAGAAGGAAAAACACATACCTACCGATATGAATTGTGATCGAGCGATAAATATTTTTTTTTTCTTACTTTAAGTTTGAGTTTGAACACTGAATATAAGGTCGTTTTATTAGAAATGTTTTACCTTTAATATGAAAATTTTCAATGTAAACTTAAATTTAATCCAACCTCAATATGAAAGAAAACAAACACACATACGTACGTTTTACATGAAACAACAAAACTCATGAGTGTTTTTATCTGTTTTCCTTGGGATTAAGCATTTGATTTGGACCCATTAACATGTAGTGACATGAAAAGTAGCAAATTTAATATCAAACTAAAGCTTAATAATTCTCTCTTTGTCGTCCCAAAATCCAAAAATATTATTCAGAAAAAATACAAACTTTTCCTAACCCACAACTTAATTGGATAATCTTTTCCTATTAATTAAATATACATTATATACTTAAACGTTTCCAAAAGAGGTAAAAAGTCAGCTTAAAATTCTTTTAGGTCTAGTGAATTGTCCAAAAGATTTATATTCAACAACTCAATAATCAAGAAATCATGTTTGAAATTAAAAATATGATAGAATATCAAAACATGTGAGTTTGGTCGATTGCTAGTGACAGGTTCAGAATTTTGAAGATATACAATTTTAAATGAGTAAAATCCAAAATATATATTTGATTTTCTCTTTAATTTTCTTTAACACGTGAATATAAGGTTGAACCTCAAAATATTAATTCTTTCAAACCCGCTAAGCCACTAATTAATTCGCGAAACCCATTATTGAACTAGCCATTGATGTGAAAGAAGACCATGAATAACAAAAGTTTTACTACACAGGATACTATATATATTGAACTATCCCGTTTGAAATGACTCAAAACTAATAACTTTCTAATCGCTTATATCAGATTCAGAATTAAGACGTCATAAGTTACAACTTAAAATAATAAGAATAAGAATTTAAAATGTACATTAATTTCCATCTTAATTTTCTTTAGCACGTGTACGTTAGGTTGAAAACCTCGAAATATTGATTTTCTCAGCCACTAATCCTCAAACCATTAAATTTGACATTGATGTGAAGAAAAGACCCCCCCAAATATTAAAAATCTTACCAACAACAAAATAAAAAAGAAAATCTAAATTCTTTAGTGGGCCTTAAATCTAAATCTTCAAAACTAAAATAAAGGGCCTTTAAATACAATGGGCCACAAATAATTTATCTTAAAAAACCCAAAAAGGACATGAACACCGACAATATCTAAGGGCAAAATAGTCAATTGACATCCATGATGTGAAATGAAGAAGACAGACAATCTTCCATTTGGAGAGCTGTCTTTGTTTTTCCTTATAAAAAGTCTTGTGACCTAAGTTTAATGTCACGCGTTTCACGCGCCAAGAAAGGGACGAGGGATCTCTTTTTTTTTTTTTTTTTTTTTTTACAAACTTTGATCAATATTTTAAGATGTATTTTTTAATCATATTGAAAACAGAAAATATTAGCTTTGAAAAAATTAATCAAATTAACTCTCGAAAAACGAATAATGTCAACTAAAAAGGAACGGAAGGAGTAGGTATGAAAAATAATTTATGATTTATATACTTTGCATAATTTTTCACAGACATAATATAATTTTTTGATAAAGGGTATTCGACTGACCATCCTAACCTATATGTGGCTTCGGTACCACGGAGCCGGAGGGGGAGGGGGTGTGGGGGGGGAGGGGGGCTTACGTAACGTAGAAAAGAGCGGCAAAGTTGTGGCTTTTACTCATAGACAGGACAATGACAGTTCGTTTCCCGGCTTTGTTAAGACATAAGCTAATTTGGAAACCCAATTTTATTAGTAGTTCATTTTTTATTTTATTTTATGATAAAAGAATTGTAACCGCTAACTTTTGGATTCACAAGGGGTAAACTCAATTGTAATGTAATAGCCTGTAAATCGTATTAGATAGGTAAATTGTATTGGCCAAGTCTTATGCGACGACGAATTCAACCGAGAAAGCATGTAGTGCGTTTCGAAATTGAGACATTTCTAGTTCAACTAGATCACTCTTACGAGTTAAATTTTATTAGTTTGTGTTTGAGATTGTTTTAAACTTGAAACCCTCATTTGAGAGATTTCCTTAGTAAAATTTTTTAGCATTATATTCATTAGTAAAAAATTTTGAGCACATATACATAATTTGCGGTAAAGCTACTGAGTTCGGATGAATATATAATATTGACACTATGTCCACATTGTGCTGAGGTCATCGGCTCCATTTATGACCGGCTCATTTTTATCTTGATATATGGCTTGAGCCGAGCCGTTTAAGAAAAAAATTAATTAAAGTAGGTGCCATATGATTAATCAACTTTATTACCCTATTTAGGATCTGTCTCCTTTAATTTACCAAACCATTTGCACGTACTCATCAGGTCGTACATTTCCTTTGTGTTTATGGTTGGATCAACATTTAAGGCAATGACAACTCAAGTTTTAGGTTTTATATAATTAATCTCTTGCAAATGTATAGTAGTTATAAGTTAGTAGAGTTGTTATAAATGACTATTATAATGATTGTATTTATTATTGTTTAATTTACAATGTTTTAATTAGAGGTAATGCATGGATCATGCTCCAAACTCATCAAGGAATTGTACAATTCTAAACACTTCAAAGAGATGAAGGTAGATTTAGAATTTAGAGTTGACGTTCATAATTAAATGTTTACAGATTTTTAATATAAATAAATGATTTGAGCTAAAGATACTAGATTCATATGAACCAATTAGCTTTAAGAGTAAATTTGTGTGTGCGAAGTGATTGATCATGTGAGAATAAAGTCTCATGAAGCTAGAGTTTTTTTAAAGGGGTATTAACATTTTTAGTAAGTCAGCTAAAAATTTCACCTGCCTAACCGTAACAATTTATAATTAACACTGGTGTATATAACAAGCGTATATACTAGCTTAAATTTATAAATTTATGAAAAAAAACATATTTGGATATTTATTTAGTTTTTCTGAAAAACAATGTTCTGTCTATCAGAAGAAAAGTCTTTCTACTTCAAAAAAATAGGAGTAGAATTTGCGTATATCGATCTCAACCGCGTCAGGCCCCATATGTGGAGTCTACTGGGTATGTCATCTTTACGTCTTGTTTAGTGAATTTTATTGAGTGATGTTAGGTAAAAGTAAAAGTGGAGGTTGATTGACTATACAAACTTTTACCTTATTGGTAAAGATTCGAATCTTCACTTTGAAATCTCCTTTTTCATTTTCTCTTCTCTACCCAAAGGGTAGCCTGATGCATTAAAGCTCCCATTATGTGTGGAGCTCGAGGAAGAGCCGGATCAAGGATCTATTGTACACAGTCTTACATCACATTTTTACAAAAAGCTGTTTTCACAACTTAAACTCATGACCTTTGAATCACTTGACAACAAATATATCAGTTGCTCCGAAGCTTCCCTCGTAATAAAAAGAAAATGATGGTAAGAGTTCCTTTTATAAATTTCATGCCTACTTGTCATAACCGACACTCCATAAACTCCCAAAATGGCCTATTTCTTGCTTTACAATAGTGATGTATTTTTTGTACCACTAACTAAATATTCTGTATCTGTATCACTCGTGAACTTTCCACTCCTCCAACACCTCTTAAACAATATGTTTAAATAAACAACTATTATTAGAAATAAATTGGAAAATTATTATAATAGTGTAAAATTTGACAAGTTTGTTTGGCCAAAAAAAACAATTGGAGTTAACATTATAAAATAAAGATATCATCTAAAAAGGACAGCAATTTTAAAAGAAAAGGGAATTGTAATATCAAGGGGAACTTATAATTCTTTTTGGGTTAAAGTTGGGTACAAAAATTTTATGTTTGAAAATTAATTAAATTAAATATCTCGAATTGAAATTCATTGAAAGTAAATACAAGTTGGAGTAGTATTTTTCGTTTTCTAAGAAACTTTTTTACGTTTATGAATACTAGTCACCTTCTTAATTTATATGATGTAATTGATTATAAATGTAAAGTGATTGGTGCAAGTATGCAATTTCACAGAAAATTGAGGCTATAATAGAAATTTTTATCTTACTTCAAGCCGATGCGGATTAGAAATTTGAAGTTTATGAGTTCTTACAACAACTTTAAGCTAACACAATAGTTAAAGCACATGGTACAACAATATTTTAGAAGCAAATAAACCTTGCTCTAATGACACAATAATTGATCAGACTAATCACTTGCCGACAATATTAATTATAGAACTTTATAAAGGAAAAACATAACTAAGCATATAGTAGTGGTATTTTATGTGTATTGTGTGTGGACTTCCTATTTCCTTTTTGAAGACTTTGCTATTTTGAAGATCCATTTTAGAAGGTTCAACACACTACAACTTGCAAAACAAAAACCAGAACAATTAGCCAACTAAAAGAACAGTTCGGTGCATTAAAGCTCCCGTTATGCGTGGGATTACACAACCTCATCTTTCTGCTAGGGGTTGTTTCCACGACTTAAACCTGTAACCTTCTGATCACATGCATGACAGCAAGCCAACAACTTTACCAATTACTCCAAGGCTCCGCTTCAATAATTAGTCAACAAAAAGATGAGAAAATGGAGTATTTAAATTTGTTTGCAACATGTGGTCAACATGTGCAGCTGCAATTCAAGAAGTAGAATTTTGATTTTCTTTGGAGATTCTAATTAAAAGGCTGTCTGATTTGATAAATCTTAAATATGACGTGCATGATTTGCAACTTTTTGATACGATTAATTTTTATGCTGTCTAGCTATGGCCTAATAATATCCAGTTGGTGCTACTTAACTAATATTCTATTCATCATCATTTGGTCAACTTATATTTTACTAGTAGTTACTTACTGAACTAGAGATGTATAGTATTAGGTGTTAATAAAAAAGAAAGAAAAAGACTTCTTGAAAATGAGCACATTAACTCCTTGGGCTTTTCAAAATGTATATTGCTTCCCTCAAACTATTTTTTCGTTAAATTAGCCCAATTATAATGGTAAATACTTATCCTCTTTAGGTGTCTACGCAGATAGATGTCTACACAAATCTAATAAATACACAATGCATGTTTTTATAAACATGGTAATTATAAGCTAAATTACTATGATTTGGTGTAAACACACAGTGCGGATAAATATTTGGCTTTTTACAATCAATGTGAATCCAATTATGGGTTCACGAGTTAAATGAATTAATAATACTTAATATTGATAAAAATATTTTTCAAATTAATTAGTCAAACACATACTACTTTAAAAAGCATTAATGATAAAAGTTCTTTTAAAAATAAATAAACTTTAAAAGTGTGTCCAAATAAACTAGTTTCTATGTTTACCTTGAGACTCACTTTGAGTCGAGCTCCGGTTGAATCTTAACAATATTACCAAATTTTTTTAAATCAATTTGAAAATACTCCTTCCATTTTATTTTACTTGGCCTCTTTTGACTTGACACATCAATTAAAAAAATATTAATTAAAAGTTTATTTTACAAACTAACCCTATTAATTATGTTTTGAAACAATAAATCTAACTATTACTATTTTCTTTAGTTATTTAATACTGAGGGTAATATGGAAAAGAAATAATAAAACATTCTTGATTTACGAAAATAGACAACTAATTGAAACAAACATATTTTAAAAAAAGGCCAAGTGAAATGAACCGGAGGGAGTACTAAACTATGAAAATGATTAACTATAGTTATAGAATTTCAAATTTATGCAAGAACTATTTTCTAATAATATATGAATTTTATTCTTAACAGTTTGACACACACAAATTATACACTTCGACTGTCGTAAATATTAAGGGGTGAAAATGGAGAAAACTCTGCAAGAATAAGAATATCCGATAGAGATACAGCACCGACCAACAAACTCTAAACAACTCAAAAAAAGAAAAAAAAAAAAAAAGAGGGAAAAAACAAAGGAAAGAAAAGAAACAAGAAACACACACATTGAGAAACACAAAACATTGTCAAACAACCAAGCAGCAAGGTACCAAACTAACCAATAAGGGGTGTTTTGTTGAAGGAATTAGGTAAATTATTTTTATATTTATTTAAGATATTAGTTAAGATTGATGTTATTCTTAAATCAAAATGTTGATATAACTTAGCTTTATGTATTACATAAATATAAAAAGTGGATAAATTATTTAGGTTATAGTCTTGATTTTAATTTTAGAATTACAATGTTGAGATATTCTGACTTGAAACAAACAACACCTAAGGGTTGTAGTAGAGTAATAGATACTCTTTCATTTTTAATTGAGATATTTTGAGATAGAAGTGAAGTTAGAATTTGAATCTTATGAATTTTGTATTCTAGAACATGACTTAAACTACTTGTTATCAAGTTTTAAATTATTTTTGTACATAATTAATATTTTATTAATACAAATATAGAGCTAAGACCAAAATTACTATCCACATGTTATATACTACATCAATATTTGTTTCTGGTTCAAATCTTGGATATGTAGTCTTCTTTGTTAAGCAAGGAGATCTAATCGAGATACCAGGGGTAAATATAACTTGTCAGTATCACGTTCATAGACATTTAGTGCTTTTGGCACAAAAATATTAATTTATTAAAATTATAATAAACAGTAGATATGAACATATAACTTTAAAGTCTATCCAAAACATTTTTATTATCCCACAAAGATGAAGTAAGATTTGCATACATCTTATCTTTCTCACGCCTCATTTAGAAAATTACATTGAATATACTGTTATTATTATTGTTGAATTTATGATTAACCTTAAAAATCCAACGTATAAAACTTAAATTTTAAAATTTTAAATTGACATATGCAATCTCCAATATATATATATCGAACATCGAGGAAAACTAGAAAAATCAACCAACCGAGCAAGCGAGAGAAGCGGCGTGGCTTAAACTCAAAAAACAAGGTAGAAATGGAAAGCAGCTAAGCATAAGGCGACCGTCAGAGCCGCGTGGCCCCCTTGTACAGCCTGCCCTCACCTAAGCAATGGGTAAAACTTACATACACCCAGTGTATGCATCAAATTAATACATGCATGTCATGTATTCGAATTTAAAATTTATGTTATTTAATCATAATTAATTAATATATATTTTACTTTATTTAATCATAGTAAATTATATTAATTTGATATATACACCGCATGCGGGCTCTTAGCTTCTTCCTCTTCTTATGTAGCCAAGGCAACCCCAACTACTTTAACTTAACTACACTTTAATCCCCAAATAACCATGAGCTTCCCCCCTCCCTCCCTGGTAATTTGTTCACCGTGCAATAACTATTATACAAGAAATATAAATCACATTAAATAAGCCCCATGTAACGAATTCATAGCTGAGCGACAGACAAAGATTGAATTCGATCCCCTTTAACTAGGGGTGGGCATAAACACCGAAAAACCGAAAAATCGAACCGAACCGAATTGATTCGGTTTTTCGGTTTCGGTTTTTCGGTTTATTTTTTTCTATCATTTCGGTTTTCGGTTCGGTTTTCGGTTATAGGGTCCATATATTTCGGTTTTTCGGTTAAACCGAAATTTAAAATATAATTCTTTTTTTTTTTTTTAATTTTTATACATATATAATGAAATTTATAATTTATTTATATACAACACCAATAACTCACTTAAATGAGTTAAATCTAAGCCCAACACCAATATCCCACTTAAAACATCAACCTAATTACCCAAGTCCTAATTCAGTGAATTCACTACACACGAAAAAACTCACCAACACTCGAACAACGGCGATTCAAAACTCACCTACACTCGAACAACGACGATTCCAAACTCACCAACACTCGAACAACGATGCAACCGGTGGTGATTCCAAACTCACATCGAACGACGATTCCATTTTCAAATACCCTTTTTTTTTTTTTCCTGTTTTTCCTCTTCTTCTTCCAAAACCGAAAAAACCGAATTTATAAACCGAAACCGAACCGAACCGAACCGAATTAAATCGGTTCGGTTTTCGGTACACACATACCTATAACCGAAAACCGATAAAACCGAAATAAATAAATCGAAACCGAACCAAATTACCGAACGCCCACCCCTACCTTTAACCACCCTTCTTCTTCTTCTTTTTTTTTTTAAACTTTTACGCAAAACTCTAAAGAGTGGATTGATAGCTAGTAAAGAAGCACTCGCTTAATGCAATGAATAATGACAATCGCTCACTCGTCTCGTGGCCCCCTTATACAGCCTGCCTTCACCTAAACAACAAATGAAACCCCTTAGCTTCTTCCTCCTCTTATGGAGCCAAGGCAACTCAACTACTTTAACTTAACTCCACTTTAGACCACCCCACCAAAACCCAAAAACTATGACCTAACCTTTTTAGCTGCAGTCTACTACTCTATTTCTTTTCCACATGTCCTACTCCTTTACCATCCCTTTTTTAACTTTTAAGCAAAACCTTAAGTACCACTTCTCAAATTACCCACCAAATTTCCTTCTAGTTGTCTCATAAATTAATCTTTCATATTTAACTGATTATAATGGAATTTCACATCTCATTTTCTGTGAAACCATAATTGCGACAACAATAACATACCTAGTATAATTTCTTTGATGGAGTATGAGAAAGATAGCGTCTACACAATTTTTTTCTTACCTCATGAGGATAGATTTGTGATTTATTAAAGATTTTCAGCTTAAATAACACATTTTATTTAGGTAAAAATATATACTATATATAATTTGAAAAGCTATTAATGCAGTCGAACTCATAACTTCAGCAAAATGCAAGTATTGGACTAGATATAAGTGAGGAAATTGGTGAACATAATCTTTTATAATCTGAATAAAAAATGACATTGCAATGATTTTTTAATATAAATCTGTTATGTGTAATGACAAAAATCTATTATTAAAAAGATGTAAACTTACAAATAAATTTATGAAAGACTACAAAATCAATATATAAGCTCACCAACATTTCTATTAGTGTATTAAGCTTGCAATAAGCTTAATATACTTGCTCTAAATTAAGGAACTAGATCAAGTACTTTTGTAACAGTATTAATTAGTACACTACACGGATTATAAAGCATTAGGACTTGAAATTAGGTATTATATTATATATCATTATTCATTATCATAACCAACAAATAAAACTGAGCTTTCCAGTTAGCTAACATTTCTATGCGCATAAAAGCTTGAAATCAAAGTTCCATAAATCTAATTACCCCAAAAATAAAAAAAAAAATAAAAAAAATAAAAAAATGTGTCTCCATTTGACGTAACCGATGAAATTGTTGTCATATAATCAAGAAGCCAAGTCGTAAAAATAACCTCTTGTAGAAATACAACATAAAACTACTTTGAATAGATTCTTATAGTTCGGTGCTTTCTTCGATTTCACATATAGCACAATAAACACTTGTGATCCAACTCTTCTTCACATGTGCACATAGCGAAAACTTTATTACACGAAACTACTTTTCTTGTCTTCACTTGAAGGCAAAGTCTGCAATTCCAAATACTACTACTACACATGAGTGACAGAACACAGAGAAAAATAGAAATACAGAAAATAACCCTTGACCCTCCTTTCCCTTCAATACTTTATTATTTCCACCAAACAACTACTACTATACACCTTCCCATTTCCCCCTCTTTACTCACAACAAAGCCAAAGGCTTACAACACCCACAAATTCACTCAACCCAAGTACCCAACATAACACGTTGTTCTCTACCGACACTCTCCAAGAACGAGAGAGAGAGAGAGAGAGAAACTCAACAAACGAACGAATACATCATTCTAGTGAGAGAAAACTTGAAAGTCTTTAGCCATGGATTTTCAGATCTATGGCATTACCAATCTTTTCTTGTTAAGCATTATACTACTTTGCAGTGTTTGCAATGTTTACTCCACTGCAGTTGCTGCTGCTGACATTCAAGAAAATCCAAATGCAACAGCTGTTGCAACAGTACCCCAGATGATAAATTCGAACTCCATTCTTGTTGCGCTGTTGGATTCTCACTATACGGAGTTATCAGAGCTTGTTGAGAAAGCCCTTTTGCTTCAGACACTTGAAGAAGCTGTTACTAAGCACAACATTACCATTTTTGCTCCTAAAAATGAAGCACTCGAACGTGATTTGGACCCTGAATTCAAGCGTTTCTTGCTTGAACCTGGAAATCTGAAGTCATTACAAAATCTTCTTTTGTTTCATATGATTCCAAAGCGCATTGTGTCCAATCATTGGCCGGCGCGTGTACATACAACGTTGTACCCCGGAGATGAAAACGTTGTTAGAATTTCAGAGAAGAATAAGGAGATAATGGTGAGCTCCGCGAAGATTATTAAACAAGATGATATTGTTAAACCTGATGGAGTCATTCATGGGATTGAGCGGGTTTTGATACCTAAATCGGTTCAACAAGATTTCAATGTTCGGAGGAGTCTCAGGTCAATCTCTGCAGTGCTCCCGGAAGGAGCACCAGAGGTTGACCCGAGAACTCACAGGTTGAAGAAACCTGCACCTGTACCTGCCGGCGCACCACCTGTGCTGCCGGTGTACGATGCAATGGCGCCGGGGCCATCTCTGGCCCCGGCACCTGCTCCTGGTCCAGGAGGACCTCACCATCATTTCGATGGTGAGAGTCAAGTGAAAGATTTCATTCAAACCCTCCTACATTATGGTGGTTACAATGAATTAGCAGACATTCTTGTGAATCTCACATCATTAGCTACAGAAATGGGGAGGTTAGTGTCAGAAGGGTATGTTTTAACTGTTCTGGCGCCCAATGACGAGGCTATGGCTAAGCTGACAACCGATCAGCTTAGCGAGCCTGGGGCGCCAGAACAGATAATGTACTACCATTTGATACCGGAGTATCAAACGGAAGAAAGTATGTATAATTCAGTGAGGAGATTTGGGAAAATAAAGTATGATACATTAAGGTTACCACATAAAGTTGTGGCTGAAGAAGCTGATGGTTCAGTGAAATTCGGGCAAGGCGAAGTTTCAGCTTATCTGTTTGATCCTGATATTTACACTGATGGAAGAATCTCTGTGCAAGGAATTGACGGTGTTCTGTTTCCTCTTGAGGAAATTAAGGTTGCTCCTGTAGTTGCCACTGTTGCTAAGGTTGTTGCAAAGCCAAGAAGAGGTATAAAAAACTCTCTTAACTCTTTCTACTCTTATTCAATTTGGGGTTTTGATATATTAGTGTGATTTTTGTTTCTTGAATTCAATTCATTTGATTGGTCAGCTATTATCAAATTATTCTAGAAATTTTGAAATATGAACTGTGGATATTTGTGGAGTTTTTGGCCTGTTTGTTTGGAGTTCTTGATTCTGTAAAATGCTGAAAATGGGAATCAATTTTATTTTGTTCTTTTGATGTTAAAGATTGCATCTTTCATGAATTTTGGTTATTATCACCAAGTTCTGCTTGATTTTTATTGATGTGTGTGGAGTCTTGATTCTTATAATGCCTAATCTTTTCTTTTATATTTTGCACCTTTGATAAAAATTGTGTCTTTCTTATGAATTCTATTTTCACAATAAGTACTGCTTGATCGTTTAATTGATTAGTATTGAGTTCTTGATTCTCTACCTCTAAGGTAGAGGTAAGGTCTGCATATACTCCTAGCCTTCCCCAGACCTTGTGGGATTATACTGGGTATGTTGTTGTTGTTGAGTTCTTGATTCTGGAAAACATAGCCAAAAATGAGGTTAAAAATTGTGTCTTTCTTAGTATTTTTGGTGATCATGATGTGAAGTTTTGACGGTTAGGTAAAAAGGGGTATGGCATTAGGCCTTTCTTGAGGCTAACTGTTTCCAGCTTTTTTCTGGTGGATACTTGCACTTAGAACCTAAGCTATGTATCTAATTAACTTTTGCACATGATTGAACATGTCAATATGTCATCTTTTATTAAATTTCCTTAATGTTGTGGTAGTCTCATTTGCTTTTCAAAGTTCTAAAAATTAGGCATTATATTTGAGTTAAGATTTCACTGTCATCATTTTTCTATTGATTAATTAGTTTCATAACTACTTTGGTTACAATAAGCCATAAGTGGTTGACATGGCAAGTAAATGTGCACATTAATTTAGACGCTGCCAAATAATTTAGGAAGATAGTTGGTAGGTATATAGAATCTGTCGGTGAGCCATAGAAGAAGAAAAAAAAAGGGGGGGGGGGGGTTAGTTTCCTTGATGTTATGATTATCCAAAAAATCATTGAATGGTTTAACTTTTAGTTTGAGAATTTTAGCAGTTGAATTATGAAAAATGGTATTCTTGATTTGGAGTCAGGTTAGGTAATTAATTAAACTTATCTCTAGACTGGAATGATTATGATTGATTGAACACTTAATCACTAAGCCAAAATAGTTTTGGAGGTCCTAAACACTTGATCACTTAGGCAAAATGGTAATGATTATCATGTTGAACCCTTAATCACTAAGCTAAATCTTTACTAAAGGTGTTGTCAAGTGAGTTTTACCTTTGCCTTAGTACAGAATTATCTATGCTAGAATAGTCGAGGGTGCATGTAAATTGGTTCAAACACTACTGTTTTATTAAACCAAATCTATGGTGTGACATAATTCTAAAATTCCATATCAGCAGTTGTGAAACATAGCTGTATATTCAATGATTATTCTTAACTTCAATGTAGAGACATCAAGAAACCAGCCTGTTTGTTGACTAAAACACAGTCCCACCTGCTTTTTTATTTTATCTTAAACTTGCATTATCAGCTGTCATCAATTGTTATCTCTTGTTTTAACATTAACTTTTATATAGTTGACATTATTAACATTCACTTCATTCCATCAATTTCAACCTTTTTTTTAATCATTTACTTCCTCCATTCCAAAATAAATGAATTGTTGAGGTAATGCACAGATATTAAGAAAAATAGTTAAGGACATAAATTTAAGGCTACTTTCCACTATTACCCTTTTGATCATTCAACCTATTCTCCTAGAAAAATGTAAAGTAGTTAAGAACATCATTAAAACAAAAGGTAAATATGAAAAAAAGTCCAAACAATTCTCTTGAACTTTGAACAATTCAATTATTTTGAACTATAAAAAAGTCTCAACAATTCATTTATTTTGGAATGGAGGGAGTAAATGGTAAAGTTTCAATCTTTTTTCAATTCTTGATATCTTCTTTACTTAACCAACAAGAGTTGTGGTAAAGTAGTAAGTACTCCTTCATCCTTAACTAGAGTCTCCTTAAGTATGGGATCGCCTCTGTTAGGAAGCGCTTTACCTCCAAGATGGGACTTTCCGAATTTAGTCGGACCCCAATGCGGGTATCGGACATGGTGGGAAACAAAAAAAGAAGCAAGTTATATTCCATATGAGTTGTCTAACATTTATGCCAACACTCTTTTTTATGTCATGCAGGAAAGTTGATGGAAGTAGTATGTGGTACAACAATGGGGTCATTTGCTTTTGCTAGTTGTCATTAAAATTTGTATACTTGAGGAACTTACGAAGATAAAGATATGAAAGAAAGAATGGTGAGTGTCTCAAAATATATGTATTATGAATAAATTGGAGACCATAAATGAAGGAAAAAAAAAAATTCTCACAAATTTTCTGAATAAATGGCAGTTATTAGGAGGGCTTTGTGATCATATCATAAACATATAAGGGCAAGGAAGGAAGAAAAGTGCTTGGAATTGAAGTAGAAAAAAAAAAGAGTCAAAAGCAAGAGGAGGGAGAAAATATCCTTTGTTTTTATTTTGTTATAAATACTGTAATTACCTATCAATTTTTTCATTTGTATTTAAGTTTGTTTTGTGTTTTTATCAAGAAAAATGTACCCCAAAAAGGAAAAAAAGAATAATTGCAAGAGCATAGCATCTTTTTTGTACCCTTATTTGTCACGGATGGTGTGCTTATTTTTGTCACTTTTTTTTCTTTTTGATACCATAGAGTAGCTTGTGAATTAACTATACCCTTTTAGCTTTTCTTTTAATATAATTAATGTGCTTTTATGTTAGTGTGTGTAGGTTCTAAACTTCACTTGCCTTTTGCTAAAGGCTATGTGTAAAGAGAAAGATATTGTACAAAAAAGTTTTTAAGTTATATACATGCGGAATAAATCGAATTACCTACATTTGTTATTGTAGGTCTTTTTGGAAAAATAAAATAAAATTGGGGCAGGGGAAATGGG
Source organism: Capsicum rhomboideum (assembly GCA_031232105.1). NCBI lineage: Eukaryota > Viridiplantae > Streptophyta > Magnoliopsida > Solanales > Solanaceae > Capsicum > Capsicum rhomboideum. The sequence continues at coordinate 123,696,885 of CP124710.1, read as the reverse complement.
GGAGAGAATTAAGAGGCGGGAAATCAATCTTTCACCAATAAAGTAAAAGTTCAAGTAGCTGATTAATTGAGCTATTAAGATTTTAATAATCTTAATTTTTGGCACTTCTGATAGCATATATGATGTGAATTTACTATACTTTTTACATTTCTTGCGCACAATAAAAACTTTGTGGTTCGATTTTTCTTCGAATCTGCATATAATGGTAGCTTTAGTACATCGAGTTGTCCCCTTTTTAAAAATATAACATAGTGAATGTGCTTTGTATTTTAGTGTGGGGGTTCTAAACTTCACTTCCTTTTATTAAAGCTATATGTGAAGAGAAAGATATTTTATTTAAAAATAAAAATCCTTTTTAAGCGATGGTGTTGAGTTGAAGTAGTGAAGATCCTTTCTTCACTTTAGGAAAAGACTTATTCGATTGTTTGTACAAGTAAATGGATATAAGAAAGACCATCAAAGGTTGTGGAACGATAAATGCTCTTTCATTCTCAATCAAAGATTTTGGGTTTGAGCCTTTTGTGTGGGAATCGTCTTTAGTAGGGAGCGCTTTACTCTCAAACAGAATTTTTCGGCCAAGTTCGGATTAGTCGAGCCCCAAAATTATAAAGAGCTAGGATTTATTTTTTTTGTTGATGGAATTAAGTTTGTGATAGTTCCTTCGGTGTTTACAAGTAAAACAAGGCTCTATTGTACGCAGCCTTACCTTACATTTCTGCCAGAGGCTATTTCTACGACTTGAACCCTTGACTTCTTGATCACATGACAACAATTTTACCAATTACTAAAAGGCTCCCTTCTAAAAATTACTTTTAATCGGCAAGTACTGATTTGTAAGAGAGACCAAATAGACAATGCTTGTGAACAACTAATGAGTTTAAATGCTCCAAATCACATAAATTTTTTTCTATTTACATATAGATTATTAACCAAAAGAAAAAGGACGATAGTTTAGAACTTCAAATTATACCAATGTAACGTGATATATTTACAGAAGAGGAAATTGTGTATTATTAACCATTACGATATACAACTTTATAAAGAAAGACGAGACATCCGATGAGGCTGCTTCTTCCTTAATCATAGGCCACAGCTAGTCAAACATAAGGGCGTTATTTATAAAAACTCTCTTAACTTTAAATTAATTACAAAACATACTGGGTAAAAGAAAATCGCGTGTATCTTAGGCCTGTGTATCTGACTCAGATACGCGCGAATTTGGTCTGTATATCTAGGATTTTTTAAGCAGTGTATCTCAGATACACCTCTAGGCTTTTTTTAAGCTGTGTATCTCAGATACACCCCATCCTGTGTATTTAAGCTTTTTTTAAGCAGTGTATATCAGATACACCCAAAATTAGTATTGTGTATCTGAGCAATTATTTCGGTATGTAATAGTTGTGTATCTCAGATACACCCAAAATTTATATTGTGTATCTAGGTTAATTACTTTGGTATATCTTGTAATTAGGGGCTACACCTCCTATATATTTGTTATTTGCCTATGAAAAAATCTTTGGTAAAAAGTGCTTCTCTTAACTGGGTCCTAGATGTGAGTTCAGATTAGTTGGACTTCAATGTAGATATCGGACGTAAAATGAAAAAAAAACCCAACATTTTATTAAGATAGAGGGAGGAAAGAGAACAATGTCAATAAGTGGAATACAATATGTAGTAAAATACTAAAACAAGCAGCCGGCATTTGTTTTTTGGGAAAACCATTGTAATTTTATATGTATGTCTTTTTATGGTGATTATGTTAGTGATTATTCACATCAAAGGGCTAAAGGAACTGATCTGGCCATTGATATGAAATTATTTAATTGTGAAAAATAAAAATTTAATTTATATATTTTGACAATCCTTTCAAGTAAATAAGAATTTCAAAATTTCTTATAATTTCAACATGTCCAAATACAAAGTCCGGCAATCTTCATATCAATAACTATTTAAGAAAAAGGCAATATTCTATATATAAAAAGAAATTCTTGTGGTGGGGTTCTTCCCCGGACACCGCGCATAGCGGTAGCTTTAGTGCACCGGACTGTCCTTTTTTAAAAAAGAAATGCAAATAAAAAATATTTTGACTAAAATATTACTATCTTTTTTTCTCATAGACGAAAATAAGATATTGAGGGTCCTAAAACATCTAAGTTCTTTGTCGGGTAAAATTTTGGTCTGCACAAAAAACGTAACGATCTGAATACTTTTTTGGGGAGGGACAGTCAATTAGATTAATGAAATAATAATTAACGTAAAAACAACAAATTAAAAAGGAAGAATAATCATTTTTTTAATCCTCCAAGCTACCAACAGATGAACTATATATATCGTAACAAAGTTATTGATATTGGGGTTCAAGGTTAATTTCGTACTTACAATTTGGAATTCAAAGCATATCATTCCCTTCTCTCTCTTTTTCTTTTTCATTCATTGGAAATAATACAATTTTTTCATATTGTTATTATAACAATATCGGAGCTATTCCTCGCAAGGTATTTATCCGAAATTTCTTTTATTAGAAAATTATACTGTATATATAACATTAAAATTATTTTTTTATGTATTATAATAGGTGTTGAATCCTTTGAATTTTTTTCGTATATATTTATAATTTTATATTTTAAATTTTCTTAATAAAAATCTTAACCTCGATGTCTCTTAGTTATCAAACTATAAAAATAATTAAGTGATCTTAATAGAAATAATTGAACACCACCACATTGACTTCTATGGCTGGGCATAAAATACCAAAAATCGAATTATCGAATCAAATTGAAAAATTTGGTATTTGATATGATATTTGAGATTAAAATTTTAAAATTACGATATTTAGATTCGGATTTGGTATAAAAATAATTAAGTGATCTTAATGGAAATAATTGAACACCACCACATTGACTTCACTCATTTTTTCTTTTTTCTATTGGAATCAATAAGAAGTGGAGGAGAAAAACATGTCAAAAAATAAAGAACCAAAAAGTTTACTGTAATTTTCATGTGCCTTGGAACGTTCCACGGATCTTATAGCAGCAAAATATTAATTTTGTATTGTAAATATGTCACACTTTCGTGCCACATACATATATAATATATATTTAACTTTATATGTTGATATTAAATGAAAAATCTGATAGGAAAGAAATGTGTGTGAGAGAGAAGAGATCCACCTTTGTAGCTATTATTTCAAGTTTCTTTTTGCCATTAGCTCAAGGGTAACCGGTAAAGTTGTTGCCATATTATCAAGAGGTCACAGGTTCATGTCGTAAAAATATATAACATCTTCCAGAAATGCAAGATAAGACTACGTACAATAGACTCTTGTAGCCCGCCCCCTTCCTCGAACCCCACATATAGCGGAAGCTTTAGCGAACCGAGTTATCCTTTTATTAGTTTTAGGTATAATTTTAGATTTTATTTTATCTTTTGAGAGTCGATTTGACTAATATAAGGTTCAATTGAATGAACATTTATTTATAAATTAGAAGGGGAAAAACAGTAACAAAGAATAAAAGAATCTTACTTTGTTCTAATTAATAATTCTAAAATTGGAAAATTGAGTAGGATCTTGTTGAATTGATGAATTTATGCAACAAAATATATTAGGGAAAAATTACTTTCATACTATTGCTTGACTTATCATAACTACTTAAAATTCCAACCCTTTTAAATAATTAAATAAATGTCTGATTTTACTTAAAAGTTTGGATACATCACAGAAGAATGTGATGTAGTCGTGTAAAATTAAGTGATGTATCCGGAAGAATGTGATGAATTTGTGTAAAATTAAGTGATATATCCAGAAGAATGTGATGTATCCGTGTGGACTAAATCTGAAATTTTTAATAATATTAAAAATAGTTGGAATATGAAGTAATTAGCTCAAAAAGAATTGAGATTTATGTTATTTTTACAAATATTAGCTTAGTAATATGATTTATCTTCTTTATAAACCTAGATATCATGCAAAGGCCTTTAATTATGTCTACCGCTTTATTCTGATTCCACAAAAACATATTTTGTATTATATCATGTGATTCCTGCGACAATATTTAAGACCTTCCAGCAATATAATGCAACTGTTTCAGTAATAAGATATACATCTCATGAGTCCGATAAAAATTTACCCGTATTCGATGTTTATATTGGGGGAAGGGTTGAGAAGAAGATATGCTCTCGCGTCATCATCGTCGTCGCTCGCTCGACTTCAATTTCGGAAAATTGCTTTTATCTTGAGTTGGGGATCTATCGGAAATAACCGCTCTACCTCTAAGGTAGAGATAAAGGTCAGGTCTGCGTACACTCTACTGTCTCTAGGCCCTAGAATTACATTGGGTATATTATTGTTGATGTTTATACTGTGAGAATATACAATAATTAACCATAGTGAAATAATAGATGCTTATACGCGAACATATGTTATGTATCTATTGATTTGACGTTAACACAGACTGGAAATTACTTTTTTCTAGTTGAGCCCTTTGTTAAAAGAGAGGCATGAAGAAATTTCCCTAGGCTATCTCTGAGAATATTTGATAATTATAGAGATCAATCATAATTCAAAGTAGTAGATTCAAAATGAATGAAATTTTATTATTCGTACATATTTTAATTTTTTTTCATATGTAAATATAATTGGTGCGAAAAATAATGTGTTCAATTAAATTCATAGAACTCGTCCTAAATTGGACTTGTATTTCGGATATCTAGTAGAAAGGCAACTATTTAATCATAGATTCCTTAATCATACTCTTGTGAGGTTTCTAGCTGCACTGGTTCATGACCATAAAATTCTTTATCTAGTCGTGTGAAATTTTCGCGAGTCTTCCCTTTCAATGTTGCTCGAACTCTTGTAATAATATCGATAAGTGCGTGTTAAATACTCTAAAAGTAGTGTATTTTGAAGATTTCAACATGAGTGTGACAATAATTTTGGACAGTCCAAACAATATAGGTCCCTTTTTGGGTAATATTTAATAAATGACCTTCTTGTGAGCAACTTGAAAATTTTATGAAAAAATATTAGAAAAAATTACAAAAAAAAATGCAACTAGTAATGTTACATTACAGAATATAGCTCATTCTATATTACATTACCAAATATGGTCCAATTGTATAGAAAAAAAAAGTTACTTTACATCTTTAGCTAAATTATTACTCTCTCTCTCACATCTTCCATCCTGATCTTACAAAATAGGAAAATTGTTGTCTCATTTCAAAAATTTCACAGTAGAGCCTCGGCTCCAAATAATACACAGACCAATACCTATGAAAAGAACAATACACAAACACCAGTGGATACAAAACTTAAACTCATTCATAGTTATATTCGTTGCACTTGCCAAAGCACATGTCTCTAAGGATGCTCTGTTATCGGACATCTGCCTTAGTACCTCAGCAACACCCACCTATTTCCTTGTACATTATTTTGAGACCAAAGATGCTTAAGGCAAAACACATTTATTTGATCTTATTGATGGAGGTGTAGCTGTAAATAATCCAGTGAGTGGCTAGCCATTATAAATTAGTCCAATAAAAGCAGAGTACTTATAAATTTCTTTGTCAAATAATTATAGCAATTAGTCGAAATTGGCGAAATTTGATCAATATATATTTGCAGACACTAATAGCAATTACTCACATTTCGAAAGCAATCATGTTAGGGAAATGAGTATACTATACACCTCTTATAATTTTGCATAATGTTGTATATTAGGTGTATATATACAATTACACAATAATATACATAATTATACAAATATATACATATGTATATATAATGTTTAAAAATGTATCTACATTGTATAATTGTGTATAAAATGGAGAGGAAGAAGAAAATCACTGAAATAAAAAGACTGTATTGTCTATACAACAATATACAATACAATATACAAATATATACAATGTTGTACCAAAAAACAGACTCCGTCTTCTTCCTCGAATCCAATCATCAAATGCATCCAAAACACCTCAAAACTACACAAAATCATCCAAAATTTCAGATTTGGACTCCTCAATACATAACCGATCTTGTATAACTATACCTACTCGAAACAGAGCTTATTTATGAAAATATTGGAACCTCGAATTGTAGAAAAAACTCGAAACAATGCTGAATTTTTCACCAATTTGTTTGAAGTTTTTTGGGAGAGAATTGGGAAAGAATTGAAGTGAAAATTGTGAAGAAGAAGCTGAAAATTTGATATGAAAAGTGTTGTTCCCTATATAACTAGAAAAAAAGTCAGTTTACAATGAATGACCAAATCAGATTTGAGCTATAAAGTGTAAAGTATATTTTGACTATTTAAATATAAAATATATTTGCTAGTTATATTTTTGTGTAATTATCCCAAAATATTATATCATACTTAAAATTTTGTATTGTTGCAAACATTATATCATAATCTACTCATATTTTATATGTTAAATTGAGCAATATACGAGCATCTAATGATATCCCAAAGAGTAATAATTAATGAATATATTTGCATAGATTTTGAATATGGACAAAATCTAAATGATGGTTTATAAAAGGTCATTTGTGTAAATCAGCCTATAGTGGTGGGATGTAACCCAACTTGCACTTGTGCCTACACTCGAATCTTTGGGGTAAGTTCACAAATGATCCTAAAATGAGCTTGTCTTAATATTTTGTCCTTCATAAAAAGTCTTACAAAAATATTCATTATAAGTGGTTCTTGCCCATAAGACAGACGTTCATGACATTAAACCTGTACAATTGACCAGTAGTCCTGCTTTATAGGCTAAAGTTTGAACTTAGATATGTTGTCTATAAGACGGATGTTCTAATTTTTGCTCATAAGACAGATGTTCACGATATTTCAAGACAGTGAACTTGCTCAATTGACCCAAAAATTTGTCTTATATGCAAATATTAGAATTCATTTAGCGGGGACAAAATTCAAAAATTCAAGACTACACACTTTGAGGGAGAAAAATTCAATACCGTCCACTTTGAGGTATGCTATGCGTAATTTCCTGATAATCGTCATTTGCACTTTTGTCTATATTTTTTACTGGTCTTGAATTTATGTCCTCATAACAAATATTTTTTTTGCGAGGCATAAGTTTATATTTTCGTATCATAATATCTCATAAATTATGTTCGGCATGACTTCAGCTTCTAAAAAAGCTATGGCTACTAGACGTAAAACCGATTGTTAAAGAGTAAAAATAAAAACCGTTCCATTTAAAAGGCAAAATATGTAATTATATTTAAATTGGCTTGATATGGTGATTGTGTGCACTAATTGGCATAAAGAGCTTATTCTTTGGCACATGTAATCCAGTAGCCAAAATTCAATATTTATTTAAAAGAATTGACGCACAATTATGCTACTTATCCAAAGAACATACATGTATGAGTTAATCACTATAAAAATATGGATCCATTGCATTACTAATATTATGGATTTCTATGCATTAGTAATGCACTCCTTAATACCAAATAGAGTGTATAACTAATGCAAGCATTATAGAATGAAAAAACATACCAAATAAGACATTAGTAACACACAAAATTAATACATGTATTATTTTTTTTAACACACTCTACCAAACCAAACGTGACTATACTATTTTCCAATTTAGGAAGAAGATATAAGAAAATAGGAAATAATTTAAATCTAATGCTAGAAAAAGAATCAGCAAAACTAGAAGATAATTTAACAACAATGGTAAGAATAATGAAAGAAAATGAAGAAATAGATAGAAAATATGAAATTGAAAAAATAAAAAAACAAGCCAAGAAAGAAATGCAACAAGTTGAAGAAACAAAAAATACTAGGATAACAGAACTTGAAAAAGAATTAGCAATGCTTAAACAATTATATGCAGATAAACAGAAAGAAAGAGAAAAAAGAAAAGGGCAAGAACAAGAATTAAAACTAGCAAACGAAATAGAACAATTTAAAACAAAATTACAATTAGAAGAGGAACAAAAAAATAATGATTTACTTAAGATAAGTATAGACGAAATAAATGAAGAAAGCGACAGTGACATATCACAAAAATCACAAACACAGGAAAACTATTCAGAAACAAGTGAAACATATACGGAAATGTTAGAGAAAATAAATCAAACAACAATAAATTCAGAAATAAACACAGGAGATATAGAAAATAAACCAAGTACATCAGGAGTAAAAAATCCAAAAGATTTAGACACAAATTATACTAATATAACCTATGAATCATATGATAGAAATAAAACCTTATGGGATAAAAGACTAAATAAAAAATGGACGCCAAGACAAATAACTGAACAATACAATTTTTTAGACTTAGATTGTGTAGCAGATATAAATAAAACAATTCAACTATGGATCAGATATATTTCAAAACAATTAATAGATAATAAGATATCAATGGCAGAAACACCAGGATATATAGAGAGAACAGTAAAAAAGTATCATTACACTTATCATTTTATAGCAAAATTATTTTGAACATTCTCTTCTAGTCACTACCATGGTTTTTCGGCTTCAATCATTTACCCTAACAGCGCCTCAACTTTGTCTACTCCCCTACAACGGCCTCTTTGCCTACTCGGTTTCGACCTTAGGATGACATAGTCTGGACTTAACTACTCTCAGCCTATTTCTACATGGCAAACTTTTCTTAAGATGTTCAATATAATAATACTACAACATGATAAATAACAATGATACTTAAGAGATTATAAGGAATATAAAAGTTTAGTTATATATGGTCATGAATATGTATACCTGATTCGGTATGTGATTAACTTGTTCATCTGTATGCTCCATATCTGAATGTTCCATAGCTTTACTTAAATAGATATTTTTATTTATTTGGAATATGTTAGAGAGAGAGGGGCTTGTTGCTCAACTCATGAGCTGATGATCCTCCTCTTCTTACATTCTTACATATATATAAAATTTTAATATAGCCTTTACTATTCACATATGGCCTTTACTATTTATATACGACTCTTACTATGAGACTCTTACTATTCACATATGTCTCTTGGCCTTTCAAAAAAGCAAAAGACATTTGACTCTTACTATTCATTACTTTATACTATTCACTACTTTATACTGTTCACTTTATGACTTTTTACATAATAAAACAAAACGATTTTAAAAAAAAAACAACTAATAATTTACATATCTTTTTCTTTTTCGTCGGTGTCCGTGTCGGTCTGTCGTGGAATCTTCCTCATGTCTCTATCTGCTTCATCTTTATCTTCTTTGTCATTATTGTATCTACTCCAGCTGTACGTCTGGTATTTCTACGGTATCTTCTCCGTTACATTTTGAGCATCGATGATCAGGGTATTTGTGTCCGATTAATTTGCAATATCTGGTCAATAGCTTTTGTGAAATAAATTCTTTTTCCAGTGCTCTTGTCGTAGGTTGTTCTTCTGATCTAAGTAAGGATAATATCCATTTCTGGACTTCATCCATATCTGCTTGTCGTAGTTCTCTTGAATTCGAGTATACCATTAACTGGTCTCTCGAACAATAGCTCCAAATTGCATTCCCGTTTAAATAGTTATGTGCTAATTCTTGTATGATAGTTGATATACCAATTATTCTTTTATTGGCATAAAAACTAGGTAATTTAGTAAGCCATAATGGTAACAAGTTTTTACTAGATTGGAGTTGGTTTTTGATTGTGCTATTAACTTATTATAGCCTTGGAGTTTCTGGGTTATGTAGTCTTGGGTTTTTTCTGTGGTTGTGGTAGATCTGGGTTTTTTGGTAGGTTTGGTATGAATGGTTTTTCGAATACCTTGTTTAGGTTGGTGCTAGTATATTGCCTTTTGCTAGCTGTACTACTTGTACCTGCAACATTAACAAATAAATTGTTATGGGTTTTTTGGAGTTTCCCAACATCTCCTTCTAGCTCTGGAATTTTTGAGTCTTCCGATCGACTTAGCTCTACATGTTTATAGTCTTGCTGATGACTTGTACTAGCTTTAGACTTTAGTTTAACTTCATTAGTCTTTAGCTTTTGTACCTCGCAGTGTAGACTGTCCACTTTGAAACAAAGTGTAGTAAGGGCTTTGAGTATATCTTCCATTGTGTTGTCTGGTTCTGTCTGCGTAGCTTTGTTTTGATAAGTAGTCTGCAATAACATTCTTTTCAGATTTGACTAATTCAATTGTAAATGTAAAGTTTTGTATGTTTAATACAAGTCTTCTTATTTCCTTCGTCGTTACTGAATCTTGTATCTTTCGTGTTAACCACCATTTTACTTGCGTATTATCTGTTCTCATAATAAATTTATTATATACAACGTAAGGTTCGAATGCTAACAAACATTTATATAATGCAAATAGTTCTTTTCTATTTATTTTCCATTTTAGTTGCGGTTCAGTATATGATCCTGAATAATATCTACAGTGATATTCAATTTTTTCATTATCATATTTATACTTGAGAATTCCTCCGTAACTGTGATTACTGGAATCCGTTTCTATTATGTATATGAATTATTTATTTTCATCTGGAAAATATAACTTTGGTAAATTCTGACACATAGTTTTAATCTTCTTTATATGTAATTTATCTTGTTCATCAAAATGGTATTCATTATCTTTCTTTAACTTTTTCTGTAAAGGTTTTAGATTTTCTGCTAACTTAGGTATATATTCTCTTACTTGATTTACAAGTCCTAAAAATGCTGGACTATTATGTTTACTATTGCTTTCTTGTATGTAATTATTGTCAAGTAATTCTTTTATATGTAGTTTAAATTCTGTTAAATCATCGAAATTGTATTTCAATGGTTTTTGTGTTATTATACTATTTTCATCTATAAGTCCAATTTTTACTTTTGTTTTATGTTTTTCCCATCCTTGTAAGGGGTTATCATTATATAGTGATTCTAATTTATCTTGAAGTAATTTTATTTTATCTATTGCAAATATAATTATTTCTATTTCATGTTTTCCTGGTTTTATGTTTTCTAGTTTCTGGGTAATCTTTTCACTTCCTTTGATCCAGTCTGTTGTTTTTCTTAACTTATTATTTAGTCTTTTAGCTCCTACTTTTTGTTTACATGGGGTAGTGAACCACCAATATGTTTTTGTTAGTATATGTGGGTATAAGTTATCTAAGAATGACATTCCTAGTAGTATATCTTTATTTGTAAATTCATAACTATACATTTCTTTTATGGTTAATATCTTATCCCATAGTTGTATTTTTATATTTTTTTGCTTTATATGTTATCATACTTCCTTCATTATTAAATCCTGCTATCACTATAGGTGTTGTTAATTTTTCCCATTTATCTTCTGGTAAACAATTATGTTTACATAGGTTAGCTTCTGCTCCTGTATCAATCATAGGTGTGTAATATCTATTATAATATCCTTCTATTATTATTTTTGCAAGTATATATATTTTTGTCATTTTATCACATCTTTTCTCATTTTATCATAACTCTTTTTTTTTTTATTATATATTTTGTTTTATTATATCAGTGTTCGTTTTATTATTACTTTCTTATTTCCATAAGTTATAGTTAATTGTTTGTCTTCTAGATTATATGGTTTTACTTCTTCTAACCATTTTATTTCTAATACTATGTTTTTATCTCCTTGGTAGATTTTGAATTTGATTGATATTGGTATTCCTCCAATAATTAATTTTTTTTGTTATTTCTTCAGTTTTTATTAATTCTCTTGGTAATTCTGAGTTCGATTGTTCATTTGTTATTATTTTTTTTTCTGATACTAGTTCTCTCGTAATGTAATTTTCTTCTTGTCCTGTGTTTATTAATATTAAATATTTTCTTTGATCCATTATTCCTGTTATGTAGTAATGATGTGTTTTTATTTCTTCTATTTTGTGTTCTATTATATTTTGTGGGGGGTATGTAATCTATTCTTCTTGATGTACTTATTCTAGATGATGATGTGGGTGTTTCATAGCTTATTCTTTTTGAAGTATTAAGTTTTTCCTTTACTATTTCTAAATCTTCTTCTATATCCAATTCTTTATAACTGTAGTCATTATTATCTATGACTGTAACTATCCTTTCAAAAGGATTTTCTATTTTTACCTTATCAATTTTGTTTTTTGCTATTATTTTATGTTTTATCGTATAGATATATAAGTTTTTACATCTTGCTGTAAATATTTTACTTCTTGGTGCTAATTCTATTCCTGACATTTTCCAGTATAATACTAATGATTTATCTATATTTTTATCAGTTACTGCTACTGAATAGTTTGCACTTATTATAAATTTAAATTTTTGGTATATATCAGATTTCCTTTAACTGCACTTATAACACTTTTTTCTATAGGGTGTATGATTCTATCATCTGCTAAATATATTTCTATTGGGGTATCTATTCCTTCTCTAAAACATGTTTTTATTAATATTTCTGTTCCTCCTAGGTGTACATATTTAATTGGATTTTTGGCTTTTATGTCTTGTATTTCCTTATTCACTAGTTTTTTATTTATTATTGGTATTTTAGTTTTTCCTTTGGTGTATCTACAATCTATTATATGTTCTTTTTGACTAATTATGTAGTATTCTTCCTTTTGTCTTTTAAACCAATGTTTTACTATAGGTACTTCTAAAACTTTGTCTATACTTAAGTCTAATTCTTTTCCTTTTATTTGTTCAAATATATTATTGTCAAATATTATTTTTTGGTCTGAAGATTCTTCATCTTGGTAGTCTTCGTGTTTAAGTATTTGTATTTCTTTTTCAGTCATATTCTTCCTCTAATTTATCTCGTATATCGTCATTTATATCAGTTTCTGAAAACTCATATATACTATCTTCACTTTCTAGTTCATAATCTATATATTCCATTTGTGTATATTTATCTTCTTCTATTAGTATTTCAGTTATTTATTTTTTCTTTATTTTGTTCTTCTATTTCTGTTGTCATACTGCTAAATTCATTCCTTATTGCTATCTCATATTTATATAGAATTTTCGTTGTTGTTGTTGCAGTTGTTCCATCATGTTGTCTATTACTTCTTAATGTGGTTAGGCTTGCTGTTGATAAGTTTTGTAACCATAGTTTTACTGTTTCTATCAATGTTCTTTCTATATAGCCTGGTGTTTCAGCCATTGATATTTTATTATCTATTAATTGTTTTGAAATATGTCCTACCCATAGTTGGATTGTTTTATTTATATCTGCTACACAATCTAAGTCCAAGAAATTATAGTGTTCAGTTACTTGTCTTGGTGTCCATTTTTTATTTAACCTTTTATCCCATAAGATTTTGTTTCTATCGTGTGATTCATAACTCTTATTAGCGTAATTTGTATCTAGATGTTTTGGATTTTTTACTCCTGATGTACTTGGTTTATTATCTGTTGTATTTATTTCTGGATTTATTGTAGTTTCGTTTATTTTTTCTAACATTTCTGTATATGTTTCACTTGTTTCTGAATAGTTTTCTTGTGTTTGTGATTGTTGTGATATGTCACTGTCGCTTTCTTCATTTATTTCGTCTATACTTATCTTAAGTAAATCATTATTTTCTTGTTCCTCTTCTAATTGTAATTTTGTTTTAAATTGTTCTATTTCGTTTGCTAGTTTTAATTCTTGTTCTTGCCCTTTTCTTTTTTCTCTTTCTTTCTGTTTATCTGCATATAATTGTTTAAGCATTGCTAATTCTTTTTCAAGTTCTGTTATCCTAGTATTTTTTGTTTCTTCAACATGTTGCATTTCTTTCTTGGCTTGTTTTTTTTTTATTTTTTCAATTTCATATTTTCTATCTATTTCTTTATTTTCTTTCATTATTCTTACCATTGCTGTTAAATTATCTTCTAGTTTTGCTGATACCAAAAGTATCAGAGCTATGAACAGTTATCCGCAACCCCCCAAATTGGTATCAGAGCTATGAACAGTAAAAACATGAACAGAAAAACACTACACAAAGGTATGACACGAAATAAAAAAAATATAATTATGAAACAAAATAACAATAAACTAAAAAGTTATGAAGAAATTGATATAACATTAGAACAACATATTAAAAATCAACATGCATATATTACAGATATACTATATTATAGTGAAGAACCCACTAAAGAAAGACCAGTTCAAACAACTAGGCAGAATATTAACATTAAAAAAGCTAGGAAAGATAAAAAATTAAGAAAAATAAGGAAGAAACTAAAGAAACTGTACCCAGAATATAAATATCTAACTATTAGTAAATCAAATAATGATAAATTATCTCAATTAATAGACACAATATCTAGAACAGAATATAAATATATTCAATATCTTAAAAATAAAATATGAATACTGAATACAGACAACAACTTTTAGAAAAAATTAGGGAATTAAGACAAGAATTAAAACATAGACAAGATAGACTAAATTATAATATATTTGCAGGAACTTGCCACAAATCTTTAGTAGCACAAAGAAACACTATATTTGATTTAGAATTACAAATACAAAGCTTAGAATATAAATACCAACACGGATTATAAATGAATAAAGAAGAATTTGCATTGGAAGAAAAAACGTATGAAAATTCAAAAGGACTAAAAATAACTATAATATTCTCAAATCTAGGAAGAAGATATAAGAAAATAGAAAATAATTTAAATCTGATGTTAGAAAAATCATATAAGTCACCTATCCATCATTAAACATGCGCCCTCACCATAAGAGAGTTATTTATATTCACTCATAAATATGCAATTTATCATAAGAATGGGTATAAGAATCAAATTTCGCTCACTCTCACAAAGAAGTCACATGCCACATAAGATGAACTATAAGTTTGCCCTTAGTGTAGTACTACACTAATACTAGAATATCGAAGCTCAAGATCAATTAGGACTTTAAGGGTTGCAATGTAGGCTAAGGGATGGGTAGAAACTATTTTGGCCAGTAATAGTGACTATCTTCCTTAAGCGCTTTAATACATCACACTCTTCATTAAACTCATCTCCAACCACCTATTTTTCACCACTTTTATCTTCCTGCCTCTCTTTTGTTTTGCCCCATTTCTTTAAGCTAGCTTACGCATCTTTAGCAAGGAGTATTTGCTATTAATATATGATTCACTTTGGATCGATTTTTCTTTTCATTACATTACTCCAAACAAAAACACATAAACTTTTTCAAAACACCAATATCTATTATTTTGGGGCTTCACTTTCACTTTTTCCGTCTTTATTTTTTCACTCCTTAACATTTTAATTTTCCAACTAAAACGCTTAGGGTTTTTGGATCAAATTATGGTCAATTAAAAGAAAGGGAATAACCAACATATGACGCAACCAAAGAATAGGCTAAAGGCTCAATAGGGCTAACTAAGATCATGCATTTTGGGTAGATAAAGAAGGTATAAAACTTGGCTATCAAAGAAATGTCTATATCATCTCCTACACTCAACATTCTTTATTTCACTTTGCAAACACACCAAACAAGTTCTAAATAATCAATATGCAACATGGAATATAACAAAATCGTCACACACATGACACAAGTTCAACTCAAGAAGGATCTCTAAAGATTCTCAATCAAACAATTGCAATAATTCAACTTTAAGCTAAAATCATACAAGAGTCAAATAAATGAGCCTAGGAGTCTCACTGTCTGTTTTACTAGTAGTTAAATATTTATATTCTGGGTATAACTTTTTTAATTTCTTCCTAATTTTCCTTAAGTTTTTGTCTTTCCTAACCTTTTTATCTGTATATTGTATTTCTGGATTGTCTTTAGAATTCATTACTTTTATTCTGAAAAGTTTTATTTTGTAATTCTGGTTGTATTATATTTTCTTAAATCGTTTGTTACTGTGTATTTCTTTTTTATTACTGTGTTCTGATACCAATTGTGGGGGTGCGTGGTTTAATTTATTTGATTCAAATGTTTCTTTGTAATATTGTTCTTTTAGCGGAATTAATCTTAGTATTTCTTTTGAGTTTTCATATATATATTCTAGATATTGTGTATCTTGGGTTCTTTGGTATATATCTGTATTAGTTTTTAATAATTTTTGTAGTAATATTATATCTTTCATAGTTTGTAACCAATAATTAAGACTTTCGTAGTTAATCATTTAGTCGGAGTATAAGTCTAAATCGCATAGATTATTATCATATGGGTCATTATCTGATATAATAAATTCTAACCAATTCTGTTCCATTAACTTTTTTATTTCATAGGTAATTAGAATATCATAAATTTTTCTTTTTGTATCATTATTAAGATTTCTAAGAGCGTATAACACAAGTATCTTATATTCTTCATCATTATCTATTAGGTATGTATAATCACTCATCCTGTATGTATCTATATTCATCTTTATCATGTTTTTCTAAACATATATTCCTTCTAACCTCTTTGTTTATCATTACACTTATCATTTTATAGCAAAATTATTTTGAACAGTCTCTTCTAGTCACTACCATGGTTTTTCGGCTTCAATCATTTACCCTAATTGCGCCTCAACTTTCTCTACTCCCCTACAACGACCTCTTTGTCTACTCGGTTTCAACCTTAGGATGACATAGTCTGGGCTTAACTACTCTCAGCCTATTTCTACATGGCAAACTTTTCTTAAGATGTTCAATATAATAATACTACAACATGATAAATAACAATGATACTTAAGAGATTATAAGGAATATAAAAGTTTAGTTATACATGGTCATGAATATGTATACCTGATTCGGTATGTGATTAACATGTTCATCTGTATGCTCCATATCTGAATGTTCCATAGCTTTACTTAAATAGATATTTTTATTTATTTGGAATATGTTAGAGAGAGAGGGGCTTGTTGCTCAACTCATGAGCCGATGATTCTCTCTTCTTACATTCTTACATATATATAGAAAACTAATATGACCTTTACTATTCACATATGACCTTTACTATTCACAAACGACCTTTACTGTGCGACTCTTGGCTTTTCTCAAAGGTTACTTGACCTTTCAAAAAAGCAAAAGACGTCTGACTCTTACTATTCACTACTTTACACTATTCATTTTACGACTTTTTACATAATAAAATAAAACGACTTTAAAAAAGAAAACTAATAATTTACATATCTTTTTCTTTTTCGTCGGAGTCCGTGTCGGTCTGTCGGGGAATCTTCCTCATGTCTCTATCTGCTTCATCTTTATCTTCTTTGGCATTATTGTATCTATTCCAGTTGTACGTCTGGTACTTCTACTGTATCTTCTCCGTTACATTTTGTGCATCGATGGTCAGGGTATTTGTGCCCGATCAATTTGCAATATCTGGTCAATAGCTCTTGTGAAATAAATTCTTTTTTCAGTGCTCTTGTCGTAGGTTATTCTTCTGGCCTAAGTAAGGATAATATCCATTTCTGGACTTCATCCATATCTGCTTGTCGTAGTTCTCTTGAATTCGAGTATACCATTAACTGGTCTCTCGAAGAACATACATGTATGAGTTAATCACTATAAAAATATGGATCCATTGCATTACTAATACCATGGATTTCCATGCATTAGTAATGCACTCCTTAATACCAAATAGAGTGTATAACTAATGCAAACATTAGTAATACATAGGATGAAAAAGAATACCAAATAAGGTATTAGTAACACACAAAGTTAATGCATGTATTTTTTTTTTTAACACACTCTACCAACCAAACGACCCCTTAAGCTCATCTCTATTCGATATTTATATAAATAAGTGGGGGTCCGTATGTCCTGAGTTTCTGCTACAGATGTCAAACCAATTTTGACGTATTCAGAATTTTTCATCATGTCATGTCTTTCTGGTACTTGGTCTTTATCACTAGCCTGCAGGCAGCCCCTACTGACCCCTTACAACACACAAAGTCGGATCCAGGATTTTTAACTTAATGAGTTCGACTTTTAGGGATCTTAGAACTGAACTCATTGTATGGGTTCAGAACTAAGGCCCCACTGACCACTAAGTGTGTTTTTCACGTAAAAATTTATACTTTGCGTCAAACATGACAATACATGAAGTGCAAAAAATCCAGAAAAAAGATTGCCTGGTGCAACTCAAATTTACTGCAGAATGACATTTTCAGAAGAATAATCAGACACAACTATATATGTATGTTGCCTTTTGTCATTTCAATTTTGTAAAGATCATCTTCTCCATGCTGATCCAAGCATTCTAACAAAAGTAAAATTTATAAGGAAGCAGCGACGGAGCCAAAAATTTCGTTAAGCAGGGTTTAAAATATAAAGAAGTAAACAACACGAAGAAGCCAAGGGGATTCAACATCTGCTATATATACATAAAAAAAAAAAATTGAGCTTAGATAAACAGTGTAATTTTTTGTTGAAGAGGATGAACCCCCTTGCACCAATGTGGCTCCGCTCCGGTAATGAAGTAGGTAGGGGAGATAACAACTATAATGAAACTTGGAACTAAGGGGTCGTTTGGTTGGAAACAAGTTATCCCGGGATTAGCTATCCAAGGATTAGTTATCCCACATTCAAGGTGAAATAAAAATAACACTACAATCTCGGGATAATTAATTTAAGATGAGTTATCCCATGCATTGCTCATCCTAAAATTAATCCTCGGATTAGTTATCCCTTATCCCTTGTACGAAATGACCCTTAAGAGGAAAAAATTATGCATTCAGTAAAACCAGACATAGAAGTTCAGAACAATGAAGAAGTTTTAAACACATAAAAGGCACAAACTAACAGAACACAATTTTTTTCCAGAATGTATCACAATGGTACTGAAAGATTCGAAAAGAATGAAGAAGCTGAGAATAACCAACATGTACAACTTGTAACTGCAACATGCACACCATATTCACAACTCGACGAAGCACAAAAACGCTTTCACAGAACAAAAAAGGCCTATAAAATAAATAAATACAGGATCAGAAGACAACTTCAGTAAGTTCATTAACCTTCAACGCTGACTTCAGCTTGCACGACGACTGGATTTGAGAGACGTGCCACATTGTCTTCTACACAATTCATTTGAGGCTCAGTTTGAATTTCATTTTGTTCTGTTTTCTCATCCGAAACCTTTGCTTCAGCAAGTTTTGATTTTCTTTCAGCAGGTTTCGCTTTATTGGTCGACATTTTTGGAGATTGAGCGGTTGTCTGTGAATTCTTAACTGGCTTCCCTTTTGATGCAATGTTATCTTTATTGGCTACGGGTGACTTATGCTGTTCCTTGATCACTTTTGGACTGAAACATGACCCTCCACTTTCGGTGTTATTAGTGGTGGATGTGGAGTTCTTAGTTCTTCCAAGCTTAGGAGATATTGCGCGTGTTGTTGGTATCTGCACAATATTGCAGGAGCTTAAGCATATAACGCAAAACACAAAGTGAATGATCCACACAAATTAGAGCTAACAAGAAAGGGAACATGAATTGCATAAGACAGGAGTGACCTAAGAACGAACAAGGGTATCCATATGCACGTTATCAAAGGATGAAAACCATAAAAAACCAGAAGTTAATTTAGTAACAGGATACGTCTTTGCAGCTTTCTATTACAAGATTCATTTAAGTGCCTTGATAAGATGATAGCAGATTTTACTGTTTGGGTTGGTCGATTAGAAGTAACACAAGACAATAGTTGACGAACATAATCAAAAGGACCAGTTCCTTTGATGTAACATTACAGCAGGTGAACCTTCAGAAAGTACCTTCTTAGAACCATCTCAGATCATTCAATAATACCATAAACAGAAAACGAGTATGCTCCTTTTCTGGCTGAAGGTGTAACAACGGCTTCTAGATATGGCAATTTAACGCATCAACAGTTGATTAATCCAATTTGTTTGCTGTCCAAGTCCAGCAGTGTTTCGAAGTCATTTTCAAAAGCTATGACCGCCAGCGCATGCACTATTTTTCCACAAGTTAATATTTTTCAAGAAACCATCGGTGTCAGACACTCATATCACGGGCATATCACGATATGGACAACAATGTTTTTGAGATTCACACTCGATGACTTGAAACATTTTGTCACACAAAAATCAACGAAAATACTTTCCTTGTCTCTTTTTCTCTAGCGCAATAGATGGACTTACTATAAAAGGAAGTTAAGTGCCAGTTTTGTCACATTAGGGAAACACGATTGCTCAATGTTAAAAGTGCTAAAATATATCTCATGAAGCAGCAAAGTCAAAACTTTACCTTCTTCAGTTCAACTTTAGGAGGGGGCTCCTTGTAGAAGCAAGGCATTGGTGTTGCTTTAAATGTCAAGCTCTTCCTAAATTGCTTTACCTCTGCCTCTTGCTTTTCCTGAATCAAATCCCGAAACCACAAAGAAAAGGGTGGCTTAGATCAGAATAGTTCTTTCAAACTACGTTGCTCAAACTCTTCAAAAATATAGACCGGTGAATATTGGATCATCCAAAAGTAGTGCATTTTTGGAGAATCTGACACAGGTGCGGCAACATTTTTAGAGATTCCAAGCAACATAGCTTACAAATTCAGCAATGAAAATCAGTATTGTTTGAACTAACCTTAGATTTTTCTAGCAAGTTACACTTTTCCTCTTCTCGGGCCTGTATCCTCTCTTCCACCTTTGCCAAGAACTGATGAATAAGAAAACTGAGCTGTAATGTCTTGCACTACGCTAATATGTACGTGATGGACTGATGGTCATCAGAATCAAAGGTTAGAATACAAACCTCCTTTCGCTTTTCAGCACGTTCTTCCAACCTGAAGGAAAATCCAGCACTGGTACGAGTTGCATTGCTGATTATAAAAATA
This sequence comes from Capsicum rhomboideum, assembly GCA_031232105.1. Lineage (NCBI taxonomy): Eukaryota > Viridiplantae > Streptophyta > Magnoliopsida > Solanales > Solanaceae > Capsicum > Capsicum rhomboideum. The sequence goes on along the minus strand of CP124710.1, from coordinate 123,676,181 downwards.
AAAGAAGTTAGAATATTGACCTAATTGAGGACCATGATAAAACCGGACCAATAGAAACAAGAAAGTAACAAGAAGTCAACAACTCAGCCAAGGATAAAAGTAGTACGAGGAAGTAGCAGAACGGGCATCCTCATCGTCTTTAAGAGGCGATGTAGCTTTAGTAGGTGTTATGTCTTCATCGATTAATCTGCGAATTCAAGCATTTAGCATAACTATCAGAACAATCATTGGCAAGAAACATAATGTGACAGTAAACAGCTAAAGAATATATGCGAAAAGTTTTACATTAAGAAAGAGTGAAGGGTCAAAAACACACCTAAGGTATCTCGATTTTTTGAGTTTCATACCTGAACTATAACCAACTATTTATCAAAACACACCTCAACTATCAATTGTTCATTTTTTCCTACCTGAAATATCACCATCGTTCAGGTAGGAAAAGGTGAACAATTGATAGTTGAGGTGTATTTTGATAAATAGTTGGAGATAGTTCAGGTAGGAAACTCGCACACCTTCGGGTATGAAACTGAAAAAAATGGGGATACTTTAGGTGTGTTTTTGACCATTAAATCATTAAGAAAATCAACTTTATGAACAAATGCAAGTAGCAAAATTCACTCACCCTTCAGTAGTAGCTTTCTTTGCAATTCTAGTGGCTGAAACAGACTTCCCAGGCTTAATGCGCAAAGGAAATTTGTGAGATATGGCATCCATAAAACTCAAAGAAGGGAAAGGCAAAAAATTACGAGCGATTCAGTTTACCAGCGATTGACGAAGACTCGGGATAGATCCTGTAGTTGTCCTTCTGCTGGTTGTAGCACTTCCATTTGGACTTGAACTCTTCAAGACTCCAGCAGATGCACCCTTTGTAGCCGGATTTGAACGAGAAGCTGATGAGAGTACTGTTCCATTCGTATGTGAAGCCTCGTGTGTCACCCCATTTGGTATCCAAGGTTTAAAATCCGATTTCTTTGTACACACATCAACGCTCTTCTTCGTCATGTCTGCATTGGCACCTCTTGAAGGGAATGAAAGACTTTTCGCCATACTTCCCTTTTTCGAACGAGTCAATGCAGACGAGCCTGTTGAACTTGCTTGATCCTTGGTCATTTTGTTGTTCTTTTTAGTACCACCAACTGATACCTTATGTTGACTTGATGTTTTGCTTTTCGGAACATCCTCAGACAGTTCAGTTTTGGCTACAGATGCATTTGGTGTCTCATCAACCTTCTCATTCTTTAAATCCACATTTTCTTGCTCAGCCACAACTATCTTTTCCACCTCTACTGGAACCCCATTTTCAGACTCCATATACCAACAATATCTAAAGCAAAACAATATATAAATTCTCAAGAATTTTTGTATCAATCAGTAATTGGAAGCTATACTGCTCGGAAAATGGCTACTTATGGAGGATCCAACACACAATGGTCAACATGAGTCCGAGCAACATAGATTGGAAGACTAATCACACAAGCCTAAAATCCAATATATAAGAGAACCTTCACAAATTGAATGCACTTTCTTTCACAAAAAACCGACTCTTGAAGGAAACAACAAAAAGGGAAAGATAGCATGTACGCAGACCTTACCCCTACCTTTGTGGGATGGAGAGGCTGTTTCTGATAGACCCCCGCCTCAAAAGAAGTGTAAAACCTCCTCAAATTCCAACAACAACAACAACAACATACCCCGTGTAATCCTATAAGTGGAGTCTGAGAAGGATAATATGTACGCATACCTTGCCCCTACCTTTGTGGGATAGAGAGGCAGTTTCTGATATACCCTCCGGTTCAAAAGAAGTGTAAAACCTCCTCAAATTCCAACAACAACAACAACAACATACCCCGTGTAATCCTATAAGTGGAGTCTGAGAAGGATAATATGTACGCATACCTTGCCCCTACCTTTGTGGGATAGAGAGGCAGTTTCTGATATACCCTCCGGTTCAAAAGAAGTGTAAAACCTCCTCAAATTCCAAAAGCAAGAATACAATTTTCAATTCTTGATCTCAGATGAACAGAATTTCAGACAGTAAGACCATTGACACTGCTTTAATGATAATTCATGAACAACTAAACAGAGCATATAAATAATGTAAGATCCAAGATTTGAACTTTATGAGTTTGAGTTCGAGATTTCATCACACTCCATATTTCATTTACATAACAAATACACAGGGTTTGAACCAAAGCTACTGAATTCGGATGAACACATAACTAACACACCAAGTCCACCTCCTGCTATTTCATATTAGCATGATAAAAACCAACCCCTTCAAATTCAAGAAACATAAGAAGCACAAGATCCAACAAAATTCAATTAAAAAATTAACAAATAGTGAATACTACTAGTACTGTTTTGAAAATCCAACATGGCAGCAATATTTCAAGAAAATGTAAAGACCAAACAAGGAAACAACATCTTACTTCACATGGTCGAATCCAAGATTTAAATTTTATGAGTTCGAGTTTGAGATGTTATCACACCCCATATTTCATTTACTCAACTACTAAGGAGTAATATATACAAAGTTTGAATCAAAGCTACTGAATTCGGGCGAACATACTTAACAAATCCACCTCTTGCTACTTCATATTACCATAATCAAAACCAACTCCTTCAATTCAAGAAACATAAGAAACATAAGATCCAACAAAATTCAATAACAAAATAAACAAATAGTGAATACTACTACTACTGTTTTGAAAATCCAACATGGAAATATTTCAAGAAAATGTAAAGGGTACCTTTTTTTTTCTTTTAGTCTTGGAGATGATTGGTGGCAAAGTGTGCTATAGAAATGGTACAGAAAATTATGTCTCTTTGGAATAGAAAATGCTATTATTATGGAATGAAAAACTGTGTTAGAAATACTGGAAACAGATAGGAGAGAGAAAAGAGGGGATGGAATTATGGAGTTTACTATATTGGTAAAAGAATAGGAAATGACCAAAGTGCCCCTGCTTCCACTTGGTGGGTGGGGTGAAAGTATATGAGAAAAAAATTATTATTCCCTCCTTCTTCACCATTTGATGGGACACAAAATTTAAGAAATAATTTTTTATGAAAGTTTTATGATTTAAAATAAATTTTAAATATTTGTTTGACTATATGGCGGATAGAGATGACCACTTACCCATAAGCTTTAATACCGTGTATATATATTAAGAAAATTAATTAATATGTATAATTATTAATTGTAAATTTAATTATTATTATAATATTAAAGTATTAACTTAAAATCACTTTATAGAAATTTATAAACTTTAAATTCTAAATTCACCACATCTTATTAAGTAAAACAAGAAATTTAAAGAGAAATCAACTCTCGATCGAGTAACAAGATAGTAACAATTAATTTATTTATTAGTAACTTTTGTTATTTCCATAAATAGATTATATATTTTCATAAATCAACTCATAATTTTGTCCCAAAAGATATGTGGAGAACATGTCGTTGGTTATAATTTACAAGCAAAAAGATGAACATCAACAACTTTAAAATAACAAAAAAGAATTATTTGCTTAATGAATATTCTTTGGTTTAATTTGGTGCTTAATTATATTGGGACAATTGACTAATTGTTAGCTAATTCTATCATTTTGTTCATTTGTTAGACATGGTCAATGGGGCATTCCAATTATTTAATAGAGTAATTATTAGTTAAAATTTAAATAAAATTTGTACCATATATAGAAAGTAATTAAATGGTGGCTATGGTTGTTATTTAATTTTTTGCCAATTCAATAACATGCACTCAACAAGCAAAATTAATTTTTATTAACTTGATTATTTTTTTTATTTTTTTTTTTGTTTCTTATTTTGGCAGTTGCATCTGTCATGAAAATTTCTATTAAAAAACAAAAAACTATTGCCTGTCAAAGACAACCTTTTCTGCTAAATAAAGTTTAAGGAAATGCACTTTTTTTGTTTGTTGGAACAAATGGAGCAAAAATATGTACAATTTAACATTATTGAATCAATAATTTGTCTTCTTGGAATTTCATAAGACTCAATTAAAATATGACAAATTTAGACCAGATTCATCTGTGCCCATGTTTTTCTTTTTGATTTTTCTTATATAATAATGCATGCAACAATTTAAACGGTTTATTCAATTAATTATTCAAATAATTTTTCCAATAAAATTATATTATAGCTTAAAAATCTTTAGTTGAACATGTTTGGCACATCTTTCATGATTTTTTTTGGGTTATTTACCTCTATAAAGTTTTGATTATCTCATAAATATTTTTTTTCAACAATTTTTTTTTATAAATATTTAATATCACGATTGTTGGTGAGAAGTTTGGTATAGACCCTAACCTGTATAATAATAATAGCAAGCTAAAACGTGTAGTATAAATTGTAAGGATGCTCCAATTAGCATCAAAGATCAATGTAATGAATGGCAAATATATTTTATATTCTTAATCAGATATCTTGATCTTTCGATTTCAAGCCTAGAACGAAATCGTTTTTAGTAAGGAACATTTTATAGTACAATTATAATAAAATTTTGTGATAGAAATTCAAATTAATCAAACTAAAAAATGAACACGGCACACCAAGTGAGAAATCGAAAGTAAAATTATATTTTCCATTATTTACGATAATTTAGGATTCTATTTTAGACATTTCAAAAATAATTCCAAAAAATAATACATCCCGTTTAACGAAGAAAGTGAAAAATATGTTTGTCTTTAAAATCGTCGAAAAACGAACAATGACAACAACAACAATCAGTGACATAATCAGTATAATCCTATAAGCGGAGGTGTGAGTATATACAATACATGCAGATTTTTTATTTTTCTTGGTTTCCCACCCAATGTCGGTGCCCACATTAGAACCCCGACTAATCCAGATCACGCATTGCAGGGCCTATTTCGGGAGTGGCGCTCCCAATATGATTTTTTTCATACCCAGGGCTCGAACCCAAGACCTCTGGTTAAGGATGGAGCAGTCCTACCACCGCACCACAACCCATGTTGATAATGCATGCAGATTTTAATCCTACCTTGTGTGAGTCTGAAAGGTTATTTCCGATAGATTTTCAACTCGAGATTAAAAAAAAATTGAAGGAGGGGCATTTATGTCAAAAGAGTGAGAAATCCAATGATTGAAGAACCTGGGAAAGCGAACTGTAGTAGAACGTGGGGAGTTCCATGTATTATGAAACACTACGATAACGGGCTGTCGCAGACGTGGCATGACACACCAACGTGGATGGGCCCCACTTTCTTACCATTGTGGGACCCACACTTAACGATAGACTTTTTGTTCTCTTCCCTCCTCACACCATCTATAATCTCAAATCAATTTTGTACTCCTCACAAATTAGAAATAGTAAATAATATGAATATTTTTATTATATGTTTTGAGAAATATATTGAGTAATAACTGTAATTAATAATTAAAGGTAAAATAAGTAAAAATGGGTGAATTATTCATTGGTTTTTCAAACTAGATAAGTATTATTTGACATCTATTTTTAGTATAGTGAACAAGTAAAAATAAACTGAGAGAGTACTAAATACCTATCTGCATCGTGTTTACATCAGACGTTTATAAATATTTAGATCTCATTTAGCTGTTATAAATAAAAGTATGTAAAAAAATATGAGTGTTAAAAAGGTAAAATCAGTAGCCTTTTCTCGTGAAGTTATGACCATAACTGATGGGCATCGTTTAGATACAAATCTTTTTCCTTTTAGATATAATTTTATGAAGAGTGAACTGTTATAATAAATGCCATTGCAGCTATAGGTATAATGAATGTCATTGCAAGTAGAGTGATGTTATACAATAGTAAAATATAATATGAAAAATTGATTCAAGTGAAATCAAATTATTATAGAGAAATATCATTATAAGGAGGGAGCGTTAAAAAAAGTTATGTGTCTTTAGATTTATTTGTATTGTAGAAGGTACCAAATACTTGATACAATTTGCAAAGAGAACTAATGGTTGGAGTGGGGCAGCATTCCCCCTCCAACTCTAGTAGATTACTTCCTCCGTTCGGATTTACTTCTAACTATTTTTCTAATTTAATTTCTAGTTTTACTTGTTAGTTTTTTTTCTAAAAGACAAAATTTTCTTAAAAGACAAATTTTTTTCCTCATGTTTTATCCTTAGTATTAATTACTTTTTCTCTAAATTAATTTAAGATACAATAATAAACATCATTTAATAGGGGTACTATGGTAAAATAAATATGCCAATAATTATTTTTCTTAATGAATATGTAAGTCAAATTGTGATAAGTAAAAGCGAATGGAGGGAATATCATATATCAAATTGGATTGCAGCCACATGATAATTTCTCTTCATTATGACTATACTTTCAAGTGACAACTAAGAATATTGATTTTGAATTGGTATTTTACCTAATATTGATTTCCCAAGTCTTTTTCTTCTAATTATTTTCTTCTTCTCACCAAAAAACGAAAGCTCTTAAGGATAATGACTCCTTAATTAATTGATATGGGACCCAACTTTACCATCAAAATCTCTCTTAATTTATCACTTCAATTGGAAAAAAAAGATTTGTACACCCCACTAGGATTTGCAATTTTGCATTATCTCCTTAACTAGTTTGTCTAATCTTTTTTTGGTACAACTCAAAATTATGCAACCTTAGTATTTATAGGGACCAATGAAAAAGGCAATTCGATGCACTAAAGCTCTCGTTATGCTTGGGTTTGAGGAAGAATTGGACCACAAGGGTCTATTGTCCGCATCGTAACCATGCATTTCTGCTAGAGACTATTTACATGGCTTGAACCGTGATCTTCTGATCACATGACAACAATAAGCTCCCCTTCTATGGGGATCGATGGTTTATTTAATTAAAAACCATGCTGATGCAATATAATGAATACTATTTTCGATCGTGTTAATTAGTTTAACTATCAAACTCACAAACCCCATATGGGGTAGTTGAATCATGGGATAATCAAATTAGTTTAACGATAATGAAACCACATTCTCATTTTATTAGTGATTCTATTTTATTATTTATACAATTATACGAAGAAAAGCAACAAAATATAGCACCACCAAGTACATAAAGCACTAGAGACTAAGGTTCGCTGACCTACATTATTAACTAGGAAGTTGAAAATTCGAGTCAATGTCGAGGGTAAGTGAAAATACTGTTAATCTTCCAGAGAAAAAGATCGAGAAAACACTAGAGATTAGTGTTCGTTCTAGTGGTAAAAAACCTCCCCAATCAACCAGTAAGTTGGAGATTCGAGTCAATTTTGAGGGTAAATGAGAATACTGTTATATTAATTTTCCTGAGTAGGGCTCGAAAAAACACTAGAGACTAAAGCTTGTTCTAGTGGTTGAGGATCACCATGCACTATCAACTAGTAAGTTGGAGCAATTCGAGTCAATATCGAGGGAAGTGCGAATACTATTGATCTTCCGGTTGGGAAAAAATATGTCGAGAAAACACAAGCATGCTCAATAGAGAAACACATGAGATCCATCTTTTGTGAATTTAAACCTCAAAATCGCCCCTAACCTATGTTCCAGGGCTCTTCAAAAATGCCACCAAGTGTACGTCAGATCCTTCGAATATAATGCATTTTTGGAAGATCCAACACGTGTTCGACAACATTTTTGAAGAGTCTGAACAATATGGCTTTAACAAGTAAGTTATTGTTCCTTATCAGGACTAGACATTGCATTTGCCATGGATAGCTAGTCAATTATGACAATTTGCCTCCAACTCATAATAATAATATGTAAATTGGTGTTGTACTATATTTTTAGATGTTTGTACTCACCATTCAAATAAGGGATTAATATGATGGACGGAATACAATAAGCTATTACAACCTACAATATGCTGAAGTTAATCAGAGTTCAAATAAAGAAAGAGCAACAGGAGAAACATGAACCAAAAAAAAAGAGAGCAGCCCAATGTAATAAAGCTCCCGCTATGAGCAGGGTCTCGGGAAGGGCGGGACCACAAGAAATATGAACAAGCATTAACCTTATATTCTTGAAATATTTTACAAAGAGTGCATCCTTTCTAAGAATATGTATCAAACTGATTAGCTAATTAATACAACTTGGGAGTAAATTAATAAGAGCTGGCATTTGCTCTGTGCCAGCATCAAATGATGCTTTGGACCCTACTATACACAGATACACTTTCTGTACATTTCAAAATCATGGAAGAAGAAATATTATAAACAAAAAAAAGAAGAAGAAAAAAGGAAAAATAAGTACAAAGATCATTGTGTGACAGCAAAATCATGGGAGGCTGATGAAGGAGAGAAACTAAAAACAGAAAAAGGGAAGAAGCAAGAAGGTACAAATATGTTCCTGTGTCAGCAAACCTTTGTTGCATCCCGAAATCCGATGCTGAAATTATTGGGCAAGCGCCTGTTACCGAAATTTGCATTTCCTTTTTGCATCATCGCCTTAAATTCGTTATAATCTATCCGTCCATCCTGAAAATATAGGAACAGATACTTGAACAAGATGCAATGATTAAGAAAGAACGAAAATGCTAACGTTCTAAATGATTCTAAATATGTTGTTCTATACATTTTGATACTCTCATGTACATGTTTGAATATTATATTTCATTATACGACCACAAAGTATGTTTCCTCAATCTGTCTCAATGTGGTTGTGTCGGACACTACTGTCGTGTTGATATCAGCTTTATATAGTCTACCATTACTTTCATGCTTTACCAAGTATATTCGGGAAAGAGAAATGCCAGTAGAACTACATACGTTGTCTTGATCAACTTCTTGGATGATTTCTTCCAAGCGGACATCCTTCATGCCAAAATCCTCACAAGCCTTTTGAAGTTCATCTGCAGTAATATACCCACTCCCATCTTTGTCAAAATATGAAAAAGCAGCAGAAAGATAATCTTCTTTCTCAGCTTTGTTGACGTGAAGCATTGCAGCTATGAATTCCCCATAGTCAATGGTACCACTATTGTCAATGTCAGCCTGCAATGTTTTGGGGAAAATTTGGAGTTAGACAAAAAGAAAGAAGTGTATAAAATTATCTAAAGAAGAATGTCTTCACACAAACACATAGCGGTTGCGTAGAAAAGATTCTTGGACAAAGAGCATAGCTTAGCAGCTCATAATGAGAGCATAATTTCTAAAGGACAAACACGCTGAAAGATTTATTCTTCTCAAAGCACAAAGGCTTTCTTTAGGTGACAATCCAAAAGTGATACTAATAAAGAGTATTATGTACTTGATAGCACAATGAAATAACCAAATGCTGTAACCATAACCTTTTCCAATCATGAGTTAGATTTCTTAGGTGCTCCAAACAAGCAAATGGTGTGACAGAAATTTGACTGCATGGGGGCACTTAGGATACTTTGATGTAACTAACATGCAATAGCAATTTCACAGAGAGGTACATTTAATGGTGATGTGGAAACAACAAATTACGGTTACACAAGCAATCAAGCATAACTTGTTGCATAACTGCAAAAATACTACAGGATTTCACTACAGATATAATTTGTTGAAGTAAAATTTGGAAACGAGTTGGAAAAGAAGGTGAACTGCAGATAAGTTTTCTCTTGGTTGGTGATCTTAAGGTTGTCTGATGGCACCTTCTAGACTGACTTTGTAGGATATACAGAAAAAAGGCATTATTAAACTTGTGTCTGACTTATTTACAAAAAAAGAACTAGATATTTGATGCCCAAACATTTTCCCTACAAGAAAATGAAATGATCAATTTTCCTTTAAAGGTCTTCCTTGTACCACAGCTAGACAAAAATGCCTTAAAAGAGAGGCAAATGTCATGCTTTCTCCAAACTTGACCTCATTCAATAGTATCAGATCATGAGAGACAGAAATATACAGTTACTAAAAGGGTATTCTACAGACATGTAGAGCAAAGTCCAGAATTTAGTAGAACAAATATAAAAGAAAAAAGGATAAAGTATCTAAGCAATGCACAGTGGTCAATGAGTACTCAAAACCATTTCTGAAGGATTCAACACTTCTGATTCCCATCTTTACAATCCTCACATAGACAGAAAAGAAAGCAGATAGAGAAAGGATCTATTCAGCCTAATTTGATGATCATCAAGGTTATACGGAAATTTTGTCATTGGAATTAGTTAAACCCTGTGATTGAGTAAAGCTAATGATATCTTTGATTGGAAACATGACATTTAATACAGAATAGTTATGCAAGACTACAAGTCTATAACCTACCGCCTTCATCAACTCTTGTATCTCTGTCTCACTAAGATCAGCCCCAAATTGCTTTAGTCCAATCTTCAGTTCATCTAAAGTAATATGTCCGCTGTCATCTGCGTCAATCATTTTGAACATCTCTTTCAAGCCTGCAATTTCCTCTTCAGAAAGACTCTCTGCAATAACCTGTATGAAATAATCAAATTATGTGATTAGAAGAAACAAGAGACTTTTTATGTATGTGTAGGGAGCTATAGAATTTAACTGCAACTTTAAGCTCAAAAATGGCTTCTTTTTTCTTTTCTTGGGATTTGCATATGTGTGTGTGGGTGGGTGTGGGGGGGTGGGGGTGGGTTTCACATCCACTTTTAGCGGTAAATCTCATTGAAACTATATTAGTTTACTAGTATCTTACCATGAGAGCCATTTTCTTAAGCTTGTTCATGGCCGAAAACTGTGTTAAGCGACTCAACACTGCAGAATCAAGAGGCTTATCTGGAGCCACACCGTCAATCTTTACCCAAGGATGGCCTGCAGAAGGGTAGAAGGGAAAATAAGAATGATAAGCAGAATTTAGAAAGTTCAATGTCGACATGTTCTGGAACTTAAAATGCAAATGTGCACAAATATAGACAATTACAGAAAGACTGCCTTTTCTCTGATCTGAATTGACTTAAAAATAGTATCATAAAGCGGATTGTAACTATAATTTCCGATTCTACACCACACACATGTATATTGCTCTGATATTGTTATTCTTCTAGACAAATATGTTTGGAATTCTAGTTGCACTAAAACTGACATAATATCATAGGACTCACATAGACCAAAGAAATATCAAAAAGACATTAAGCTTTCACCATTTTCTCTCTGCTGCTAAGCAAAATGACGTTCACAGAATCTCCGAGCATAAGATATGATAAGCTGGATTTTAAATACAAACTTGAAATTCAATGACTACTCACATAGAACTTCATGTGCGGTAAGTCGCTGTCTCGGATCCCTAACAAGCATTCTCCTTACCAGATCTTTCGCATCTTCAGAGATGTTAGGCCAAGGATCTGATGTGAAGTCAATCTCGGCACGTAAAACCTCGTCAAATATTTCCTGCTCACTTTCTATCCAAATAATGAATGAAGTAAACATGAGAAGCTGTTTTTGGTACTTCACATAACCAGGAAACCATGGTAAAACTACAAAAACTTGAAAAGATCAACTTACCACCCCAAAATGGAGGCACACCAGTGAGAAGAATGTAAATTATTACACCTGCACTCCATATATCAGCCTCCTGACCATAACACTTAAGCAGAACTTCTGGAGCAACATAATAAGGACTTCCAACAATATCAGAGAACATTTGCCCTGTGGTTAAGAACATAACCCAATCAACTAGGCAATTTAAAAGCAAAAGCACATCAACAAAGAAGACTGGTGCATGCTAGAAAGCACATCTTATCAAGAGAGTTAGAATTTTACATAGAACAATTGATGCTAAGGATATTTTCCATATGTGATGGTGAACAACATATCAATAACAATAACCCTTCTGCTTATAGAACTTTATGAAATCAGAAGCAGCAGACTCGGCTGACCTAAGAGTAATAATAAACAGGAATGAGGTCTCAATGTAAACTAGAAGATACTGATATGCAATGCTTAGACTTCGCAAATCAGTAAGTTTGTGAGTTTTCAAGGCTTTGGGCATGGACTTCAGTCTATCCATACCAACAGGACTGCTTTTACTTCTTTTGAAAAAGTAAATAAAAATGTAAATGCCTAAATGTTTGGACCAATAAAAATTTAAAAAAAGGGAGCGGTTTCATGAATTCCTAATAAGTAATTCCAACTACAAAGGCATCTGCAGATGTCCTATTCAATTTGAAGACTTTCTGAACAAAAATCAAATTCTTCCAAATCGTAGATTCCACAATAATTCTACTAGATTCATAAAATAATTTACATATTCCTAAAATATTTCTTTCATTTTGTATCTCATCAATTTCTTAGTAACTGAGAAATTTCCGAGGGCTAGTGGCACACGATTTGAAACTCGGTGAATAATGGGGCCGCCCCTCTACCCTTCTCCACTTAAATACCAGACTTTTATATGTGGCAAGATCTGAAACTATGAGGTGCGGCTAACCCACCCATCAAGTGTTGCACTCTTACCACTAGATCAAAGCTCTGGGGCCAAAAATGCAAGAGTACTACACGTAGGATTGAACCTCACCTTATAGTTAGGTATTCAGATCAATTGCATGAGAGAAAATTTGGATAACTTGTTCCCTGCAGTACACTATATTTCTTTCTGTATTTGTAATATTCACCCCCTATATAAGTTGTTCTTTACTCTGTTGGTAATATGAGGCAGAGGTTAAAATTCGCTTCCATTATTTTTTCACTTATTTTATGGTATCACAGCGGAGGTTTCATTTGAATTTTCTTTTTGCTATCATTCATTCTTTAAACCATGTCAGATTGTCAATCTGAATCTACTTCCATCTAACTATGATCCTACTACTACCAAAATTATTACCTCAAACATGTTAAGATCAGACTAGAAATGTTGAGAAGATGTGCTCGTAAAATCTAAGAAAATCAAACAATATATCATTAACTATTGATGAGGTAGATGAAATGGTTTGTGTGAATGCTACCTCTTTGAAAAAATGCTAATGAATACGGGAAAATGAGTGAGATCAACCAACTTTAGATATACTTAAATCAAAGGCCTTTTTAGAGGCACCGACTTGTAATAAGAGTAAAAAGTCTAAACATGAACAGACATGACTGCCTTGTTGAGAGGTGGGATTGATCATTTCACCAACACCATTAGTCGCCTTTAAACTATGTCATTTAATTCGGAGAGGGATTTGACAAATAGTAAAGAAGACAAATTTGGAACCCAGTGTGGTCCCTAAAGCTTATATGTTATTTGTCAACATGCAGATTTGTCCAAAACGTTAATTGGAGAATGCAAATGTTTTTTATCGACCATCAAGTTGCCTTACAATAAATATTACGTGTCTTACAACTATTCTGGATTAATGCAAATGTCTTTTACCGACCATCATGTTGGCTTACAATAAATATTACGTGTCTTATAACTATTCTAGATTTATGGACAATATCAATATTATGTTACAAAAAGATTTTATGTTATTCATATGTTAATATATTATATGAGTGTCATGACTTTGCTCCCTTGGTAACTCAGACACCCGGCCTCATGATCAGAGGTGGAGGGTCCTTAGCACTAGGCTATCCCTCTCTTGTCGAGTACCAAAATTTCCTACTTACAGATGCTTTGAAACATCTAGGAAAACAATTTTTTTTCCTTATGCATACAAACACTACAACTAATTCAAAGAAATACGGAACAGGAGAAACCAAAATAACTAGGAAGTAAATGGAAAAATTTGGAGAAAGTGGATAAATACCTGGCTTGAAAAACATTGATAGACCGAAATCTATAATCTTTAGAGGTGAATCCTCTTTCTCGTTGACAAAGAGAAAATTCTCAGGCTTAAGGTCCAAGTGCAACACTCCTAGAGCATGGCAGGCTTCTATTACACCAACTATTGTCCTTGCAAGCTCAGCCGCTTGTCTCTCCGAGTAATGACCCTGCTTAACAATTCTATCGAAGAGCTCACCTCCTGAACATAATTCCATCACAACATGAACTGCAACACCATCCTCATAAGCTGCTTTTATTGAAATGACGTTAGGATTTCCAGATAAGTGATGCATTATCTGAATTTCTCTCCTTACATCTTCCACATCCTCAGGTGTCAATAATTTCCTTTTTGCTATCGACTTACAAGCATACTTTTTCCCTGTTGCTTTTTCAACACAGAGGAATGTTGTCCCAAATTGGCCATGCCCAAGTTTCTCTCCCAAATCAAAATGCTCCTTCAGAAGACCAGTTTTTGTTTTCAACACAGACTCAGCCTGGAGTCCTGCACTAAGCATTCTCTTGACATGAGGTGGCTTCTTCGGTTTTACTGACCCTTTTGGTTTTGCCTTTTCATGGATTGTGTTGCCAGACTTCTCAGGTACTTCTATTGTTTCAGTAGGTTTCAAATCAACTGATATCTTCTCCTGTTTAACTACCTGAGCGTCTTTCTTCTGTTCCTGATTGGGCTCTTCCCTGTCTATCTTCACCATTTCCGGAGGTTTATTCTGAACGGGGTTATGACTTTCAGGCTGTCTGTCTGTAGAAGGTTCTGCAATACCCTTTGGTTTTTTCTTATCAGTAATCATATCCGGTGATCGAGACCGCCAAAAGAATAAGTTGAAAAACCCACCCTTCGAAAACTTTGCATGCACACAATTATTTCCCATCTATTACTATGCTCCTTTCCACCAATATCTGCTACTACTATACATATTTGAACTCAAATATCAAACCCTACTTAACCCCTCAAAATGGGTTGAAATTTGAAGTAGTAAACCACTCTGAAACAGCTGCAGATAACAGCTTTAATTCCAAAATCATCTGCAGATAACAACTGTAATTCAAAATCAGCATTCTTCAAAAATAATCTAGAGACAAAAACTTTGACCTAGTAAATTTCCAACTCAACAACAACAACATACCCAGTGTAATCCCACAAGTTGGGGCTGGGGAGGGTAGTGTGTACACAGACCTTACCCCTACCTCGTGGAGGCAGAGAGGCTATTTTCCGAAATACCGTCAGCGCAAATGCAGCAAATTTCCAACTCATACAAGTAAAATAATCCAATATATACCTCTAAAATTTCTAATCCAAGAGAAAAAAGAAGGAAAAAGAAAAGACCAGTATGATATACCCGACTCTCCAATAGTTCTTACTTCTCTTTATCACCCAAAGGTATGGCCTAGTGGTCAACGAAGTGGTTGAGAACCATGAGGTCTCAAGTTCAAATTCTAGTAGCGACAAAAACACTAGGTGATTTATTCTCATCTAACCTTGGTAGACAGAGTTTATTATATGTTGAATGAGACCAAAAAGACGAAATGAGCAGAAAATTTGTATATATCAATGGAGGAAATAACCATGTGGAAAACAAGACAGGAATTCTCTACAATTACACTGTGGAACAATTGAAGGGATGTGGCACAGCTTGGTAGCGCGTTTGTTTTGGGTACAAAGTGTCACAGGTTCAAATCCTGTCATCCCTACCTATTACTGCTCCTTTGAGCAGTAACGAGGGATCAATTGAGATCGCTTCAAATTGGACATAATTACCTGGTACATACCTATAGCTGGTGAGAGGTGGCACGTATCACGTGGAATTAGTCGAGGTGCGCGCAAGCTAGCCCGAACACAACGATTACTAGAAAAAAAAGAAGAGAAATAGTTCTCACTTCTCACACAATGAAGAATCAATATAAGCAAAAATCCTGCAACAACACAACAACAACTACGCCTCAACCTGAATTTAGTTCATGCGTGCTAATTAAACAAAAACACTAGGTGATTTCTTCCTATATGCCTTAGCCTCGGTGGACAGAGTTACCTGCTATCTATTGTTAGTGGGAAGTAACAGGTATCTAGTGGAATTAGTCGAGGTGCGTATTGAAAAAAAAAATAGTTCTCACTTCACACACAATCAAAAATCAACAGAAGCAAAAATCATCCAACTACTATGCCTCAATCCGAAACTAGTTCATGTGGACTAATTAAACAAAAACTCTAGGTGATTTCTTCCTATCTGTCCTAGCGTCGGTGGACAAAGTTTTCTGGTACCTACCTACATGTGCCATGTAGCTGGCAGGAGGTAGTAGGTATCCCCTGTAATTAGCCAGGTGCGCATAAGCTTGCCCGGACACATCAATTATCAAAAAGAAAAAGTAGTTCTCACTTCTCACATCATAAAAGATCAGTAGAATAAAAAAATAATCCAACAACAACAACAACTATGCTTCAATCCAAAACTAGTTCATAAAAAATAAAAGGGAAGCCCGGTGCACTATGCACCGCTATGCATGGGGTCCGGGTACATATATAAACAAAAATCCGTAATGAACCAAACCAACATTGAGAAACAGAGAAACTTACAAGGACAATTCAAAATCTCAATCCCCTCAACTTCGAGAGGACTTCCAGGAGATATTATGAAAAATCCAATACGTGAAAGTGGATATAATGAGGAATTAAACATGAAATTGAAAAATTCCTGGATGAATGAAAGAAGAAATGGGCCACCGAAAAATGTTAATAATAATAATAATTGTACGTGAAAACTAAAGAGATTATTGGCTTATACAAGCTAATTTTGTTTTTCAATTTTATTAATCTATGTATAAATTTTAACCTATTTCTATTAGGGGATGAAGGTATTTTGGATTAGGGTTTTTGGGGAATTGAATTTTATTTTGTCTGTATATTTTTAGGATAGAAAGAAAAAACGAAGACGAGGGAGGGACACAGGGGAACGACAAAAAGTGACAGGTTTTTCAGTTACTATGTTTCAAGACACGTTTGCCCGAAAAGATTAATAAAGTGCAATGAGAGTTATTGTGATTGCAATAATTGTCCCTCTATTTCTTTGTAATAACGAAATGTTGTTAGCAATTTTTGGGCCATGCAGTATTTAGTTAGACAACATTAGGGGGTCAAATTGACAATTATTACAAAGTTCGAAGCTTTGAATTTGAAAATCAAATTTTGCAAAATTGTTAATGAGTTTGGATTGAGTGGTGTTACAAACGATTAGATATATCCTTTAGAGTTTGTATATCAATTTTAGGACGTTTTGGTACGAATTAGAGTTGGTTTGATTGAAACTCTATTAGGAAGAAGACCACTAAGTTGTTAATGAGTTTGGATTGAGTATTTTTTTTGGTTTTCCACCCGGTGTCCGGTACCCGCATTGGAGTCCCGATTAATCCGGATCGCGCACTGCAGGGTCCATTTTGGGGGTGGCGCTCCCAACAGGATTTTCTCCATTCCCAAGGCTCGAATCTGAGACCTCTGATTAAGGATGTAGCAGTCCCACCAATGCACCACAACCCATGTTGGTGGATTGAGTATTGTAACAAAAGATTAGATATATCCTTTAGAGTTTGTATATCAATTTTAAGACGTTTTGGTAAAAAGTAGAGTTGGTTTGATTGAAACTCTATTAGGAAGAAAACCACTAAGTTGTAGTATGTATTTTGTACGAAAGGTGTAAGTTATTTGTATATTCAATGTATTAGTGCACGTATAGGAGTAACACACACCAAACATACTGAATACATACAAACGACATACAATAACACAATTGTTTGTTTTTACCGGATAATATGTTCTGCTAGATTATATATATTTTGTAACAAAAATTATAGTTACTTTCTAAAAAACAGGTCATTCCGCCGGATAACTTTGTTCCTAATTTTGTATCTAATCTATATACCCTTAGTAAAGACGGTAGTTTTGGCATATCGGCCACTTGGTGAGCAAATGACATTTCCCTCGACGACACCAACATACCCAGTGTAATTCCACGAGTGTTGTCTAAAAAGGGTAGCGTGTATATAAACCTTACCCCTACAAGGTAGAGATGTTGTTTCCAATAAACCCTCGACTCATGTAAAAACATTACAAAACAGTTCAAAAAAAAAAAGAAACAGGAGTGAAAAGGCCAAAGAAAAAAAAAAAAAAAAAGGAACCAAACAAGAAGAAACGCCTCAATAAGTAGGAATCATTAGAAACGTCATTTAAAGTAACTAGTATTAGACAAGAGGTTCAGAACAGGAATAAAATCTAAGGCGTGCATAAACATAGTAGCAACATATTCACAAATCTATGGCAATCATGACTGATATGCCTTGAGAAAATCTCCAACTTAATTGCTTCAAACATCTCTAGCCAGGCCAGAAAGATCGACCTCTCCATCGGACTTGTTTGGTTCACGAGAAGATTCTTCAGGAGGATGAGATTCGACAGGTATACCACGTCTCTCACGTGAGGATGATAGGTCTTCATCAAAGACGCGAGGAATGCTGAATGCACCAAAGAAGCCATTCTTCATCTCCGCGGCTGCTTCAAAGAAACGATCAAGGTTACTGAAGAAGTTCCGCTCAATACTCTCAATATCACTACGCAGCCCAGGGAAGTCAAAAGGCACACTTGACTCTATAGCATGTGAACCTTTTGTCATTTGGTCAGTGACATCTTCCTCCGTGTATTCTTTATTAGACTCTACCATCTCAGAAGGCCTGACAAAAAGCAAGAAGTTAGCAACAATGCAAACAATCAATACTGAATGCCCACTTATTTCATATTTAGCATCAGAACAAAGAAGAGATGACCTTACTTATGGCATAACAAGTTTGACTTTAATCAACAAGAGGCTATCAGTGATGTGCGTTCCATGATAGAACGTTACTAAAAGACTAAGTAATAGCCTAGCATCTTATCATAAACTAAATACAGTGTTCTTTAAATATCGGGTCAGAATTACTTAAAGCAACAAATACTCGTATATATGTGCCTTCCATAGTGATTTATGTGTGTTCTATGTGGCCTTTGTATGTCTGAGAATAAATTAAGCAGTACCTGCTTCATAATAATGAACTCTCCTTTTCTCCTATACACAATATCTTTCACTCGCTAAATGCAATTTAGAATTAAAGAAGGTCACAAATATCTTAATTTATGCAGAACATGTCATGACCAAACAGATTAGTCATTTCTTAAATCAACCAGCTGTTATACTTCAGGAAAAAAGTGAACAGAGGATCAACTAATTGTCCTTCCCCCGTCAATTTATTTTTTTCCTACCTGCATGATGGCAACTCGTAAAATAGAATACACCGTTGACTTTGTTGGAAGGATCAAAACATTATATAGTGGCTGGGGAAGCTAATGAAATGCCATCTAATGGATATTCACCTCAACAGAATCACATTCCAACCTGTTATTGTACCCCTTAGTTGTCTGTTATGGAAACACACGTAATCAAGTAGAAATGTCTTTTGTTCGAGAAAGCCTTTTCCAATCGGTTCAGGAATCCTCTATCCCTTTTTTCCGGTCACGGGGGGATTCTCTGGTCCAACAAATGAATCAACAAAAATAACACCTCAGTCTTTGTGTGCTCTTTAAGGTAAAAGGTCATGGAGCTGACAAAGTACTTACAGATGGCTCCAATCCACGTACACCTCAAAACCTAGGTAATTATCCTGGATAAATATATGTGGTTTCAATGCAAATACAAACTAGAAGCTACCAACCCATAATGGTGCAAATACAACAAAGGAGACAGACTAAGGATTCCTCAATGACAATGCACGGGAATCTTCAACTAACAACAACATACCCAGTGTCATCCCACAAGTGGGGTCTAGGGAGGGTGATGTGTACGCAACCTTGTGAAGGTAGAGAGGGAGAATCTTTAATGAAACTTCAGAAATATTCTAGTTCTCAGTTTACCTCAGATTCTTTCATACTGAAATTTTATAAGAGCCAGCTGCTCTTTTGCAGTCAATGCCAATCATGGAATTTAAGTGCATAAGCATACACTAATTTATACGTGGGTTCCGCTTCGGGAAATTAGCCTCTTTCATTAGAGAGAAAAATCAATGGTTAGCACAAATGTTGCAATCTTTAGCCAATTTAGAAGGGCGTACAAAGCTGTAACCTTAAAATGCAGAATCCAATGAGCTTGTTCAAACCTCCAAATAAAGAAATATATCTGATTAAATCTTGAGTTGGTATGAAGCTAAATGGCATACTATCTATTTGAATAAAATAGTGTTTGATGCACTCAAGTTAATTGTTAAATTTCAGTTTTAAAAAAAGGGCATGGGAGAGTGATTAATAAAGGGATCTTTACCCAAATAGCCCGCCAAATTCACTGTTAACTTATTCTAACCGGTATACATAGATTATACACGGATTATACATGATTATATAATATTATACATGAATTACACATATATGTATAGGGTTCAAAACAGACAGGACACGTGGCCGTATCGGGTCATGACACTTAGAACGAAATGAGGTCAGCATTACTACATCAAAAGCCAACGGTACAGTTCACTTCGCATGAATATATCCAGACCAAATTCGACCACCGAGGCAGAATTGTCAGGGGGCATTAGCCTTTATGAAACCGCCCCAGAGACAACGTCGGGCGTTACTCTTTTAATCTTAAATGCCATTAATTAATCATTTATCAGGAATTAAGAGGATATAATTCGTGAACCTGAAAAATTCATCCCTATAAAAACCGTAGAACTATCACATTGTACGACACAGACTTTCTATTACAACATACTTAAATTTCTCTAGCTATATTCTTCTTTTTTTTTTTTTTTCTGATAACCGTCGTGTCCGAATCAACTTTCGTGCACCTCGACTAAATCCACGGGTACCTGCCAGGCTGCCACCTCCAATCACCCACCAGCAACAAAAAAGATGGGAAGAATCAAATAGTGTTTTTTATCTCTGCTGGGACCTCAGGTTCTCAACCCAATTGACCATTCTCTAGCTATATTCTTATTTGTTCATCAAGCTTTTAAGCATTCATCAAGTTTAACCAGAGATATCCCCCTCAAAGATATTGCCGGAATCAAGCCAACAAGGCTCTATTTACTTAATATTATTCATTATTCAATCAATCAGCTTTTTTTGAGAACTAATATTCAATCAATCAGCTTTAGTTCATCTCTTATTTACAGCTTTACTTATTTACACATTTCCATATCTCGATCGATTCAATCCACGTATCCTTTAAACCTCACATATAAATTCAACTGTACCTCTTCAGGGCAAACAATATATTACACATCTAACGATCATCTTTAGTTTAAGCTGATTGAATTGGTTGCTAATTAGGTTAATTCTTCATTAATTTAATTCAATGATTATTCAAATAATTAACGTTACTAATCACGAAAAAACGGATTTTGTGTGCCTAATTTCCTCCTAAAACAAACCAAAAGAACACAACAACAATTTATTGCTGGTGAAGTGACAGATATCCCGTGGATTTAGTCGAGGCATGCAAAAACTGGCCCGCACACCACAGTTATTTAAAAAAAAAAAGCATAACAACAATTTTTTCATTTACCTCCCAATACAATCCTTGAAAGTTTGCTCAGTCTTTTCACACTTTCGGATGAATTTTCCAGGCTCGGTTTCTTCGGTTCGGCATTTAGTACTCAAAATCTTCCTGGTAGCACACCGTTCACCGCCGTCACCGTCACCGTTGCCGTCGCCGGAGGATGATGATCTAGGGTTTACAAAATCCTTAACGGCGGTGAAATCATCGGCGCCGGAATGTTCAGAAACGTCGTCGTCTTTCCATACCCAACCCATTGTTCGATATTCGATTTTGGTTCAATTGCTTGGAGAAGAATACAGGGATGTTTCTGGAACAAGGTGAAAGAAATGGAATGAGTTATTTATATAATTACGTGGCTTTATTTGATTTGACACGATATTTAAAAAATAAATAATTGAAACTTGTAGTGCTAAATTATTTTTAATTATAGTAAGGTGATACTCCCTCCATTCCATATTAATAGATCGTGTCTTAATGTAAGTAGTTGTCTTATATTACTTGTTTATTTATTAAATCAAGATAGAAAATTATATTTTTCTCATTTTGCTCTTACGATTAATTCTCTGAAAGTATAAATAAATAGTTTGTAAAGTTTCAATAAAGTATCTTTAAGGATACATTAGTAATAATACCTTTTTTATTTATAATTTCTTAATAAGCGTATAAAGAAGAAAATAATCAATTAATATGAAATTGAGGGAATATTTGACTAAAAAAAAAGGTGTCATGTAAAATGAGACAGAAGGAATATTATTTATAATTTGCTCAACAAGGAAACAATAAAAAAAGTTTTAAAAGGGGTAAAAAAATATAGGATATTTAAAATAAAAAAGAACCATGTAAATTGCATTTTGGTATATAAATTATTTTTGTTTGTACTAAAAAAAAAAAAAGAAGTTCGTAATAATAGATTAATGTTATTGTAATTTTTCATTTGTCTTGACTATTAGAACAATATTTCAAGCGTAATCATCAATATATACTAATAAAAGAGAATGTAAGTCCGCTGATGTGACATGCCTCTAAAGTTTGAAATGATATTTATTTATTTTTTTGTGGTTTTTTGACATTTTTTCTACTTTAAAAAAAATGAAAATTTCACTAAATATTAAAAATAGCCACATTTAATTCCTTGCATCATCAATGCTATTAATTTCCATTTTTAAAACTTTCTGAATGTATTTAAATTCAGTACCTAATTAATCATGTCCATTAAAACATCCATTAAAATTAATACAGATTAAAGTAAATAGAAAATCAAAAGGCCAGAAGCTTTTCATTTTCCAAAACTGTTTATATTTAGCCTATAAAATGAAAAAATTTCAGTAATTGTAACTAACAACAATGAACTCCTTAACTTTGCCTCCTCCTCCTCTTTTTCTTCTTTGAGATTTAATTTCTTTAAGAAAAGAGGAAGAGAGAGAGAAAGGTCATGTAATAAACGTTTCTCTTCAAGATAAAAGGCTTTTTGGTAAGATGTTGTACTATAATTTCTTCTACTAGGAAATATATATTGAGAAAAAAATTCATTTTGATTGAGAAATTTACAGGAAGAGTGATGAGTGTTTCATAGGGCAAGAAGAATTATTTGGAAAAAAAAAATTTAGGAAAAGATGTTGCACTATCATTCCTTCTATTGAGAAAAAAGTTCATTTTGATTGAGAAATTTATGAGCAAAAGTAATGAGTGTTTCAAGGACAAGAAGAATTATTTGGAGAAAGAATCACTCTTTTTATGAAATTCATATCAAATTAGGAGGAGAACAAGGAGAAATTTGTTCTAATTATTACTTTCAACTTTTTTGTTCTACTAATTCTTTTCTTGAAATATTTTTGTTTCATTTTTTCCTTATGTATCTTTAGTTAAAGTTAATATTTTCTAATTATCTTTTTTCTCAGTTTTTTGAAATTTTTTGCGCTCTATGCTAGCAAAGACAACTAACTTAGAACTAACTCTGTACAAAAAGGTGTGCTAAGCTTATATCTTTCTAATTATCTTTTTTCTCAATTTTTTAAAAAAATTTCCCTTATATTAGGAATTAAAATTAAAATTGTTGCATCAAATTAATTGTGGTCTATTTATTTTATTCTTTATTATTACTACAATATTTATTTATTCTCCTAAAATTCGTTTACGTTTCCGTGAGAAAAATATGGAAATCAATATAGTAAAAATTGGTATTTAAATGATAAGTTTCATTGCATATAAATATTAAAATGTGAAAAGTCATGACATTTAATGGTATTTACCATATCAGTCATTATGCATAGTAATTACATACTTATACTGTTATACAAACATATAAATTTATTCTATTTGTCCATCTTTATTTGTCCAGTATAATAAAAATAAATATCAAACAACACTTGTCCAGTTTAAAAATAAATGGATAATTTATCATTTTGTGTTCATTTTATCCTTACTATTAAATATAATTCATTACTCAATAAATTTCTCGAAATATTAAGTTTATTATACTATGAAATGTGAACTATGAATTGCTATTTCATACTTTACAGGAGCAAATGTAATTGATTTTTTCAGGAAGTTTTCATCAACATGAATTTTTTATATTGCTAATTTAATTTTAAAATGCTCAGTATAATATCTTAATTTCTACACTCAAAATCATGTGAGAATCTCCTGGTGCCTCTTTTTCTTTCTCTCATATTATTTTCTTCATTAAAATTTATTGTTTTTGCACTAAGTAAGAAGACAAATCATAAACTTAGAACTCTAAAAAGAGTTTGCTTCAATAGTTTTATATATAATCCTATAGGGGAGAGAGATAAAAAAAGAAAAAAAAAGAAAAAGAAAGACAGAGAGCAGTGAATTTGTAGACAAAAATTAAAAATATGGATAGTTGAAAAAAAATTTGGCCATTTCTTACCCAGGATATTTGTTATTTATTTTTCTTCTTCATTTCATTCTTATAAGTTTTTCTTTGAATTATGCCATTACGGCAAAACTAATAAGAGTTTTTTTTCCATGAATCATTATTCATGTAATTTCCATGCGTGATTTACAATTTACAAATTCCAACTAAACAATAAAAACTCTTTTCGAAAGAATTCAGGGTAATCAATCTCTTCTTAAAAAATTACAATATAATGTCAAAACGAAGGTAAATCAAATTTATTATAAAATAAGGAAAAGAAGTAACACCATATTTTTAGAGGTAAAAATTATAATTAGTCACCATATATTGTGCAATTTTAATTTTCAGTATTATTTCTTTCTTGTGTTTCTTTAATTTTTATGTTTTATTTTTGAGATAAGTATTGAAAACATTCCTAAACTTGGCACGGATTATTGCTTTAGTCCTCGTACTATTGACAGTCATAAAAACACCCCTTTACTTGACTAAGTGAATTTAAAAACACCTCTCTTATGCCACGCGTGCGTATGTGTGGAATTTTCTGCTGATGTGGTATAAACATTGATATATATAGTCAAAATAAAATATTTAAAAAATTAAATGCTAAGAATTTAGCAATTAAAGAAGAGAAGAAGAATTTTTTTCTTTTAAAAATAATTAATTTTTTTCTTACCCCATCCCATCCCCTAACCAGTTACCACCCCACCCCCCTCTCCTCCCCTACCCTTTAAATTTTATTTTTTTTAATTTTTAAAATTATTTTTAAAAAAAAATTAAAAAAAATTCGTACCCCATCAACCCCTTCCTCCCTCCCCCCCCCCTTCAAAAAAAATATTGTTTTTAGTTTGTGTTATATATATATATAAATGCTTTTAGGAAAATCTTTTCTACTTGCATATCGAACACAAGAAAATAAGTAAATATTTATTTTCTTGCAAGGAGTAAAGATTTTTCTAAAAGCATTTATATATATCTAACACAAAATTAAAAAGAAAAAAAAAATTGAGGGGGGGGGGGGGGCGTAGTGAGGTAGAATTTTTTTTTTTTTTGGGTGGGGATGGGATAAGAAAAAAAATTTAATTTTGTTTTAAAAATAATTTTAAAAAGTAAAAAAAAAAAATTGGGGGGAGCGTTGGGGGTACTGAGTACATGACAAAAAAGGAAAGTAACTTTTTAAAATTACTTGTAAACTAAGCAACTTTATGTTTTCCCTGTTCTTTTTGGATTAGGAGCAACTTTGTGGTTTCCTTTTTGGATTTGGACTATACCCTCAACTCACAACAAATTAAACTACTTTTTCCATGAATCCATATTAATATATGAAAAGGAGATACCCAACACCTATATAACTAAGCCCATATTCCATATTTTTCATCACACAACTTTCTTGTAAAATTCCCCCATAGGTTCTTTTTACCACATTCTTCAACATCCAAAAACTTGAGTTCTTGATCTTTAGTTAATATTTACAAATATGATCACCATGCCTCCTATCAAGCAAGAAATCATCGACTTAACAGACGATTTAGACGATAACCAAAACACTACAACAAACTCAGCTATGCAAATAATTTTTGGTTCTTTTAATGATATTCAAGAAAGTCCTATGAAGAAGGTGAAACTTGAAAGTCCGCCTTCTATTATTGCTCCTTTGTCGATTTGTCCAAAGAATGAATTTGTAGTAGCTTCTTCCCCCGCTGTTATTCCAGTTGCTACTAGTTGTAAGCAATTCTGGAAAGCTGGAGATTATGATGGCAATAAGGAGGGTGCATGTCATGATCAAACCGCTGGTATGGATCATGTAAGAGTTCACCCGAAATTCTTGCATTCGAATGCTACGAGTCATAAATGGGCATTGGGTGCTTTCGCTGAGCTTCTAGACAACGCGATGGATGAGGTCTGTAATGGTGCTACTTATGTTAGCGTAGACGTGTTGGACAATAAGAAAGATGTTGGGAGTAAGATGTTGTTAGTTGAAGACAATGGTGGTGGAATGACTCCTGATAGGATGCGCCAGTGCATGTCTCTTGGGTATTCTGCGAAAAGCAAATTAGCAAACACGATTGGTCAATATGGAAATGGTTTCAAAACGAGTAGTATGAGGTTAGGGGCTGATGTGATTGTGTTTTCGCGGGGGAGGGATAGAGCAACGAGCATGTTGACACAGAGTGTAGGAATGTTGTCGTATACGTTTTTGAGGAGTACGGGGAAAGAAGATATCGTTGTTCCTATGATCGATTTTGTGAAGAGGGGAGGGACTTGGGAGATGTTGGTTCGAGCTACAGCTGATGATTGGAAGAGGAATTCGGAGACGATAGCACAATGGTCTCCTTATGAGAACGAACAGGATCTCTTCCAGCAGTTTGAGTTATTGAAAGGTGATCATGGAACGCGAATTATCATATACAATCTTTGGGAGGACGAAGAAGGAGCCACGGAGCTTGACTTTGACACCGATCCACATGATATTCAAATAAGGGGTGTTAGTCGAGATGAAAAGAAGATTGAGATGGCGAAAGAATATCCTAACTCGAGGCACTTTCTAACTTTTCAACATTCTTTGAGGAGTTATGCTTCGATTTTGTATCTGAGGCTTGCTCCTGGATTTCGAATAATTTTGAGGGGGAAAGAAGTTGAACATCATAATTTGGTAAACGACATGATGCTGTCGGAGGAGATTACATACAGACCACAATCCGTTGGTTATGAAACATCTGTAGCTGAAGGAACTATTGGTTTTGTGAAAGATGCAAAGCATCATATTGATATTCAAGGTTTCAATGTTTATCATAAGAATAGGCTCATTAAGCCTTTCTGGAGAGTGTGGAATGCTGCTGGCAGCGATGGTCGTGGTGTGATAGGCGTCTTAGAAGCTAATTTTGTTGAACCAGCTCATGATAAACAGGGCTTTGAGCGCACTATTGTCCTTGCTAGACTCGAGGCACGCCTACAATTTATGCAGAAGAAGTATTGGTCTTCAAACTGTCATTTCATTGGTTATGCTAAGCGTCGCAACGTAAAGAACGCTACTGTCTCTCCTGATCAGGAAGAACCAAATGCTTGTTCTGTGCCTACAAGCAAATCCTGTTCCCCGTTCAGCTCCAACGTTAGCCACACAACCTGTCATGATGATAGATCTAAACCGAAATCATCTGGAGTAGAATGCGAGATGAGACCAGTTCATTCTTCAATAAAGGACAGTTCGGTGCATGAAGCATCCCAGGTGTATGTAGGGTGCGGTAAAGTGACACAGCCAGTTCAGTTTTCAATAGAAGCAAGACGCCAAACTATATCTGGAGATCAAACTCAGAAAGTGTGTACATTGAATATGCAGCCTGATCTAACTCAGCAAGTGTGTAAATCGAATAGGCAACCTGTTCTAACTCAGCAAGTGTGTACATTAAATAGGCAAACTGATGAAACTCCAGGAAACATTTCTGCGCCTAAAAGAAAATTCTGTTCCCTGTTTAGCTCCAACATCGTCCATACAACCTGTCATGATGATACATCTAAATCAAAATCCACTGTAGGTGAACACGAGAACACGGTACCGGTTCATTCTTCAGTACAAGCAACAAATCAAACTATGCCTAGAGATCACACTCAGCAAGCGTCTACATCAAATAGGCAAACTTCAGGAAATCCAGTTGTGAAGATGGAAGATACTGTGTCAAATGACTTGAGAGCAGAGAATAATAGTATTAAGAATAGTTTTCAACAGGTTGTGCGCCATTGGCAACAAGAAAGAGCCAGGAGTAAGACTCTAGCTCGCGTCATTTTAGAAGAAAGAAGACAGCGGGCTAAGGAAGAAGAAAGTTTAAGGAGCAAATTGAAGGATGCTTCTGTTACCATACAAGATCTGCTCAACAAAGTGAGGCTGCTAGAAAATAGCAGGATAACCTTTACCTACAAAAATGAACGTTTACAATGAGAAGTGACACAAAATATGCAGCTAAAGAACAACTGATGCACACTTCAAAGATCTTTTTAATAGTAAACCCATTCAATATTAACATGAATATATTAGCTTTACTTTTCCATTTTTCCTTTGGATATAATTGCTTTTAATTGAAACAGTTTTGGATTCTGATTATCAATATGAATATATTTTATGTTCCAAATTTCTATCCTTTATTTATGTTTCTTGTATCCTTTAGTATTGGCACAAAAATGTATTGTTCTTTTAGGTGGTTAAATCTGCTTTTGATTATCAATACGCATAATGCAGTCTGATATTTGGAATTGGGATGCTGGAAGTTGAAATAGACATATTAAATACTCAAATCCTGGATAAAAGAGGAGAAGAAAAATGAGAAAGAGGAGGGAGAGATATTAATTTAGGGGAATAAGGATAAAATGGTCATTAAAATGATTGAAATTTTTTTTTAAATAGTTTGAGTGACTTTCTGAGTTAAAAATTTGATAGTTAAGTGACTTTTGGAGTAAAGATCAAAGCTAAGTGACTTTCTAGAATAAAAATTGATAGTTGAGCGACCATTTGAGTTATGAACTCGTTTATGGACTAAAACAAGCTTCTCAAAGTTGGAATTTTCGCTTTAACAAGACAATTGAAAGTTCAATTTTGTTAGGTGTGAAGAAGAACCTTGCGTATGCAAAAAGATTAGTGGGAGCACAATTATTTCTTAGTGTTGTATGTTGATGATATATTGCTCATAGGAAATGATATACCAGCATTGCAAAACACCAACATTTGGCTATCTGAACAGTTTTCCATGAAATATTTGGGAGAAACAACTTATCTATTGGGAATAAAGATTTACAGAGATAGATCTAAGAAGCTGCTTGGGCTGTCCCAGTTTTTGTACATTGATACCATCTTAAGGAGGTATAACATGGATAATTCCAAGAGAGGCTATCTACCGATAGGCACTGGAATTACTCATAGAAGGGAGGATTATCCTAAAAACCCTGAGGAGAGAGAACGCATGAGTAGGTTCCTATACGCTAGTGCAGTGGGAGCTATCATGTATACCATGACATGTACACGTCTTGATGTGGCTTATGCACTGGGAGTGACAAGCCGATATCAGGCGAACCCTGATGAGGAACATTGAAAAGTGGTGAAGACCATTCTTAAGTACTTAAAAAGGACTAAAGACCAATTCCTCATCTATGGAGACTCTGAATTGAAACTTGAAGGTGATACTGATGCAAGTTTCTCTTCTGATAAGGATGATAGCAAATCTGTATCTGGTTATGTATTCACATTAAATGGTGGTGCAGTGAGTTGGAAAAGTTTCAAACACGCTACAGTAGCTGATTCAGTGAAGAAGCTAAAGAAGTTGTATGGATGAAAAAGTTCTTAACTGAACTTGGTGTGGTTCTTTCAATATCAAGTGCAGTTCCATTATTGTGTGACAATTCTGGATCTATTGCTCAAGCAAACGAACCAAGGTCACATCAAAAGTCCAAACATATTTTGCTTAGATATCAGTTGATAAGAGAAATCATTCAATGTGGGGATGTTGAGATTCAAAAGGTTGATGGAAAGGAAAATGCAGCAGACCCATTGTTAGGAGTATAGTTGATATGCCCTAGATCCCATCTCACATATGATTATTTAGACATATTTTGTGAACATTATTTGATATAATATATGGCATCCAGTATTCTTTTTTTTTTTTATGGTTATTATTAAATTATTTAATTAATATGATAAGGTCCTTGATTAAGTTTTGGGACATGACATCATGATGGAGATCATGATAATGAGAGAGTCACGTCTCTTATAACTTAATCTAAAATTATTCTTGATCATAGGATTACTAATTAGGACATTAGTGATCCGGTTAGATCAATATGTATGTGGTGGTCTTTCTAAGATAAAGATTAGTTGATCTCATTAACTAAATCATATACATAGATGATGCATATATGATCATTGAACAGACTCATAGGATAATTTGCAATGGTTAAGATTACCATAAACTGTCTCTAGGATATTATCTTGAAGAATGTGATGTAAGAGTTTCCTTTCACCTGAGATCATCATAGTAATTAAAAAGTTATTTATTATACTTTGATACTGGACACTCATATCCATACGAAAATGGTTGAAAGGATATTGGGTGTGATTAAATGCTTGTAGAATTAATTATTGATGCAAGACGCAATCTGTCAACTCTTTGTAATGAGTTTAAGCTCTATGTTGTCATGTATTATGATGCATAGTCAATGTACAACTGATTTAGAGAGATAGTTAATCCAGGAATTTATCGAGGAAGATGGTTAACTAACTCAGGAATTCGAGAGTTTAGTTAAAAGAAGAGAGAATTTGAGAGAGAAGGAGAAGTTTATTATCAATCAACAACTGATTTATAATGATTAAGAAGATCTATTTATACTACTTCAGCTGACTCAACTAATGCATAAAAGAAATAACTACCTCTAACAGACTCCTAACTAATTGATAAGTATAAATTATTCATGTATTTTCATATGTAAATAAATAAAATTTTTAAATAAAATCATGAATAATATATATTTATTGTCCCATATTTACTAATAATTTACAGGGAAAGAATATTGAAGGAATAAGAAAACAAGAAGAAGGACATCTTGTGGGAACATGAAAACAAGGATAAAACAAGGCATCAACAACAATTAGTGTCGCAATAATGAACAAATAGAAAATAATTACTAATGTGGCAACAATAGCATTTGATGTCTCCACAAAGTCATGTGACCTACACTATATTTCCTATAAATAGAATTCAACCAGGAAGGAAAGAAATCATCGAAGAGGAGGGAGAACAGTGAGCTCTCTCCAAAGCACTTCATATATTTTAAGTTTTTCTTTTTCTACTATTTCTTTAGTTATTTGATACTAGAAATAATTCTATTCTCCTGCTTTTAATTAAATAGCGGAATTCTTCTTCTTGAATATTTCTTCTATTTTCTTATTTAATGGAGAAGAATATTTTCGTTAATAGCATTATATTTAGTATGGAATAACTTTCTATTGTGTTGGGAAAATGATGGAACTTGATATTTCTATATAATAGTAAGTATTATTCCTAAATTTCACGTATATGAGCTGAAGGTTTCCATTTAATTTTTATCCGCTTTACAATTAGATGTTATTTAATTTATTAGCATATATCTATTTTGTACTACATGTTAACATATCACTAATTTTGTAATCGAGAGAGGCGGAAGAAGTAATATCGTTAATTGGAGTATTGATAGATTGTTAATATCTATTTTATGTTATAATTAATTCTACACGTATATGTAATCGAGAGAGGCGAATAGTGTAATAATTAGTTATAACAAGTAAGGTAACCGAAAGGGACTTACTTTCAAGAGCGTGTTTTAGTTCAAGTACATATTTTTGGTTCTAGAATATTACTATTTTGATGATTAAATTGTATAACCGAGAGGAGTGCATTTAATTGTTCAACTTCAGTAATAATATATAAATATAATCGTGAGAGGTATTTATACTTTTATGAGAAATAGAAATTAAGAAATAAATAATTTACTTTATTATAGAAATATTAAGTGAAGTCAGGATCCCAACACCTTTTAATATAAAGTGAAAAATAAAAATATTTTCTCTATTTACACGTTTTTAATTAGTTAATTCACCACTCAACTCTTTCTGATTTCTCAAATAGCAATTAAAACAAGAAATGTCTGTAGAATAGATAAACCAATCTTTGTGGGTTCGACATCTTTCTATACTATTATTTGACAAAGTGCGAGTTAAAAAAATATATATATACGTCAGTGACTCGTCACTAACTCAATGAAATAGTGCATATTATTGTTTTCCGGAATGAACAGTAATACAGGACTTAGTAGTATACAGTGACTTTAACTAACTTCTGAATTACACTAACTACTAGTTTACCTCTCTTTTATAGCCTGTTTGGTCAAGCTTCTAAAATCAGCTTATTTTCAGAAGTGCTTTTCAAAAAAGTACTTTTGGGGAGAAGCAGTTTGTGTTTGGCCAATATAATTAAAAAAGCACTTTTGAGCAGCAATTAGTGTTTGACCAAGCTTTTAAAAGTGCTTTTAAGTATATTTTTCTCATAAGTGTTTTTTTTAAAAGTGCTTTTGGAGAGAAGCTACTTTTTTTAGCTTATGAAAAACCATTTTTTTTACTCCCCAGAAACACTTATTTTCTTCCATAAGCTAGGCCAAACACCTCAATTTTTTAAAATAAGCACTTTTGAGAAAAAATAAGCGCTTTTGGGAAAAAATAAGCTTGG
Source organism: Capsicum rhomboideum (assembly GCA_031232105.1). Taxonomy (NCBI): domain Eukaryota; kingdom Viridiplantae; phylum Streptophyta; class Magnoliopsida; order Solanales; family Solanaceae; genus Capsicum; species Capsicum rhomboideum. The sequence goes on along the minus strand of CP124710.1, from coordinate 123,643,814 downwards.
CCAAATAAGCTATTAAGCTATTAACTGAATCTTCTCTTGAACTGGAATCTTCTCTTGAACTTTTGCATCATATTATAAACGACTAATGAAGACCTTGGCCAGGGCAATTGAATAAAAGAAGAAAAAAAATTCTTGGGCCATTCAATAGTCGATTATAATTTGACATGCACACAAAAGTTGATCACCTATTGGGATTTGACTGTCAGACCATATCCTGAGGTGATTTGAAGCTATAAGGATAGAAGGAAATATTACATTATTCTTCTACATGTCCTTGTGAGTAAATTATATATTTCATGCTATTCGGTCATTAAGGAGTGTTGCTAGACGCCAACCTTGATTAGTATATTGATATGGTCAATTTACTACCGTTGAACCTATGGGGTCACACACTAACAAGTGTTCCGATCTTTATTAATGGATTAATTATTTATTGTTTGATGAGTCAAAAAAATAAGGGAAAAGTACATCTTTGCACCATAGGAGCAAACAATTTACAACTAAATGTTCCCTTATATAAAATGTCCCTCTAACTAATTACATAAAATGTCCCCTTCCCTTATAGCTTTAGTTATTTATCTCCCTTTTAATTATTTTTCTTATTATTTCTTTATTTCTCTATTTCTCTACTTCTTTTTTTTTTTTCTATTTTTTTCTCATTTCCTTTTTTTTTCTTTTTATGCTTCTTTGTTCATTTATTTTTTTAGTAAAATTATTTTATTTTTTATTTTCTTTTTACATTATAATCTAATTCACACTTAATTTTTATTTTATATACTCCTTTTCTTCTTTTTTTTTTCGTTTATTTCTTTATTCATTTAGTTTTATTTCTACTTTTTTTTTTTTGCTTTTATTTTTCCCTTTTTGTTCCTTTTATTTTAGCATTTTTATTTTTTATTTATTTTTTTTTCAATTTTTTTATTTCTTGTTCCTTTTCTTTTTTTTTTTTCCATTTATTTCTTTATTCTTTATTTTTTTCTCTACTTTTTCTTTTTCCTTCTTTTATTTTTCTCTTTTTTTCTTTTATTGGTTCTTTTTATTTTTTTATTTTTTATTTTTTATTTTCTCTTTTTTTTCAATTTCTTTATTTCTTGTTCCTTTCCTTTCCTTTTCTTTTCTTTTTTTTTTTTTCACTTATTTCTTTATGCTTTATTTTTTTTCTCAAATCACAATATTCTTTAATTTTTCACCACAACCTAATTTTATATCTTCGGTTCTTTTTTTTTTATTTTACTTATTTTTTTCTTTTGTAATTTTATTTGATTCTCTTTTCTTTTTTATTTCTGTTTTTTTTTTCATTTGATTCAGTCCGTAATGATACCATCACAGTATATCTATATACTGTCATAGTATCATTGATGTTTGCTTCAATCCTTTAGTCAGACCTCTATGATACTATCACAGTATATATCTACTGACATTGTATCATTGGGTTTGCTCTAGTCCGTAATGATACCATCACAGTATATCTATATACCGTCATGGTATCATGGATGTATGCTTCATCATTCAGTGAGACCTCTATGATACCATCACAGTATATCTATAGATTGTCATGGTATCATTGATGTCTGCTTCACTCCTTCAGTCAGACCTCAATGATACGATCACAGTATATATACTGACATGGTATCATTGGGTTTGCTTCAGTCCATAATGATACCATCACAGTATATCTATATACCGGCATGGTATCATTTATATATGCTTTATCATTCAGTGAGACCTCCATGATACCATCACAATATATTTATATACTTCCATGGTATTATTGATGTCTGCTTCAATTCTTTAATCTGACCTCCATGATACCATCACAATATATATATACTAACATTGTATCATTGGGTTTGCTTCAATCCGTAATGATACCATCACAATATAGATATATATTGTCATGGTCTCATTGATGTTTGCTTCAATCCTTCAGTGAGATCTCAATGATACCATCACAGTATATATATACTGACATGGTATCATTGGATTTGCTTCAGTCTGTAATGATACCATCACAGTATATCTATATACTGTCATGGTATCATTGATGTATGCTTCATCATTCAGTGAGACCTCCATGATACCATCATAGTATATTTATATACTGTCATGGTATCATTGATGTTTGCTTCAATCCTTCAGTCAGAACTCCATGATACCATTATAGTATATATATACTGACATGGTATCATTGAGGTTTGCTTTAGTGTGTAGTGGTACCATAACAATATATCTATATACTGTCATGGTATCATTGATGTCTGCTTCAATCCTTAGTGGGACCTCCATGATATCATCACAGTATATCTATATACCGTCATAGTATCATTGATGTATGTTTCATCATTCAGTGAGACCTCCATAATACGATTACAGTATATCTATATACCGTCATGGTATCATTGTTGTCTGCTTCAATCCTTCAGTCAGACCTCCATGATACCATCACAGTATATTTATAGATTGTCATGGTATCATTGATGTCTGCTTCAATCTTTTAGTCAAACCTGCATGATACTATTACAGTATATCTATATACCGTCACGGTATCATTGTTGTCTGCTTCAATCCTTCAGTCAGACCTCCATGATACCATCACAGTATATATATACCGTTATGGTATCATTTGGGTCTGCTTCAGTCAGTCAGTGAGACACTTCTCAATCCTCTGTGATACCGATATGGATATTAACAATTACACTTAATTTTGGTATTTTAATTTTTATGTCAATTTTAGCAAGTTGTTTTTTTTTTAAAAAATAATTATAAAAATGGAATCTTATTTTAGATATAAGTTTTGTTTTCATTTGTAAAAGCAAAATAAATATTAAAAAAATATATTTTCATTAATTTAAATTTTAATGAATAAACTAGTGACTTAGGTATTTTTTTCTTAATTATTTTATATTGTAGACTAACTATTTAATTTTCATATTTTTATTAATTTTAAAGTAATTAATCCCCAATCATTACAAAATCATTCATCTAAATTACTCCCTCCGTTCCATTTTATGTGACACCATTTGACTTAGCACGGAATTTAAGAAAAAAAGAAAGACTTTTAATAAATAAGCTAGTGACTTCAGTTTCCTATATTATTTATTATTTTAGTTATTCTATTTTTTCATTACTTTTCTTTTGTAATTTTATTTGATTCTCTTTTCTTCTTCCTTTTTTTTTTTTTTTCATTTTCTTCAGTTCGTAATGATACCATCTTTATATATTTATATAATATCATGATATCATTGATACCTGCTTCAACCCTTAGTGGGACCTACTTGATACCATCACAGTATATTTATATACCGTCATGGTATCATTGAGGTATCTTCAATTCTTCAATAGATCACAAGATTTAAAAGTTTATTTTACTTTCTTAAACACCTTGCCAAGTTAAAACATGACAAACAAATTGAAATGTAGGGGTATATATTTCGTTTACATTTGCAAGCGAAAAAAACACTAATTTTATTAATTTATATTTTAATAAACAAGTTTATGTACTTTAATATGCTTTTATTTATTTCCTATTGAAATGTACTTTAATATGCTTTTATTTATTTCTTATTGAAGTCTACTTATTTAATTTTTTTGTTTTATTAATCTAAAAATTAGTTAATTAGTATTTTTATATTTATACTTTATTTTAAGGATGCAAAAATATAGAAAGAGACAAAAAAAATAAAGAGAATATAAACTAAAAAAAAAAAGAGAAAAAAGAATTAAGAAAAAAATGGACAAAAAAACAAAATAAAAAAAGAAACAAATAATAAAATATTTCAAATGATATCTCTAACAAAGAATAAAATTAGACAAAGAACAAAAATAATATGAAAAAAAAATGACAAAAGTAAAAATAGTAAATGAGAAAAAGATAAAAGTAATTAATGACGTGATAAAAACAAAAATTGGGTTCCACAAAATAGAAGAAAAATACTATATTTTTATAACTAAGGTAAATTAATTTTATAACAAAATAAATTTATCAAAAAATGAAGAAAAACAACGTAATAGATAAAGGAAAGGAGAATAAGAAAAGAAGTGGGTTGCACAATTTAAGGAAATAGGAAATTAACTGCACAATATAAGGCCACAATTAATGGGATTTCACTAAAATTCAGAAAGGGGGTACTCGGGTAATTAGTTTTAGGCGTGTAGGTATTTGAGAAATTAGTTAGGGAGGGGGCAAAACATGATAATTAATTTGCTTTTAGGGAGTATTTTGTGTACTTTTCCCAAAAAATAAAGTATTAGTCCAATGAAATATTATTATATTCTTTGCTAGCACCAACAATATAATTAATATTGTGAATAAATTGAAGTTTTCAATTTAGAATAAAAGTTGAATTATATCGAGAAATATATATTTGGTATCTAATTGTATAAAGTATATCTAATAGGAAATTATAAAAGAAGAGGACATTAAAGTCAAATCCAATATTGAATTGAATGACTTGTCCTGCGTGAACACAATTCCAATTTGGAATTGGTTTTAGAGTTATGAAAGTCCTTATGGACTTACGCACGGCAGCAATGCCAATTGGAAAAAGGTTTTCCAATTTTTCTATTGAAATTCCATAAAGTTTATTTTTGGTGATAAACTTTTACCCCAAGAAAATTATTACCTTAACCAAATAGGAAAAGGGTGTAGAGGTGATTCTATATAAAGGGTGAGAGAAAATAGAATTTATCGCTGAGTTCCGTTGATAGCAAAGATCCGTCTCGGTGACGTTTGTCTTCTTCCGCTGTGTGTTGAACAATGAATAGGGTTGATTCTTTGTTGAAAAACGAAGATGATGATGAGCAAATGTTTATGAAGCTTTTGCTCGAGCTTATAGATGGCGCACCCCATCAGATGGAACCTGATTTGGGACAGCTCATTGATACTGCCAGAAACTTTGGTGCTGGGCCTTTATTCCATGCAATTTTTCCATTGCTCATGCAACCCAAACTCAAAGACCAAGAAAGGCACTTGCTGATTAAGGTTATTGGTAGGGTTGTCTATGAATTGGGTGAGTTGGTTCGCCCGTATGTGCACAAGGTTCTTGTTTTGATTGAACCTCTGATGATTGATGAAGATCATGATGTTCGTGTTGGATGGAGGGAAATCATATCTAATCTTAGCAAGGCAGCTGGTTTGGCTACTATGATTGATGCCATGCGTCCCGATATTCACAGCCTTGATGAATATGTCAGGAACGCAACTGCTCAATCTTTTAGCGTTGTTGCGTCTACACTAGGTATTCCTGCTGTGCTGCCATTCCTGAGAGAAATTTGTCAAAGTAAGACTAATTGGAAGGCTCGTTATACAGGTATTATCATTGTTCAGCAAATCCTTGTTCTCATTGATTGTGATGTTCTTCTTCCTCATTTGAGGTCTTTGGTGGAAACTGTTAAACCTCGTCTTAAAGATGACATCAACAAGGTCAGGACCATTGCAAGTCTTACTCTGGCTGCTCTTGCTCAAGCTGCTGCACCACATGGTATTGAGGTCTGATTCTGTTTGAAGCCCTTACGAAGCCCTGATGTGATCTTAGTGTTGCGGTTCCATAGCAAAGATAGTCTAAGAAGGTGCTATCCTTGATAACAACTGGATAAATAGATTTATGTTACTGTCACTTCGTTAAGGACACTTATGTTTGTGGTTCAACTGCTTGATTTCTTTCTGTTGGTATGGTTAAAAATGTTCCTAATATGTACTTAAGAAGCCACTTGGTTTCTTCACCGCTAGACTTACCTAATTAGCTTTATAAATAAATGTGTTTGTGATTGTGATTGTGATTGTGTTCATTTGTTTAGCAGAATTGTTTTTTCTTTTTGTTTTGTATGATCTTGTGATGAACCAAGAATATTGGTTCATAATTCTATGCGTTTTCAGAATATAAGGTACACCATATCTTCTAGTGCAGTTTCATTTATCTATTTCCTTTGGTTCGGTTTTGGGTGTTCACTGCAGACATGATTCCATCATGCTCATACGAGTCTGTAAAGACGATTAACCTGCAACTGCACTAAACAGAGCTTATGTTGACTAGAAAAAAGGATGAATATGATTTTTGTGGACACATGATCACTCTGAGTTATGTGTGTGTAAAACGATTATCTAAAACTGCATCACAGAGAAATTATATGCAAGAATCAAAATGATTTCTTTGGGCAGATAATCCTGAATATGTAAAATTAGTGCTAAGCTCAGTTCTGTTCCTTTTTAATATGAACCAAATAGCAAGAGCTGCTTAAAATAGGGCATGTGCGATATTTTGACTTCAGAAGAAAATTCACCGGCTAGTAATTAGTAAAACAGGAAATTCTGATATCCCAAATGAAAGTTCTTCAGGTTGCTCTTTATGTATTTGTTTATTTCTTTTGTGAATTTTCACAAAGTTTTGAGAGCTTAGCATCTGATTTGAGCTCATATTGCCAGTCTGAGCCCAAGTAAAGGAGGAGCAATGTAATTTGACTGCTTGCAATCTGCATAAAACACAACATCAATCTGCATAATTTTTAATTTTTAGTGTTATCACGATTTTGCGCTAAGATGTTATGCACGTGTTCTGCAGAACAAGTGTTTGGTTCTTCCTGATCAGGAGAGACAGTAGTGTTCTTTTTATTGCGACGCTTAGCATAACCAATGAAATGACAGTTTGAAGACCAATACTTCTTCTGCATAAATTTTAGGCGTGCCTCGAGTCTAGCAAGGATAATCGTGAGCTCAAAGCCCTTTTTATCATGAGCCGGTTCAACAAAATTATCTTCTAAGACACCTGTCACACCGCGACCATCGCTGCCAGCAGCATTCCACACCCTCCAGAAAGGCTTAATGAGCCTATCCTTGTGATGAACATGATGGTAACTTAACGTAATGTAATTGGAACCCCATGAAATAAGTTCATATGGGTAATAACAAGTCATTGTTTGATCTTGTGCAATGTAAAATTTATTCCTTCTATGATTTATTATGGTGTGCAAATCTGCAAGGAAAGTGAGGTCTTTGGTGGAAACTGTTAAACCTCGTCTTAAAGATGACATCAACAAGGTCAGGACCATTGCAAGTCTTACTCTGGCTGCTCTTGCTCAAGCTGCTGCACCACATGGTATTGAGGTCTGATTCTGTTTGAAGCCCTTACGAAGCCCTGATGTGATCTTAGTGTTGCGGTTCCATAGCAAAGATAGTCTAAGAAGGTGCTATCCTTGTTAACAACTGGATAAATAGATTTAAGTTACTGTCACTTCGTTAAAGACACTTATGTTTGTGGTTCAACTGCTTGATTACTTTCTGGTTGTATGGTTAAAAATGTTCCTAATATGTACTTAAGAAGCCACTTGGTTTCTTCACCGCTAGACTTACCTAATTACCTTTATAAATAAATGTGTTTGTGATTGGGATTGTGTTCATTTTTTAGCAGAATTGTTTGTTCTTTTTGTTTCGTATGATCTTGTGATGAACCAAGAATATTAGTTCATAATTCTGTGCGCTTTCAGAATATAAGGTACACCATATCTTCTAGTGCAGTTTCATTTATCTATTTCCTTTGGTTCGGTTTTGGGTGTTCACTGCAGACATGATTCCATCATGCTCATACGAGTCAGTAAAGATGATTAACCTGCAACTGCACTAAACAGAGCTTACTTTGACTAGAAAAAAGGATGAATATGATTTCTGTGGACACATGATCACTCTGAGTTATATGTGTGTGTAAAACGATTATCTAAAACTGCATCACAGAGAAATTATGTGCAGGAATCAAAATGATTTCTTTGGGCAGATAATCCTGAATATGTAAAATTAGTTCTAAGCTCAGTTCTGCTCCTTTTTAATATGAACCAAATAGCAAGAGCTGCTTAAATAGGGCACGTATGATATTTTGACTTCAGAAGAAAATTCACCAGCTAGTAATTAGTAAAACAGGAAATTCTGATATCCCAAACGAAAGTTCTTCAGGTTGCTCTTTATGTATTTGTTTATTTCTTTTGTGAATTTTCGCAAAGTTTTGAGAGCTTAGCATCTGATTTGAGCTCAAGTAAAGGAGGAGCAATGTAATTTGACTGCTTGCAATCTGCATAAAACACAACATCAATTGCATAATTTTTAATTTTTAGTGTTATCACGATTTTGCGCTAAGATGTTATGCACGTGTTCTGCAGAACAAGTGTTTGGTTCTTCCTGATCAGGAGAGACAGTAGTGTTCTTTTTATTGCGATGCTTAGCATAACCAATGAAATGACAGTTTGAAGACCAATACTTCTTTTGCATAAACTGTAGGCGTGCCTCGAGTCTAGCAAGGATAATCGTGCACTCAAAGCCCTGTTTATCATGAGCCAGTTCAACATTCTAAGACACCTATCACACCGCAACCATCGCTGCCAGCAGCATTCCACACCCTCAAGAAAGGCTTAATGAGCCTATCCTTGTGATGAACATGATGGTAACTTAACGTAATGTGATTGGAAACCCAATGAAATAAGTTCATATGGGTAATAACAAGTCATTGTTTGATCTTGTGCAATGTAAAATTTATTCCTTCTTTGATTTATTATGGTGTGCGTATAGTGCAAATCTGCAAGGAAAGTGAGGCTGAGTTGTAAACTCTTAATCCATTATCATACGTTCTATAGATGGTGTATTGCTCTGCAGAATACACTTGATGGATGGACCTATATGAGTGTGAACTGGTGCCGCTTCTATAAAATTATGAAAGATTTCTAAAGCACTCATGAATAGCGCCTACCAGCAAATCCTGTTCCCCATTCAGCTCCAATTTCAGCCACACAACCTGTCATGATGATAGATCTAAACTGAAATCACCCGGAGTAGAACGCGAGATGAGACCAGTTCATTCTTCAATAAAGGACAGTTCAGTGCAGGAAGCATCCAACATAGGGTCCGGGAAAGTGCCACAACCAGTTCAGTTTTTAATTCAAGCAAGACGTCAAACTATGTCTGGAAATCAAACTCGGCAAGTGTGTACATTAAATAGGCAACCTGATCCAACTCAGCAAGTGTGTACATTAAATAGGCAACCTGATGAAACTCTAGGAAACATTTCTGCGCCTAAAAGAAAATTTTGTTCCTCGTTTAGCTCCAATGTCGGCTACACAACCTGTCATGATGATACATCTAAATCAAAATCCACTGTAAGAGAACACGAGAACACTGTACCAGTTCATTCTTCAGTACAAGCAACAAATCAAACTATGCCTAGAGATCACACTCAGCAAGCGTCTACATCACATAGGCAAACTTCAGGAAATCCAGTTGTGAAGATGGAAGATACAGTGTCAAATGACTTGAGAGCAGAGAATAATAGTATTAAGAATAATTTACAACAGGTTTTGCGCCATTGGCAACATGAAAGAGCCAGGAGTAGGACTCTAGCTCGCATCCTTTTAGAAGAAAGAAGACAGCGGGCTACGGAAGAAGAAAGTTTAAGGAGCAAATTGAAGGATGCTTCTGTTACCATACAAGATCTGCTCAACAAAGTGAGGCAGCTAGAAAGTAGCAGGATAACGTTTACCTACAAAAATGAACGTTAGCGATGAGAAGTGACACAAAATATGCAGCTAAAGAACAACTGATGCATGCAGCTAAAGAACAACTGATGCACACTTCAAAGATCTTGTTAATAGCAAAACCATTCAATATTAACATGTACTCCCTCCGTCCCAATTTATGTGATGTAGTTTGACTTGGCATGGAGTTTAAGAAAGAAAGGAAGACTTTTGAAACTTGTGGTCCAAAATGAGTCATGGATATTTGTGTGGTTGTAAATCACTTCATTAAAGGTAAAGTGGGTATTTTAAAGTTAAATTGTTACTAAATATAGAAATGTGTCATATTTTTGGAAACTGACCAAAAAGGAAAGTGTGTCATATAAATTGGGACAGAGGGAGTATGTATTAGCTTTACTTTTCCATTTTTCCTATGCATATAATTGCTTTTGATGGTAACAGTTTTGAACATCGATTCACGGTGCATTTTATGATTCACGGTGTTGTGTTTTGTGGTGTTGTGTTCCGTTAGAAGGTGACCTAGTGATCTATATCTCCTTAAAAAATTTTGAGACTTAAAGTGAAATTGTAGCAGGTGGTTTTAGCGGCTGCCACGTTGTGATAGCTTTGTGATGTCCTAAGTCAATGATTTGTGTTGTGAATTGGGGGAAGAATGTAATTCTTCCCGAGCTACAGTTTAAGGACTGCTGTAGTAGTGGAATTTCTACTACAGCAAAACCTTTGCAGCAGTCGGAGCTCCACCATAATGAGATGCTTGAAATTCGTCAGGGTCATCGTAAAGAGCCTAATTTCGCCACAGCGAGTCCGCGGTAGTGAAAAAAGTATTGGCGTAGCGGATGACGCGAAGCAGAATGACCTTTTAAGTGTTATATTCCGAGTTTCAACCCTTAAACTCTAAAATCTCATTCCAGAGCTCCATAGAGGTGATTTTCCTTAGGCTAGAGTGAAATTTCTTTGTTGAGGTAAGTTCTTCCATCAACTACTCCGTCTAGAAATCCTCTAACATCTTAGGATCATTAGAAAGGTTAGGATTTATGATGTGGGTTTATGGGTTAAAACCCTAAGGGTTCGTTTGGTAGAGTGTATAAGAATAATGCAAAATTTGGTGTATAGTAATGTTTGTTTTAGTAATACTTATATTAGTAATGCTTGTGTTAGCTATGCTTGCATTAGTTGTACTTGTATTTCCTTATGCAGTGTTTGATTTGGTGTATTAAAAATAACATGAATTGCACAATTTCTTAAAAAAAATATATTTTTTTTACAAAAATACCCCCCATATATATGGTGGAAAGGAAGTGGAAAAGATTTGAGGGATAATTGTGTCTTTAATCATGCTAATGCATGCATTAGAATCCATTGCATTACTGATACCATTGATTTTGAGGTATTAGTAATGCATACCTCAATACACAGTAGAGTGTATAACTAATGCTTATAGACTAAAAACATATACCAAACAAGGTACTAGTAATACACAAGACAAATGCATACATTATTCTTTTTAATACACTCTACCAAACGACCCCTAAGTTCATGAAAAAGGTGGGAAAAGCCTATGTATAGATGTAATATCATCTAGAATGGCTTCAAAGTTGTAAATTAACGCTTCATAGCTTGTATTTGTTGTTCATAAACGTGATTTGCAAAAAATTGAGAAGCTTGAGTTCCTTAAAAATGGGACCTTTAACATAAAAACTGCTTAAAAGGAACAATTGGAGTAGAAACTTCGTAAATTAAGATAATGTGATTATCGTAGAATTGATTAATGTAGAATAACCATTAGGTAATGTTATAGACTGTGAATAGGGGTAGAATTGGTGGGTTTGAATTCCCAAAGTGTAAAATTGAAGAGTAAAAGATTAATTACTCATATATTTGTTGTTTTTAGACCGTGACCGTTCTGAGGCATTGAGGAAAGGAAAGACTGTTGTGAATTAGCTTGTCGTTTGAGTTCTTCGGTTGAGGTAGGTTATGGTTTATGTGGAGTTAGACTTAAAATTAGTCTCTTGTATGTGTCTTAAATTGATAAGCATGTTGATTGGTCTTCCGACATAACCCGTCATTGCTTGATTTGTTTTGGCTTGACATTGCTTGTATGAATAAATTATATTTGTGGCCAAACACATCGCCAGACCCCTAAACTTGGCACAAACTTTCAGTTTGGCACCTCAACTAGCCCTTGTTCATTTTAAACACCTAAACTAGGCGCCCGCTGTGTCATTTTGGCACCTTTCGCTGACATGGCATAGTGAGTATGATACACTCCTTACCTGCGCGTGAAAGACTCATTTGACCAATTTTTATTTTATTTTTTTCATCTTCTTCCCCATTTTTCAGCCACCATTTCCCCAAGCTTAAACCTTCCATGGCGAATGAAGATAGTTAAAGAAAAATCTGGAAAACATTTTAAAAATTTAGAATAAACCCATTTTAGGATTTAAATATTGAAATAATTATGAGAATTTTCTTGGAAGAATTTGATATCTACAAATGGGTGTGAATTTGATTTTTGGTGGACTTTCACCAAACGATAATTCTCAATAAAAGCAGTAAAGTTTGTGGCTTTATCACACCACAAGAAAAAGCAAAAATCACATAACATAAATTTTATATAGTTCTATGTATAAGGTATCAAATTCTTCCAAGAAGCATATGATTATTGTAAAGAAAGAAAAAAATTCAATACGAGCTTTTTTCTAGTTATGGTTATGGCAATTGTAATGACATTTATGGAGAAGGCGGTAAATGGTGATGGACAGAGATAAAGAAAATTTGAAATATGCCCAAGAAGAAGGCGGGGAGGGGGGAGGGATAGGCCGGAGAAGATGATGTGGGCGGGGGTCCCTTTGTAAAATTATTTGGGCCAAAATGCCACGTGTCATAGATTTGTTGGTCATTTTTTTATTTTTACTTAAAATTTATAGTTTAATAATTATTTTGGCCATAAATGACAAATGTCATCATTTAATTCGACACTTTACACGTCATCCGCAAGTGTAACTCACACACACGATATATTTTAGTTGATTGTGCAAAAAGTGTCAAAATGACACAGCATGACACTACTTTGAAATGAACAATGGTTAGTTAAGGTGCCAAAATAAAAGTTTGTGTCAAGTTTAGGGGGCTGGCGATGTGTTTGACCTATATTTGTTGAAGCTTGTCTTTAAATGACGAATGATTATGAAGTGCAATTGCTATATTCTGTCTACTTGTTGTGATATCGTGAGAGATAGTGGAATTATGGTAATACTTTTACTTTCTTTTCAAGCAAAGTAAAACTCAAATTAAAAAAATTAGGGCAAAAAACCCTAACACTATCAAACTGCTCGCCCTATTGAAGTATCAAACTGCGCTCAGTCCGGTGACTAAGAAATGGGTCTGCCCTTGAATTAAAGTGATGAGGTCGAAAAGAGGGAAATAGGGCTTGTCCACCTGTTGAATTCATATTTTACCAATACAACATGCTTGCATACGCTCGTACTTAAACGATATGTAGTAAAATATGGATCGAATATATTAATTTTTATTTTGAAATAAAATTTAGGAGTCGTTTGGACATTATTTTTTTTATCTATTAAATGTTTGGTCATATATTATATTTTCTCTTCAATTTGAAGTTAAGTTTTCCAGGGAAAACTTATTAGAACTCGCTTTTTAAGTAAATAAATTTTGAATATAAATAAATAAATAAAATATCATTTATATTTTCCAAATAACAATTAATATAAATACTCCTTAATACAAAAATACATCTTCGGAAATTTAGGAACCTAACAATATTCTACATCCAAGCATTTTTAAAGGATTAAACTCAAAGCCTATATTTATAACCCTTTATTAAGTATATTTTATTTATGTTGGACAAAATCATAATTATTGATAACTGGGCACGAAATTTAAAAAATAAAGTGAGACTTTTAAATTTTGTGATAATAAATTAAAGATGTGTATAGTCATTTAAATTTTGTGTTCTTAAATTTGCCAGGTACAATGTTGACATTGAAAGAGGCACTTTTTTGGGAATAGAGATGGACCAAAAAGGGAAGTAACTTTTAAAAATTACTTGGAAACTAAGGAACTTTATGTTTTCCCTGTTCTTTTTGGACTAGGAGCAACTTTATGGTTTCCTTTTTGGATTTGGACTATACCCTCAACTCACAACAAATTAAACTACTTTTCCCATGAATCCATATTAATATAGAAAAGGAGATATCCAACACCTACATAACTAAGCCCATATTCCATATTTTTCATCACACAAGTTTCTTGTAAAATTCCCCCATAGGTTCTTTTTACCACATTCTTCAACATCCAAAAACTTGAGTTCTTGATCTTTAGTTAGTATTTACAAACATGATCGCCATGCCTCCTATCAAGCAAGAAATCATCGACTTAACAGATGCTTTAGACGATAACCAAAGCACTACAACAAACTCATCTATGCATATAATTTTTGGTTCTTGTAATGATATTCAAGAAAGTCCTAGGAAGAAGATGAAACTTGAAAGTTCGCCTTCTATTATTGCTCCTTTGTCGATTTGTCCAAAGAATGAATTCATAGGAGCTTCCCCTGCTGTTAATCCAATTACTACTAGTTGTAAGCAATTCTGGAAAGCTGGAGATTATGATGGCAATAAGGAGGGTGCATGTCATGATCAAACCGCTGGTATGGATCATGTAAGAGTTCACCCGAAATTCTTGCATTCGAATGCTACAAGTCATAAATGGGCATTGGGTGCTTTCGCTGAGCTTCTAGACAACACGATGGATGAGGTCTGCAATGGTGCTACTTATGTTAGCATAGACGTGTTGGACAATAAGAAAGATGTTGGGAGTAAGATGTTGTTAGTTGAAGACAATGGTGGTGGAATGACTCCTGATAGGATGCGCCAGTGCATGTCTCTTGGGTATTCTGCGAAAAGCAAATTAGCAAACACGATTGGTCAATATGGAAATGGTTTCAAAACGAGTAGTATGAGGCTAGGGGCTGATGTGATTGTGTTTTCGCGGGGGAGGGATAGAGCAACGAGCATGTTGACACAGAGTGTAGGAATGTTGTCGTATACGTTTTTGAGGAGTACGGGGAAAGAAGATATCGTTGTTCCTATGATCGATTTTGTGAAGAGGGGAGGGACTTGGGAGATGTTGGTTAGAGCTACAGCTGATGACTGGAAGAGGAATTCGGAGACGATAGCACAATGGTCTCCTTATGAGAACGAACAGGATCTCTTCCAGCAGTTTGAGTTATTGAAAGGTGATCATGGAACGCGAATTATCATATACAATCTTTGGGAGGACGAAGAAGGAGCCACGGAGCTTGACTTTGACACCGATCCACATGATATTCAAATAAGGGGTGTTAGTCGAGATGAAAAGAAGATTGAGATGGCGAAAGAATATCCTAACTCGAGGCACTTTCTAACTTATCAACATTCTTTGAGGAGTTATGCTTCGATTTTGTATCTGAGGCTTGCTCCTGGATTTCGAATAATTTTGAGGGGGAAAGAAGTTGAACATCATAATTTGGTAAACGACATGATGCTGTCGGAGGAGATTACATACAGACCACAATCCGTTGGTTATGAAACATCTGTAGCTGAAGGAACTATTGGTTTTGTGAAAGATGCAAAACATCATATTGATATTCAAGGTTTCAATGTTTATCACAAGAACAGGCTCATTAAGCCTTTCTGGAGGGTGTGGAATGCTGCTGGCAGCGATGGTCGCGGTGTGATAGGTGTATTAGAAGCTAATTTTGTTGAACCAGCTCATGATAAACAGGGCTTTGAGCGCACGATTGTCCTTGCTAGACTCGAGGCACGCCTACAATTTATGCAGAAGAAGTATTGGTCTTCAAACTGCCATTTCATTGGTTATGCTAAGCGTCGCAATGTAAAGAACACTACTGTCTCTCCTGATCAGGAAGAGCCAAACGCTTGTTCTGCGCCTACAAGCAAATCCTGTTCCCCGATCAGCTCCAATGTTGGAAACACAACCCGTCATGATGATAAATCTAAACTGAAATCAACCGGAGTAGAACGCGAGATGAGACCAGTTCATTCTTCAATAAAGGACAGTTCAGTGCAGGAAGCATCCAACGTAGGGTCTGGGAAAGTGCCGCAGGCAGTTCAGTTTTCAATGCAAGCAAGACGCGAAACTATGTCTGGGGATCAAACTCAGCAAGTGTGTACCTTAAATAGGCAAGCTGATCTAACTCAGCAAGTGTGCACATTAAATAGGCAACCTGATCTAACTCAGCAAGTGTGTACATTAAATAGGCAAACGGATGAAACTCCAGGAAACACTTCTGCGCCTAAAAGAACATTCTGTTCCGCGTTTAGCTCCAATGTCGGCTACACAACCTGTCGTGATGATACATCTAAATCCAAATCCACTGTAGGAGAATACGAGAACACGGTACCAGTTCATGCTTCAGTACAAGCAACAAATCAAACTATGCCTAGAGATCACACTCAGCAAGCGTCTACATCAAATAGGCGAACTTCAGGAAATCCAGTTGTGAAGATGGAAGATACAGTGTCAAATGACTTGAGAGCAGAGAATAATAGTATTAAGAATAATTTACAACAGGTTTTGCGCCATTGGCAACATGAAAGAGCCAGGAGTAAGACTCTAGCTCGCGTCATTTTAGAAGAAAGAAGACAGCGGGCTAAGGAAGAAGAAAGTTTAAGGAGCAAATTGAAGGATGCTTCTGTTACCATACAAGATCTGCTCAACAAAGTGAGGCTTCTAGAAAGTAGCAGGATAACCTTTACCTACAAAAATGAACGTCTGCAATGAGAAGTGACACAAAATATGCAGCTAAAGAACAACTGATGCACACTTTAAAGATCTTGTTAATAGCAAAACCATTCAATATTAACATGTATATATTAGCTTTACTTTTCCATTTTTCCTATGGATATAATTGCTTTTGATGGAAACATTTTTGGATATCGATTATCAATATGAATATATTTTATGTTCCAAATTTCTATTCCTTTATTTATGTTTCTTATATCCTCACAAAAATGTATTGTTCTTTTAAGTGGTCAAATCTGTTTTGGATTATCAATAAACATAATGCAGTCTGATATTTGGAATCTGGATGCTGGAAGTTGAAATAGACGTATTAACTGATAGAGTCCATACCCATTTCGTGGAAAAGAAAAATAAAAATAGCAAAACAAGTTGTGGGAAACAACCCTTGTTTTTGGTAGGTGACAATTTGCCAACTTGTATAAATTTGTTGTGGATAGATTTGCAAGTTGTCAAGTTGCACAACTTGCAACAAATCCAAACAAGATTTGCAAATTGTCAAGTTGCACAACTTGCAACAAATTCAATCAAGATTTGCAAATTGTCAAGTTGCACAACTTGCTACAAATTCAAGCATTTTTGATTGGTTGATATGTTGGCCATCTTTCCTATAAATAGGAGGCATCACTTCCTCATTTGTAACACATCCAAAAACAACAACTAAGAAGTAGTTGTGGAGAGCATCTCATAGAGAGTGTGAGCGGTATTATAGTGAGGTGGAAAAATCAAAAGAGGATTATTTCTTTTGAGTGTGTAGTGGTTCTTAGAATATTTACTCGGACCTACAAAGTGTAAAATTCCTCATTATAGTGGATTATTTTGCTCCTCTCGGGCCCGTGGTTTTTTCCCTTATTTAGAAGGGTTTCCACGTTAAAATATTTGTGTCCTTGTTATTTCTTTTTGTTGATTACCATATCACGGTGCTACGTTATTATTCTGCTGTTATTACCGCAAATATTATTTCTGTGGCGGGGTCTATCCCCAACAACTGGTATCAGAGCCCAGGTTCTGCTTATTCACGGAAATAATTTTTGCGGTGGGTCATACGATACTCGGAGAAATAAAAATGTCCGGAGTAAAGTATGAGGTAGCAAAATTTAACGGTGATAGCGGTTTCTCAACATGGCAGAGAAGGATGAGGGATCTGCTCATCCAACAGGGATTACACAAGGCACTAAGTGGCAAATCCAAAAAGCCAGAATCCATGAAAATGGAGGATTGGGAAGAAATGGATGAAAAGGCTGCTAGTGCAATCAGGTTGCACTTAACAGATGATGTGGTCAATAACATCATCGACGAAGATAGTGCATGTGACATTTGGACAAAGTTAGAAAATCTATACATGTCCAAAACACTGACAAATAAATTGTACCTAAAGAAGCAATTGTACGCCCTACATATGGGTGAAGGTACAAATTTTTTGTCACATTTAAATGTGCTCAACGGACTAATCAAGCAGCTGGCTAACCTCGGGGTAAAGATCGAGGAAGAAGATAAAGCCATTGTGCTCTTGAACTCGTTGCCATCTTCTTACGATACTTTGGCAACAACCATCTTGCATGGTAAGGACTCTATTGAGCTGAAGGATGTCACGTCAGCTCTTTTACTTAATGAGAAGATGAGAAAGAAGCCTGAAAATCATGGTCAGGCTCTCATCTCAGAAAGTAGAGGCAGGAGTCACCAGAGAAGTTCAAGTAACCATGGCAAATCCGAAGGTCGTGGAAAGTCCAAGGTCCGATCTAAATCAAGAGCCAGAAATTGCTACAATTGCAATCAACCAGGTCACTTTAAAAGAGATTGTCCAATTCTAAAAAAGGGCAAAGGTGAAAGTAGTGGCCAGAAGAATGACGACAACACGGCTGCCACAGTGCAAAACAATGATAATGTTGTTCTCTTCATAAACGATGAAGAGGAGTGCATGCACTTGGCAGGTCTAGAGTCGGAATGGGTGGTTGATACAGCAGCATCTTACCATGCTACACCGGTAAGGGATCTATTCTGCAGATATGTAGCAGGTGATTTTGGCACTGTGAAAATGGGTAACACAAGTTACTCAAAGATTGTGGGAATCGGAGACATTAGTATTAAGACTAATGTGGGATGCACATTGGTTCTAAAAGACGTGCGCCATGTACCTGATTTGCGGTTGAACTTGATCTCGGGAATTGCTTTAGACCGAGATGGGTACGAGAACTATTTTGCAAATCATAAATGGAGACTCACCAAGGGAGCATTGGTGATTGCAAAAGGAGTTGCTCGTGGCACGTTGTACAAGACAAATGCAGAAATATGCCGAGGCAAATTGAATGCGGCCCGAGAAGAGATTTCTGCTGATTTATGGCACAAAAGAATGGGTCATATGAGCGAGAAAGGATTGCAGATTCTTGCTAAGAAATCACTCATCTCTTTTGCCAAAAGTACGACAGCAAAACCATGTAACTACTGCTTATTTGGTAAGCAACATAGAGTGTCATTTCAAACATCGTCTGAAAGAAAGTTGAATATACTTGATTTGGTATATTCGGATGTTTGTGGTCCAATGGAGGTAGAATCGATGGGTGGTAACAAATATTTTGTTACTTTTATTGATGATGCTTCACGGAAATTGTGGGTTTATATCTTGAAAACCAAAGATCAGGTGTTTCAAGTATTCCAGAAGTTTCATGCTCTGGTGGAAAGGGAGACGGGTCAAAAGCTAAAGCGTCTTCGCACTGACAATGGAGGTGAGTACACTTCAAGGGAATTTAAAGAGTATTGTTCACATCATGGGATCAGACATGAGAAGACAGTTCCTGGAACCCCACAACACAATGGTGTAGCTGAGCGAATGAATCGTACTATTGTCGAGAAGGTGAGAAGCATGCTCAGAATGGCTAAACTGCCGAAGTCATTCTGGGGTGAAGCAGTTCAGACGGCCTGTTACCTGATCAATCGCAGTCCATCAGTTCCATTGGAGTTTGCTATTCCAGAGAGAGTTTGGACCAATAAAGAGGTGTCCTACTCACATCTGAAGGTGTTCGGTTGCAGAGCTTTTGCACATGTACCTAAGGAGTAGAGAACAAAGCTGGATGATAAATCTGCTCCTTGCATATTCATCGGATATGGAGATGAAGAGTTCGGGTACAGATTGTGGGATCTTGTAAAGAAGAAGATCATCAGAAGCAGAGATGTAGTCTTCCGAGAAAGTGAAGTCAGAACTGCTGATGATCTGAAGGACAAGAAACAGAATGGTATAGTCCCTAACCTTATTACCATTCCTTCTGCTTCTAGCCATCCCAGAAGTGTAGAAAATACAACCGATAAGGTTGCCGAGCAGGGGGAGCGATTTGGTGATCTTACCGAGCAAGTGAAGTACCCTACTCAGGAAGAAGAACAATCTCAACCTCTGAGGAGATCGGAAAGGCAAAGGGTAGAGTCATCCAAATACCCTTCCTCGGAGTATGTCCTCGTCAATGATGAGGGGGAGCCAGAAAGTCTTAAGGAGGTGCTGTCCCATCCAGAAAAGATCCAGTGGATGAAAGCCATGCAAGAAGAGATGGAATCTCTACAGAAAAATGGCACGTACAAGCTGGTTGAACTTCCAAAAGGTAAAAGATCGCTTAAGTGCAAGTGGGTCTTTAAACTCAAGAAAGATGGAAATGGCAAGCTTGTCAGATACAAAGCTCGATTGGTGGTAAAAGGCTTCGAACAGAAGAAAGGTATTGATTTTGATGAAATTTTTTCACCTGTTGTCAAAATGACTTCTATTCGAACCATTTTGAGCTTAGCAGCTAGCCTAGATCTTGAGGTGGAGCAGTTGGATATGAAAACTGCATTTCTTCACGGAGATTTGGAAGAAGAGATTTATATGGAGCAGCCAGAAGGATTTGAAGTAGCTGGAAAGAAACACATGGTGTGTAAACTGAATAAGAGTCTTTATGGGTTGAAGCAGGCACCAAGGCAGTGGTACAAAAAGTTTGACTCATTCATGCAAAGTCAAACTTACACAAAGACTTATTCTGATCCATGTGTATACTTCAAAAGATTTTCTGACAACAACTTTATTATTCTGTTGTTGTATGTGGATGACATGTTAATTGTAGGACAGGACAAAAAGCTGATTGTCAAGTTGAAGGCAGATTTGTCCAAGTCATTTGACATGAAGGACTTGGGACCAGCACAACAAATTCTGGGAATGAAGATTGTTCGAGAACGAACAAATAGAAAGTTGTGGCTATCTCAGGAGAAGTACATTGAACGTGTACTTGAACGCTTCAACATGAAGAGTGCTAAAGCTGTTAGCACACCACTTGTTGGTCATCTGAAGTTAAGCAAGAAGATGTGTCCTACAACAAAAGAGGAGAAAGGAAATATGGCCAAAATTCCTTATTCTTCAGCAGTCGGGAGTTTGATGTATGCAATGGTGTGTACTAGACCAGATATTGCTCATGCAGTTGGTGTTGTTAGCAGGTTCCTTGAAAATCCTGGAAAAGAACACTGGGAAGCAGTCAAGTGGATACTCAGGTACCTGAGAGGTACCTCTGGAGACTGTTTGTGTTTTGGAGGACCTGAACCAATCTTGAAGGGCTATACTGATGCTGATATGGCAGGTGACCTTGATAATCGAAAATCCACTTCTGGATATTTGTTTGTCTTTTCAGGGGGCGCTATATCATGGCAGTCGAGGTTGCAGAAGTGTGTTGCACTATCTACAACTGAAGCAGAGTATATTGCAGCTACTGAAGCTGGCAAGGAGATGGTATGGCTGAAACGGTTCCTTCAAGAGCTTGGCTTGCATCAGAAGGAGTATGTCGTCTATTGTGACAGTCAAAGTGCAATAGACTTGAGCAAGAACTCCATGTATCATGCAAGGACGAAACACATAGACGTGAGATATCACTGGATTCGAGAAAAGTTAGATGACGGATCTATGCAGGTCAAGAAGGTCCCTACAAGTGAGAATCCTTCGGATATGCTGACCAAGGTGGTACCAAGAGACAAGTTCGAGTTATGCAAGGAACTTGTCGGTATGCACTCAAACTAGAAGTTCGGTGCTATCTCCTTCCGGTTAATGGGTCTGGAGGGGGAGATTGATAGAGTCCATACCCATTTCGTGGAAAAGAAAAATAAAAATAGCAAAACAAGTTGTGGGAAACAACCCTTATTTTTGGTAGGTGACAATTTGCCAACTTGTATAAATTTGTTGTGGATAGATTTGCAAGTTGTTAAGTTGCACAACTTGCAACAAATCCAAACAAGATTTGCAAATTGTCAAGTTGCACAACTTGCAACAAATTCAATCAAGATTTGCAAATTGTCAAGTTGCACAACTTGCAACAAATCCAACCAAGATTTGCAAATTGTCAAGTTGCACAACTTGCTACAAATTCAAGCATTTTTGATTGGTTGATATGTTGGCCATCTTTCCTATAAATAGGAGGCATCACTTCCTCATTTGTAACACATCCAAAAACAACAACTAAGAAGTAGTTGTGGAGAGCATCTCATAGAGAGTGTGAGCGGTATTATAGTGAGGTGGAAAAATCAAAAGAGGGTTATTTCTTTTGAGTGTGTAGTGGTTCTTGGAATATTTACTCGGACCTACAAAGTGTAAAATTCCTCATTATAGTGGATTATTTTGCTCCTCTCGGGCCCGTGGTTTTTTCCCTTATTTAGAAGGGTTTCCACGTTAAAATATTTGTGTCCTTGTTATTTCTTTTTGTTGATTACCATATCACGGTGCTACGTTATTATTCCGCTGTTATTACCGCAAATATTATTTCTGTGGCGGGGTCTATCCCCAACATTAACTACTCAAATCCTGGACGGAACGTTCATTAGATTAAATATTTGCAGCTAAATTTAAATGAAGTTCTCACAGTTATGCTTCATATTCTTATGTTGTACAAAAGAAAATGAAAACTAACCAATTAATACTCGATTAACAGGAAAATTGTTTTACATTTTTCATAAATTGTATTGCACAGAACAGTGGTTGTGTTGATCATAGTCTCAAAAAACATTTTCTAGCAGTCACAAAGGGTAAAATATGGTGTTATCTCCTTTAAATAAATTTGCTCACTCTTAAGCCACAACCTGCCCAGAGAAAAAATACAAGCAGCAATATCTCAGTAGTTTTCTAGTTTTTCTTTCACCGATCTCCTTCTCATGGATGTCATCCTCATTGGCAACCATTACATTGTCATCTTTCAACATCTTCTCCAATATTTTCCCTGTTGTTTCTTGATCTGTCGAAGAGCATATATCAGTGTGATTTGCCTCACCGCTAGGAATTGCAGAATAAACATCTGGTGATGCTGGAGAAATCTTGTTATGGGGTGCTTCCCTTGTGCACAAACTAGAACTTGTGTGCCTGAAAAAGTTATACTTGAGAAGTTAAAACAGGAATTTTCTCGGTTATAGAAGAAATTACTTAACATATGATCCAAAGCAATATATCTTCAAACGGAATGCAGACTATTCAAAAGGTGTCATGTTAACCTATGTTGCTCGGACTCTGCACTACGTTTGGAGGATCCAACACAAACCTGCAGGCATTCTTGAAAGTCCGACAGCATAGATTTTAACTATATTTTGGTGTTCACCAATCTTTTCTTCAATTTTCACTTCTAAATCGAAACTTCTAAGATTTCCGTTTGTAATGAGTTACAAATATCTCAACGATAAAATGGTTTTTTGCAATTTCTATGTGCTCATTTGGCA
Source organism: Capsicum rhomboideum (assembly GCA_031232105.1). Classification (NCBI taxonomy): domain Eukaryota; kingdom Viridiplantae; phylum Streptophyta; class Magnoliopsida; order Solanales; family Solanaceae; genus Capsicum; species Capsicum rhomboideum. The sequence goes on along the minus strand of CP124710.1, from coordinate 123,620,780 downwards.
AAATTTTGGCAAGTTACTGAAATCAATAAGTTGCAAGTTGAACCATTTCATGCATTTATAATCATCAATAGAAGCCAGCTATTTAGCAAACAAAATTTACCTGGAACAAGAGCTATTTCTGTGTTCATAAGAGGTTGCCTCTCTAAATTCCTGTTCAGATACTTCACCAAAATCTACAACGTTTCTACGATCCTTATCAGCTTCTGATGATTTCGAATCTTGTAGATTGTCTGTCTCCGCGTCTATTGACATTATGGTGTTGCTGGGAATTTTCATTATTTCCAGGTTACCTCTACATTCCCTTATGATAGAAATAGCCTTATCCAAAGTTCCTAAAGCTTGTTTGACCTCAGGGCTAACACTTATATTCTTGTTCTTGCTTGGCTTCTGTACAAGTTGATTGACTGGAGAATCGTGTATGTTCCTGTCATTCTGACTTTGATGTTCGACCTTTTCACAGGCTTCGTCTTCAATCTCCTCGATTTCACTATGAACCTTTTGCTCAGGACATTTTTCATCACTATTTGTTCTAGTTTCTTCATCAAGAGGAACTGCATTTTTCTTCAGATCTTGTAATTCTAAAACTATATTACCATTAGGTACTTTATCGGAGTAAAGAGCTTCATGTATTCGAGCATACAGTGGATCCTTCAGAACCTTGCCAAAGTCTTCATCACCTTTAGCAACTGAAGCTACTTCCTGCAATAATTAAGCATAGTAAATTACTTGTTGGCAATATTAAGTATGAAACAGAATTATCTCTAAGTTGGCAAACCTTTTTATAAAGCTTGAAACCGCCACCTATGAGCTGCCTTGCTACAAAATTAATTAATACTGGAGGTATAAAGTCCAGTTTAATATCCAAATTTCCTATCATCCTGCAAATTTTAAAGTAGAAGAAGATTAAAATTGATAGTAAAAAGTGTCAATCTTTAGCTCATTTATAACTTAATCTTATCTTATTATGACCACATCCTAGGCCCAATGGATGCGTTCATTCTATAACAATCAATCAACTACGCATTAATCTTAAACTAGTTGCGGCCAACTTTATGAATCCTTTGATCCATTTTGGTCAGTCCAAATGGTTCTCAAAATTTGACTGCTTTTACGCTGACAACTGACCACAACCTTCTTCCTTCATCTGAGGTGGAATTATTGCCTATGTGCAGCTCACACAGGCAAGTCATCAACTGGTGAAATGATATAGCTTGGTTGGTAAGAAGGTGCTCAGTCCCTCCTCACTAGCATTTGGATGTATGAAGAATGTATGTTACCTGAAGTAGCTCCGATTATTATTAACTTTTTGTAGAGAAAAACCTCCCACAAGATCAACTCGCACTACATCCTGTGCGTCTGGTATCCCTTCTTTGGAATAACCATGCGTACTTCTATCAATGCTATCTAAGTCAGAGATCTGGAAGAAAAGATACAGGAATATGATTATGCACGTGTAGACAGAAAAAAATAAGAAACATTAACCAGCCTCGTGAACTTTCACATGCTTACCGTATTGACAACCACAACTATAAGACCATCTTGAATGTATTCAAATGCAAAGAAATGTACCACAGCTTCCCTTGCTGACAATGGCCTTGAGAGCTTCATCCTTTCTTCCAAGTAATTAAATACATATTAGAACATTTAGGAGCAGCATCAGAATGTAATGAACAATATGGTCCGAGGACAAACCTTACTAAACATATTTGTTCACCAGTCCTGACCTTCTGCAAGCACTGGGATGCCGCGACTTTAAAAGTTGGAATCATAGTTTGGGGCCACCTGATAAAAAAGTGGCACAATTGTTAGTCTCGAATGCACTTATAACCAAATGAATCACTTGAATGTATTTTTCGTCCTGTTTTCTGTAATATTAGTGTTAGCTTGTATTGCACAATAAACAATGGCTAAGTTAAGAACATTTCTGCCTAATTATCCCCTTTTTTCTGTCGTAAGTACAGCAGCAGCTTAGATATTCTTTCATAATGTTAATAAAAAATGAGAACATCGATCACCAAGATGTAAAGCCAAATACTTCAGAAGTTCTACAAGAAGGCACAAATTTTAGTACTTGTACAATTGTCATTAAAATTTACATTGCAACTAATATGAAAACGCGACAGCTAATAAACAACCTTTGTATTCTTCAAACTCTCCACCTACTTCCTTCAATTTGTCTCGTTATAAATTGTGGACGTATAGGTTCAGAGTTTATCCGTAAAACTATATCTTTATGATCGAGAAGAGAAAAAAAGTAGACCTTTTATCTCTTTAGCTGCTCTTTCATTATAACAACTTTCAAATAGTGCATTAGTAAGCAGAAGTTAGAAAATGCATCTGTTGCGTTTGAAGCATATTGGTCTGCATTCAAGTGTCACAAACATACAAAAACCTCACCACTTTTTGTAGAGTTCTGCTTCCCAAGAGATGCAAAAACCTGAAATAGAATTTTTTGCTTACATTAAGCTTCTCCACTCTATATAGGGGGCGGAGAAGATATATATATATAAATTTAACTTACAAACATCTAATGGACCATCCACATAGCCTTCAGCTAGCAGAGTGTGATAGGGAGTGCCTTCTGGTCCCTCTCGGTACATAACACGGATCTCCTCGGTGTCCTGCTGTACCTGCCATTAGAAGAGAACTAGAATTGCTATTCACTAGTAGCCCAAAATTCCCTGCCTTAAGAGAGGGTTTAAAAAAAAAAAAGGAGCACCGGATAGTAGTAGTACTAATACATGCAACAGCCACTGCTTGTCAAATTAGTTTAAGAGAAACATAAAAATTGGGAAAGATAGTCTACTTTCCAACCACCATGTGATGCCTCGGAATCAGTTACTGATGCACTCCTCAACATGCTCAGGAAGTTTGCCACTTCCTTGGTTCTTCTATCTACTAGATTATCACTACATTCTGCACCAAAAAGAAAAAAGAATTATGTGTTTGATGTTATAGATTTTATAGTAATTCGCTTAATGACATATTACTGAAATCGACTTAGGACTGACCGTGAAGATCACACTCTGATGAGCGTAGGATTTGGTTCTTGACAAGGGCCTTAAGCTTATCATAATCAACAAGATCATCAGACGATAGCGTCTGGTCCAGTCTACTTCTGTACTGAGAAATGTTACCGCTGTCCTTCATATTGCGCCTCCAAGGAAAAGGAAATAGTCCTCTAAAATTCATGAAAGCCAAAAGTCTACAGTAAATCAACCGGTTATGTAATGAAGCACAAACATACCTACAAATGTCTACGAATGTCTGTAAATCATAATAATACAACAAAGTTTTTATGAACAATTTTATTGACTCAAGATATATCTATGCACAATGTACTTTTGTTAACATTCTGCATCATGCCATTATCAGAATTCAATTATACACGAGCCTGAACCAAAGTGCTAGTAATATTTTTGGGATTCCTTAGCATGACTGAAGAATACAAAAATATTACAGGCAGTCTAACAACTTGACCGACCTCTTCAAAGATAGCGTAAAAATCTTAAAGCTTTCTAGCAAATATCAATATCCAACATGGGCTCATAACACATGATATACTGCTTCTGTGTTATACAACACTAAAGTCAGTTAAATACCAGCTCAGATACATATGCCATAAAACTTGATCAAATACTCATCACCCACCTACAAATTGTTTGGCATGCGAATAAAATCCCACATTGGTAGCTGAGAAAAAGAAGAAGCTACATATAAGGTGCAGTGACACTAAATGGTATGAGGCCTTCTAGAAAAAAAATTGTTCAGACCAAAACAGACAATTTCATACCATACCATTATAAATGTATGTAGTGATACTCTAAAGGATCATTTCGTACTCGGACTAAACTATCCTTGAATTATAATTCCCCTGAATGGTGTAAGGCCTTCGGAAGATAACTGCGCGAGCTTGGCTCAAAGCGGACATGATCACACCATGATAAGAGTATCTTTGGGCTGTTTTAGCTCAACACAATCACACTTCCATTCCATCTATTTCCACTCACAAAACCAAATACAATCACCAAAAACATCACACCAACACACACACACACACATAATTACAAGGAAACAAGTTCATATTCTGCTTGTAATGAACATAAATAAAACTAGCAATTGGAACACTTACTAAAGGAGAGAACAAACCTTCAAAAAATATTACTCAGCTAAAAGTGTACATGTTCATCAAAGTTTCAGCTATTCTTAAAGTACTCCTGGGAATATTTTTTTAGTATTGAAAATTAGCTAAGAAGGAAGATAAAGAATTAAAGGCAGCAGAGTTGGAGATCTCAAGAGAAAATTAATGATTGAAAGGGTTAAGTTCAACTGATATGAGACCACCAAGGTGGATATCTAACATGGGATTTTTCTTGAATATAACAAATTAATTTAATTTAATTTGCAGACAATAAAGCAGAATTAATAAATATATAGGAAACATGAGAGTAAATAAAAGGCAAACACACATGTTGAGAATGATGCTCTTAATAAGAATATGGAATGTGCATCTTTTCTTTTCAAAAAAAAAAAAAAAGAAGAAGATAATTTTAGCATTTACAAGGACATATTATTTGATACATTTTGGTGGTACCAACAATTAATCTTTTCAAAATGAATATTGATATCTGATTTAATAGCCAGATAAAAAGAATTATGAGACCTTTTTGAAGATTGGTAAAGTAAGCATAAAGCAAGATAGTGTGCTTGGAAGCGTTGACAAGTGTTCTTTTTTAAAAATATCCACTAATTCATAATTATGTCAAGTGATTCGATTAATACAATTCACGCCATCATATAGGGTCATCAAAAGGAAAAAAAAAGCACTTTCTATGAAAACTTTCTATTTCCAAAGCTCGAATTTAAAACTTGTAGTTAAGAGTAGAATATATTTTTCTTCCAATCGGCGATATGTGTTGAAAACTACAATGAAGTTGGAATTTGGAAAAAGGTGGTCTACTTTGGAAAAGATCATGGGAGACACGTACGATGTACCTATGTGATACAAACAATGCATTATGTATAAGACATCGATACTTTCGTTAAAAAATTCAAACAAGTAAATACTTATACATACAAAATTGTTATCTAACCGGCCATGTCAATTTTTATCACATAGTTTTAATAAGATAACATAGTTTGAAACAAAGATTGCACGTAAACACGTACAAGAATATGGTCTGATGGTCAATAAAGTGAAGAAAAAGTTTCATGATATCCGTGTTCTATCCAATATATATGCTAATAAAAGATAACTAATACTCGATAAAATAGTAAATGAAGGAGTGCATGTAAATATTTTACGTACTTTCATTTACGTAAAAATACGACCAAGTAGATAATTTACTTACCCTGTTAGCTTTAATGCAAATCTTATATTGTTTGCTTTAAGAAAATTATAAAATATGTATAAATTATTAATTTTTGAATACAATAACATAAAAAGACTAAACTCCAGAACCCATAAATTATAAAACATTTGATGGTTGGAAATCAAGATTCGGGCGAGATAGTGCTAGCTAGAAAGCATCATCTTTGTGATAAATATACTTTGAAAAAGAAGAATTTATTCTTGAATAGAAAAAGTTGTGTTAAAGTGAAAGTGGTTCAAAAAAATGTGTAAGGAAAGGAAAAAGGCAAAAAGGGGACAATAAAAGGAAAGTTATACTAATAACATACTTAGCTATGATTAAAGGGGACAATAAAAGGAAAGTTATACTAATAGCATACTTAGCTTTGATTAAAGGAGACAATAAAAGGAAAGTTATAATAATAACATACTTAGCTTTGATTAAATTGAATTCATTATTTTCAACTCGACCCTCGAACTCTGCGTATAGAGGGAGTTTTTAGTCCACCAAATCTTCTTCTTTTTTTTTAACATATAATAAGTTCATATTCATTCTGAACCTACTAACTCGACATTTCACATTTGATCATTTTAATTCCTCATAGCCAATAGCTCACGAATCACGATTTCACAATTTACAAGACCTTCAAAATCATTCCTCTTCCTTAATAAACTATTTCGTGAACAGACCGTATCATTCTTTAATAAATTTACTTCCTTTACTACTATAATTTATGTGATGTACTCTCTATTTGGAATATTTCAAAAATGTTGACACAATTTTATTTGTATATAACTTCTGAATTGTTCATATTAAAGTTCTTTAAATTTATAATATACAATACTACTATGTGATGTTTTTATATTAAACTAATTTTTCAACAATTACTCTATTAATTTTATTTTTCTTTCACATAATCACACACACATATCAAAAGGGATGAAGGTATATCAAAGAAAATCCTTCACATCGGCCCATTAGCTGACTAGATTGGGCTTATCAACATTTACATTAGATGGGACTGGGCTTCTTGGACCTAAGGAAATGGGGAAAGGACACAACATGGCCACTTTTAAAAACTATTTTCACTAAAAGTGGCCAATTCAAAGTAATGTCATAAATGGTCAGTCGCTCCAAACGTTTTCCACCCAATGGCCATTTGGCCTTTTTTGGCATATTTGGGCTATTCAGCCATTTTTTAATTAAAATGTTTATTATTTATTTTTTGGCTAAAAAAAATATACTTTTTTATATAAAAAAAATACAATTGTATAGAAATTGTATTATTGTTGTATAGAATATGTATATGTATATATATATGTATGTATAAAAATTGTATATACGATGTGTATAAAATTGTATCATTTTTATATAGAATATGTATGTATATAAGATATATGTATAGAACGATGAATGTGGTACAGGAACTGTATTAATATGGTATCGGGGTTGTATCAATATGGTATAAGGATTGTATCAATATGGTATAGGGACTGTGTCAATATCGTATAGGAACTGTATCAATAGTTGCATCAAAGATTGTGTAGAATGTGTATAAAAATAGTATCACTGTTGTATAGAATATGTACAGAAACCATATAGTTGTTGTATAAAATGCGCACCCCTATAAGATTTATGTAGAATGTGTATAGAAACTATATAATTGTTGTATAGAATACGTATCTGAACAATAATTCCAGCTAACGGTTGTATAGAATATGTATAAAAATCGTATAATTATTATACAAAACATGTATAGACATATACAATGTGTATAGAAACTGTATCAATGTTGTATAGAATATGTATATGTACAGTATGTGTATAGAAACTGTATCATTATTGCATGAAATATAAATATGTATCATTGTTGTATGAAATATGTTATTTTTATACTACAAATAAAAATACATTCCTTTTATATTTGATTAATAAAAAAAGTTGCAATTACAATATTACAAATATGTATTTAATTGTTAAAAAATAGAAAAATTTAAAACTACAAAAATTTTGATCGGCGGGAAAAAAAAAGAGCAAAAAGGTAACCAAAAAAAAATGAAGAAGAAGCCGCCTAAGTAATAAAAATAACAAAATTAGCTGGAAAAAAAAAAAACCTGAAAGTAACGAAGAATTGAACAAGGCGGTTGGGCTATGAAATGGAAATCGAAACTTTGGCTATTTTTATGGAATTAGTTTCGGCTGAGTGGCCATTGTTGTACTTTCCCCTGAGGAAATACTCCCTAGCTTCGTCTAAATTTATGTAGTATTTTTCGTTTTTCGAGAGTTAATTTGATTAATTTTTAAAGTTAAATTGATTAGATCAACTTTATACTTTAAAATTTAGATATTAAAATACTATAATGAGAAATACTATAAGCTGTAATTTTTCTCATGTCAATATGACTAAAAAATACACTATAAGTTTTGGTCAAAGTTTACATAACTAGTTTGAATCTCGAAAAATGAGACGTGTCACATAAATTACGATCACATAAGCAGTAGATTGTAGTTGGGTATAATAACTATGTCGAGACAAATAGGTAGGTTACGATAAAGATCGTTGGGTAACACATGGTTATCTTGATCAGCTTAGTGATGGAGAATTGGAGATTAATGATTGACTAAGCGTGTTTTGACAGCTCGTGTTCAAGTATATTCTTTGATAGATTCGCTCTATTATTGCCTCTTATTTTAGAGATGTACGCACACCTCCAAGCTAAGTTCAAGTTTTGGATAAATAAATTAGAAATTTATTTTGATAAAATTATGGACATTGTGTAAAATCCACATTGAAAACAAGTTAATTAATCAGAAATTGAACTTAATTAAACAAAAAAACCAGAGTAGATTTAGAAGGAGACTTTGTTTAATTGATTGATCCCATAAAAAATGGTACTATTCCACAAAACACAATGATTGTTTTCTAAAAAATTCTTAGGTATTTGTAAAAAGCAAGTTGGATGTGTTATTGAAGAAAAGAGCAATTATATACTCTTTGTCAACTGATGCAATTATTCAAGCATAATATCAGAGTAAGTAATTGAACATTTGGAATTATATATTTTAAGCCAAATTAATACATCTAAAGATTTTTAAATTTATCAAAAAATGTCATTTAAATACTCAAATTATGGCATGTTTCGATTGAGAACTTGAACATAAGATAAAGTTTTTCTATAAGACACTTCCAACTTAAATTTTGGGAAAAGTTTATGCGCTTATTTTCAAGCGCACATTATGTAAATAAGTTTAAAAAGTTAAAATATGTCATCTTATTTAATTATACGTATTTGCTTCAGTAAGCCATAATATCTCAAAGTCCATTCCAATTGATATTGATGTGTATAATTAAAGGATGTGACTATGTACGTGTAACGCCCCTCCAAGTTGTTTTGTGAATTTTTCTTATTCTGACCCTTCTCGTAGCTTTTAGATATGATTTAAGACTTGTGGGGATGGGTAGTATGAATCTCGAGGTGTCCGAGAGCGATTTATGTTATTGGTTGGGTTCTGGAGTTTTAAGAAAGTTAAGTTTGACCATAATCAACTTTTGATCAAGATGGCCTTGAATTTGTGTTTTAACCGAATTTGTGTTCTAACCATTCCTATAGGCTCGTAACGTGTTTTTTTTAGTCAATTTACATATTTGGTTTGTTTCATGGGATGCCGAATAAATGTTGAGGGTCTATTTGAAGTTTGGTTTATTTTGGACAGTTAATGAAATTAGTGGATAATTAGACTAAATCCACAAACTCATAAATTACCCTATAACACATGACCTGCATTCAAGTTAATTAAAACGAGTAGGCTTAACTCCCCCAGATCACAACAACGACAGTAACAAAAGAGAATTCATCGGGGAATTTGAGTTGTGGGGAGTCCACGTCTCGACGGCAATTGAGAGTTACAGGTGAGTGCTCCAATGTTCACTGGTTCATACATCATTTATCATAAATTGCTACAGCCCGTATGACTTAGATTTGGTACATGTATGACTTAATCACAAGAAATATATATTCATTATAATGTAATGATGACAAGAATGATTAAGTAATCATTGGATAATGATGTGAGGGTAAAGTTAGGCTAAGAAGCAGTAGTACGTGAATTCTTGGTTTCATTCTTATGCTTTCATAATTAGGGTAAGTTGGCCGATTATGACCTAGTGTGATCTTAAGAAGGTTAAGGATGGCTAATGATTGGATTAATTAATGTTTCTAAATTGGGTGATTTAGGAGTAGGCGTGAATGGTGATATTAGCCTTATATGTAAGGAGTTCTTTCCAGTGCTTTTATAAACTACTAACATGTAATGATTTGGTAATGATTACCAATCATTAGGCTACTGGTTGGTTGATAGGATGGTTGCATGGATGGTTTCAATGTATTAGAAAATAGTCCAAAGCTACTGTTTCATTGTTATGCTTTAAAATCCGAGAATTTCAATATGATTTTCTTATCGTCTTTGCAATTATAATTTTGGTACAATTTAGGTTTTAAGTCTAGGATTCATAGAGTAAGAATTCATTGATTGGGGATTTTGTATTTGACTAGATTGGGCTCGTTCGGAGGCTATTTGGGAGGGTAAAGCTTTCATCTGATTCTTTCGGTTTCGAATTTTCTTCGCAGGTCTTCCTTTAAGGCAAGTTGAGACTTTCTTTGACTCTTTTTCGAAGTGCTTATGTGTTAGTTATGTATAATGGGAGTAATGGGAAATGGGGGTCCAATATAGGTGAAGTGACGAGCATCTATTTGGGTACCGATGTTGTTTGAGGGGTTAAAATCAGTTAATTGTCTGTTTTGAACGGTTTTTCCCTATTTTCTAGCATGATTGAGCAGATTTTCTATTGTAAAAAAATTGTTGAAAATGCTAGCTAATGAGAATACTCCCACTCGATAAGTTGAGTTGATTTTTGAAGTGATATCTATATGGCATAAGACATGAAATGCTTAGCTTAATTTTATTGTTGATTTGGGACCGAAGTTGCACGCCTACAAATCATGCATAGCATTTCATATGGAGCCGGAGTGTATGCCTGCACATTATTATCTATTATTGGGGTCGGAGTGTATGCCTGCACATTATTATCTATTATTGGGGTCGGAATGCACGTCTGCACATTATTGTCTATTATTGGGGTCGAAGTGCACGCCTGCACAGTACGTGGACCTTGTGAGTCCCCCATGGGTCCTGAATTTGAAGCCATTGCTCGGTAGGTGTGTACACAACATATGCATTGCATTCATTCATTTCTGGATCATATTGAGTAAGGTGTATTTATTGATTTCGTACTATTTATTGAGTACTTGAATATCTGTTAGTTGATTTCACTGCATTGAGGATTTCTTGGACTCTGTTATGATATCCTTATGACTGTTAGACTTGATTATTCAGTTGAATTAGGGTGGCTTTTCTGAGTGCAGATTGTATGGTTGTTTTAGAGGGTTGACGTAGTGTTACTCGTCACCACTTTGAATTAGAGTCGGTCGACGATGCTTGCTGAATACACTTGATTCCGTACTCACCCTTGCTTTTTCTGTACCTTACGTGCAGGTACCGATCCGACGACCTCTGGACATTGATTTCTACGATTTCTTATGTATTAATATCTTTGGAGATTTGAGGTAGCTGCTATTGATTTCAGAGACAACTGAAATCTCCTCCACCCTTATCTTTATGCATTTTCCGCATTTTGAGATACTCAGACTTTTATTTGATTTTTATATTTAGAGGCTTGTATTATTAACAACCAAATCTGGGATTATCTATATTTCGACTATACTACTCTATTAATCTACTTTGGAGATTATCCGAGTTTGATTCTGTTCTTATCTCCTTCCATTTCTATATATTTGGGATATTATGTTTGGGATTGGATTCTTGGCTTACCTATCACGGAGGGTTGGATAGGTGTTATCACGATCCTGATTTTGGATCGTGACAGTACTCATAATGGACACTTGAGAACACCCAAAAAAAAAAAAGAAAAAATTAAGGCGAGTTTAAGTAACTACGAGTATATTCAGCCAAACTTCAAATATTTAAATAAAATTTACCGAAAATTTTAAGTAACTACGAGTATATTCAGCCAATATTTTAGTCTATTATATGATTAATCTTCACTATAAAAAAAACCAAGTTGTCAAAGTCAATGATGTATATATTAAGTTTGTAATTAACGATTTGTATGCTCAATATGTGGTGTCAATGAGAACACTTTGTTTAGAATTTACGAAGGGCTTATTTTCAAACAACTTAACTCTTATCTTAATTTCATATTGCAAATTGTACCAGCTCATCGTTACAAGCTGCATGCAGTTAATAGGTAGTTGGTAGTTGGTACTATCATTTTTATGTGAAATAGTGAAATTTAGAGAAAATTTCAGAAATAGCTAAATGAGGCAATATAGCTAAAATTTGCCTAATTATAGGGTGTAGCTTCAGTTTAATAGTTAAATATATAAATTAGAGATTATATATACAAATACAAATTTGCTTTAGAGATTTGTATATGAGTCTCGAAATTAACTTGTATACAATACAAATCTTTAGAGATTTATGTATGAGCCACGAAATTTATTTTGTATACAAATACAAACGTATATGAGCCCAAAAAATAGCGAGTCCCTCAAAATTAGAGATTCGTATATGAACCCCGAAATATACAAATATACAAATACAAAAGAAATGTATATTTAGTTATTTAATCCAAACCTTGGTTGTGTCTGGTAATTATTTTAAACATTAGTTGCGCCTGGTAATTATGACTTGATATTTTCTACTCCACGTAACTTATTTAAATCAACAATTGATTGGTTAATTTTGGGGGACTCTCACAATTGAATAATTTGTGTATCCTAATAAACTAGCAACAAATCATGGAATCTTGAATTAATTACGAGATTTAATACTGAGAACGAAAGGAATTAAAGAAAGAAAACAACTAGGTGTTCTTGTTTTTCTCATCGCGATTGAAGCCTTCTTACCGGTTGACGATGAAGGTACTCAAGCAAACCTCACGCGTTAGTCAATCCATCAATATTTCTATTCACTTGTGGAATTATACTTAGTATGTTAGTTTGTTGTTATGATTTTCATAAAATTATTTAACGATTTTATATACGAAAGAAGTTAATGTTAAATTTTAATGTTGTATCCTAAAGTCAGAATACATAAAATAGGGATATGATTGATGAGACAGCCTCGGTACAGAATTGTGGAGCATAAAAGAAGAGGACTAAAGGTAGCTAAGATAATTGGCTACCAAAAAGTAGATGTGGAAACAGACTGCTTCCTTGTTGTTAAGATTATTAAAGATGAGGACATCCAACATCGTTCTTTCAGGGCAATTATTGAAGACTGCAGATATTTATTGAATGTCAACAGGGTCACTATCAAACACATTTGGATAGAGGTAGACCAATGTGTTGATTTTCTGGAAAATGAAGAACACAAACACAATGAAAATTTGATAATCTAGGGAAATGCGATAAAGGATATGGAGTTCCTTCTCCTGGCAGACTGAAGCGATGTCACTTTTGAAAGACAATAGACTTTTTTAGTTTTTTCAGTGTACAGATTAACCGCCTAAATCTAGGGTGCCTGGAACGTGCAATTCATAGAACTCGTGAAGGGAAGAGATAAAATCAAATAAATTATTAACTGGCTTTGCAAGCAATTTTTAAAATTAATTTTCTATATGGACAAAGTTGAAAAAGACGTTGCCCAGATGAAACAAAACTTGGAAGTAAATGAAACAGGCATGATATGCAAAAACCTAAATTTTTTGTGCATGGAATGTGCATTTCGTAGACTCATTAATCAAGAAGAGAGAGGGAGTCAAATAATTCTCTTTTCACCCGTGTGTTCGATATTTCCATTGAGATCAATTAAATTCATATTCATACATACAAATGCTTGTTTGTGATGCTTCAATTCAAGACCTCTGATTAAGAATTTGAGAAATTTCAAACATTCCACCACAATTCATATCAACGAACTTGTTCTAATCAATTTACAATTGGATTAAGTTGAAGAATTTGGCACGTAGCAGAAAAAGACGTTGATCACATAAACAAAGTTTACAAGAAAATTATACGAGTATATAGATTAGTCTTTACAGGAGGTTGACGTCTCAAACCTTCCATTCAAGCATGAAATGAAGCAAAAAAATTATTTAAATTATACTATATAGGACAATAAGTTTCAAATATCATAAATATAATTTAATCAATTATAATACTATGTTATTTAACATTTTCTTGTTTCTCTATTAATATTCCTTTTAGTCATTTATCTCAAGTCTAAATTCATATTTTTTTTTCAAACCAAAACAACGCCACCAATCTTCCCTCTTTTTTTTTTTTTTTTTTAAAAAAAAAAAACTCACGTAAGCCATTGACTTCCAAATATTTTAATTGGACCAATTTCTTTTTAGTCTTATACACCAAATTAAACAGCTAACAAATAAAAACCACTCTCATAGTTCTCATAAAACCAATTACTCTTTTGACAAGATCATATTCATGAATAACACCACCACCATCTCCGATCCAACTTCCGGCACCGGCTGGTTCCTCGAATCGGAACAAATCCGAGGACTCGACTATGCCATTGGTGTATCCGCTAGCATTGTCCTATTATTTTTAGCCATCACAATGACTTCATACTTTTGTACTCGAAATCAAACAGCAGAGTTACCGCCAGGAAGACTTGACCATAATTGTGTGGTGGAAATGGGGATTGATGAGGCAACACTTTCGAGTTATCCTAAGTTGTTATATTCAGAAGCTAAGGTCAATAATTATTATAACGACTCGTCAACGGCTAGTACTTGTTGTTCAATATGTTTAGCTGATTACAAGGATAATGAAATGCTTAGGTTGTTGCAAGATTGTGGACATTTGTTTCACTTGAAATGTGTGGATCCTTGGCTTATGTTGAATCCAAGTTGTCCAATTTGTAGAACATCTCCATTGCCAACTCCACAATCCACTCCATTGGCTGAGGTTGTTCCTTTGGCTTCTAGACCTTCCGGATTGATGTTGCAGTAAAAATTCTGGCTCCACCACTGAATTCACTTATAGGCGTCAAGTTTTACACTACATGCCTTAATTATATTTTCTTTTTTTACAATGGCATCAAATTCTTGGTGTTTGTTGATGATAAAGGCTAAGTTTACATGTTGGTCCAAGTGAGTTACATACAATTATAATATTGATCATGGATTATTACAATAACGTGATTCTGAAAGATAGGGTGAAGCAGGTTACATTAATTTACCATGGTCATCGGCTTATAGTCCATCTGTCTCAATTAATGTGACACAATTAGAATATCAAGAGTCAACCAAATTTATTTTATCAGAATTTCTTTATATATTTTTCAAATATTTTTAATTGTTAGCTATTGTGAATTATAGTGATTTTTAAGTAGTTTTCAAATACATAAATTTTATTTCAACAAAATTAAAGCTTTTATATCTGAATTCACAGTCAAAGTATAAAAGTTTAAATCGCGAAATTTCAACTGTGCCGTATAAATTAGGACAGAGAGAGTAGTATTATTGCAGGAAAGTCGTTAAACTACTTTTTTTAATAAAAAATTACTCATTTTTCATAATTTTCATTAAAAAAATTTTAGTCATTTTCAGTGATTATTGGCCTGAAAGAACGTATTTTAATTAGAATTCACTAATTTGCAAAATGGATTTGCTAGATTTGTAGTTGTTTTGAGAAACAGATTATTGTACGTTCTTTATGATATTTAAGACCTATACATGTTTCAATTTGAGCTCAATATGTGGAGTCCGTAGATTTAATGATTGAATTATGTGTTGGATTATTGAAATTCGAAGAATAATATCGTTCATTTCTGGGCTAAAAAGTTATTCAGTTGAAGACCAGGATTAAATGCATGAACTTCAAAATCATGAATTATATACGGCTGGCTGAAGTTTTGTCATGTATACAATGACCTACTAAAAAAAAGGGCAGTCCGGTGCACTAAAGCTATCACTATGCGCGGTGTCCGGGGAAGGGCCCCACCACAAGGGTGTATTGTACGCAGCCTTACCTTGCATTTCTGCCAGAGGCTGTTTCCAAGGCTTGAACCCGTGACCTTCTAGTCACATGGCAGCAACTATACAATGACCTATTATAGATAAAATTTGTAACTGTAGATATATATGGATTTTGGCAACTTCAGACGAAGAGGATAGATTGCAAAATTTTATAATCTTTGAGTATGACTTAAACAAATTTCTATTATATAATTAAAGTTAGAACTAAACGATAACAAGGAATAGAGAGGGAGAACAGATTGCTAGTGTTATTACTTTTCCCTGTTTTTCGTTAATCTTTTTCTTCATCTTTAATATGTACATGATGCAGGCTATATATAAGCCAAATAATACTTGGCCACCAAGTTTAATAACTTGGTCACCAATATTACATTAACGGTGGTGACAATACTTGGGCATCTCAATGAACGACACATGGACATTCATTTATTACACAACACTCCCCCTTGGATGTCCATGTAAAAGAAAAGCTAGTGAATACGCATTTGAGTGTTACCTCATTAAAAACCTTACCAGGAAAATCCAGTAGGACAAAACCTCGGTTAAGGAAAAAAGAGTACAACGAGTATCCTTACTCCCCCTAATGAAGACCTCGATACAAATGGTTCAGTCTTGGCATTCCAATCTTGTGTACCATCTTCTCAAGAGTTGAAGTTGGTAAAGATTTAGTGAACAAATCAGTGAACAAATCTGCTGGATTGTCACTTGAACAGATTTGTTGTCTATCAATGTCACCATTCATCTGGAGATCATGTGTGAAGAATAACTTTGGCGAGATGTGCTTCGTTCTATCTCCTTTTATGAAGCCTCCTTTTAATTGAGTTATACAAGCAGCATTGTCTTCAAATAGATTTGTGGGTATCTTGATATCACACTTCAGGCCACATCTCTCTTTGATGAAATGTATCACTGATCTCTCTTGCTTCATGAATAGCTATTATCTCAGCATGATTTGAAGAAGTAGCAACAATAGACTGCTTTGTAGATCGCCATGATATAGCAGTATCTCCGTATGTAAACACATAACCTGTTTGAGATCGAGCTTTATGTGGGTCAGATAAATAACCTGCATCTGCATGACCAATAAGATTTGCACTATCTTTGTTAGTATAAAACAGACCCAAATCAATAGTCCCCTTTAGGTATCGCAATATATGCTTAACTCCGTTCCAATGTCTACGTGTAGGGGAAAAACTATATCTTGCTAGTAAATTAACAGAAAATGCTATATCAGGTCTTGTAGCGTTAGCAAGATACATAAGTGCACCAATAGCACTGAGATATGGTACTTCAGAACCAAGAATCTCTTTATTCTCTTCTAGAGGTCGGAACAGGTCTTTACTCACTTCAAGTGATCGAACAACCATTGGAGTACTTAATGGATGTGCTTTGTCCATGTAATATCGTTTCAAAACCTTCTCAGTATAGGCAGATTGATGGATGAAGACCCCGTCTGCTAAATGCTCAATTTGCAGACCAAGACAAAGTTTTGTTTTTCCAAGGTCTTTCATCTAGAATTCTTTCTTTAGCTATTCAATTACCTTTTGGACCTCTTCTGGAGTTCCAATGAGATTTATGTCATCAACATAAACAGCGAGTATAACAAATTCTGATGTTGTTTTCTTAATAAAAATACAAGGGCAAATGACATCATTTATGTAACCTTCATTTATCAAGTACTCACTAAGGCGATTATACCACATACGCTCTGATTGTTTTAGACCGTATAACGATCTTTGTAATCTGATTGAATACATGTCTCGAGACTTTGAACTATATGCTTCAGGCTTTTTTAATCCTTCTGGGACCCTCATATAAATCTCATTATCAAGTGAACCATAAAGATAAGCTGTAACCACATCCATTAGATGTATTTCAAGGTTTTCATGTACAACTAAACTGATGAGATATCAAAATGTTATTGCATCCATAACGGGTGAATATGTTTCTTCGTAGTCGATTTCGGGTCTTTGAGAGAATCCTCGTGCAACAAGGCGTGCCTTGTGTCTTATAATTTTATTTTTCTCATTTCTTTTTCGCACAAAGACCCATTTATATCCCACAGATTTTACACCTTCAGGGGTTTGGACTACAGGTCCAAAAACCTTACGTTTAGCAAGTGAATTCAATTCTGATTGAATTGCCTCTTGCCATTTTGGCCAATCATTTCTTCGTCGACATCTTCGACAGATAGAGGTTCAAGATCCTCACTGTCTTATATAATGTTAAGTGCGACATTATATGCAAAAATATTATCCACCATAATTTTTGATCGATCTAAAATTTTCTCATCACCGGTGGAACTCATTGAAAGTTCCTCATTCACTTGAATTTCGGGTTCACTGATTTTTTCAGGAATATTAGTATTAATCAGATCTTGGGTCTTTTCATGAGACTCTTCTATAGTGTCACTTTTATCATTTTTTGTGCTTCTTTTTCTAGGATTTTTATCCTTCGAACCCAATGGTCTTCCACACTTCAGGTGTGCTTGGAATTCAGAAGCTATGACACCAATGGATGGTCCTTTTGGGATATCAATTCGAACAGACACATTCACTGCAGGGATATGTGACTTAGTTATCCTTTTCAAATCAGTAAATGCATCTGGCATTTGATTTGCTATTTTTTGTAAGTGAATGATCTTCTAGACCTCATGTTCACATATAGGGGTACGTGGATCAAAATGAGATAATGACGAAACTTTCCACGCAATTTCTCTTTTGAGTTCCTGTTTCTCTCCCCCTAATTGTGGGAAATTTGTTTCATCAAATCGACAATCTGCAAATCGAGCATTAAATAAATCTCCCGTCAACGGCTCAAGATAACGAATTATGGAGGGTGACTCAAACCCAACATATATTCCTAACCTTCTCTGGGGGCCCATCTTAGTGCGTTGTGGTGGTGCTACTGGCACGTATGTAGCACAACCAAAAATTCGTAGATAAGCAATATTTGGTTCATGACCAAAGACTAATTGTGACGGAGAGTATTTATTATAATGAGTCGGTTTGAGACGAACAAGTGATGCTGCATGTAAGATAGAATGATCCCAAACAGTAGTGGGCAATTTCGTTTTTATAAGTTGTGATCTTGCTATCAATTGTAGGCGCTTAATAAATGACTCAGCAAGGCCATTTTGAGTATGGACATGAGCGACAGGATGTTCAACTCTTATCCCAACTGATACACAATAATTATCAAAGCTTGGGATGTAAATTCTCCAGCATTATCGAGGTGAATAGCCTTAATAGGATAATCTGAAAATTGCGCCCTTAATCGTATTATTTGTGCCAATAATTTCGTAAATGTCAGGTTGCGAGATGATAAGAGGCACACATGAGACCATCTTGAAGATGCGTCTATTAGGACCATAAAGTATCTAAATGACCCACTGGATGGGTGAATAGGTCCACATATATCCCCATGTATACGTTCTAGAAAAAGAGGAAATTCGACGCCAACCTTCAGTGGCGATGGCTTAGTTATCAATTTGCCTTGATAACAAGCAACACATGAAAATTCATCACTTGCAAACATCTTTAGGTTCTTTAGCGGATGCCCATTTGAATTTTCAATGATTCGTCTCATCATTATTGATCCAGGGTGACCCATTCGGTCATGCCAAAGCACAAAAGTATTCAAATCAGTAAACTTTTGGTTTATGATAGAGTGTGCTTCAACTGTACTAATTTCTGCATAATATAGGCCAGAAGACAAAGTTGGCAATTTCTCCAATATATATTTCTGGCCTGAGACATTTTTGGTAATGCCAAGATATTCAACATTCATTTCATTTATTGTCTCAACATGATATCCATTTCGGCGGATATCTTTAAAACTTAATAAGTTTCTCGAGGATATAGAGGAGAATAGTGCATCTTCTATAACAAGTTTCGTCCCCTTAGGCAGAAATATAGTAGCTCTTCCAGAGCCTGCAATCAATTTTGAATTACCAGAAATTGTTGTAACATTTGCTTTTCTTCTAAGCAACTGAGAAAAGTATTTCTCATCTTTAAATATGGCGTGCTTTGTTCCACTATCAATTACACAAATATCCTCACTATCGATCATTGATCCAAATAAAATTTGAGGAGTATCCATATATTCTTCAAGATGAAAATATAAACAAAGTAAATATTATAGTATTACTAGCAAACAACATATTACACAACTTTATTTATTTACAAGTCTAGAGAAACACAACTGACTGAAACGTAAACTAATACAACTAACAGAAAAGTAAAATACTTAGACTATTACAGATCCGTCACTGACACGGTAATCTATATTTCCTTCAGGGAATTCAAAAAAATTTGCAATGTCTAACTGCATAGGCTCAACATTAGCTTCAGAGATAAAGTTTGCTTCTGCAGTATTATCTACCTTCTTGAGAGATGCCTGATAAAGATTAACCAGGTGTCTTGGCGTACGACAGCTACGTGACCTGTGCCCTTTTCCTCCACACCGATAGCATCTAGTTTCTGTATTTTTTCTTTGCACCGCTTCAGGCTTTTCACCCTTCTTTTTGCACTGCTGGTGCTGAGGGTTATTATTCAGTGCAAAACGATCACCATGATTGAAATTTCTTCCTCGACCACGGCCATGACTGGGGCCAGGACCTCTTTCACACCTAGATTGGTGAAAGTTTGCAACATTTACTTCAGGAAATGGAGCAGTACCAGGAGGTCGATTTTTATGGTTTTTCATCAAAAGATTATTATGTTGTTCAGCAACAAGGAGATGTGAAATTAATTCAGAATACTTTTTAAATCCCATTTCTCGGTATTGCTACTGCAGGAGCATACTTGAGGCAGGGAAGGTAGAGAATGTTTTCTCCAACATATCATGATCTGTGATATTTTCTCCGCATAGAGTTAACTATGATTTCATTCTAAACATAGCAGAATTATACGCAGTTATATCTTTAAAATCTTGTAATCTCAAATGGATCCA
Organism: Capsicum rhomboideum; assembly: GCA_031232105.1. Taxonomy (NCBI): domain Eukaryota; kingdom Viridiplantae; phylum Streptophyta; class Magnoliopsida; order Solanales; family Solanaceae; genus Capsicum; species Capsicum rhomboideum. Next base: position 123,600,395 of record CP124710.1, on the reverse strand, counting down.
TTCATAATATGCTTGTGGAAGAACGACCATCTTCAGGTGGTCATAACTATCTTTCAAATTATTCCACAATATAAGAGGATCCCTAATAGTGAGATATTCCATTTTTAATCCCTCATCGAGGTGATGACAGAGAAATATCATAGCTTTGGCACGGTCTTGGTTTGAAGCCTGGTTCATATCTTTGATGGTGTCTGCCAGACCCATCGCATTCAAATTTATTTCAGCATCAAGTGTCCAAGATAAGTAGACTTTGCCCGATATATCCAAGGCAACAAATTCACGTTTAGATAGATTCGACATTATTTTAGGAAAAATAAGTTCTTACCTTTATTACCTGAAAAAGTATTTGCTCGAGATGGCAGAGTCTCGTGCTGATAACATGTTATCTAATTAAAGTTAGAACTAAACGATAACAAGAAATAGAGAGGGAGAACAGATTGCTAGTGTTATTACTTTTCCCTGTTTTTCATTAATCTTTTTCTTCATCTTTAATATGTACATGAGGCAGGCTATATATAAGCCAAATAATACTTGGCCACCAAGTTTAATAACTTGGTCACCAATATTACATTAACGGTGGTGACAAAACTTGGGCATCTCAATGAAAGACACATGGACATTCATTTATTACACAACAATTTCCGATATATATAAAAGTAGTTGTAATTGAAGATATCTTTTATTATTTTTCTCTATCGTATTAGATATCCTTTAATTATTTTTTATTAATTTAAAAACACAAGTTTGGTTGAACCTCGTTAATCTTTATGCTATTTCTTTTTCTTCTTCTATTTATTTGTGTGTAATGATATGCTATTTATAATCCAGAATCTTCACCAACATAAACAAACAAACAAAGAAGTTAAATTCATGACAAGTCATGTAACATAAAATACATAAAAATAGTCATCATGTAATATATGATCACACCTAAATCTTTGGTGCATGGAACGTGCAATTAGTATATTACTCATTAAGAAGAGAGAGAAAGAGAGTCAAATAAATTACTTACTGGCTAGGTTAGCTATATAAGCTATTTATAATTAATTTACTATTGGCTAAAGTTGAAGAAATGTAGCAGAAAAAGACGTTGCTCACATGGAAACAAAGCTTACGAATAAAATGATAGATTAGACAGAGAACGTTGACATCTCAAAACTTTCCATCCAAGCATGAATTGTACAGAAAAATTAAAAAATACTCCCTTCCGGCCAATATTAGTTGTCATATTACACTTTTCGAAATTGATTTGATTAATTTATGAAACTAAATTGGATTAGATTAGTTCAATATTATAAACTATTTTTTCATATCAATATGGTGAGAAATATATCGTAAAATGTTTATTAAAATTCATGTAGTTTGACTCTCGTAAAATAAAACATGACATGTTAGGGTGGAGGGATTATAGTCAATATATATCCATACATATATACTCACAAGAAAACTCTTCCCTTATTTCTCTCTTTTTATTAAATAGTACGTATTCTTTTTTTGTTCGTTTCATTTCTTTAAAGTCCAAATTCATTCCCCTCAATCAAAACCGTTGACTTTCAAATAATCTTTGGACCATTTCCTTAATTTTGGTCATATAATACCAATGGCCAACCAAATCCAAAACCACTCCCATAGCCTTAATTCTCTTAAAAAAAATATCATGAATAACACCACCACCATCTCCGATCCAAGTTCCGGATCAGGCGGGTTCCTTGGATCGGGTAATATCGGAGGGTTTGGATACGGAATCGGTGTTTCGGTAGGTATTCTTCTTTTAATTACAACTATAACCCTCACATCATATTTTTGTACTCGAAATCAAACAACAGAGTTACCACCACGAAGAAGATCAAGACATAGAATAATTAATCGAAGCGCGATACAACATAATGATGGTCGAGACAACAACAATTGTACAGTCGATATTATTGGTCTCGATGAGACAACACTTTCGAGTTATCCTAAGTTGTTGTACTCTGAAGCTAAGGTAAATCACAAAGACACAACAGCTAGTTGTTGTTCAATATGTTTAGCTGATTATAAGAATAAGGATATGTTGAGATTATTGCCAGATTGTGAACATTTGTTTCACTTGAAATGTGTGGATCCTTGGCTTATGTTGAATCCAAGTTGTCCTGTTTGTAGAACATCCCCATTGCCAACACCACAATCTACACCTTTAGCTGAAGTTGTTCCTTTGGCAACTAGACCTTTGGGATGACTGACCCGGCTAATTCAGATTCACGCTATATATATAAAGGTCGTAAAGGAGAAACATACACTTCCTACCAGAGATTTCTTCATTGGTAATGACATTAGTTTCTTGATCTTGTTTCTTTGGCAACTAGACATTTGGGATGACTGACCCTACTAATTCAGATTCTTGCAACATAAGGGTCGTTAATTCAGGAGAAACACTTCCTGCCAGAGATTTCTTCATTGGTAAGGACATTAGTTTATTGATCTTGTTTCTTTTTCTAGTTATGTGTAAACTATAGATTAATTAGTTTTTCTTCTATTTTTTTTGTTTACATTGACCAGTACATTTTCTGAAAAAATCTGTACAGTTGTAAAATATTAGTCCTTAAAAGAGAAACAATATCGATTAGTCAATTTTCTTGAATTCTTTTCCGTTATTATTCGATTGTCACTGTTTTTCCCTTCCTACTTCCTCTTCTTTTACGGATCTTATAAAAGATTAATAGGTGGACTAAAAAACAATTAGGGGCGGTTATTGATTGATGGGGAAAATTTCAGAAATAGTTAATAATTAGGCAATAAATGAGGTGTCATAGTTAAAATTCACCTAATTAGAAGGTGTAGCTACAATTTAATAGCTAAATATACATATTAGAGATTGTATATATGTATAAGATGAAACAGTAAGCAGTATACACATACAAATTCGTTATAGAGATTTGTATATTAACCCCAAAGTTCACTTTGTATACAAATACAAACGTATATGAACCTCCAAATTCATTTTATATACAAATACAATGTCTATACTCCCCGAAATTAAAGAGCCTCCGAAATTAGAGATCTGTATATAAGTCCGAAATATACAAATATACAAAAGAAATATATATTTAGCTATTTAATTTAAATGTTAGTTGCGCCTGATAATTATTTTAAATATTAGCTACGCTTAATAATTATGACTTGATATTTTTCTAATCCGCATAATTTTTCCTTGATGCTTAATTAGTTATGAAATGTAAGTTATCCCAATGTAAATTCAAAATAAGTGTAGTGTACAATATTTGGTTGACTGCATAAAGAAAAATAACCTCTATATACAACATGTCAAATTGATGATATGTAAATTCACATTGCTAATCCTTGCATTAACAATGGCGAGGCAAAAAACTTCTCTAAGGGTGTTCATATTTTAAAGAAGTAAAAGAGAAAAAAAAAAATCCTCAACAAAGTGTGTTCAATATATGTTATATACCTCTAAAACACAATTTTTTTATTTTTTTATTTTAACAAAAATTTTGGCTGCCATCAAGCCATTTTATTAAGGGCAAAACACATAAAGATACTATTTAGAAGTCAATATTGCAAAATCTAGCAATAATTTTTACTTTTCTAAAAATTGCAGCAGAAATCAAACAAAACATATCAAATAAAATAAAAACATATGATAAATAATTTACCACCAATTATGTGATTTTTAATCTTCTTTCTTTCTTTCTTTCTTTCTTTTTATCTTAATTAGTTATTAAATGGGAAAATGGTCCGAAATATATCCAAACTTTGGGAAAATTTGCTGTTACATGCCCAAACTTTGCGGGGGTCCTATGACCCCCTGTACTATTTATTAGTGTATTTTTGTGACGTTTATTTGCTTAGCTGGACCACTAATTTAGTCACGCGCTCAGTGCGCGTGTATTCACATTTAAGTCCAGCTGTGCAAATAAACGTCACAAAAATACACTAATAAATAATACAGGGGGGTCATAGGACCCCCGCAAAGTTTGGACGTGTAACAACAAATTTTTCCAAAGTTTGAGTATATTTCAAACTCTTTTCCCTTATTAAATCCACAATTATCTCTTTCTTCAGTATTCTCTCTGCATTTCATTTTAATTTCTTCTATACTTATTCCATATATATCTAGCAAAATCCTTCATACATAATAAAAATATTTCATTTTTACATCCTAATTTTTTTCATACTTATTCCATTATTGAATGGTTAAATTTTATACATCAATCAACCTGGTTTTTTTTATATCGATCTTAAAATGCAACATGAAGTTAACCTTTTTTCAATAGGAAAGATGACAGAGCTCATTCAATTTTAATTCTACACGAAGGTAAATTGGTGTAACACCTCGTACCTTTCAACACATATACGAATAAGTGAACTCTACAAAAATATTTGAACTCAAGATAGTAAAAAGTGGCATTTGATGTTAAAGTTTAAAGTGGTCAAGCGTATTAGTGTTAAGTTGAAGTTAACGGATTAGATTTGAAACATGGAATAAGATAAGTGAGGTGCTTGCTTGACTTAATTAAACTAGTGGGTGCATCACCTACTTAAGGTATATAGATCAAGTTAATAGGGCCAAGTAAGTGATGCACTTACTTTGACTATTGAGCCAGTTTGAGGCCTATATTAAGTGATCAATTGAGGGTCACATTACGTGAAAAAAAAGAACAAAAATAGAAAACGAGAAGAATGGCAGTCCAAGACCCAATTTGTTCAAGCCCACAAGAACTAATTAAAATGGCCAAGCAGGTGCATCTCCTACTTAGCAATGTGTGGCCAAATTAAGTCAAATGATGAATGAAAATAAAGAGGAGAAAGAGTCAGTAAAGAGAAGCCTTTAAAGGCCAAAAATCTTGTGCAAATATCTGATTTTCTCTCATTCAAATTTTAAGTCTTTTAAGCTCACATATTTCTCACTCTCAAAATGAAACAGTCGCCCAAATATTTCCATTAGAGTTCAAGTGTTCTTCAACTCGTTTCTTGAAAAACAACCCACAAGATCACCTTTTTCTCTCCTTGGCTTCATATTTATTGAAGAGTCTTCACGGTGAAGTGGATTGAGTTATAGGTGTTAGTAGCGGAAGTGCAGTCACTATCATTCAAATATATTAAGGTAAGAATTTCATGTTTAAGCTTGGGTGTTTTCCCCTATATTTTCACATGATGCTTGTGCTAATTTTTCTTTTCAATTTTAGCGGATTGGAGAAAGTTACAGAAATAGTAGTTGAAGGAAAATAACGGATTAAAACAGCCAAGGTAAAGTGTTGCTCCATGCTCTAACTTTTAGCTCATTTAAAAATTCTAGATATACATACTTGTTTATTGGAACTCATGAGATGGTGACTGAAAGCCGTGAATTCAAGTCTTCTGGTTATGTTGGGATGTTAGGAACTATATACTACTATATATTTTGTTGTGAAGTATGAGAGGTATTTGTAGTGTGTGTCGATACACCATTAAATTTAATATCTCGTTGTATTATAATGGTTGCATGTCTGCGGAGTATGCGATGCATGGACATTCTCCACAAACTGAAATTGGATGTGTTTAGTTTTGAAAATCGTAAATGAAAAGAAAAAATTGTATATTTTATCAAGAAGATGCAGCTGAAGACCTTATTAACTGCGTAGGTTAAAATTAAGAATCTATTGAAAACTAGCCAAAAAAATAATTTTGTCTCATTTTTTTATCGATCTTAGACATATATATAATTGGATAATATGGAAATATTGCAGCCTTGGAAGCATCAGAAGAACGGGACACGATTGGAGATAATTGGAACATAGTAAATGAGCGTTTGGCTAAATTTAGAGGTATCACAAATTTGAGCACAAATAATACTTTCTACGAAATTTCCCCTTCTTGTAAATCACCCTTGGGCCTTTAAAACTTTAGTCGCAAAATTTGGGCCTTAATATTAAGTCCTTAACAGATACCTCTAGCCCCAAGCCCAAAAGAATTTAAGTTGTCCTCATGTCAATCGTTATAGAAATATATATTTACAAAAAAAAAGAAGAAAAGAATGAGCACTACCCAATTCATTCATCATATGATGCCTTGACATATTAAGCAAAGTCCAAAATTATTTTTTTTTTCGTGGAAAACAATAGAGCAGAAAAAGAGAATCTTACTATAGAGAAAACGACATATATATATATATATATAAAAACAAAAGTAAAAGCACCAGAAGAAGCCAAGTGACAGTATAAGAATAAGTTACTTGGCAGTTTTAAGACAAATTTTAATAATATTATAATAAAAAATTTGATTTAAAGGATTGAAAATACTATTTGAATTTGAAAATATTAATCTTTTAGAAGAAAAAAATTTGAAAAAATTAAGGATAAGAAAGAATAACAAACTAATTTTCTTTTAACAAATTAATATAATATTTGAATTTGAATTTAAATGAAATTTCATTAGCTTAAAACTAGGAATCCAAGGTTGAAGAGTCCCAAAAAAAAAATCTTACTATTTTATAAACTCTTAACAATGATAATAATAACAACAATAAATAAACAATAGTAATAGTAGTAGCAGTAGTAATTGTGGTAACAACAACAACAACAACAATAATAATAATAATAATAATAATAATAAATAAAACAGCAGTAGTAATAGTATTACATACGTACTACTATTAGTAGTAGTAGGTGGTAATAATAATAATAATAAATAAACAATAGTAGTGGTAGTAGAAATAATAATGATGATGATGATGATGATGATGATGATGATGATGATGATGATGATGATGATGATGATGATGATGATGATGATGATGATGATGATGATGATGATGATGATGATGATGATGATGATACAATATAATAATAATATTATTTATTGTTAATTTTAAATATTTATCTCAATTCATATACATAAATTATTAGATAAATATACATTTATTATTTGAAAAAATAAGGATAAGAAAGAATAACAAACTAATATGATATTTGAATTGAATTTAAATGAAATTTGAATTAGGATGGAGTTCTAACTTCTTAACCTCTCTTATATTTAAAGAATAGTCCACTTGACAGTTTTAGGACAAGGTTAATAATTTTGTAATAAAAATTTTGATTTCAAAAATTAAAAATATTTGAATTTGAAAATATATTATTCTTTAAAAAAAAATCATTAGGATTGAAAATAAAAACTTATGGTTGAAGTGTCCCAAATAAACTCTTACTATTCATAAATTTATACCTTTCAAATACTGTAAAATATATTTGAATACATTTAATAATAATAATAATAATAATTAATAAATAAATTAGTATAACAGTAGTACGTAGTAGTAGTTATAATGATTAAAAAAAATAGTACTAATGATAATTAAAAAAAAGAAGAGATAATAGTAGTGTAGTAGTAATAATAATAGTACGTAGTAATAATACTATAATAATAGTAATAAAAATAGTAGAGTTCATTTAGAACTCTTTCACAACTTTCTTTAGCTTATCTTACCAGATATTGTAATCTCACACAATCTCTTATCTTTAAAATTTGAAAATATAGTTTTTAAAAAAAAATCCAAATCAATATATCAACCAACAATATAAATGGGATGTATTTCATTTTGTCTCTCTTTCTCTGCTATTAACAAATAACTTCTTCTCCTCCTTTTTTTATTTTATAATTTAATTTATTTTCTTTCTTCAATGCCTATGATTTCATTTATGTGTAATTTTGATGTTTAAATATATTTTATTGATTAGCTTAATGAAATTAAATATTTATCTTCTTAACTGTCATTGTGTTGATTAATTTGCTTGCAGATGAAAAAAGTGGCTTTACATGAAGTACATTGAAAAAACAATATTTATATGCGACAACAATAGATGGATAACCTTTTTATATGCTTCAATTTATTATTATCGGTAGCTAAAGTTGCATTACATTATACGCAGGAAAGTAAGAAAAATTATCGCAATACGTTGATTTCATTAAGCAACTGCATCAAAATTTGTTACTGTAAGAAATTATATGAATTTGATTATTTTGTCCAAGAAAGCAACGTGTTATTGGTCAAATTACAGAATTTAGAGATCTTAAATGAAGGTGCAACATTAATTCTAAAAGATCTATGAAGGTAAGATGTTCAGTGGAATGTTGCAATTGACATTGCCTAATAATATTTGTTATGTGGAATATGTTGAAATTCAGTGAATCAAAAAAGTGATAAAAGCATCATGTATTTGAAACATATCATGAAAATTTATGATAAAAGTTTAAAAAAATAAAATAAAATTGGTGTTGCTATTATGTTGTTTACAATTAGCATTACATTTATCTTTTGTTATAGATGTAAGTGTAACTTAGAAATTTGAAGTTTCTATATACGATGTATATAAATATCTCACAAATATAAAATGATAGTTGTACTTTTTTTTTTAAGGTAATATGATTTAACATGATCGAAATGTTATTAAGAAACTATAAAAATGGGTAGGAATAGAGTGATGGATATTGTGAGAGGTTGGTTGGAGGAGGGGTGGGTGGGGGTGGGGGGTGGGGGTAGGGGGGTTATGGTGGCCAGGAAGGGTAGGGGGGCTAGGTGGTGGGGGTGGGGGGTAGGCGGGGGTGGTGGATGTAGGTGGCGTTGTGGGGGTAGGAAAAAAGTTGTTGTTTTTTTAAAAAATAAAAGGTCGAAAAGTTTTTGCGGCCAGGGTAGAGTAGGGTGCGGGGTAAGAAAAAAAATTATAAAAAGTTTTTCAAAAATAAATAAATTCTTTTTTTGGGAGGCGGAGAGGAGGTGTTGGGTAGGGGGTCGGGTCGGATGGTCGAGGTTAGGGATGCGTGGGGTAAAGACAAAAAACTTTTTTAAAAATTAATGGTCGGGGTTAAGGGGTGCGTGGGGTAAAGAAAAAAAAAATTCAAAAAAATAACATAAAATTTAATTTAATTTTGTTAGGGGAGGGCAGGGGGTGGGGCTGGGTGGGATAGTATTTTTTTTTTTAACAACACTTTAAAAAGATTAAAAAAATTAAAAATTGGGGGTGGGGTAAAGGTGAGGGGTGGGTGTGAGATTTGGTGGGGTGGGTGATTTTGAGAGTAGCATTAGAGTTTTTAATTGAATTAATTTAGAAGACATAATAATAAGTATAAATAAAATACTTAATGATATTAATGATGAAATCAAACAATGAAAAAATTATGAATAATAGAGCAAAGTCTGAAAATTTAAAAGAAAATAATAAGTTGTATGTGCTTAATTTTTGAATTGAAAGTTGTGATATTTAAAATTTGGAATTAGAAGATTTGTAATTGACCCAATTAAGTAATTTTAGTGTTTGAAATGGAATTGAAAGGTAATTTTTTTTAAAAAAAAAAAATGTGTAGTTGTTGAAGTTGAATTGATAAACTAAAAAACGTGAAGGAAAGGAATATAAGCACATGTCTTAATTGATTAAAAATAGGTAAAGTCCAACAACAAAATTAACAATTATTTAATATTACATATTTTATTATTTTTAAAAATCAGTTAATGGAATATGATTAAAGAAAATACTAATATTATTCTTTTCGTATCAAAACATCTAAAATAATTGCAGTTGTGATTAGTTATTAAGTATTAGTTGTAATTTCAGTATTAACAATTATTTTCAATACTTCATTGACTTTTGAAATATGTTAATGTTATATAATAAAAAATTAATTCATTTTATAATTTCAAAGTGAATAAGCTAATGTTTTCTAATAAATATTTTTTAAAAAACGTTTCGCGCATCGCGCGGGTACTTATACTAGTTCCTACTAAAGTTATAAAATCATGAATAGACAGTGAACTTCCAACTGTAAAACAATTATAATTAACTTTTCTGATAAATATTATTAATCGATAACCTAATAAAAAATAATAATTAATATAATAACTATAAGAGTTAGGTCACACGTACAACATTTTATATTTTTAATGGTGGATCTTTACATAATCATTTGGTGGCGCAAGATATATAGGAGAAAATTACAAAAGCTTGCATGATGCAGTTTCAAGAACACAACTATAAGCAATTACATATATATTGATGTAGAAGTATGCCAAATAAGTACTTGAAAAGTTTACCCTTCATTGGAACAGAATAGACCAAACAATGACTAATAAAATTGTTCATCCGATTTTAAAGGATCTTAGATGCAGCTTGTAAAAATATCCTCTCTAATGGAGTTGAAACTTGAAACCAATCATTGCAAAGGAGTCATGATACCGTATGAAATTATAAAACTGTTGTTTTAACAATTTGTCTAGGTCGATTTTACATTTGTAAATGTCCCTATAGTCTAGAACGACATTGGATCTAATAACAATTAGTAACTAATATCGGTAAAAGTTTTAACACTCTTTATTAAAGTGCATATTTATTACCTCTAAAGGTTGTTTTTATTGTAGTGACTGTTGTTTTAACAATTTGTTTAGAGTGTGAACCCTCAATGTATTGAAGCATAGCTCCCTGGAAAATGAAAATATAAGAAGATTAAAAGGATGGCTCCATTAACACACTTCTAAGAATTCTCCTGCACGAAATATATGCACGAATAGTCCTCAAGCACCACTGTTTTTCAACAAAGGGCAATGATTAATTACCTGTGGGAAGTCACCAGGAATCAAAGTCAGGGGCGTAAGAAGATCAGATACCATCCTAACAAAAAAATTGAATAATAGAAGAGTAAACATGGCTATGTAAAACTACAATCTCGATCACAAAAACAACCCAATTCAAGCTTAGAATTGTTATTATATGAATGAGACAACGAAATAACTAGTCACATAAAAAAGGCTAATACAATTACCTAAAACCTATTCCATTATTTCTCAATAATTACAACGATCTTCATATTAAAATTAAAGGTAAAAAGTTATTATACATCTTTGGGAAAAAATTAGTGCCTCAAGTCATCGTTTTAGTTGTCTTATAGTCGAGCCAGCCCTACAATTAATACAGAGAGATTGGGTTTGGGAATCAGTTTTTCACGTCTATCCAGCTACATGAACTCAGAAGAAGCATGATGATATTTGCTTAGGGAATCAGTTGTCCGTAGGTGTGTCAGTTATTTGCTGAAAAAGACTCGATTCCTTAACAAATGCATCTCTTCTTTTTCCCTTCTCTTTGGTCTATTTCAGTCTGAGGCGAATTCAAAATTTAGGCGTCGAAGGTGTTTGGGAGGTTCGAATACACATATTGAGACCCAAAGCTTTAACGTTCCGCCTGAAACCAAAGCACTCAGCTATCTTCTTGGTTTTGAGGGTATTTTTTCCATCTTATATCAATTTCTATACATTTTTTATACTTTATCTATAAATTTGAATATTATACACTTTATCTAGTCATTTAATGATAAAGATAGTATTGAAAGAATATAATAAAATTCTCTTGATTTTATAAGTTGGATAATTAAATTAAAACAAATAATTTTAGCAAGAGGATCAGCTAAAACGGAACGGAGGGTAACTTCCAAACAATGGCTAAGGAGTTGGAATTCTATACGTTACTTGTCTTACAAAAAGGAGTACAATAATTGTTTGAACTCTGAAGCCCCGAGTACAATAATATCTGAACCGTGAAGTACTATATGTAAAAAGAGGTCTCACATGCAATAATAGCTTCAAGCCTAGTACTATTGTATATGACAAATAGGCCTCATCCTCACCATTTCCTCATTCAGCAAACTATAAAAGCTCTCTATATCTTCTTTCTTCTTCACCTTAACCAAAAAAGTAACCATAAAAGATAAGAATCTTTCTTTTTTTGGTACTTACAGATTATCACCCGCACCATTTCATCATTCAGCAAAACATACAATAACTTTTTACCTTCTCCTCTTTTCTTCACCTTAACCAAAATAGTAACCATGACAGAAGAGCAGCTTAGAGAGGACCATGCTTGCAATAACTCTTCATTGAATTCCTTTGTACACTTCACCCTTTTAAAGTCTTCTTCTCTTTTTTTGAGGGTACACTTAACCCTCTTCCTATTATGAAAATCCAATGATCTTAAAAATCTTTCAATCAAAACTTTTCCACTGCTTGTTTCACATGAAGTTCCTCCACATGGAGCTTCCTATTGTAAACTCAATTTTTACTGGGTCATGAAACTGCTCTATTATTGTACAATTTTTACTGGGTCATGAAACTGCTCTATTATTGTACTTGCATATCATTATTATACTTGGTAAATTTGGGCCACGTGAATCATACTCATTCCGTTCGCTTTTATTTGTCATTATTTTTCTAATTGAATTTTTATTTTTACTTGTCACTTTGACATATTAAGAAAATATAAAAGAATTTTTTTGTATTTTATCCTTAGCATTAATTGCTTATTCTTTAAATTATTTTCAAGATATGTTACTCTAAATATCAATTAATAGAAATAATATGGTAGAATAGTCTTATCAATAATTATTTTCTTAATGAATGTGTCATGTCAAAAAGTTATAAATAAAAGCGAATGGACGAAGTATAAAGACTATTTTTACTGGGTGATGAAACTATTCTATTATTGTACTTGCGTATCATTATTATACTTGGTAAATTTGAGCCTCGTGAATCATATAAAGACCAATTTTTTACTGGGTCATGAAATTGCTCTATTATTGTACTTGTGTATCATTATTATACTAGGTAAATTTGAGCCTCGTGAATAATATAAAGAGGACTTAAAACATTTTTTGTTCAATTTTTGATTTATCCTGCTTCGATGTAAATTTTGAAGTAATTAGCATCAATGCAGATATTTGGTAGTGCTAGTTTCTTTTATTTTATGTGTTGTTTGGGGAGAGCCCTATAGGAGAGTAGCAGATTGTGTTTAAATTTGTAGGTTTGTAATGTTGATTTGGGTAATTAATGAAAGTTGACAGTTACCAAAAATAAAAAGAATGTGTATGGTATGCATTTTTTTAGATATCTTATATGTCAAAGAGAGAATATCTAATAAATATGGTAGATAGACTTGTACGTTGCTTACAAAATTAATTCTAATAAATGTGGTAGATAGAATACATGACAATACACATAGAGGTCGTTTGATAAAGTGTATATAAATAGTTTTGAATAAGGTGTATTTGTAATGCTGAGATTAGTTATGCTGAATTTATTATATAGATGGAGGATTGAAAACGATAAGGATAAAATAGGCATTGCATATGATAAAGGGTGGAAGAATGATTATTTTTCAAAATTGAGGGGGGAATTTGATTTTTAAATAAAAGTTGAGGGGTGTAAATGATTTTCATAGAAAGTATTGTTGCAAATTGTTCTATTGTGGAGATGAACTTATCCCAAAAAAAAAAGAAGATCAAATTCCAAGAAATTGAGTTTATTAGGAGTAAGTTATTTGCATTGTCCTTAACCGGTCACTCAAATGATATACAAGGTACCTCATACTAATGGCGAAGTTAGAATTTTAATTTAGAAAATTTAAAATATAAAAAATTGAACACACAAAGAAGTCAAGTGATATAACCATGACTTATATTACCTATTTACATATCCACCAACGCCCAAAAAGTACACAAAATTAGATTTAAAAAAAGTGAATTGCGGTTCAAATTATTTATACTATCAAATATCAATGCATGTAAGCAAAACATTTTCTTAGTTAGGATTGAGATAGAGTATAGCTTACCGATTCGATCAAACATAATAGCTTAGCTATAAAAGTTTTCTGAAAGTCTTCACACTTTTAATATATCGTAGAAGATAGATAGATAGACATAGATAGATAGATATAAACAATCGAGTTACTTATAAAATAATTATAATTAACTTTTCTGATAAATATTACTCCCTCCGTTTAAAAAAGAATGACCTACTTTCCTTTTTAATCCGTTTCAAAAAGAATGACCCCTTTCCTTTTTTGGCAATACTTTAATTTCAACTTTCCACGTGGCATGTTTAAGACCACAAGATTCAAGGGCATTTTGGTACATTTGCCATAACTTTAATTTAGGACCACAAGATTCAAAAATCTTCTTTATTTTCTTAAACTCCATGCCAAGTCAAACTAGGTCCTTCTTTTTTAAACGGAGGGAGTATTAATTGATGACCAGATAAAAAATAATAATTTATATACTCCCTCCGTCTCAATTTATGTGATGTAGTTTGACTTGACACAGAGTTTAAAAAAGAAAGGAAGACTTTTGAAACTTGTGGTCTAAAATAAGTCATAAATGTTTGTGTCGTTGTAAATCATTTTATTAAGGGTAAAGTGGGTATTTTAAAGTTAAATTATTACTAAATATAGAAATGTGTCATTCTTTTTGGAACTGACTAAAAAGAAAAATATGTCATATAAATTGGGACAGAGGGAGTAATAACTATAAGTTAGGTCATACGTACAAAATTTTATATTTTTAATGGTGGATCTTTACATAATCATTTGGTGGGGCAAGATACGAGAAACTTACATAAGCTTGCATGATACAGTTACAAACAACACAACAAATAAGTACTTGAAAAGTTTACCCTTCATTGGAACAGAATAGACCAAACAATGACTAATATATATTGATGTAGAAGTATGCCAAATAAGTACTTGAAAAGTTTACTCTTCATTGGAACAGAATATACCAAAGTACCAAACAGTGACTAATAAAATTATTCATCCTATCTTAGCTTGTAAAAATATCCTCTGACCTCTCTAATGGAGTTGAAACTTGAAACCAATCATTGCAAAGGAGTCATGACACCGTATGAAATTACAAAACTGTTGTTTTAACAATTTGTCTAGGTAGATTTTACATTTGTAAATATCCCTAAACCCTTCATTTGTTTGTATATTTTTTGTGGATCGGATCGGGAGGGTTAGATTAGAGTGTGTTTTATTTTTTAAATAATGGGTCATTTAATGTTAATTTGTGCTTCTGTGAAAGGAAGGGTACAGTTGAAAAGTTTTTAACGAGAGTAAATTTGGCCCCAAAGTATGACGAAGGGTATATTTAGCTAATTTTTTAAAGTAGAAGGATAAATTTGACCTTTTTCCCTTTATTTTTAGATATCTTGTATGTCTGAGAGAGAATATCTATTATAAAAAGGATACTAAACTTTAAAAAATTGTACGGTGCTTACAAAATTAATTCTAATAAATGTAGTAGATAGAATACATGACAAGACACATAGCGGTCTGTCACGCCCCGAATCCCATCGAGACATGATTGGCACCCGTAGCCGATAAGGCCCGAGAGAACCAACCTTTGCCTATGTTCAATCATATACATTTAATAATCACCATTACATAAAAACGTGAAAGACGAATAAAGGAGAACATGGGACATCTTTATGCATACATATGAAACTTGGCCGTTGAGGCCATTCAGTCGAACTAACATATGTCCTTTACACTGATACACCCACATCTGTCTACAAAAGCCTCTAGCAAGAGCATTGACCAAAATGAACTATAAGTTGGGACAAGTCCCCGCTTTACACATTATGTACAATACCAAAACATGTATAAACTCTGACTCGGAGAAGCCCCGAATGAGCTGGAGCTCACCAAAGAACCGCTAACACGGGCAATCTACTGGGGAGGCCTACTGGGACCTGCGCCTGCAGCAAGTAAGGTAAATTCCCCGAGAGGGGTCAGTACGAAATAAGTACTGAGTATGTAAGGCTCAAATGAAACTTTGTAACACATGAATATCTTAATGAACTCAAATACAAATGACTAATCAAGGTAAATAAGTCACCATGTTTCAATTTGGAAACCATGTGGATTGCTTTCATTACTTTTGTCACTTTCTTTACAATCAATACTCACTTGTTATCACATATGTCACAATGTACCCGGGCCCCGACTGATCAGTGGGTCTTTCATATCATATCATTGTGTTGGGATCGAGTCGAGCTAGGCTTATGCCCCTAGACTTGCCACCCATACATCAATGCATCGGGATCGAGTCGAGCTAGGCTTACGCCCCTAGACTTGCCACCCATAATTCCAAACCTCGGGATCGAGTCGAGCTAGGCTTACGCCCCTAGACTTGCCACCCGTACTTGATCATTGACCACATTTGCATTACTTTGTTCATTACTTTGAGATTGATACTTTGATAGTCATACCATCACTTTGGAACTTTGGAACATAACATTGTTGGAAACTTTGAATCATTGACCAATAAGTGAAGGACATGTGAATAAATATCAATGAGAAATATAATATCACTAGCACCATGATACTATTGGAACCATTGGACAATAAGCCATGAACAAGAGACACAAGTATAGGCACTATTGGAATATTGGTACGTAGCTTCATTTGAGCTTTCGGAGCATTAACCATGAATATGAGACATGAGATTCACAAATGATCCATAAGTAGAAAATATATGACTGACTAGTGATAAACGGATATCGGATACCTTAGCACATTTCGGGATAGGACTAGTGACATATCAATGTGAACACTATTTGCCGTAGGAAGATACGGACAAAGTAACCTTACATACCTTGGATTCGCAATACGAATATACAACCTTAGATGCGTATACAATAATCCCGCTCCTTCTTTTTGTGTCACTCTACAACATAAATACATGACGAAATTCACATTAACCACCAATTACTTTACAAATGCATACCATGTCAATGAGTTACATGTTTGCCTTTAAACATGTCATTTCCCCTTGACAAAACCATTGATCATACTATTATTCCAAAAATTCCATAATATTCCCAACATTGACCAATACATGAAAATCAATACATTTCACCACAATACTTCTCCTTTACACTTTCTTATCCATAACACATCACAAATAATCCATCAAAGTACCTTAATATAACTCATAACACATATCGGCCAAAATCCCAAAATTTCCACTTATAGACAAGAACAAGTTTAAGACCAAAAATAACACCATACATGTTCATATTTTGTCCATACCATGCTTTTTCATCAAAGGCACAAGGCCTAATTCAAGTTCAAAATACCAAGATGACACATCTTTCACCAAAGGCAAAAATACACTATTCATCACCTTACCAACACAACTAGCATAACATACATAATCTCCCATGCATATAATATGTTAATCCATGAAAATAAACACTTACCAAAGCTTGGAATAGGATGATCTTGTCCAAATATGCCTTAGGGTTTATTTGCTTTAAGGTTTGGAAATGAAAGAAATGTTTGTAAAAATATCCAAAAGTTATGAGAGGCTTTGGGGAATAAAATCTGATGTTGGGGACTTTATATAGACCCAAGGTCCTCCTTAGCCCCATGTGGCATTAAGGGATATGTTCAATTGGTCAATTATTGAAAGAATGGATCATTTTTGCCTTTGGGCCCATGTATTTTCTTCCATTTGGGGCCTCAAATTGGGTCCAATAACACATATCCATCACATTTCATTTATTATTCACCATATATCTCATGTTTACATAATTCCATAATGTCACAACAATATTCCCTTAAATGATTCTCATTCGTCCTTTCGATCGCAAAAATAGGCATTCTAGTCACCCTTGGTTTCATTGGACATTTTGGATCACTATTCACATTTCATGATTTGATCATGTAGCAGTATGTAGGAGTATATTGAAGTGTTTGAATCTTTAACAATGCTCAAATAATTCCAAAGAACCAAAAGAAACCATCTAGAAATCGTCGTAGAATTGCGTTACGAAACGACTCCGGAAGGGCACATCTTTTGTGCCTCGCGCCACACCCCTGAACAGGGTAGTGGCGCAAGTTTCCAGCCTCTTCTGAACTTCTTGGCTGCAGGTGGCTTGCGCCACACCCCTGAAACAGGGTAGTGGCGCAAATTTCAGCACTTTGCTGAAATTTTCGGCCACTTATCCAATGTTTACGTATTGTCCAATCCCTTATCAAAACACTACAAAATACTTACTTAGTGAACTTAACCATCAAGTAAACATGACTTAAAGTCACCAAATGAGGTTAGAATGTGTACGAGTTCTTACCCAAAGGCTCCACGAAATCACAACACACCTCCTACGACGATCTAATCGCACATGTTAAGTCCGATATCAAATGTTTCACCCAAGACACTATAAAACACATATGCATGGCATCTCAACACCTATGTAGCTATGATCCCAAGGTATCAAGTGAGGTTATAAAAGTACGGGGTGTTACATTCTTCCCCCCTTAGAAACATTCGTCCTCGAATGTTAACAACATTGTCTTATACACAACAAATGCAGCTCTACTTTAACATACATATACACATACACATAATGCTCTTAAATACTTACTTGTTATTGTTCCACCTCCGCACTGTGTACTTCTTGGTCCATTTGAAATAAATGGGGATACTTAGATTTCATCATTTCTTCCGCTTCCCATGTGATCTCCTCTACGTGTTGATTTCTCCAAAGGACTTTTACGGATGCTATGTCTTTATTTCTCAATCTCTTTACTTGTCGATCTAGGATAGCAATGGGCACCTCTTCATAAGTGAGATCCTCTGTAACTTGAACATCTTCTACGGGAACAATACGAGAAGGATCCCCTATGCATTTTCGAAGCATCGAAACATGAAATACCGGATGGACTGAGGAAAATTCCTGGGGTAGTGCCAACTCATACGCGACTTGCCCAATTCTTCTAATGATTTCATATGGGCCTATGTAACGTGGACTCAATTTTCCTTTCTTTCCAAACCGCATTACCCCTTTCATCGGTGACACCTTTAAAAATACCCAATCACCGATGGAGAATTCAAGCCCTCTTCTTCGAACATCGGCATATGACTTATGACGACTTTGAGCCGTTTGTAACCGTTGTTGGATTACTTTCACTTTCTCTATGGCTTGGTGAACAATATCTGGTCCAAGTAAAGCAGTTTCACCTGCTTCGAACCATCCAATTGGTGATCTACATTTTCGTGCATACAATGCTTCATAAGGTGCCATTTTAATACTTAAATGATAACTATTGTTGTACGCAAATTCAATAAGAGGCAAATGGTCATCCCAACTGCCTTGAAAGTCCAACGTACAAGCTCGTAGCATATCTTCAAGTGTCTGAATAGTACGTTCGGCTTGTCCATCAGTCTGAGGATGGAAAGCCGTACTCAAATTCACCTGAGTACCCAAACTCCGCTGAAAAGATTTCCAAAAGTGTGTTGTGAACTGTGCTCCCCTATCTGATATAATAGAAAGTGGAATACCATGCAATCGTACTATCTCCTTCACATACAACTTCGCATAATCCTCAGCGGTATAGGTCGTCTTGACCGGTAGAAAATACGCTGATTTGGCAAGCCTGTCCACTATGACCCATATAGAATCAAACTTCCGCAATGTACGAGGCAAACCCGTAATGAAATCCATATTAATCGTATCCCACTTCCAGACTGGAAGATTGATACATTGCATGTAACCTCCCGGTTTCTGATGTTCTACTTTCACTTGTTGACAATTTGGGCATTGCGCGACAAATTTTGCAATGTTCTTTTTCATGTTGCCCCACCAATACACTTCCTTCAATTCATGATACATTTTAGTAGCACCCGGGTGAATGGAATAACGCGATTGGTGTGCCTCTGTCATTATTCGTGTCCTCAGCTCATCTATGTCCGGTACACATAATCTCCCTTGACATTGAAGTACCCCTTCTGGTGTAATATCAAATGCCTTGGTTAAATTCTGCTGCACATTCTCCTTTAGCTGCAATAAAATAGAATCTGCAAATTGCTTCTCTTTCACTTCAGCTATCAAGGAGGATTCTGCTGCATTCTGCACCATAACTCTATCATCGGAGGATTCAATAAGGCGAACTCCCAAGCTGGCTAATTGATTCAAATCTTTGATTATCTCATGCTTTTCATTCAACTGACCACTAGTGCGTTCTACTGCCTTACGGCTCAATGCATCAGCTACTACATTTGCTTTGCCTGGGTGATAAAGAATATCAATGTCATAGTCTTTTAAAAGCTCTAACCACCTTCGTTGCCTCAAATTGAGTTCCTTCTGCTTAAAAAGATATTGCAAGCTTTTGTGATCCGTATAGATGTCAACATGAACCCCATATAAATAATGACGCCATATCTTTAAAGCAAAAACTACCGCTGCCAATTCAAGATCATGTGTGGGATAGTTTTTCTCATGTGGTCGCAACTGTCGCGAAGCATAGGCTATGACATTACCGTGTTGCATAAATACACATCCGAGGCCAACCCCGGAAGCATCACAATACACTACGTAACCTTCGGTACCTTCAGGAAGCACTAAAACTGGTGTGGAGGTTAATTTATCCTTCAACCTTTGGAAGCTTTTCTCGCACGCATCATTCCACTGAAATTTCCTGCCTTATGTGTCAGCTTTGTTAACGGTGTAGCAATAGAGGAAAAACCTTCCACAAATCTTCTGTAATAACCTGCCAGTCCAAGAAAACTACGAATCTCTGTAGGTGTCGTAGGTCTTGGCCAATTTTTCACTGCTTCAATCTTCTGTATATCAACTTGTATACCTTCTTCTGACACAATGTGGCCCAAGAACGCAACTGATTTCAACCAAAACTCACACTTAGAGAATTTGGCATACAACTTACGCTCACGGAGAATCTGCAATACCTGTCGTAAGTGATTAGTGTGGTCCTCTGGTGATCTAGAATAAACCAGGATGTCATCTATAAATACCGTGACAAACACGTCCAGAAATGGCTTAAACACCCTGTTCATCAAATCCATAAACACAGCTGGTGCATTTGTTAGGCCAAATGATATAACCAAAAATTCATAATGACCATACCGTGTTCGAAAAGCTGTCTTGGGCACATCTTCTTCTCTAACTCTGACTTGATGGTAACCCGACCTCAAATCAATCTTTGAAAAACACTTGGCCCCCTGTAACTGATCAAACAAATCATCAATTCGCGGGAGGGGATATTTGTTCTTGATCGTTACCTTATTCAACTGTCAGTAGTCAATGCACATTCTCAATGTGCCATCTTTCTTACGTACGAATAATACCGGTGCACCCCACGGGGACATACTAGGCCTAATGAAGCCCTTGTCCAGCAAATCTTTCAACTGCTCCTTCAATTCACGCAGTTCCGCTGGAGCCATTCTGTATGGAGGGATAGAAATAGGCTGAGTGCCTGAAATCACATCAATGCCGAATTCCACTTCCCGTTCTGGGGGTAAACCTGGAAGATCCTCTGGAAATACATCAAGAAATTCATTGACTACCGGTACTGACTGTGGAGTTAATGGTTCCACATCATTATCTTTTACTCGTACCAAATGACATATATATCCTTTAGCAATCATTTTTCTGGCTTTCAAATAGGAAATAAATCTCCCTCGTGGTGCCCCTACATTACCCTGCCATTCAAGAATATTTTCTTGCGGAAAACAAAATTGCACCTTCTTGGCCCGGCAATCTACCGTAGCATAACAAGAGGCCAACCAATCCATTCCCATGATCACATCAAAATCCACCATGTCTAATTCAATGAGATCGGCCAGTGTATCATGACCACACACCGTTACCACACAGTTGCGATAAACTTTCTTTGCAACAATATATTCACCCACCGGTGTAGACACTTCAATTGATTTAATTAAAAATTCTGGAGCCTTTGCAAATTTCGCAGCAACCAATGGAGTAACATAGGAAAATGTAGAACCTGGGTCAATCAGTGCATATACATTATGTGAGAATATGGATAATGTACCTGTGACGACATCAGGGGAAGCCTCTGAATTCTGGCGGTCCACCAAAGCATAAGTACGATTCTGGACCCCGCTAGTACTGGCTGCTCCTCTGGCACCTCTACCACGGCCAATAGGCTGCACCCCTCGACCCAGTGAAGGAACTGATGTTGATGATGCAACAGTCGATCCAGCCGGTCGTGCTATACCACCCATGCTCCGCTGTAGACAATCTCTCGCTATATGTCCCGGCATACCACACCAAAAGCAGACATTCGTCCCTGTCCGACATGTACCTGTGTGCATACGCCCGCAGTGCTGACACTGCTGACGAGGGAAACCTGCTGCCTGTGATCCATGAACCCCACTACTTTGCCCAGCTGAACCACCTCGAAACCCTCGAGACTGAGAATAAGCACCACCTGTGGAATAAGAGAACGATGGTCTAGGTGGTCTAGGAAACATGCGGGGCCTAGATCCTCCTTGGGACATCATGGGTGGTCCCATAGGTCTAGCCCTTTTGGACTGTCCCCTATCAAATCCATGTACCCTTCGTCTCTGTCTTTGATCTTCCATTTTCTGGGCGAAGGCTTGTATTCGAGCAATGTCCATGTCCCTATTCAAGGCCGCAATAGTACAATCTCTTACCAAATATGGCTCTAGTCTGTCCACGTATCTATGGACCCTGTCTGTCATCGTAGCCACAACATTTGGCGCATATCGAGCCAAGGAATTAAATTGCAAGCTATATTCCCGAACACTCATATTCCCTTGACGCAAATTCAGGAACTGATCTGCACGTGCTTCCCGTACCTCATACGGAAGATAATGATCAAGGAAGGCCACTTTAAATTCTTCCCAATTAGGTGGATTTGCACCGACACCCCGAGATTTCTTCCAATCTTCATACCACAGTATTGCCTCTCCTTTCAACCTGTACGCAGCAAGTTCCACTGTTTCTACCCCTGTCACATGCATAACTTCCAAAGCCCTCTGAATTTGATCCACGAAGTCCTGTGGATCTGCTTTTGGATCTGCCCCTGTGAAGATAGGAGGGTCCAATTTGAGGAAATCCTGTGTTCTGCGACTGGCTACTCTAGCCGCATCATCATCATGTGTCATTGGACTAGCTCGTCCTTGACTCTGGGTTGCCACTAACTGTGTTAACATCTGAACTGCATTTTTCAGATCCTGGTCCGTAGTATTGACTGGTGGTTCTACAGGTACGCTTCTCCTACTCGACTCTTCTGGTACAGAGGGGGTGGAGGAAGCTCGTGACACAAATTCAGGCTCAGTATCACCTTGAGGAACTTGATCAGGTGGTGGTATACTGGTTCCTTCACCAGCAATTCTATCTATCCGCTTACTTTTACCTCTTTCTCTTCTAGTGTTCGGCATTTTGACTATACCAAAGAAAAACAATTACCAAGATCAGATACAATGCAACTTACAACATTGGCTCTATTGCACGATCTAGAATAAAGAAAAGAAACAACATCCTAAATATCCCGTAGCCTCCTACTTATAAATGTGGTGCACAACACATCGATAAGTAAGACTCTACTCAGACACGGCTTTGTAGACACCCGTAGACCGACTGCTCTGATACCACTTTTGTCACGCCCCGAATCCCATCGAGACATGATTGGCACCCGTAGCCGATAAGGCCCGAGAGAACCAACCTTTGCCTATGTTCAATCATATACATTTAATAATCACCATTACATAAAAACGTGAAAGACGAATAAAGGAGAACATGGGACATCTTTATGCATACATATGAAACTTGGCCGTTGAGGCCATTCAGTCGAACTAACATATGTCCTTTACACTGATACACCCACATCTGTCTACAAAAGCCTCTAGCAAGAGCATTGACCAAAATGAACTATAAGTTGGGACAAGTCCCCGCTTTACACATTATGTACAATACCAAAACATGTATATACTCTGACTCGGAGAAGCCCCGAATGAGCTGGAGCTCACCAAAGAACCGCTAACACGGGCAATCTACTGGGGAGGCCTACTGGGACCTGCGCCTGCAGAAAGTAAGGTAAATTCCCCGAGAGGGGTCAGTACGAAATAAGTACTGAGTATGTAAGGCTCAAATGAAACTTTGTAACACATGAATATCTTAATAAACTCAAATACAAATGACTAATCAAGGTAAATAAGTCACCATGTTTCAATTTGGAAACCATGTGGATTGCTTTCATTACTTTTGTCACTTTCTTTACAATCAATACTCACTTGTTATCACATATGTCACAATGTACCCGGGCCCCGACTGATCAGTGGGTCTTTCATATCATATCATTGTGTTGGGATCGAGTCGAGCTAGGCTTATGCCCCTAGACTTTCCACCCATACATCAATACATCGGGATCGAGTCGAGCTAGGCTTACGCCCCTAGACTTGCCACCCATAATTCCAAACCTCGGGATCGAGTCGAGCTAGGCTTACGCCCCTAGACTTGCCACCCGTACTTGATCATTGACCACATTTGCATTACTTTGTTCATTACTTTGAGATTGATACTTTGATAGTCATACCATCACTTTGGAACTTTGGAACATAACATTGTTGGAAACTTTGAATCATTGACCAATAAGTGAAGGACATGTGAATAAATATCAATGAGAAATATAGTATCACTAGCACCATGATACTATTGGAACCATTGGACAATAAGCCATGAACAAGAGACACAAGTATAGGCACTATTGGAATATTGGTACGTAGCTTCATTTGAGCTTTCGGAGCATTAACCATGAATATGAGACATGAGATTCACAAATGATCCATAAGTAGAAAATATATGACTGACTAGTGATAAACGGATATCGGATACCTTAGCACATTTCGGGATAGGACTAGTGACATATCAATGTGAACACTATTTGCTGTAGGAAGATACGGACAAAGTAACCTTACATACCTTGGATTCGCAATACGAATATACAATCTTAGATGCGTATACAATAATCCCGCTCCTTCTTTTTGTGTCACTCTACAACATAAATATATGACGAAATTCACATTACCACCAATTACTTTACAAATGCATACCATGTCAATGAGTTACATGTTTGCCTTTAAACATGTCATTTCCCCTTGACAAAACCATTGATCATACTATTATTCCAAAAATTCCATAATATTCCCAACATTGACCAATACATGAAAATCAATACATTTCACCACAATACTTCTCCTTTACACTTTCTTATCCATAACACATCACAAATAATCCATCAAAGTACCTTAATACAACTCATAACACATATCGGCCAAAATCCCAAAATTTCCACTTATAGACAAGAACAAGTTTAAGACCAAAAATAACACCATACATGTTCATATTTTGTCCATACCATGCTTTTTCATCAAAGGCACAAGGCCTAATTCAAGTTCAAAGTACCAAGATGACACATCTTTCACCAAAGGCAAAAATACACTATTCATCACCTTACCAACACAACTAGCATAACATACATAATCTCCCATGCATATAATATGTTAATCCATGAAAATAAACACTTACCAAAGCTTGGAATAGGATGATCTTGTCCAAATATGCCTTAGGGTTTATTTGCTTTAAGGTTTGGAAATGAAAGAAATGTTTGCAAAAATATCCAAAAGTTATGAGAGGCTTTGGGGAATAAAATCTGATGTTGGGGACTTTATATATACCCAAGGTCCTCCTTAGCCCCATGTGGCATTAAGGGATATGTTCAATTGGTCAATTATTGAAAGAATGGATCATTTTTGCCTTTGGGCCCATGTATTTTCTTCCATTTTGGGCCTCAAATTGGGTCCAATAACACATATCCATCACATTTCATTTATTATTCACCATATATCTCATGTTTACATAATTCCATAATGTCACGACAATATTCCCTTAAATGATTCTCATTCGTCCTTTCGATCGCAAAAATAGGCATTCTAGTCACCCTTGGTTTCATTGGACATTTTGGATCACTATTCACATTTCATGATTTGATCATGTAGCAGTATGTAGGAGTATATTGAAGTGTTTGAATCTTTAACAATGCTCAAATAATTCCAAAGAACCAAAAGAAACCATCTAGAAATCGTCGTAGAATTGCGTTACGAAACGACTCCGGAAGGGCACATCTTTTGTGCCTCGCGCCACACCCCTGAACAGGGTAGTGGCGCAAGTTTCCAGCCTCTTCTGAACTTCTTGGCTGCAGGTGGCTTGCGCCACACCCCTGAAACAGGGTAGTGGCGCAAATTTCAGCACTTTGCTGAAATTTTCGGCCACTTATCCAATGTTTACGTATTGTCCAATCCCTTATCAAAACACTACAAAATACTTACTTAGTGAACTTAACCATCAAGTAAACATGACTTAAAGTCACCAAATGAGGTTAGAATGTGTACGAGTTCTTACCCAAAGGCTCCACGAAATCACAACACACCTCCTACGACGATCTAATCGCACATGTTAAGTCCGATATCAAATGTTTCACCCACGACACTATAAAACACATATGCATGGCATCTCAACACCTATGTAGATATGATCCCAAGGTATCAAGTGAGGTTATAAAAGTACGGGGTGTTACACGGTCGTTTGATAAAGTGTATAAGAATAATACTGAATAAGGTGTATTATTTGTAATATTGGGATTAGTTATGCTGAATTTATTTTTATTCCATATTTGGTTTGATGTATTAAAAACAATATGCATTGTTCTATTTTCAAAAAAATATTGTTTGTTGACAAAAATATCCTTCATATGACATAGCTTTGCTTACTTTCTTTGCAAAGCTTTATTATTCTCTTTTTTCAAACAAAATCTGATAATTATAATTGTCTCAAATTTTTAATAAAATCTCTATTAAATTTTGATGGATTGAAAAAAAAGAAGAAGAGGTAGCAATAAAGAGCCAACAAATAGCAAAACCAATTTTTTCATCATTATCAACATTACTCAATAAAATATATAACTCAAGACCTTTTCCACCATCATTCTTTCTCCGAGCCTCTTCATGGTCCATGATACCAGCTAAGGTAGTCAACACAAAATATCCGAGCATACCAAGAGAAAGAGAGCAGCGATGTTTCTGTAGTTGTTAGAAGAAACTTGGAAATCAAAGTATTTTGATTGGTTTGGGATTTCTTCTTTTGGAAATCAATTTTTCTTTTAGTAGGCCATCAATTTTTTTTAGTACGCCATTTAGGATTTGATTTTCTGAAAAAATTAAGGACAGAAAAGGATCAAAAGGAGAGGGTATTTTTCTCTTTACATACAAATCCATGGTATTAAAACCAAGTATTACTAATACGGGTAAAACTTACCTACACCACCATGATTTTCAAGATATTAGTTATACACCCTATAATACCAAATAAGATGTATAGCTATAAGCCAAAAAATTCCTACAAAACACAGTACTAAGTATATAATACCATGCATGCCATATATGATACATGAACTATTTTTTTTAATACATTGTACCAAACGGCACCATATAACTTTGATCAATGTGTTAGCAGAATATAGGGAAGAGACATAACACACTCCCTAAATTATAGTCATATTTTTAGTTACACACTTATTCTTTATAGAGGTTCTAATATTATGCTTTAAAATAGTTAAGGGAGTATTAGGACATCTACGAAGGATAAATGTGTAACTGAAAATATGACTATAATTCAGGAAGTATTTTATGCCTTATCCCCTATATATTGACAAACCCTTGAAATTATCAATATATTTTATTTACACACACGAAAAGAAGCATGTTTTTAATTAAACATTTCAACATATGATAAAGCAGTGGTAATAAAGCCTCCTAGTTTGAACTTTAGGGGGAAAAATGTGTGTTCTTCAATGTTCATTGCATGAGTAATTTAATCATAGTTATTTTCTTTAATTATACACACAAATATAAGCCTTTGTAATAACAAACAACAAGAAGACAAATCAGTTAAAAAAGAACCCAATCTACTAAAAATAAACTCCCGCCTCGTTATATAAAAGAACCACTCCGCCAAAATTTAAAAAAAAACAAAAAAAAACAAGAGCTATCAAACTCTCCCTATAAATAGAGGAGTCAAATGAACATTATTTTCACTCTACCTTTCTCCTTTCACACTCCCACTTACAAAATCATCTTTTAGATAATATGAGTATAAAAATAATTTGCTCAGATAAACAAGAGTTCGTCTTAGATAAAAATACTGCTGTTCGATCCGGTACTATAAGCGGGTATTTCGAACAACTGGTCGATCTTGGTCCTAGTAATAACTCTAAAAAACAAGAAAAGCCCACGTTTGAATTAAAAATGATTACTGGAAAAACTATGGCATTTGTAATTAGGGCTATGAAATGTACCACAAAAGAGGATTTGCAAAATTTTTGCGATAGAGTAGGTCGTGATCATGCAACTCTCATGAACGTATACAATGTATAGTTCATCTTTTATTTCTCTATATATTTCATTAGCTAACATTTTCTTGATTGATAAATTGTCTGTTTTCTGTCAAGTTGACATTTTTTAATACCAAATCTTTTCAGGCTGCCATGTTCCTTAGATTCGGTGACCTAATTGAATGTGCTGGCCTGAATCTGCGGAAGAGACTTCCGCTTGACGATCCTGCAGAGCTAGCCAGAAAATATAAGTTGGACCCGTGAACTTTCTAATTCCAGTCCATTGCTGTCTTTCGGTCAACGTCAGTTGTGTTTTTAAGAATTAGGATTTGTTCACTTAGATGAACTTATCCAACTGTTGTTATGTTATAGTTAACACTGTGTTTCTCTTGTCAGCCTCTATGTAGCAGTCTAATTTAACCCCTGTAGGCTACGAGAGACGAATAATGATCGAGATGTCAATTTGCGAGCATTTATGTAGTAATATAATTGGCCTCAGAGCCACCAGTATCAACATTCTCTAGTTATATTGGCTAATTTAGTTCTCTGAGAAAAGCTTATGTATTCTGTGGTTGCATAATGAGTGCTCGAGTTCGTTAAAATTCTGTATTTCTTTCTTGTTGAGGTAAGTTGTTGTTTGTGAAGACATCATGACAGCAGTTCATATGAATACCAAATAGTTGTCGGTAACAGACTAACAGCCACGGACAGCATGATAGAATGATGTTCACTGGCTATTTTTCATGAGCTTCTGCATAAGAATTTAGTTCTCTCGTCTCCTGGTTCAGTGTCATGTATAGGTGAGTCCAGCTTGTTATAAATTGAGTGGTCTCATTGCTGACTTAAACACTTTGTGGTGAATCTCCCCGGAGAGAATAAATATTCTGGTGATAATGTTACTCCATTATATTGTTTATGTCCTCAAGACCAGAATTGGTGATTTCTAGCTATAGCTGCAGTTTCTTGAATTTGATTACTCCTTTCCGATGCTTATCGCCTTATAATTACTGATCGGAGCACGTCTACTCCAGTCTCCACTCCACGTTGCTTCTTGTTATGACGGAAAGGGGTAAATACGAAAACAAAGAAAGTAAAGAACACCAAATTTAACGTGGAAAAACCCTTCAAGTCGAAGGTAACAACCACGGGATCACAGAGATCCACACAGCTCCACTATACCAATAAGAAGGTTACAAATATTCTCCAAATGGCTACATAACAAGTTCCAAACACGGAGAAACAGTAGCTGTCGCGCCCCATTTTTCTCGCGAAAAGCTGGATTCGACGTGACAACTCTATTTAGAATTGATTTAAAAGAGAAGAGTTGTCACCTAACGAATTAAGGTGCATTAGGGCACCATACTACACTAATTTCGAACCCAATATGGCCATTATGAGTTTCTAGTTATGTCCTTTGGTTTGACTAATGCACCTGCAACCTTTATGGATCTTATGAACAGGGTGTTTAGACAGTTTTTGGACCTATTCGTCATAGCCTTCATTGATGGTATTCTGGTATACTCCCAGAGTGAGGAGGAGCATGTCAATTACCTCTGAATTGTACTTCAGACCCTTAAGGACTGAGAATTGTATGCCAAATTCTCTAAGTGAGAATTTTGGCTTAATGCTATGACTTTTCTTGGTCATATTGTTTCTAGTGAAGGAATTAAGGTAGATCCCCAAAAGATTGAGGCAGTGAATAAGTGGCCTAGACCGAAAAATCTAACTGATATTAGGAGTTTCTTGGGTCTGGCATGGTATTATAGAAGGTTCGTGGAGAGTTTTTCCTCTATAGCTGCTCCACTAACAAAGTTGACTCAAAAGAAGGTGAAGTTCTTGTGGTCTGATTCTTGTGAGGGTAGTTTTGAGAAGTTGAAGAATCTTTTGACCTCAACCCCTGTTTTGACACTTTCTAATGGTACTGAAGGATTTGTGGTGTATTGTGATGCGTCCCGAGTGGGACTTGGTTGTGTACTTATGCAGCATGGGAAGGTTATGGCTTATGCTTCTAGGCAACTTAAAATATATAAGAAGAATTACCCGACTCATGACCTTGAGTTGGCAGCTGTGGTTTTTGCCCTCAAAATTTAGCGTCATTATTTATATGGAGTGCACGTGGATATTTACTCAGATCACAAGAGTTTGCAGTATATTTTCACGCAAAAGAAGTTGAATCTCAGGCAAATGAGGTGGCTTGAATTGCTAAAGGATTACGACATGAGCTTGCACTATCATCCAGGTAAAGCTAATGTTGTTGTTGATGCTCTTAGCAGGTTGTCCATGGGGAGTCTTTCCCATGTCGATGAATAAAAGAGGGGTTTAGTGAAGGATATTCACCGGCTTGCTAATTTAGGAGTTTGACTATTGGATTCAGAAGATAGAAGAGTGATTGTTCACGAAGTGGCTAAGTCATCATTAGGTGCTGAAGTGAAGGAGAAATAAGATAATGATCCCATACTTATGCAAATCAGGAAAGATGTTGGTTAGCAAAAAGTTTTGGCTTTCGAGACTAGGGGAGATGGTGTTTTCCGATATCAAGGGAGATTGTATGTTCCCGAAGTCGAGGGGCTCCAAGAGAGGATCTTGACTGAAGCCTATGTTTCTAGGAATACTGTTCATCTCGATTCTACTAAAATGTATCAAGACTTGAAGGAGATGTATTGGTGAAATAATATGAAAAGGGATATTGCGAATTTTGTTACTAAGTGCTTGAATTGTCAAAAAGTTAAAGTTGAGCTTTTGAGGCCTGGTGGTACATCTCAGGAGATAGCTATTCCCATGTGGAAGTGGGAGATGATAAATCTGGATTTTATCGTCAGTCTTCCGCATTCTCAAAACTAGTACGATTCTATTTGGGTCATTGTTGATAAGATGACCAAGTTCGTTCATTTTCTGCCTATAAGAACAAACTATTCGGGAAAGAACTATGATAAGTTGTATATTCAGGAGATTGATCGATTACATGTAGCTCTTGTGTCCATCATATCCAACAGAGGTACGCAATTCTCTTCTCAGTTTTGGAGATCTTTTCAAAAAGGTTTGGGTACGCAGGTAAACCTTAGCATCGCTTTCCATCCCCAAGCGGATGGATAGGCGGAATGTACTATTCAGACTTTGGAAGATATGTTAAGAGCCTGTGTCATTGACTTTAAAGATAGTTGGGTGGATCACTTGCCTCTTATTGAATTTGCTTACAACAATAGTTACCACTCTAGCATCTAAATAGTTCCTTTTGAGGCTCTTTATGGTAGAAGGTGTAGATCACCGATTGGGTGGTATGAAGTGGGTGAAACCCAATTGTTCGGTCCTGATCTTGTTCACCAGGCGATGGAAAAATTTAAAGTTATTCGCGAAAGGCTTAAGACTGCTCAAAGTAGTCAAAAGTTCTATACCGATGTGAGGTATTGGTAGTTGGAGTTTGACATTGACGATTGGGTGTTCTTGAAGGTTTCTCCTATGAAAGGAGTGATGAGGTTTGGAAAAAAGGATAAACTCAATCCAAATTACATTGGTCCATATCAGATTTGGAGAAAGTTTGGTAGTGTTACTTACGAGCTAGAGTTGCCTGCGAGTTTAGCATCGGTTCACCCCGTGTTTCACGTGTCTATGCTTAAGAAGTGTGTGGTTGATCGTTCTATTGTGGTTCCCCTGGAGAACATTGGTGTGACTGATTACTTGTCTTATGAGGAAGTTCCTATTGAGATTTTGGATAGACAAATTCGAAAGTTGAGAACCAAGGAGATAGCGTCGGTAAAAGTGTTGTGGAGAAATCAAAAGGTAGAGAAGGCTACTTGGGAAGCTGAGGAAGACATGAAGACTAGATATACCTTCTTGTTTTCGACTTCGAATGACGTCGTATAAGGTATTATTTCAATAGTCATTTCTTATTCTTCCAAAATTCATGCCTTGAAGTTTCTTATGGATTATTCCATCGTGAAAAAAGGGATCCTAGATCATTATTCGGGGACGAATGATTCTAAGGGGGGATATTGTAGTGCCCCGTAGGTTTGAACGTCCGTTTAGAGTTAGAATCGAGCCTATAGTACCTTTAGAGTGAGTGGAAATCAATTGAGAACAAGATTGGTAACATTTGGGAGTGTTTAAGGAGAAAAGAAAGGTCATACATCGCACGGGGGTCAACCCCGCATCGGACCCGTGTCGAACAGGCTGCCGCGAGGGGCTACTGCCTAGAGCTCGCATTGGACTCGCGTCGCACGGGGCCTATCGCGTGATGGGGCCTCGTCGCATGGATGGGGGTTGAACGATGGTGTGTGCGCCGTACCCCTCCTATTTTGCCTAACGGGACTTAGTTTTTAACCCAACTTTTAAATGGTAATTTGGTCCTTATGCTATGAAAACCGTCCCCCTACCTATACTAAATGACCCCAAACCCCTAAATACTTATTTCATTAGTCAAAAACATATTCCACCTTCTCTTAAAACACCAAGGAGAAAATTAACTAGGGTTCAAGCTTCAAGGCCAAGGATTCAAGCTTTTCTCAAATTTCTTCCGTCAAAAGGCATGTTTGAACACTCCCTATTTCACTTACCGTATGAATTCCTAATTTAATCATTGTAAATATTTATCGTATTGGTGATTTGAATCTAGGGTTAATGACTTGATTTTGAAAAACTTGCTTTAAATTCTCCTTTCTTTATAAATGGATGATTAAAGCTTTATTTCAGGTTTTGAGACTAAAATGGCAATTTGAAAACGATGGATCTTTATGACTTGAAATTTGAACGTTAAATGGATGTAAATTTCATCCATGATTTTAAGTCTCTTGAAACCTTTAGAATGCATGAGAAATATCAACGTTTTCCTCGTCTCTTGAATTAAGTAAAGTATGAAATAATGAGATGCTTTAAGATCCTTATGAAAATTTGATTATGGCTATGTTATGATTTCAAAGAAGGGATTTGAGAGTCTTAAATGTTTAATGATAATGAAGTTTTGGCATGATAAGAGTGACTTGCAAGTCTTGGTATGACGATACCAAAATGTGAATGCCTTAATTAAAGACTCTATGATTAAATGATATGAAACTATGATTATGTTATGATGGTCAACTATGCTATCTCAGTCTATGCGGCAAACATGGACTGAGGCCCTACCAGTTGGATAGTACTGGACCCATATTGCTCGTGGATTATTAAAGGTCGGTGTAACTACATAGTTCAGAACTAAAGGATTTTCAAATGACTACTTTATTTTATGTCTCAAATGTTCTTTATTTCCTACTTCAGCTATGACAAACTTATGTTATGAAGTTATCCAAATTATTAGTATTATATTATATGAACTGTTTTGAATCCTCTTCCCTCGAGTTGCATGCCAGTACTCATTGTACTGACCTTCCCCGGACGCTACATCTTTTCATGATTACAGTCAGCATGTGGTGAGCCATCCATTTTTCGAAGGGCATATGTTTTCCTTCAATTAGAATTTCTATTCATAATGTTAGAGGCCTCGTAGACCAGGTTGAATAATGATTTATGTCTTATTTCAAGACTTGAATTTGAACTATTAATTTCAGTTAAACTTTTTATTTATGGGCCTATTTCGCACTTTATTTATGGCTATGCTTATGATGAAATGCTAAGGGGTCTCTTTGGGCCATCATTAGCTGACACTATTTCCCGAGGCTTCTGTTCGACATCTTCCTAGAACTCATTCCGATCATTGTCCTCTCTTGTTGGAGCTTTCTCCTCTGATTCCTATTATTAATAAGCCTTTTCGGCTTGAGACCACGTGGATGACGCATGCTGAGTTCCCTTCAGTTATTGCTTCCACATGGATGTAATGTAATAACTCTCTTCTCCCTGCCATAAATTCCTTTAAGATCAATATTTCTCAGTGGAATAGATTGGTTTTTGGTAATATTTTTTCACGTAAACGGCATTTGTTGGCACGTATTTTGGGGATCCAAAGCTCCTCCTATTACCAATCTAGTGCTTATCTTCAGGATTTTGAGACTCACCTTTTACACGAATATAATTGTCTGCTTCATCTTGAGCATGACTTTTGAAAATTAAAATCACGCATTAATTGGTTAAATGAAGGCGATGCAAATACCAAAATTTTCCATCTTTCAACCTTGCAACGCCGCCGTAGGACCGTATCACTAGTTTACAGGACATTGAGGGCAATTGATTATACGGTAGGTAGGAGATTACCTCTCACATCCTTAACTATTATACTAATCTGTACACTACAGATCTGCTATCCTCCAGGAGATGCAATATACAGGCTCAAGCCCATTTTGTCCCAACTTCTTCCCATGCTTTTCTTGATACTCCTCTAAGTACCCAAGAATTGTATACTGCGGTGCGTTCCTTCCAACCTTTCAAGGCTTCGGGACCCGACGGGCTCCATCCCCTTTTCTATCAGCGATACTTTGATATTGTGGGACCATCTCTGATCTCCTTTTGTGAGGATATTTTTTAGGAACATCGGATCCCTGAAGTTACTAATAGAACCTACATATGTTTAATCCCTAAAGTTCCTGGAGCTTCAACTATTGGGCAAGTCTGCCCGATTGGACCGTGTAATAGGCTCTACAAAATAATTACTAAAATCCTTGTTAATCGCATTAAAAGGTTCTTGCCGGACATCATTGGTCCAACCAAGTCCAGCTTTCTTACGAATAGACGTGCGTCTGACAATGCCATTATAGTCCAGGAACTATTGCATTATTTCAATCACACCAGCGCTCGCGCTCCTCTTATGTTGATGAAGTTGTACTTAGAAAAAGCTTTTGACCGACTAGAATGGTCCTTCATCAACGACACACTGCACTACTCTCATTTCCCTCCTAATCTTATAACTCTCATTATGTCATGCATCACCACTACTTCCATCTCCTTCCTTCTTAATGGTTCTTCCATGTCGTACTTCCATCCAATCAGAGGCATCAGGCAGGGCGATCCTTTATCGCCTTATATTTTCATTCTATGTATAGAAATATTGTCGAATGTATTAACCTTGTTGTGGACTATAAGCTTTGGTCTCTGATTAGCATGTCTCCTAGGGGTCAGTCTATTTCTCATTTGTTATTTCCCAATGACATCATCTTGTGTGCAAAAATCAATCAGACAACTTGCCACATTATTACTGACCTTTTCAATCATTTCAGTAACGTCTCAGGGCAAAAAATTAATTACTCTAAATCTAGAGTTTTTTTCTCCAGAAATACTTCCATCCATGATAAGCAATATGTCATTTCTTCTTTCAATATGGCAGAAGGAACAAATTTCGGTAGGTACTTGGGTTTTTCTCTCTTCTCCAAGGCTCCGGTTAAGGAGGACTTTCAGTTCTTACTTGACAAGTTTAAGACCCATTTAGCGGGGTGGAAAACAAAGTTTCTACCTCTGCGGGCTGTATTACTTTGATTCTCTCCATGTTAAACTCCCTTTCTAATCACATTATGCAATTTGTTAAATTACCTGCTACTGTGATTCATTCCATGGAACACTATGAGCGCAATTTTTTATGGGGCACCACTCTTGTTAAAAAGAAGCTTGTACGATGGTCCATCGTCACTATTCCTAGGGATCAAAGAAGTTTAGGGATTCAGGCCCTATAAGCTAAAAATAAATCTCTTCTTACCTCTACTGCTTGGAGGCTTTTTCATGCCCAAAACTCTATGTGGGCTGCTGTGTTACGGAATAAGTACATGCATCGCTCTCCTAATGCAGCTACTACTTTACGAATATGGAAGTCAGTTCAGTTAGGTTGGGCTTGCTACAAAAAAGGACTGCTTTGGAGGCCCGCTACTGGAGCCCACATAAATTTTTGCCAGTCATGGATAAAGCCAAATCTTCATCCTTGCAGTCTCATCCATGGCCCATTACCTAAGCATGAACTATCCCATACGATTAGTCATTATCGCACAGGCAATTCTTGGGATTTTACTAGCTTGTCCTTTGAACTACCTCAATCTATACTTGGCTTGATCTACTCTGTTTATTTTCCTCAACATTGTAACACTTTTGATCGAGTTACATGGGGTCTTACACCTAGGGGTAGGTTTAGTGTTCAATCGTGTTACTACACTCTGACGGATACCTTGTCCTCAAACCATCCAGCTCTTCTTTCCTACTCTTGGATCTGGAAGTTACCGGTGCCCTCAAAGATTTAGTTTTTCTTGTGGCTACTGCACCATGGTCGGCTGCCCACCGCTAGTTATCTCTATAATATTTCCTGTATCCCTTCACCGGACTACAGAGTTTGCAACTCTGGTGCACCAGAAACCATAACCCACTTGTTCTTGACATGTCCTAGAGTCAGAGGCGAATCCAAGATTTCAAAAGGACGGGTACACCATGTCATTTTTTGGAACATGTTGTAATATTACCTTTCCGACATCCGGACGGTTAACCCCATGAAATTCCAAAAGTTCAAAAAAAAGGCCTTTGTAATCGGAATCTTCACTCTCATCATAACCACGAAATGGTAATTCGTTTCTTAGGAGAAACCTTACCACATCGATTGAGGCATTTAAGCGAATTCGATAATCACTTTTGTTTTCTCACTTTGCTTGTGAAGTGAAGATTGAGTCGATTGACGTTGATTCCCAAAATCTAGCATCCTATTCAAACATTTGTTATGAATACTATTTACCTCACCAACATACAATCGAATTCTTTTCGGACCATGGTTCCAACTTCTAAAACCATCTTGTATAAACGATTTTCCCGCATTACCACGACTTTCAAATTTATTCTTGAACAAATAACAACTCAAACAAAATACAGCATCATCTTTTATGCTATATTCCAACCAGGCAGAATGTGGAGGTCTAAGCCACTGAGGATTAAATTGACGATCTTTGGTCCCAAACTTTGTTTTAGGATATACACGAAGTTTCGGTTGATAAGGCCCCATCAGAATATAATGTCTCCCTACAATATCTCGAATATTAGAATCATATTAAAAAATAGACTTTCTTTCTTTGGAATCCCGTTTAAGAGATCCAACCCCAAGAATACAATCAACATTTGAAGGAGGATTTGTTTCTCTTTGAACTTCTGGAGCTACATATGAACTAACGGATGGACCGCTACTAGAACTTGGTTGCTTAATCAAGAATTTATCCATTTAGATATTCAAGGATAAATGTTCCTACAAATTCAAATTACTATTCAACTTAGTCGCAAATTTATCACTTGCAAATTTAAAATAAAATAGGGGAACACACACCTTTCACAATCAAAAAAAGGGAATCACACCCTTGCAAATTCAAATAAAATAGAGGAATCACACCCTTTGCAAATTTAAATAAAATAGAGTAATCACACCCCTTTCACATTCAAAAATAAGGAAATTACACCACTTTCACATTAAAAAGTAAGAAATCATACCCTTGCAACTTAATAATGAAATAGAGGAATCACACCTCTTTCGCATTCGAGAATAAGAAATTACAAATTCATAATAAAAAAGAGGACTCACACCTCTTCCACATTCGAGAATCACAAATTCAAAATAAAGAAGAGGAATCACACCCCTTTCACATTAAAAAAAAAAAAAAGAAAGAAGGGAATCACACCCTTTAAAATTAATAATCAAATAAAGGAACACATTCCTTTCAACTTGGATTTAAAAAAATGAAATCTTACCAATATCAAATTCATCCGCAAAATATGTGTGAGTCTGAGATAACTAATTTATTAGCTCTTGAAGATTTATTATTATAAGTAATGACAATTTTTTTTTTTTTTTATGAAAATCCTAAAATTAAAGTCATGTATTTTGAAAAATTTGATTTTGTTGAACTAAAAGAATTTTACCTTGAGCCTTGGCAATGGTGATTTTTGTGGATTCTCAATGGCTTGAAGTTGTTGGAAGTTGGAGCTTCTTTGTGTGAAAAATAAAATATGAAGATGGGGAAAAGAATGGCTTGAAGTTGCTGGAAATAAAGGAACACATTCCTTTCAACTTGGATTTAAAAAAATGAAATCTTACCAATATCAAATTCATCCGCAAAATATGTGTGAGTCTGAGATAACTAATTTATTAGCTCTTGATGATTTATTATTATAAGTAATGACAATTTTTTTTTTTTTATGAAAATCCTAAAATTAAAGTCATGTATTTTGAAAAATTTGATTTTGTTGAACTAAAAGAATTTTACCTTGAGCCTTGGCAATGGTGATTTTTGTGGATTCTCAATGGCTTGAAGTTGTTGGAAGTTGGAGCTTCTTTGTGTGAAAAATAAAATATGAAGATGGGGAAAAGAATGGCTTGAAGTTGCTGGAAATAAAGGAACACATTCCTTTCAACTTGGATTTAAAAAAATGAAATCTTACCAATATCAAATTCATCCGCAAAATATGTGTGAGTCTGAGATAACTAATTTATTAGCTCTTGATGATTTATTATTATAAGTAATGACAATTTTTTTTTTTTTATGAAAATCCTAAAATTAAAGTCATGTATTTTGAAAAATTTGATTTTGTTGAACTAAAAGAATTTTACCTTGAGCCTTGGCAATGGTGATTTTTGTGGATTCTCAATGGCTTGAAGTTGTTGGAAGTTGGAGCTTCTTTGTGTGAAAAATAAAATATGAAGATGGGGAAAAGAATGGCTTGAAGTTGCTGGAAAGAAACGTTTTAACTTTAGGGATTTAGAATTTAGATTTTTTTTATTTTTATTTTTAAAAAAAATGCAATTTTAATCTAAAAATAAAGGAGCGACTCAAGCTATTGGCTGGGATCGAACCCAGGACCGCGGCATTGAAAACAGGCCCTCAGACCAGTGAACCATCTGGTCACTTTGAGCATGGGTTCCTTTAGCTAATATTTAATATATTCTTTCAGAATTATACAAGTAATATACCGAGTTTAGTCGGATGACCACGGATTCCCGTGCTCCATTTTTAACACATAAATTCGCCCCTGCCTAGAGTCAAGCTGTTTTGGGAAGCTATTGATATACTGCCTCACTTACCTTTATTATCCAATCCCACTCACTACCCACTTTCTTGGTTAAAGCGATTCTTGTGTCCTGTCAACATACAATACATCGGGTTGATACCCTCTATAAAGTGTTTTTATCTTTCTGTTTGTGGTCAATTTGGACGCAACGAAATCGGTTGATCTTTGATGGGAAACCTTTTAACCCATCTCTAGACTTAATCACGAATCTTGCTACTGAGTTTTGGTTTTAAGCTGGTAAGGTTAAGACTAGACGTCACTCTATCCCCATGTACATTAAATGGAACCCACCTTCACAGGGGTATTTGTAACAAACATAACCATGATGGATGACTCATTTAGGGAATTGGCAAATTACGATTGGGACCCCGGTTAAGGAAAGGAGCATGTGCACTTTGTGAGGATGTCTGTATATAGTAGTAGACATATTCTATTAGGATTAGTTAATGAAGTTGTCTTTTATTTTCTCATCTAAAGTTTTAGCACTCTGGAACCTCCCTTTTCTATCCCTTTTCTATTTTCCTTTTGTTTCTACGATGAATTCTTATTTCAATGTATGTGATTATGATTCTCGATATCAATACAATTTGCCTTCGTTACACTGGTGCTCTCGTTGAGACTCCTCTACCAAATGGGTATCCACTTCCCTTCTACCTCCTCCACATCCATACCACCAGCAAACTTTTATTGCACCTCCACCACCGATCCCCACTTTTCAACCTACAGTTTTGGAGAATATCTCTACTTCCATCAAAACCATACAGGATTTAGTGATAGAGATTCAAGAAAGAAACTCACGTATGCTCTCTACTTTTGGTCACATGGGGTCAGTGCTTCAAGAGATGCAATTGGACTCCACTTCCATTGATACCCCAGAGATTTCAGATGCTACAACTATCACATCTGTGCTAGAGTCAACTTACGACGATAGTAACACCGAGGTGACTGATATCGTGAAATCACATCTGGATTCACAGCTTCCTGTTCTTGGTGTTGGAGATACAATACCAACATACATTTTTCCCGGCGTTCTGTCCAATGCTTCTATTGACGCTACCGATCTCGAATTTTCACCTCTGTCTTTCTCAGTTAAGGGACCACTAGAGTTTGACTGCAAGGTGTTTGATAGAGTGCCAAAGAGGGATATTTCTGCAGAATTTCATAGTCCTAGTACACCTATTGGCTCACTTCCACCTGTTTTTAGCACTCACGAATGCAAGTGGGTGGATACAGGGCAGATAAGTGATTCATTTGACATCCAACAATACAACCAAATTAAGCTCCTAGTTGCCCATAAACTGTTTGATGAAATGCCTCACTGCCCCTCCAATGAAATTGCTGCTCCAGAAGCCAGCCATTCGACCAACAAATTAGACTCTTATTTGGACTCTAATTACTCACCCCAGGTGTTGGATGAAATGTCTCATAGCTGCTACTCCAAGGTTGTCGATAAAGTGCAGTCGACTTCGCCAATCATGGCCCCTGTGATTTCTTCTGATTTCGCTGCTGCAGATGGCGCCTCAACAGACTCGAACCAGGTGCTTGCTGAACATCCTGACCGAGGTGTACCCAATGAGCTCAGTCGAACGGCCACCTCACCTTTTCGACAACACTGTGATGACCGATCAGACTACAAAAGCCAGATCACTGTACACGAGATGTTTGATGATATGTCAAGCAGGTACAAATATGCATATTCTTTTGCACTTGGCTCTTCTATAAGGTATCTTGAAAATGGAAGTGACATTTCGATTATGGATG
The DNA here is from genome assembly GCA_031232105.1 of Capsicum rhomboideum. Taxonomy (NCBI): domain Eukaryota; kingdom Viridiplantae; phylum Streptophyta; class Magnoliopsida; order Solanales; family Solanaceae; genus Capsicum; species Capsicum rhomboideum. The sequence continues at coordinate 123,559,671 of CP124710.1, read as the reverse complement.
GAATCATATTGATGCATAAGATTAAATGCTTACACCTTCCGTTTGATCCCGGTGTATATGTTGCCCATGGTGTTTCTTCTTTTTCATATGAGATGCTTACTTATAGGAGTGTTGAACATGTTGATTATCCATTGCTTAAGTCAACAGGATGCATCATTTTGCTAGAAACAGGAGGCTCACTTTTCACCTTCAAAGGATTAGAGAGAAACTGTTCTATCAAAATTTCTGTTGGTGTTCCAATTACAGAATGTTACTGGGCGATATCAACTCAAGCTAACTTGGGCCATGCCGATGCTTTCATCCCTGCGGATTTCTCTTTTGTTGCTAAGTCTGAGGGTCTTCTTAAGTTTTTAATGATAATTGTTGCCGACGACGATTTGGACACTTCTGTTTTTACAGCTGCATTGACATACTCATGTGCATTATTCAAGGGTGAGGATGAATATCTGAATGTTGTACACCTAAGACAGTGTTCTCTTCTTTTTGAAAAGTCAAAACTTAGCAAGGCACATCAATTTTTAATGATTGGATTTGGTCGGGGAATTTTGACAATGGAAGATGACAAGCAACCAGGCTATCAAAATACTAATATAAATCACACTGAGCAGCAACTAGAGTGTTGGGATTTAGGTTGCTATCTCCAGTGGTCAAAGAAGAGCAGAGTTTTGGCTAAACATTGTTCTGGTTGTGATAAAATTGTTCTTGTTTGTCTATATGACAAAATAGGTGCATTTCCATATTTGAGAGATGTTAGTATGACTGCTGCACTTTTTGAGAGGGATGACGTCGATGCTATAGAAATTCCTACCAATATAAGGGAGCATGCAGTATATAAAGAATTTTGGATTGGGTTGGAAAATTTAATAGCCATTTTGAAGCTTGTTCCAGTTAGCTTTTTAGCCTTCGGAGATCCAAAAATATCCCCAATGAACACTGAGATGAAGGAGATTAAAGCATGTCATGTCTTAGCTCTGAAGAAAAATATGACAACTGTTCCTACATATTTCAATACCTCAGCGTGTCAGGCTACGAAGGTTGCTGGTGTTACTGTTGATTTCAATGTCGCACACAGTATCATTGCACCTTCTGAAATTGCTTATGGTCGAGACAAAAAGGCTTCTAAAGGTGACATAAAAAAAATCTGCGAAGCTCTTTGACAACATGAGGGACCTAGAATTCCCAGTCACATGGTTTTCTTGCGACGCCAAAGATCACTCAAATGATATTAACGGAATGGAGCAAATTATGGGGACCACGAAGCTTGAACAGATGAATCGGATGTCATTCATCATTGAAACACATTATACCCTTGTTGGTTTTGTCGAAATGGTCTGTTCATCAAATCAGTTTCCACCCATGGCTTTCCATTTACTTGTTGATGGGTATCTTGTTAAGCTCTGATTTCTTCATGCACTGGGTGCTTCTACTGCTGGAATAGTTGGTCCATTGCTAATGCTCCTTCCTTTTCTACTTATATTGCGAAGATTTGTAGCATATGTTGGAGTCTTGTTACTTCAGATGGCATTCTTTGGTTTTGTAAATGTTGGACATGAACTTGCTTTGATTCTTGAAGAAAAAAGGGAAATGTATTTAATTACTAAAGGATTATTCATGCTTTGTGGTAAAAAGGTTGCACATGGTGCCGCGTGTTCAGATGGCATTCTTTGGTTTTGTAAATGTTGGACATGAACTTGCTTTGATTCTTGAAGAAAAAAGGGAAATGTATTTAATTACTAAAGGATTATTCATGCTTTGTGGTAAAAAGGTTGCACATGGTGCCGCGTGTTCTTCTGGTAATGTTTTCAATATGCCCAACAGAAAACCAAAACTCATTCTCCATAATCCCAGGAAGGAACACAGAACTGTCATGACACCAATGGGCTTTGGGATATCGATATTGAAGAACCAGCCATCGATATCTGTTGATTGCAAGATCCCTGGCTCGAACCTTGAGGACAAGGTTCTTATTGAGGGTGGGAGTATTGTAACAAACATAACCATGATGGATGACTCATTTAGGGAATTGGCAAATTACGATTGGGACCCCGGTTAAGGAAAGGAGCATGTGCACTTTGTGAGGATGTCTATATATAGTAGTAGACATATTCTATTAGGATTAGTTAATGAAGTTGTCTTTTATTTTTTTAGTTAAAGTTTTAGCACTCTGGAACCTCCCTTTTCTATTTTCCTTTTGTTTCTACGATGAATTCTTATTTCAATGTATGTGATTATGATTCTCGATATCAATACAATTTGCCTTCGTTACAGTATTTCATGTTGAACACTGATGGTGCTACTAGTACTGAATGTAGTGGTCTCGAAGGGGTGTTTAGAGATCACAACGGGACTTGGGTTTTGGGTTTCTCTGATCTTATTCCTACCACAGACCCTTTGGAAACAGAATTGCGTGCATTGATTAGAGGGTTGGAGTTAGCAATCCAACATCACCTGCTACCTTTGCAAATAAATGTTGATTCACAAGTCACAACTGATACCTCTTATGCTTAACTCTGTCAATTCTACTAACTCTTTACCTCTTTTGCTTGATTCTAGGTCCCTCCTTCGGAAGGTGGGTGATCCTATAGTGTAATACGTCTACAAAGAGCTGAACAAAGTAGCGGATAGTCTTGCAGTACTAGCCACCAGCATGTTAGCGATCACTACTACTACGACTACTTTTTGGTACCCTCCTTCATCAACCATGAGTGTTTTGACTGCTGACAAGAAAGGAGAAGGATATGTACGAAGAGTGCAGGCCTTACCATCCCACTCTTCCACTTTGTATAATATGTATAGTATATATCCTAGTGCTCCCTCATCAGGTGTGAATATTGTAGCTGTTAATGCTGGCATAGTGACTGTGCCACAAGGACTACCTATGTAGACGCTCTTTTTGTTATTAACATCGTGTGCCTACTATACACACGATGTGTATAGAAACTGTATCGTTGTTGTATAGAATATGTATATGTATAGAATGTGTATAAAAATTGTATCATTGTTGTATGAAATATATAAATGTATAATTGTTGTATAAAATATGTTATTTTTATATAACAAACTAAAAATATATTATTTTGTATTTTATTAATTAAAAAAAGTAGGAATTACAATATTATAAATTTATATTTAATTGTTAAAAAAAGATAAATTAGAAGAGTATTTTTTTTTAAAAAAAAAATGATCCCACAAAAAAAAAAAATAGAAGAACAAATAGTGAAAAGAAAAGAAGAAGAACCCACAATAAAATAAAATACTATTAAATTCTTTTCTAAAATAGCAGTGAACAAAAAAAAGAAAAAAGATACCAAAAAAACAAATAAAAGAAGGGATACAACGATGGATAAAAGCCAAAAATAGCTAAACTTGGAAATTTATAATTCATTGGCCACTCGGTGGCATTTCTTTTATCCGAGACCGAGTGGCTATATTTGGCCTTTTCCCTTTTCATAATAGTCCAGCGGATTTCAAACTTACAGGCCCAAATTCCTACCAGCGGGTCGTGCTGAACCCATATACTGACCAAGGATCATTTCCGCCCCACTTTCAAAATTATGGCGGAAGTAGAAAGTTGAAAATACACAGCGTTTGTCCTCTCCGTCTCTTTATCCGGCGAAACTGGTAGGTTCATTCTGTTCGTTATCTCATACACTTTTTGTTCGGTAAGAGACCCTAATTCTTTTCCACTGTTTCTTAAATAGGAACCATTTATTCGTTTGCTATGATTATATTATCAATAATTGAGGAAAGATATAAGAGCTATTTGTATGTTCTCTCTGATTTTTACTAGTTTCTCACACAGATTTTATTACGAGTCATTATGCATTCGTATTTTCTTTCATTTGATGTATAGGTATGTAGTAGTCCAGTTTATGGAAGAAAAAAAGAGTACAGTATAATGTAGTGTCTAGGCTCGGTTGCACACACTTCAAAGGTTCATTCTGTTAGTTATATTTTGCTGTATCTCTTTGCCTGCATAATTATACCTTTTTTTTCGGTTAGAAACCCTAATCCCTTTTCCACTGATTTTTAGTGTTGAAATAGGAAGTATTGATTAGTTTGCTAGTGAAGGTTCTACAGCTATTTGCTATGCATTCTGTTTATGCGTATATACAAACAGGTAAGTTTCTTTGTCAAAGATTATGCAATGATATTATGTTGGGCCCGTCATATGTTCTTTTTTTGTGTGTACAGCTAAAAGAAAGCATGAAAAGGAAAGCTACAAGTGAGAAACTGGATATACCCGAACCCTCGGGATTTGGTGCTAAGTCCATACACAGGGAATATCAGGTTATATCAGAACAGCTCGACCTAAAAAGTATGGAATATGAAAACATGAAAATAGTTTTCCCACCTTCTATGTTAGCCGCAAGTGTAAGAGCAAGTGAGCTCCATCGGGAGGTTCTCATCCTTGAGCAAGCTATGCAGGAGATTTTGCATAGATTATGCTCGGAGGCCGTTCGTCCCCGTGTCCAAAGGTATAATTATTTTCTGTTTGTTTGTTGTACTAAGAAAGGACTAGATTTGCTTTTTGTAATTGTGTAATTATATATTTAATAGACCACATCAAAATGCTAAACCACCGACAACCTCCTTTCAAGATCACAACATATCTAGTGTAATCTCACAGGTGGTGTCTGGGAGGGTAAAGTTCACGCAAACCTTAAGAAATCAATCTTGAAGCCTTTTAAGTATCTTCATCAACCATCTAATTTCACCTTGATCTCAAGCCTATGTTGCTTGGACTCTCTAATAATACTCTCTGCATCCCTTGTCGGATCCTCCAAAAAAAATGCACTTCCTACGGAGGATCTTATGAGCAGCCATCAATATTTTTATGAGTCGGAACAACATAGTCTCAAACTGATTGGTGTCAGCTTTATGAATCTTTATATCTGTTGTGTTCTATTTGACCCCGTTGTGGTGGAATCTTTATCAAGAAACTAAATCTGTTCAAAGTGTGTGCATCAAGGATGAGTTTGGTTTATAATTAATGAGGAAAAAATTTCATGTCCGATTGTGTGTTTCTGTGATAACCAGAAAAATGGCATCTCACATTGTTGGATATCCTCGTATGGGCCCAAAGAGAGAGTTGAAATTTGCTCTCGATTCTTTCTGGGATGGAACGAGCAGTGCCGAGGACTTGAAGAAGGTGTCTGCTGACCTCAGATCATCCATCTGGAAGCAGATGTCTGATGCAGGCATTGAGTACATTCCCAACAATACGTTCTCTTACTATGATCAGGTGCTCGACACAACTGCAATGCTCGGTGCCGTCCCATCTAGGTACAACTGGACCGGTGGTGAGATTGAGTTCGATACTTACTTCTCAATGGCCAGAGGAAATGCCTCTGTCCCTGCTATGGAGTTGACCAAGTGGTTCGATACCGACTAGTAAGTGACACATCAATTACCTCTTCCAACCTTTTTACTAGTCATGATTATCTTGTTTGCATACTGAGTTATTGCTAATTCTTTGTTTGATCCAGCCACTTCATTGTCCCTGAGATGGAACCTGATGTTAGGTTTTCTTATGCTTCCCACAAGGCAGTAAATGAGTACAAAGAGGCCAAGGCGGTATGTGATTTTTTGCTTTTGTATTCTGTTCGTTTCATGATACACGAATGCTATTTGAACTATTGGAATGAAGTAAAAGTGAATGTGATCATTCATCATCATGGAATAGATCTTATTGTTACACCAATTACACTGTATTGTTGGATCGTGGTGTTGCTAAGCATGGAATATTGGAATTAGAAGATTCGATAATTGATTATTGATCTTGATCTTTTTAGAAGATTCGATAATTGATTATTGATCTTGATCTTTTTACTCGTGCAGCTCGGTGTAGCTACTGTTCCAGTACTTCTTGGTCCAGTTTCATACTTGTTGCTATCCAAGCCTGCTAAGGGTGTTGAGAACTCTTTCCCCATTCTTTCACTGCTGGACAAAGTCCTTCCAATTTACAAGTAAGAATTTCTTTTCTTTCAGTCTGATATTTCTGAATGGACATCCTCTAACTTAAAATTATCAATATAGGGAAGTTATCGCAGAGTTGAAGGCAGCTGGTGCTTCCTTTATTCAGTTTGATGAGCCCACACTTGTGTTGGATCTAGAGGCTCACAAATTGGAAGCATTCACCAAGGCCTATGCTGAGCTGGAGTCATCTCTATCTGGCCTTGGTGTTCTTGTTGAGACCTACTTTGCTGATGTTCCCGCTGAGGCATTCAAAGTCCTCACTGCTTTGAAAGGGAGTTACCGCCTTTGGCTTTGACTTGGTCCGTGGATCTAAGACCCTTGATTTAATCAAGAGTAGCTTCCCTTCAGGCAAGTACTTGTTTGCAGGAGTGATTGACGGAAGGAACATCTGGGCAAATGATCTTTCTGGATCTCTTGCTCTCCTGCAATCTCTTGAGGGCATTGTAGGAAAAGGTAATATATTTCCTACCTCATCACTTTATATTTAGTAGTGATTCTGTTGGTGATTTATCACAAAATGATTCCGGTTTATATTCAATTATGCAGACAAACTTGTTGTCTCTACATCTTGCTCCCTACTCCACACCGCTGTTGATCTGATCAACGAGACCAAACTAGATGATGAAATCAAATCATGGCTGGCATTTGCTGCCCAAAAGGTTGTTGAAGTTAATGCGTTGGCCAAGGCATTGTCTGGTGCCAAGGATGAGGTATAGTTCGTTCTTAACTTAAGGTCTTCAAAAAATGCCTTCGGAAAATGTTTCTTTTTACAATTACTCTCGACAAAGTTTTGTATATACTGCTAAAAGTGTTTGTTGTACTTTCAGGCATTTTTCCGTGCTAATGCTGAAGCTCAAGCTTCCAGAAAGTCCTCCCCAAGTGTGACAAATGAAGCTGTTCAAAAGGCTGTAAATGTTGAACCGAAGGACGTCTTCTCTTTCTAATAAATGATTTGTATCGTATCTTACTTACTAACTTTTACTCTTCCGATATCTCAGTCTGCTGCTCTTCAAGGATACCACCGTGCTACAAACCTTATTGCTGGACTCAGTGCCGAACAAAAGCTATCAGATTTGGACTTAAGTCGTCGGGAATTTGAGGCTAACAAGTCAGTGTTATAATTGTTTTCTGCTTGTTATTTTTGTGTTTTTAAATATCTTTTCTCATAATTTATTTATTTCTAGGATCTCTTCGGATGAGTATGTTGCAGACATGAAGTTGGAACTCTTGAAGTTTATCGATCTCCATTGTCAATCTGCTGGTCATCAACGATCTGACAACCGCCGTGCTACAAATGTTAGGGATAGACTTAGTACCCAACAACAGAAGCTTAACCTACCAATTCTGCCTACAACCACCATTGGATCCTTCCCTCAGACAGTGGAGCTTAGAAGAGTTCGTCATGAATACAAGGCCGAGAAGTCAGTGATATACTTGTTTTCTGCTTGTTATTGTTGGTGTTGTCAAACATCTTTTCTGACAATCATTTACGTATAGGATCTCTGAGGAGGAGTATGCTAAAGCCATCACAGAGGAAATCAAGAAGGTTGTCGATCTCCAGGAAGAGCTTGACATTGATGTCTTGGTTCACGGAGAGCCTGAGGTAGGGAAATTACCTGCTTACCTTACTTCCATTCGTGTTTTGCGTCTTTTTTGTCTATATGCACACACTTGCATGCATAGTTTATGGTTTAGTAAGTTTGAACACTTGATGTATGCAGAGGAACGATATGGTTGAGTACTTCGCAGAGCAGCTCTCTGGTTTTGCTTTCACTGCCAATGGATGGGTTCAATCTTATGGATCTCGATGTGTGAAGCCACCAATCATCTATGGTGATGTGAACCGCCCTAAGCCAATGACTGTCTGCTGGTCCTCAAAAGCTCAAAGCATGACCAAGAGGCCAATGAAGGGAATGATTACCGGCCCTGTCACCATTCTCAACCGGTCCTTTGTCAGAAATGACCAGCCAAGGTAACTTTTGCACCCCGCTCCTAATTCGACTTTTACATCTTCTCCGATCATGTGTAATGAACTCAATGTTAACTGCCATCATCGCTTTTTCTAGGTTTGAGACCTGTTACCAGATTGCTTTGGCCATTAAGGATGAAGTGGAGGATTTGGAGAAGGCAGGGATCAGGGTGATCCAAATCGATGAACCTGCTTTGAGTGAGGGTTTGCCTCTGAGGAAATCTGAACACGCATTCTACTTGAACTGGGCTGTCCAGTCCTTCAGAATCACCAACGTCGGCATCCAGGACACTACACAGGTTCCCCGTCTCATCTTGTTGTTTTAACTTTGAAACTTCTTTTAACCAATACCTGTTTGTTAACGAGCTTATCTTTTGTGGCTTGCAGATCCACACCCACATGTGCTACTCCAACTTCAACAACATCATCCACTCCATCATCGACATGGATGCTGATGTTATCACTATTGAGAACTCACGTTCTGACGAGAAGCTCCTCTCAGTTTTCAGGGAGGTAGTGAAATACAGAGCTGGCATTGGACCTGGTGTCTATGACATCCACTCTCCAAGAATACCATCAGCCGAAGAGATTACTGGCAGAGTTAACAAGATGCTTGATGTTCTTGACACCAACATCTTGTGGGTCAACCCCGACTGTGGTCTCAAGACTCGTAAGTACACAGAGGTGAAGCCAGCCCTGCAAAACATGGTGTCCGCAGCCAAGGCCATCCGTGTTCTGCTTGCCAGTGCCAAGTGAGTTGAATGCGCCACTGGAGGAGGATTCTTGAATCAACTATGCCATGGTGATGTTACTTTGATCTTGAATGAGAAGTTTCTCTGTTGATTTTAATAATTTGTACTGGTGATGAAATATTATTGTGTAGATTAATCTGCCCTCTGGGCCATTTGCTGACCCTTTTTTTTGTTTTGTTTTATTTTGGAGTTGTTTTCTTGTTGGTTTTCGGATTTCCTTATCAATATTAATAAGTGGTGATCCGTTTGGACGACCAAACGGATCTCCACCATCCACGTGTCCCTTCATCCGACGGATCTAATCCGTTCCTCCATTTTTTGGTTCTAATTAATTATTTTAGCTCATTTCGGTATTAGAAAATTAATAATATTTAATTAAAAAAGGTAAATAAATACAAAATGATGAATTAAGGGACGAACTCACCTGCTTCAATCCCGTGATTTTACTATATCACTCCTAATTAATTATTATAAGTCGTTTGAGTATTAGAAAATTGATAATATTTAATTAAAAAAAAGTAAAATAGACACAAAATGATAAATTACATTACGTACAAAATGATGAATTAAGGGACGAACCCACCTGCTTCAACCTGGTGATTTTACTATATCACCCCTAATTAATTATTATAAGTCGTTTAAGTATTAGAAAATTGATAATATTTAATTAAAAAAAAGTAAAATAGACACAAAATGATAAATTACATTACGTTAAAAAGTAATATAATTAACATCTAACGATCTTGGCCGTCCACCTCCCCCTTTGATCCGACGGATCTTATCCGTTCCTCCACTTCTTAGTCCTAATTAATTATTTTAACTCATTTAGGTATTAGAAAATTAATAATATTTAATTTAAAAAAGTAAATAAATACAAAATGATAAATTAAGGGACAAACCCACCTGCTTCAACCCGGTGATTTTACTATATCACCCCTAATTAATTATTATAAGTCGTTTAAGTATTAGAAAATTGATAATATTTAATCATCCCTTTTAATAAGTGTGGGTCTTTGGTATGACCAAAAAGATCTCGACCGTCCACAGCCTTTGATCAGACGAATCTTATCCGTTCCTCCACCTCTTCGTCCTAATTAATTATTTTAACTCATTTAAGTATTAGAAAATTAATAATATTTAATTAAAAAAGGTAAATAAATACAACATGATGAATTATGGCGCCAACCACCTGCTTCAACCCCGTAATTTTACTATATCACCCCTAATTAATTATAAGTCGTTTGAGTATTAAAAAAATTAATAATATTTAATTAAAAAAAGTAAAATAGACACAAAATGATACCTTTTAATAAGTGTGGATCTTTGGTATGACCAAAAAGATCTCGGCCGTCCACGACCTTTGATCGAATGGATCTTATCCGTTCTTCTACCTCTTGGTCTTAATTAATTATTTTACCTTCTTCATATACTAATGTGATATAATTAGAAGTTATTTAGGTAATATTGGACCGGCGTTACATCTTCACGTGTTGCTCACATATTGCTTTATTTTACTCCCAATCTGCTCTCCACTTTCTCACTCATCTCTATCACTTTCACTTGGATATCATTATTTACATTTATTACATCATAAAATTGTCAGGTCAAAAATTATTTACGTATCGTGAGAAAATAATGATTAGACACCCGTGCGGAGCACGGGCACCCTTATCTAGTTTTACAATACGCAGCATGCAATTTATTTTTTAAAGCACACTACAGTTGAGGAACATACATACAAAAAAATCTTTGAAAAATTTATTTTAAAAAATAGACAATAGTCGAAACAGAATGGTCAAGACAATTCCAATAAGTACCACAAAAATCAAATTGGCTCAAAGTTTAGGAAAAACTTTTTCATTCCAAAAACGCAAGTAGTTTTAGAATCACAACATAAATAAATCATACTTCTTCAATCTGGGTGTGGACACAGCTATTTTGTTAGCACAAATATGTTTATTAAGCACCAAATTCTAACTCCCAATCTTTCATCTATTTGTCACAAGATTCGCTTGAGAAATGACCACATAATTTATATGATCCGCTTAATCAAATTTATATTTGCTTTGCAGGATTATCATTTCCCCGAATCTTCTACTATAGACTTAATCTCCTACTATATATGTTTATTAAGCACCAAATTCTAACACCCAATCTTTCATATATTTGTCACAAGATTCGCTTGAAAAATGACCACATAATTTATATGATCCGCTTAATCAAATTTATATTTGCTTCGCAGGATTATCATTTCCCCGAATCTTCTACTATAGACTTAATCTCCTACTATATTAAGCCGGCCAAAAATTTGTCCCGCACAAATCAAATCAACAATTTTTTTTTTCCTTTCATCGAAAGTTACAAAAATTAACTTTGAGAAATCTCAATATCATATGACACACCTAGTGGACTTGTCAAGCACCTATCCCATGAAAATAAGAAAATATCAACACTCAAGTCAATTCCAGTAATAAACATGTTAATGGACTAACATATGTCAAGAAGTTTAAGCACATACCTCTACCTTCTTTGAAAAAGAAATGGAAGAAAACTTATACCGTAGGAATGGAATTAGAGCAGCGACTGGGGCAGCATCAATATAATTGCAATTAATTTTCGGTAAGAATAAAGATTAAAATATCTAAGATTGTTGTAAATCTTATGGAAAATACTCCATCACGAATACTTGTAGAGAATTCTTCAAAGTTTTAGGTGTGTCAGACACTGTCCTTAAAGATATTTCAATCGATATGGGTGTATCCCAGGATTCAACAAGTTCTTTAGTATAAACTAGGAGCCAGAAACTAACAAAGATTTATTTTATATACGAAACGTGTAAGAGTTGTAAGAAAAATTACGGAAAAGAAAGACAAAAATTGCGGAAAATTTTCTTCTCCTTTTTTTGAATGAACAATAACTTTGTACAATGTTATATATACAAATAAAGAGATAAAATAAAACTCAAGCTAAATCAATTTGAAGACTCCTAAATAAAGTATGAAATAATTAAAGAGATACACTCCTAAATAAGGTAGGATACTAGGCTAAATAAGGATACATAAGAGATTTACCTAGGGTATACAAAGGAAACAAATAATATGTACAAGAATAGGATTTTCTAAATCTGGAACGAAATCAACAAAGATTTTCTAAATTTGGGACAAAATTAATGTATTGAGGCTGGCAGAAAGTCATGCACTGCAGCAGACGAATCTACCACTGAGCTGAAACAGGTGAACCAACCCGGTCCAATGAACAAATACAACATCTACCTCAACACCCCCCTCAAGTTGGAGGGTACGAACAGACACCCAACTTGCCTAAAACACTGTGATGAAGAGGTCCAGTGAGTGGTTTTGTGAAAAGATAGGCTAATTGAGATGAAGATGGAATGAATGAAAGTGAAATAAGGCCATCTAAAAACTTTTGTCGAACAAAATGGCAATCGAGCTTAACATTTTTTGTTCTCTCGTGAAACACAGGGTTTTTAGCAATATGTATTGCTGCTTGACTATCTGAATGAAGATGCACAGGCAGTCGTATTGGAATAGAAAGGTCTTGAAAGAGACGAAACAACCATGTGAGCTAGGCAACGACACGCCTCATAGAACGATATTCAGCCTCTGCGGAACTAAGAGAAATAGATGTTTGCTTCTTTGATTTCCAAGAAATTGGAGAACCCCCAAGTGATAAATAAAATCCACTAATAGATTTCCTTGAATTTGGACAGGTACCCCAATCTGAGTCACAGAAAGCAAGCAACTCAAATGAAGAGGATGCATGAGAAAGAGACCCAAACCTGGGTCTTTTGATAAGTAACAAAGAACTTGTAATGCAGCAGTGAGATGAGGCAAACGAGGATCTTACATGTATTGGCTAAGATGTTGTACACTGAGGCAAGATTTGGCCTTGTACAAGTGAGATAATCAACTTACCAAAAAGATGCCTATAAACAGTGGGATTAGAAATAGGATCCCCATCATTGAAACGTAGCTTTATTGTTGGATAAAGAGGAGAAAAAGCAGGTGAAGTATGTGTGACATCGAATTCCTTTAGGAGATCAATGGTGAACTTTCATTGTGAAAGTATGATGCCATGAGATTCTCTCAATACCTCTATGCCTAAGAAAAAATGTTAGTCCGCCAAATCCTTGATTCGAAATTCCTCATGCAAAAATGCCTTCAATGAATTGAGTTCTGCGACATCATTTCCTGTTAAAACAATCTCATCGACATATACTGCTACTATTGAAATAGAAGAGTCAGATTTCTTCACAAACAAAGAATAATCATTAAGAGAATGAGTGAACCCTTTAAAATTAAGGGCAACTGTGAGCCTTGAGTACCATTGCCTAGAGGCTTGACGAAGTCCATTGATAAACTTTTTAAGCTTTCAAACATGAGATGGTGATGGTGGAACTTTCCCAGCAGGAAATTTCATGTAGACCTCCTCATGGAGATCTCTATGTAGAAATGCATTATTAACATCCAATTGATAGAGCCCCCAACCTTTTTTGACAAATATGGCTAGAAGATATCAAATAGTAGTTATTTTGACCACGGAAGAAAAGTCTCATTAAAATCAATACCTTCCCGTTGTATGTCTTCTCTAATCACCAACCTAGCCTGTAACCTCTCAATGCTGCCATTACTGTGTTGTTTGACTCTGTAAACCCACTGACAAGGCAAAGCCTTTTTTCGAGGAGGGGGGGGGGGGGTAGTTGGACCACGTCCCAAGTGTTGCTCCACTCAAGAGCCTAAAGCTCTTTGTCCATAGCTTCTTTCCAACCCTTATGCATCATAGCTTGATTATAATTGACAGGTTCTTGAATATTAGATAAAGAGTTCAGCATATGTTGATTATTGAAAGATAGATTTGTGACAGAAAGAGAGACTGGAGATATAGGAGATGAGAAACAAGAAGAGCTAACATTAGCCAGATACACAGAGTTGCAAATATAATCTTCTAGATGACTAGGAATTTTGTGTTCCGGAGTTATACTTGGTTCATTACAGTAGGAGGGATATGAGGTTGTACCTGATTCATGATAATAGGAGAAACAAGAAGTTGTACCTGGTTCATGACAGTAGGAGAAACAGAAGGTTGTACCTAGTTCGTGACAGTAGGAGGAACATGAGGTTGTACCTGGTCCACAGTGGTGAAAACAAAAGGCAAAGTAGAAGTGATAGATGAAGAAGAAGGGATGCCTTTATAGGTGTCAATGTTATCCCCATAATCAGTGGTTGGAATTGATGTATGGATTGAAAAGTATGAAGCATTAGATTTGGAAGAAGCAAAAGGAAAGATATTTTCATGAAACACATCTCTAGAAACAATGATTTTCCTAGTATCAAGAAGCAAAATTTTGTAACATTTCTTCCCATGTGGATATCCCAAAAAGACACATGCAGTATCCCTTGATCCCAATTTAGATCTTTGAGAGGATAGAGTAGAGACAAAACATAGACATCTAACACACTTGAGATTAGAATAGTTAGGTGTGGTCTTGAAAAGAACTTCAAAAGGTGTTTTATTGTTCAAAATTTTTGAAGAAAATCTATTGATTAGATAAGTGGCAGTCAAAAGACATTCACCCCAATATTGAATGGGTAGATGTGACTGGTACAAAAGAGCCCTAGATGTCTCTAGCAATTGTCTATGTTTTCTTTCCACTACACCATTTTTTTGTGGAGTAGATACACATGAAGTTTGATGTTGAATTCCTTTAGAAACAAAACATTCTGACTGTATTGTGCCACTTCCTAACTGTGTTGTCAGATCTTACTGTTTTGACCTTGGTTTGAAATTGTCTTTCGACCATAGTTAAGAAAGATTTGAGGACTGTGAACGCATTTGATTTATTGTTTAATAAGAAAGTTCATGTACCTCTACTAAAATCATCCACAATGATAAGAAAGAATTTATACCCATCATGTGTTGGTTCTTTATATGGTCCCCAAGTGTCAACATGTATTAACTCAAAAATACCTTTCGTTGAAATATTGCTTGTTGGAAAAGGTAGTTTGGCTTGGCTTGCCATAGGACAAATCAGACAAGGAGTATTAAAATTTTGACAAGAAGAGATTGAATGAAAAGGAACATTTTTCATATTAATCAAAGGCATATGCCCTAATCTGTAATGCCACAATTTTTCCTTTATTTTGGAATCAAACAAGGCAAAATATGAATGAGAAACTGAATTAGAATTGGAAATTCCATTACTGCAAACTGAGAAACATTGCAGAATAGGAATGCAGTACTGTACACAGGCCCTTACACACTGAACAGTAAGTCTATCATCATGAAGATGTGGACTGAGGATTTCAATTTCAATGATGTGGTGCTGAAAACAATTCCCTTATGGGTTCAACTGCATAATTTGCCACTTAACTGTTGGGGGCCTGACTCCTTAAGTCAAATAGGCAATGCTCTTGGAGCTCCACTTTATGCCAATGACTGTACAACAAAGGTTGAGAGGATATCATATGCTCAAATTTTGGTAGAGATGGACATTACCAGATCTTTGCCAAAGATGGTGAAACTGTCGGATACACGGGGGAGAACTTTCTCACAGGATATCTGGTATGAGTGAAAACCTATATATTGTCCTGTATGCCTGCGGCTTGGGCATTTATGCAAGGAACCTGTCCAGCAATAGGCAAAACAACCTAAACTAAGGCCCCCAAAGCAGGTCATGGCTTGGCATGAAACGGGCATCATCTTTGAAATACCTAAAGGACCTAAGCCAGTAGCAGAACCAACTACAACCCTCCCACAGATGCAACAAGAAATTCCAGTTAATTAGGATTGTAAGGCAGTCAGTAGTAAATCTGCAGGCAAGGGTTAACTATTGCAGGGCCCAACAATTAGTCTTACTGATGAAACTGGATTCCAATGCCTATTTGATGAAGCTATAGGTCAGGGGTTGGAGTATAATACATGACAATTCGGGGAGCAGAGTAGTAGGACAGATGTGGCGGATACATGTGACCCTCATTTACATACATGAAACTAATTGTTTGGAAATTACGAGGTTTAAATAAGTGTTATAAGCAAAAAGAAGTACAACATTTTATAAAGGTCAATAAAGTAGTTATGTTAGCCATTTTGGAGCACAGAGTGAAGCAGCAACATGCACCTACAATAATAAAGAAGATAGTGAGCACTTGGAAATGTGTACCAACTGGATTGATTTCATACACAGTACATCTACTGCATAGGTGGTTACTGGGAAGTTCATATACTCCCTACAGGGGATAGATTTGGTTTGTCAATGGTGTATGGCTTACATACTATTGAAACCAGGAAAAGTCTGTGGACAGAACTCACTCAACTGTATACATCTATGGGAGGGCCACGGATACCTATTGGCGACTAAAATGCTATATTGAATCATGATGATAGAGAAAAGGAAAATCCAGTGAGTGTGGCAGAAACACAAGATTTTGTTTATTTTATGAGATAGACTAGAATGGCTGAACTGAAACAAATTGAGAGGGCATACACATGGACTAATAATTATGTTAATAGTCGGATTGATAGAGCTTTGTTCAATACCCAATGGGTAGCTGCTATGCCACAACAGGAAATCATGCTATTTGAACCTGGTTGCTCAGACCACACACCTCAATGCTTGTTTCTACATACTGACCAACAACAGCCTGCTAGACCCTTCAAATTCTTTAACCAATTTGTAGAGCATAGGGATTTTGTGAAGATTGTTCAAAAAGTTTGGAAGGTCGAGTATGGGAAGAATCCCATGAAAAGTATTTGGAGGAAACTGCAGGCCCTGAAGATAGGTTTTAAAAAGATGAATCAAGCGAAATATAGAAATGTAGCAGAGAAGATTAAAACTGCTAGAGCATTTTTACAGGATGTTCAAATGAGTATGCAGAACTCCAACCACCTAGAAGATTTTGCAGAGGGAGAGGGATGTAAGGAATTCTCTTGAAAAATGGAGGTTGATTGAAGAAAGTATCCTGAAGCAGAAGTCTAGAGTTAAATGGTTGAAGCTAGGTGATTCTAACTCTGCCTTTTTTTTTGCAAGTATAAAAAGTAAATTAAGCTAAAACAGGATCAATACTTTGGTTACACAGGCAAGACATCATACAAAAACCATGGGTGAGGTTGAGCAGGAAGTTATTGGTTTCTATCAAAAATTGCTTGGTTCTGCAGCTTAGTCCATCAGAGTAATACACCCTCATGTGATAGTAGCAGGGCCCATTTTAAATACTCAACAACAAAGGAACCTGATAACACTTGTTACTAGGCCAGAAATTAAGGAAGCTTTAAAAGGGACTGATGATTCAAAAGCCCCTGAGTGTGATGGTTATAATGCTGTGTTTTTAAAAAAAGCATGGCCTATAGTAAGTGATAATGTAGTATCAGCAGTGCAAGACTTCTTTCATACAGGTAAGCTGTATCATGCAATTAACTGTACAATAGTGACACTTATTCCCAAAGTGCAAAATGCTGCAAAGATCACTGATTTTAGGCCTATCTCATATTGTACTACAGTCTACAAAATCATATCAAAGGGCCTCACAAGAAGATTGCAAACAGTCATGGAGTATTTAGTGGATGATTGTCAGTCAGCTTTTGTACTAGGCAGAGTTATCTCAGACAATATCATCCTGAGTCATGAGTTGGTTAAGGGGTACAAAAGAAAGAACATTTCCCCAAGGTGCATGTTGAAGATAGATATGAGAAAGGCATACGACTCATTGGAATGGGGGTTTCTCAAACAGGTGATAATACAAATGAATTTCCCTGAGATTTTTTTGAAATGGATATTCCAGTGTATTGAAACTGTCTCATACTCAATCCTGATCAATAGAGTTCAATCAGTAACTTTCAATGCAAGGAAAGGATTGAGGTAAAGTGATCCCTTGTCACCTTTTTTATTTGTCTTAGGTATGGAGTTTCTTACTAGACTGCTTAAAGGTTTAAAAATTGAGAAGAGGTTCCAATTTCACCCTCGGTGTGCAAAGCTAAACATCATACAACTGGGGTTTGCTGATGATTTGCTACTTTTTAGTAGGGGGATGCAGAATCAGTTAGGTTGTTATTTGACAAATTCCACAGGCCTCAAGTCTGATTGCAATCACTGAGAAGAGCTCAGTGTACTTTGGAGGGGTAAAGGAGAGGGTTAAACATTTTATTCTGAAAAACTTGGGGTTTTCCCAAGGGGAGCTGCCAATCAAATACCTGGGGGTGCCCCTGAGTGTCAAGAGGTTATATTTGAGCCAATGTCAGCCCCTTATATCAAAGATCCTTGGGAGAATCACTAGTTGGACCTCAAAGTACTTATCCTATGCAGGGAGAGTACAACTCAAAGTACTTATTCTATGACATCCAAATAGATTTAAATTGAACTACGTGAGAAATAAATGCAATAGTAAAATATATAGATAAAATAGAGTCGAAATTTAAAATCTAAAATACCTGAAATAATGTTAAGAAATAAATATAGAATGGAAAAAGTATCTATAATAAATTACGTTATATATAAGAAAAGTCGAATTTCAATGGGTGAGTTATTTTGCTAAAATGAAAGGGTTTATCACTTAAAAGTCATTTGGTTATTTATTTGAATTCTATCTAAGATGATAAAAATCGTTGATTGATATTTACAAAAAGACTGTAGCTAACCATTTTAATCAATTTCGAAAATGTATTTCGTTGGAGATTGCACTTAAAACCAAAATTTACCTTTTTTATTCTAAAAAGGTTTATTCGTGAGTATAACGTAAATGATTAAATAATATGATGTTACTACAACTATAAACGTCGAATGGGTAAAGATTAACCGAAGAAAACCAATAATTGTTTTTAAAGCTAAGCAAAAAAAATAAAATAAGAGCTAATCAATTTTAATCAAACTACACAAGTACATATTCAAATAAATACAACGTTAGTGAAATAAATACGGATGATAAAATAGTGAGGAAGGCGAAGAACTAGATACTACAAGTTCCCATCGAAGGAGTCGGCTCCTAGCGATTTAGACCCCGAGCTCTACGATCCTATAGCCGTTGACCCGATCTTTGGGTCAAATGAGTTTCAATTGAAACTCCAACTCCCGAGTTCACATGAAACAAAGAAGATAATAAGGATTAATAGCTAATTTAGTAGAAGAAATAATACAACTATAGATTAAGAGAAAGTGTGACAATCAATAATGCATCTTACAGAAAATTAGGTAAAGAAACAAGCTAAGCTAGCATTCCAACATCACAGAAATATGTCTTGAGTAGACCTGACAAATAACCTCAAACTGACGTGATAGTATTGATCTAAGTATTTCAAAGGTGAT
The DNA here is from genome assembly GCA_031232105.1 of Capsicum rhomboideum. Taxonomy (NCBI): domain Eukaryota; kingdom Viridiplantae; phylum Streptophyta; class Magnoliopsida; order Solanales; family Solanaceae; genus Capsicum; species Capsicum rhomboideum. Next base: position 123,540,656 of record CP124710.1, on the reverse strand, counting down.
AAAGACAAATGTGTGAAATCTTAACAAAAACATGTCATCAACGTCATGTACAAAGAATAACAATGACAACAATGGTTCAAATAAAGCTTGCAAGGATAACCCCCTAATTTATGCAAAGAGCCAAAGAACTTAAAACAAGATTTGAGTTTTATGCTTATTACGACTACGAAAAAGTGACAATAACAGACTACGATTAAGCCATTTTATATTGGTTTTGAGATGCCAAAACATAAGAACATAGCCATGACTCATAGCCAAAATTTTATTATCCAAAAAAAAAGGTTCCCAACAAACTAATAAAGAACTTGGCGACATGATCCCGACGATAGGATTTAGGACGAAACAATACTACCAAATTCGATAGTAAAAATGACCGGCAGTGCTAAAACGAGATAAGCGCATATACACATGTTTATAGACCCTTATATTCAAACAACTTCTCCAAAAAGGTTATGTTTCATTCGCAGAGTTGAGAGTTGGAGGAAAACAACAACGACATAAGTTTGAAATTGAAATGAAATCACATATTCATGGATCCAAAACAAGAACGGAATCAAAGAGGACGGATTCGTACTTAGGATGCAAAACAGCCCACTCATGAGACAAATGAGTTTTTTTTAAAAGATAAAATAGAGTCTAAACCAAATTTTGAAATCAATTTCCAGAAAACAAACACCACCAACATAATAAGACTTGAAACCAAGACAAATCATGTATTCACATAATACATAGTTATATATATATATATATATATATATATATATATATATATATATATATATATTATCACACGAAATGACAAATCAGAATTCTATCTGCAGGTTCAACGAAAGCAACAACAACAAAAGCTTAAAACTATAGCGAAATCACATGTCCATAGAACAAGAGTAGATCAAGGAGTGGTGGACAAAAGTTAAACAAAGGAGGGATTCACACCTTGTTTGGGGCAGCAAACTGGAGCTTTCCGTCAAGTATTTTGGCCACCAAACTCAAACTACTTGAACTTAGACCGAAATCAAGGGAAAGACAAGTAATTTTGTGGTTTGTTGCTTGTGAATGTTTCAGACGTTCGAAGCTTGTCCTTGTGAGGTGAAGCCCTGTTCCCTTGGGGGACGAAATCACTAGTATTTATAGGCAAATTCGGACTTCAAAGTCCGGATTTGAAACCAAAATTCAAAGAAGCTAACAGGTAGAAAAGAGGGGATTTCGAATTCAAAAAGTTGAAAGAGATTTCACCTCTCTTCGAATTTGGACGATTCTCAGGCCTTTAATGCGGATTTGAGTCGAAATTTCCATTGTATCACCATTTGGTGACTGTTTCGCTGATACTCTTGGAGTCACGAGTTGGTTTTGACTGAAAATGGGGGAATCTCGGCAGAGATGGTAGGGGTGATGGAGATGTATCGATATTGTATAAATGTGTATAAACGTGTATCAATACTGTATAAATAGTTATGTAATGTATCGATATTGAATAAATAGTGTATAAACATGTATCGATGTTGTATATATAGTGTATGAACATGTATCGATATTGTATAAAATATAAATAGTGTATGAACATATATATATATAGGGCATACGTCAACCCAAAACATTTCAATGTACATGTTTGAATGGAGACAAAATCAGTATACTGATTTCCTAGCAAAATGAAGAACATAATCAAGCAAAGACTATGATACTCTAGAGTAATACATTTAAGAACATGGAAGTTTTTTCTCCTAGAGAACTTAAATCGTGCCAATATTTTTATTTTTTTTGTTCGACTTTTTCCTTCTAAACCGACACCTTTTTCTTTCTTTATGTTTTCTGAATTTTTTTTTTTTTAATGAAATAACTAATTAACAAGCAGTCTATTCACACGTTTTTTCTGTTTAATTCAATGTATTAATTTAATCAACTGTGATTAATTTTATACTTATTCAGATTGATGAGACAAAAAGAGCTAGGTTAAACTTGCACGTGGAAGATTGATGGTAGTTAAGAAGAATTTAAAAAGAAATGTTTTTGGTTTTCACTTTGCCCGCCATTAAAGAACTTGGTTGGTGAGTTCTTCCAATCTGGACTAACATAAAATCTTCTCTAAACAGTCTCAAATTTTAGATATTTGCTCCTCTCGATGTTTCGAGTCTTTTGATATATAATTCACTCGAAACGTTTCACGTTTGCGGTATGTCGAATTTTGAAGCAGTAGGAAGAAGAAAAAGGAAGAAAATAATAAGAAGATGATGAAGAAGAAGAGATGATGATGAAGAAGAAGAAGAAGAAAATAATGGAACGAATAAGAAGATGAATGGCGATGAAGAAGAACGAAGAAGATGAAGTTGTCATTTTTTTTGTAAATAAAATGGTCGAGTGGCTAATGTGTGAAATGAAACATGGCCGACTGGCCAATTTGAGTAAAAAAGAAAAGTGGGTTATTTTTTGTGTAAAACATTTAATCCAATGGACATTTTGCATAATTTTCCCCAAATATAATTGGTATTGAATTAAATTTGGCTCAAACACTTTCTTTTTTACTAAAATTAATTTTAACAATGCTTCTTCTTGTCCTAATTAATTTTTTTTATAATATATACATATGTAAATTATATAATAATTTAGTATACGCATTTAAATTTAATAATTTTTGTAATAAATAAAAATATATATAATAATAATATATTGTGAAAATATAATTGAAGAAATGTGAATGCGAGTGTCAAAATATTTTTTTGTGTGATTTTTAATATTAAATAACTAATTATATTTAATTAGAATATTTAAAAGAATGAAAGGGAAAAATAAACCCTCTTTTTTAAAAATTCTTTTTAAAAATTCATAGAAATTAAAATACGAATGTATTTAGAAAATTATTTAGGATTGGAAGCATAGAAAAAATAACTAAAGGAAAAAAGACGAGTCAAAAGTGGGTATCAACAAGAAAGACGAAAGAATTGAGATAAGATGATTGAAATCGAGAAACAAAGATGAGAATTTGAGACAAGATGATTGAAATCAACCTTGCTCTGATACCATATAAGAATTGAAAGAAAAATTACGGAAAGGAAGACAAAAATTGCGGAAAATTTTCTTCTCCTTTTTCTTGAATGAATAATAACTTTGTACAATGTCCAATATATACAAATAAAGAAACAAAACAAAACCAAAAATAAAACTCACGCTAAATCGATTTGAAGACTCCTAAATAAAGAATGAAATAATTAAAGAGATACACTCCTAAATAAGATAGGATACTAGGCTAAATAAGGATACATAAGAGATTTACCTAGGGTATACAAAGGAAACAAATAATATGTACAAGAATAGGATTTTCTAAATCTGAAACGAAATCAATAAGGATTTTCTAAATTTGGAACGGAATTAATGTATTGAGGCTGACAGAAAGTCATGCACTGCAACAGACGAATATACCACTGAGATGAAACAGATAAATCAACGCGGTCCAATAAACAAATATATCATCTATCTCAACAAAACGTACCACAACAATATGAGAAGAAGGGAATTTTGATTGATCTTATCTTTCTCTATCTCTCCACAATAAGAAAAGGACGACAATTATATATAAATAAGAAGAGAATTCATGACCAGAATGAAATCTCCTAAAATTAATCTCAAATCAATTGACAACGGTAATGCGAGCAATGACAATAAATTTTTAGTAAAGAGGCAAAAGTTATGTAACTAACTCTAAGAGTAACATTAGGAATTGTGATATTAGTAATTAAGAATTAGGCTTAAGTCATCGATAAATTCTTAAACTTGTTTCGAAATTTCACTTGGACCCCTCAATTGATCTTTGTACCTATTGAACACTTCAAGTATTCAAAACATGTATCTATTAAACACTTTTTGCTGACATGACATCATAAGTGTAATACACATCTAAGGGGCCCGTGAAGCCAAGAAAATTTATTTACAAGCCAATCAAAATAAGGCATATCAACATTAAAAAAATCCTTAATTTAAATATATATATATCAAAAAAGAAAAATTATTGATAGTGTCTTCCCCAATTCCACCCCACCTTATTGCAGAGCATTTAGTTACTGGCCAAATCCCCACGCCACTCCCCTTTACAATGTCTCCTTCATTCTTTCTGCATACCATCATTTAGTCACCATTAATATCGTCGTTGTTGTCTTTATCTTCGCCGGAAAAGTACCAAAACAGAAAAAATTAAAAGAGTTGACTGACAAAGACTAACATTAAAGCTGTAGAATAGAATTTCATCAGAAAAATAAAGATCAAATTGGGTCAAAATATTTTCCGGCGAAACTCCATTTTTTACGACACCAATAAATATGAATTGATGTGTGAGGAGGAAAGTGAGATTGGGGGGAATGACAGTAGTGGTGCCGGTTGGTTTTACGATAAAGTGAGATTGGGCTTCTTTTTTAAAAAAGAAAAGAAAAAACAACTGATACGGGCAAGAGAATATCGAAAGAGACTGGTGCAAGAGTGAGGGAGATGGGATCGAAGTTGCCGGCGGTGAACAATCTCGAAATCAACGGAGAGAAATCATGAGGGTCAAATTAATTTTATTGAATTCTATAATATCAATTTTGATAAACTTATTGGATTTATATTTTAATTTGAATGACGATGTTTGCTCTGAGGTGGCCAAAAATGGAGATGAAAGGATGGCAACCAACCTTTTTAATTCCGATGCCCAAAAATCTGCTTTCTGCTTTCTTCTTGCAGATTTAATTAATTGATTCAATGTTTTACTATTACAAATATTAAACAAATGAAATAGAAGTAAAAAATTAAAAAGAACTCTAATTTATTTTCATGATCAAATATATTTTTAACTTTAAAATATTTTAATTTTATGGCCAAACGCCTATAAAGTGTTTTACAAAAAATAAGTAAAATTGATTAATTAATTAATTAATTTTTTTTAAAAAAGATTAAATCTAATCAAATCAAGTTAAAGTTGGGTCTTCATATATACGACTATTATCAATTTTATCGTTTTTAATTAATTTTTTCTGAAAATAAAAAAATAAAATCAAAACCGACAAAGAAATATTGGTTTCTTTTTCCAATTAGGATTTGGTTTGGGCTTGTCTGTTTAATACTCTATTTAACTCGATTCACTACGAGAAAAACAGAAAAAGAACTAGGGTTTCAAAATCAGCTTGTGGAAAAAATAATCAGTGATTTCGCCGGAGATAATTGGGGATTTTTGCCGCAATAAGCTAGTGTACTTTCGGTTGCCTTTTTCAGGTTAGTTCCGTGAGTTGTATTGCTTTGACCTTCCGAGTTCCAACTATTGTAATGGAAGAGTTGAAGCACAAATCGTCGAAGAAGCGTCACCGTGATAAGGAGGATCGAGATAAGAGGGAGAGAGATCATCATCGAGATAAGAAGGATAGAGAGAGAGAGCGCGAAGAGAGGGAAAGGGAGAGGAGGAAAGAACGCGGAAAGAATAAGGAAGAGCGCGAAGAGAGGGAGAGGGAGAGGGAGAGGGAAAGGGAGAAGGAGAGGAAGAGAGAAAGAGAGAGGAGAGAAAGGGAGAGGGAGAAGGAGAAGAAGAGGAATCGCGAAAAGGATAGACACAGGGAAGTATATGAAAAGGGAAGTGATGATGAAGTTGCTGCCAAGGATCGCGAAAGAAAGAGGCGAAAGAGGGATAATAATGATGAGCATCATCATAAGGAAAGGGATCGTGAAAGGAGTAGCAAATCAAATAACAGGTTAAGGGAAGACCGCATTGATGAAGAAGTATCAGCAGAAAAGAGTCCAGAAGAGGATTTAGCTGAGGAGCAGAGGAAATTAGATGACGAAATGGAGAAGCGGAGGAGGAGAGTTCAGGAATGGCAAGAGTTAAGAAGGAAAAAAGAGGAGTCTGAGAGGGAAAAGCTTGGGGTTGATGTAGGTGGTGAAGAACCGAAATTGGGCAACACTTGGACATGGGATGCTGAATCTGATGATGAGGATGCTGAGGAGAAAACTGGGATGGATATTGCTGCGGACAATGATGAGATTGACCCTGTGGATGCTTATATGAACTCAATGCTTTTTCCTGAAGTTGAGAAGCTTAACAAATCAGCAGTCAGTAGTTTGGATGGTGAAAATTCCAGTTTGAAAGAGAAAAATGGTCGTGGCAAGGAAGAAAAGCCTAAGATGAGCATGAAGAAAACCACAGGGAGAATTACCCAAGGTGAAGATTCAGATTCAGATTATGGGAACGTTGAGAATGATGAAGATCCTTCACATGAAGAAGATGAAGAATTTGTGAAACGGGTGAAGAAAACCAAGGTCGAGAAACTGTCATTAGTGGATCATTCAAAGATTGAATATCCTCCTTTCCGAAAGAACTTCTACATAGAAGTTAAGGAAATTTCAAGAATGAGTGCTGAAGAGGTTTCTGCTTACAGGATACAATTGGAATTGAATATCCATGGCAAGGATGTTCCGAAACCAATCAAAACATGGCATCAAACAGGGCTGTCATCCAAGATACTGGACACTATAAAGAAGCTGAATTATGAGAAGCCCATGTCTATTCAAGCTCAGGCTTTGCCGGTAATTATGAGTGGCCGGGATTGTATGGGGATTGCTAAGACGGGTTCTGGTAAAACTCTCGCATTTGTATTACCTATGCTTAGACATATCAAGGATCAGCCTTCTCTGGTTTCTGGAGATGGTCCTATTGGGCTAATAATGGCCCCTACAAGAGAGCTTGTGCAGCAAATTCATAGTGATATTAAAAAATTTGCGAGAGCGATGGGTCTCACTTGTGTACCTGTGTATGGAGGTTCCGGTGTTGCTCAACAAATTAGTCAATTGAAACGAGGAGCTGAAATTGTTGTGTGCACTCCAGGTAGGATGATTGATATACTCTGTACAAGTGGCGGGAAGATTACAAATCTGCAAAGAGTCACTTACTTGGTCATGGATGAAGCTGATCGGATGTTTGATATGGGATTTGCATCGCAGATAACAAGAATTGTCCAAAACACTCGGTCGGACCGTCAAACAGTCCTGTTCTCTGCAACTTTTCCTCATCATGTCGAAATACTAGCCCGTGAAGTGTTGAACAAACCTGTTGAAATACAGGTAGGTGGTAGGAGTGTTGTGAACAGGGATATAGCACAATTCGTTGAGGTGAGGCCAGAAAGTGATAGATTCCTTCGACTTCTTGAATTGCTTGGTGAATGGTGTGAAAAAGGTAAAATTTTGATATTTGTGCGCACACAGGAGAGATGTGATTATTTGTTTAAAAAATTGATCATGCATGGTTATGGCTGTGCCTCTCTTCATGGGGCAAAGGATCAGACTGATCGTGAGTCCACCATGTCCGACTTTAAAGGCGATATATGTAATTTGTTGATTGCTACTAGTCTAGCAGCCAGGGGCTTAGATGTCAAGGAGCTTGAACTAGTAATCAATTATGATGTTCCAAACCATTATGAGGATTATGTTCATCGTATTGGGCGGACTGGTCGAGCTGGTAGGAAAGGTTGTGCCATCACATTCATATCCGAAGATGATGCAAGCTATGCACCTGATCTTCGAAAAGCCTTACAAATGTCGGAGCAAGTTGTTCCACATGACCTGAAAGCTCTTGCTGATAGTTTCATGGCAAAGGTGAATCAGGGACTTGAGCAAGCACATGGGACTGGTTATGGTGGTAGTGGTTTTAAATTTAATGAAGAAGAGGATGAAGAGAGAAGAGCAGCCAAAAAGGCACAGGCAAAAGAATATGGTTTTGAGGAGGATAAATCAGATTCAGAGGAAGAAGATGAAGGAATTAGAAAAGCAGGTGGTGACCTCTCTCAGCAGGCTGCCCTTGCTCAGGCCGCTGCTTCCAAAGCAAGTATGGCTTCAGCGGCAACTCCAGTTTCCGTTGGTCAGCTTCTTCCCAATGGTGGCTTACCTGTTGCTTTGCCTGGTGTACTTGGTATTAATATACCAGGTGCAACAGCAGTTGCTACTGGAAATGGACTGCCAGTTGGCTCTAGTGATGTGGCAGCCAGAGCAACAGCATTGACAGCTGCCTCTGCCTTGATCTTTCAGCATAAATTAGCAAAGTTTCAGGCTGATGCAATGCCTGAACATTATGAAGCAGAACTAGAGATAAATGACTTTCCTAAAAATGCTCGTTGGAAGGTTACGCACAAGCAGACTCTGGGTCTTATTTCTGAATGGACAGGAGCTGCCATCACCCCTCGTGGACGGTATGTTCCACCTGGAAAGGTACCAGAGTTTGGTGAAAGGAAGCTGTACTTGTTCATTGAAGGCCCCACGGAGCAATCTGTCAAGAGAGCAAAAGCAGAATTGAAACTTGTTTTGGAGGACATTATCATGCTAGCATCATCTCTTCCTGGTTCGGCTCAACCAGGCAGATGCTTGGTTTTATAAGAATGGATGTCGTTTCCATTTGTAATGTTCCATTTTTTGACTTTTTTTCTATTCAGGCATATTATTTCCTAAGTTTTGTTGCTCAATTTAGAGATGACATATCTTGTAATGATATAAACAGGGTTAACTTGATACATGATTATTCGCACTGGTCAGCGCTGCTATATGATTTTATAAATCCTGTTATCATAACTTGAAATTTCAATTATCCATATTAGTTGATTCCTTTGCTGATAGTACCGTCAAAGCTTCGAAACTGCCGCAGGGAGACTACACAGAGTTGCACAAGAAGAATCGTGGTATTAAGTCACCCCGACTAATACCTTGTTAGGAAAAAAAAAACTGTGGTAAATTTTATAGCACAATTATTTGAATTTCTATTTACTCTTATGTTATAGCAAGAATTGCTTGAATTACTATGCATGAGGAGTCATCATATAGGCACAAAGTTGATGGTGCTGTTCCAGTATGTGCAATGGACCACGAGACGACTAAAGACCAAATGTATGTTGACTAGGTGCAGTGTTGTCTTTCCGTCTTCTTTGTGGATTTGGTGGTAAATGAGAACAGGAACTGGCTTTGTACATTTTTAAATGTTAAACCTTCTGCTTATACATTCTTAGCAACATTATTTAAATTAAAAAAAAAAAGAAGAAAGAGAATAGTAGGTGCCTTTGCCGAAGGTAAAGTTGCTCTTGTATTGTCATTCCCTTGGTTCTCTTGCAGAGTTGTTCAATGGTTTGTAAGGGTTGGTATACTTGCTATAATGAGTGGAAAGTTATCTCAATGCATCAATAAGATTTTTTAATCAGTCCACTCCTGAAGACTATATACATCAAAAAGATACTTTTCCTATGCAAGGTTTAGGACTTACGCCTATTGCTGAGGACTATATGTTTAGAGTGGTAAGGTCTGGTAAAAGGGGTAGTATGTGTATCGTTCAGTTGTCTAGTTTCATTTGCTTGGTTAGCAAAACCGCCCCTGGGACAATATCCATCTGAGACCTTACCCCTTACCCCTTACAGTGATGGAGAATTGCTCCTCTTCTTCCTCTAGGAGTTTTACTTTTGGAATCGATTGATTTGATCTATCACGCTTCAAGCGTGTCACAAATCTTGTCCTTCAAGGACCTTTTATCAGAATATTTGCAGCTGAATTATAACATAGGGTCAACAAATATATCTGTGTTTATTTGCAACATTTTGTAAATGAATTATCTCTTGAACATAGGATTCTTGGTGGGTGCTTTATGTACTGAATGTTTTTTGAATTGACAACTCCACTGGATTCGGAAAATCATTTATTGATGCTGTTTCCAGTATTTCAGAGAGCCATGAGGGGGATATCTGCTTAATTTGTTTTATTTGTTGTTTCCTTCTGCCTCGATTATCGTATTGTTTTGTTGTAGTTTCAATTCTGTTTTTATGTGTTGTTTTTGTTATTATGTATTGTTTCTTCTGCTTTCGTTATTTCTTTTTCTGAACTGCTTTGGACTGTTTTTTTCTTTGAGGCGGCGGGGTGGGGGGTCTATCGGAAACAATCTCTCTACCTGTTTTCCATTTCCCACGAAACCCAGAAAGGAATTTTGGCCTATTCAGTGGGAAGAACACAAACTGAAGAAAAAGATGAAATCTTGGTGGGCGAGGATTCTGTTGAATTTGAGTTATCTAAACAAAAGATTTCATCTTGGGTTTACTTTGCTGGGATTCTTGGTGTTGTGCTTTATGTTATTAATGTTGTTTGGATTGACAACTTTTCAAAATGTCCTGGCATTCTAATTACTGGAGTAAGTGGATCTCAAGGTGTTGTGATCCTAGGATCCAGATTCTAAATAGCCCCTCTCTCATAATAGAACCTCAATTTATTGTTAGCCCATGGCTAGGGAAGTCATTGCAGAATCAGAATCTAAAATTCACACCATTCACCTCAGTGCTTTGTGCTACTTTTAAGCGTAAAACAACATATTAATAAGTTATCATTTCAGTCTACCACTTCTGTTTCTTATTAGTACTCTTTATGTTCAACTGTTCATCCGAGAAACTCTTCTCCTGCAACAGATGACAGTGTGGCTGGGATCATGTGTGACAGTGGATGAAATAAGCATTCTGTTGTGCATCGTTCCACACTGTTGCCACATTGAGAAACCGGATGGAATCAACCAATGTGTAAAAAACTCAAAGAAAGATAAAAAAACAGAGGTACATCCGGTGTCACATTTTCTTCTTGCAACACCGACGTTGCATATCCTACCCAAAATGCTCACATGTAGCCGTTTGGTTGAGTATTTCACAGCTGGATTGAATATGATAAGAACCATTTTAGCTCACTGAATTGTAACATACTTTTGTCATTGCAGAATATATCTTTTGTTTAGGCGATCTTTCTTCTATATTTTGTTGCTGTTTCTTCTGCCGTTGATATCTTCCTTTTATTGCCCGAGCTATCTATTGCTAATAATACTTGCTCTTCATTTTTTCATAGAAATAGCGTCCAAAGATCACTTTTCGTTCCCGTCCTTGAAGTTGAAAAATAGCTAATGTTACGGAGTTTCAATCACATGGGGCTAAAAAGTGTCTATTCGTGAACTTTCCCCACATTGCACATTAGCGATTTGGATTCCATTTGAAAGCTTCAACCCAAATCATTTTGCAGCCTGCATTAACATGTGTTGTTCGGCTTGCCGTACTTTTTTTAAACTCAAAACCCATCCCTTTTTGCCCATGTGACTTATGGTGTTGGGCGGTTCTAGTTGATAATGATGGGCGGCAGCGGTTAGCAGTGAAAAAGGGATGCAGTAGTGGTAGCTGCATACCATCTTTGTAGGTCCCTGTAAATAGACATTTTAATGATATGAACACTTTATTATAGATTTTAATCATTCAAATTTATTCACACATTAAGTGGTTTTATTATAATATAAACACAAATATATTTAATGATTGAGATTTATAGACTTAAAAACAAATACCTAGTGTTTGAAGTAATCCTTCTTAGTTTGTGTGAAGACTGAAGACCATGATAAGGACAACACTGCCTGCATATTTCTGCAGATAAGGAAGTGATTGGAGAAAATATTCTCTCAAATCTTTCAACTTATTATCAATGCCTCATTATCATAAAGTACTAGTTTAGGATACGTGCTTCGCACGAGTGTATCGTGTTAGTCAATAAAAAATATATTGTTTCCTTTATTTATCTCATTTGGACAAAAATCATAGAAAGTTAATGACAATTAATTAATAGTCTAGGCAAGAAACAACCAATACTTAAGTTGTTAAATCAAATTCTCGTTATAAGATGGAAATTATTACATAAAAGATTATCAAATTGATGTACAGGAATTTCTTATCATGAGTAAGGGAAACACATGTCATCCTCCTCTCTATGCTCAAATTAGAACATGTCATCATCGACTCTTTAATTCCATGGAATGACCTTGGATATCCTGTTGACAGGGAAGCCCCTCAATCGATATTTAAAACGTTTGATATCAAAACCACCACTTACTGTATAGGATTTGTTAATTGTTATTGATCATTTTATCTACTTCATCAATGCCAGTGTTCACTCCAGTTATGAGCTTTTTGGGGAGTAACTTATTCTTTAACTTTGTTGAACTAAACAGCCTATGAACCTGCATATTGAGAAGGAACACTAACTGAAATATTCAGCTACAATATATGATCATTAAAAGTCCAAATATAGAGAGTAATCATCAGACCTTTGAACTAAATATATAGTTTCAAGTAACTATCAAGTGTCCATTGAACTAAAAAGAAACCTAACATTGCTACATTATTATGATGCAGATGTGGATAATCAATTTGAATCTGGACATTCTCTTATGTTTGTTCTTTCTATAGTAAATCTAGCATTCACCTTCTGCATTGCATTTTTTTTACTTTTCACACTCGGTCATCAAAGTAAATAATTAAGCATATAAAACTAAATATTCATACTCAGTCAGACTTTTAAGTTAAAAATCTTTAAACAATTATGGAGAACGGGACATACCATGCTAGCATTTTTTTTTTTTTTGGGGGTAAATAAAGCATCTTTATTATACCAAAGTAGGAATTACAAAGAAGCAACTACAAGTAGACTCATGGACCCAGGTCCCAAGAGTGCTACATCATCACAACCTCACTTCCTCTAGGTCTATGCTAGTCATATAAGGTATTATGGGTATACATTCAACTTGTTCATATAGCTAGCTAATCGTGGTACCATACTAGCTTTATAGTGGACTTCCTGTATAATCAGTTTAACCAGTAATGCTGTGGGTCTACTCTTGGCCTAGAAGATGATCTGATTCCTTTCCAGCCAGACATGATAAATTGTGGCCGCTAACACCATGCGAAACACCTCTCCTCCTCTGCTTTTTCCAATACCATATCTCAGTGCCCATGCTAGCACTTCCTGCCAATCCATTGTAGATCGAGTTAAACCTTGCCAATACAGTAGCTTCCTCCATATAGTGCTTGTAACAGAGCAGGCAAAGAACAAGAGCTTTACTGTCTCAGGGTGTTGTTTGCATAGCACACATTGGGGATCAGTGTTGACACCCCATCTCAGTAGCCTGTCCTTAGTGGCTAGTCGACCAAGTATTGCCAATCTGAGCAGGAGTATCCACTTTGGACATCCCTTATTATTGCACACCAGTTTCCTCCAAGCAACCTTTGTGATCTCACCTCTTAGTGTGTGATACATGATCTTGATAAAAAATGAAGGCAGCTCCTGAAATTGTGTAGTGGTATAGCCTGCATCACCTATATACTTCTAAGCCTTGAAAATCTTCTTGATAATCCAAGAAGCTGTCTTGGGATTGATAGACCATACACATTGGGCCTTGATATAGTAGGCATGCACCCACCTCACCCAAAGCCTCTCTTTTGCATTGCATAAATTCCATAATAGTTTACAGATAGCATCCTTGTTCCACAGCTCAAGATTTATCAAGTTTAGTCCTCCAGCTGCAACTGGCATGCATATCTTGTCCCATGCTATAAGGGCTTTCTTAGATACCTCTGCAGTTCCTGTCCAAAAGAACCTTCGACACAATGTTTCAATCAATTGTATGACTTTCTTTGGCAATATGAACACCTGTGACCAAAAGGTCTGTATAGCAAACAACACACTTCTCAGCAATTCAGCCCTTCCTGCATAAAATAAAAACCTATAGGTGCAGGATGTAATTCTACCCAACATTCTATCCAACTAGGGTTCACACTGAGTCACTGAAAGTCTTTTAGTACTTAGAGGAACTCCCAGATATCTAAAAAGTAGTGCACATTTAGTAAATCCAGTGATCTCCAGGATTTGTTGTTGTATAGCAGCAACCACACCACCAAAATAAATAGCACTCTTATGAGGATTAGCATGCAGGCCAGATGCATCAGAAAGCTGTTTAAACTTATCAAACATGAGGTAAACTGACTGCACATCCCCTCTACAAAACAACAAGAGGTCATTAGCAAAACCAAGTTGCATCAGTTTAATTTTTGCACATCTAGGATGGTAGGCAAAGGTCTTTACTAAATCCAGTGGCTTAAAGAGCCTGTTGAGGTATTCCATAGCAAGGACAAAGAGGAAGGGGGAAATAGGATCCCCTTGCCTCAATCCCTTTTAGGCAGCAAATGAGACTGTTGGTGCTCCATTAATGTTAATAGAATAAGACACAGTGGTCATGCACTCCATAATCCACCCTACAAACTCCTGAGGAAAACCAAGCATATGAAGTACTTGTTGAATGAAAGGCCACTCTACAGAATCATAAGCCTTTTGCATGTCAATCTTCATCACACACCTAGGAGAAATAGCCTTCCACCCATAACCTTTGACCAATTCATGGCTCATGATTATGTTATCACTAATGAGTCTCCCAGGCACAAATACATTTTGGCTCCTATCAACAAGATCATTCAAAAGAGGCTGCATTCTAGTTGTCAATATCTTGGAGATGAGCTTATATAGGACTGTACAACAAGAGATTGGTCTATACTCTTTCACTGAGTAAGGATTTTTCACTTTAGGGATAAGGGTAATGGATGCACAGTTGATTGCTTCACACATTTTCCCTGTAACAAATAACTCTATCACTGCCTCCTCTATACTAGCCCCAATAATAGGCCAAGCTTTCTTGAAGAAGAAGAAAGCATTGAACCCATCAGTGCCAGGAGCTTTGTTATCACTACTACCATTCAAGGCTTGTATTACTTCCTCTCTACAGACAGGCCTACTTATTTCAAATTGATGGGCATGAGATAAACTGGGACCATTACTCATTACATCAGGGAGCACAACCGGCAAATAGTGAGCTGCAGTGCCAAGTAGCTCAACAGAAAAGTGGACTATTTCTGTTTAAATAGCATCCTCAGAAGTTAGCAAAACATCATCCCTGCTGATCAAGATTCTGATTGAGTTCTGAGCCAAACCCAACATGAGAGAACAAAGGCTCCATGGCCAAACCCAACATGATAGCATCATAGCCTTTGTTCTACCACCTGGTGCCTCCTTGTAGTTTGTTATCCATTGCCAATTCCCCACTAATTTTTTGATTATGTTTTCTGCCTTTTCTTCTTTAACTCTATTCTCTAACACTGCTATTAGAAGAACTTCATTACTATGACAAAACTTTCTAAACTCCTTGTGCTTGTACACTTTATTCATACCTCTTACATTCCAGGTAACAATCATTGAGAATCAGGTCCCCCATGCTCACTCATCCCTTCCATCTGTTGCATAGCACTAGTACTGGCCTCATGTATATCTCTTTTTAAGAGAGTGAAAGAATTAGGACTCATTATTGATGTACGAGATCCCAAAGTAATAGTTTTAGAATCTGACCTCCCCTTAGCATGTGTCCACTGATTTGCCTCTTTGGTAACAGACAGTTGTTGAGGTGTGAGTTTCATCTCCTCTACCGATTCAGGTAACAAGTGATCTTTATATCTCCCCCTGGCATCAATATTACTATCTACAGCCAGGTCCAATATTCTATCCACCTTCCATTCCTTTCTTAACCTCGGCTCTTGAATCCTCTGCTTGTGTAGGACTTCTGGAATAGCTTTTGGCCCACAGGAATGACCAATTTTGCAGCATGTCGAGAAGTATAAGGGCTTCCAATTATACACCACAGGCAGGTCGATAGTTTTACCATAAGGATCACATATCCTCACCTTGTGAGGCAATGATTTGGTGACATTCATCTCGACCAATATTCTAGCATAAGATATCCTCTCTGTCTTAGAGGTACACTCATCAGCACATAGAGGTTTCCCTAGTCCACTTCCAATTCTACTAAGCCCTGTTTTACTCCAACAGTTCAAGGAGAGATTAGGGAGTCGTACCCATAGTGGGATAGTTCTCAGACCTTCATCCTTGAAATTAAAATCAGCAGACCAGGATTTAACAATGATAGGTCGGTTAAACATGGTATAAGGTCCCAAACACAGTACCTCATCCCTCTAAGCAGCATTTTGCAACCTAATCACAAATACCCATCATTGTGATACAAAACTCTAGGTTTAGCCACGAAATTCCACTGCCCGGCGATAAATCTCTCCACTGCACCAATTGATGGTGAATTGCCCACAACGTACATGACTATAGCAGAGTTCCACTTCAAGTTTTCGGCTTCATAATCCTCTTCTAACATCTGTACAACCACTTCCCCTTCCTCTAAAATAGAAGGGATATAGGCCAACGACATACCCTTCACCGCCATTTTATTTCCCTCAAACAATCCCGCCCATGATCGATCCTCCGTCCCAGTAGTCGGCATCGTAGATGGTTCAGGGTCAATAGCCCCTTTTAGCTTAAGATCCACACCTCTCGGCCCTACTCCATTGACCTTAGCCGCACTTCCTTCAGCTTTCTTAACACTACCATGTGTTTTGACCTGTCCCCCCTGCGCATGTGCTGGTGTAAGCCTCAGAGCTAGACTGGGGGGGGGGGGGGGGGAACGCAGGCCGTTGGTCCTCCCCCTCAGCTGGGTCGTCATCATCCAAATGAACTTGCGATTTCCCTGAGCTGGAGATCAAATTCCCCTTCCCAGAGTCTTGGACCCGATGATCATCTCCCTGTTTAGTAAGCGGTTTTCGAATCGCAGCTTTTCTCGGTCATCCCCGGGCCATCGGTAGAAGAGCGCAAGTTGTACCTAACGTGCGCCGAGATAAAAAAGCATACCATGGTAGCAATTAGAAGTAGGAAAATTCAAAAAAGAGACATCAAAAAGGACAAAACAGGGAGCAAAACTTCTTTTTTCACAAAGTTGAACAAGTTGTGAATTTTCAAAAAACAATTGAGTTGTAAAAAGGCAACAACGAAGCGTATGAAACTAAGAGATTCTAAACATTCATACTTAGTCAGATTCTCAAGTCAAGAATCCTTAAACGATTATGGAGAGTGAGACTTGTCATGCTAGCAATTAAAAGTAGAAATTTTTTTTTAAAAAAAAACATTAAAACAGACAAAACAGGGAGAAATTTGTTTTCACAAAGTTGAATAGAGATTTGTGAATTTTTCCAGAAAAGTGATTAGTTCTAAGACAACAAAGAAGCATGTGAAACAAAGGGATTGGAAACAATCATAGTCAATCATGCTCTAAATTCGAAAATCTTTTAAGGATTATGGAGAGTGTTTCACAGTCTAATTGTTAGATGTACTAATATATCTGGAAACCAAATAAGGAACACATATAATATAAGATTACATCTGTTGGAAATCAAATTAGAGGAGGAGCGTGAGAAGGGTGAAAAAATATGAAGTTTTCCGTTTCAAAAGTTTAAAGAAAGCAACAAACAAATCGATTTGGGGATCGAACGATTTCTCCATGGTTTGGCAGACTTCTAACAGTGAAATTAGCTGGAAGGAGTAGTGACAATGTAAGAAATCTGAACATAAAATTGAATTGCATAAACTATTACCCTCCAATTTTCATGGGATTTTTTGTAATATGCCAAAGTTATATGAGAGAGGGTAATTAACTTTAATAGTTGCGGGATTTGTGTAAGTTGCCCTTCAAAAATTCCACAAAAACTATGACATCGGGGCCTCTTTTCTTTTCACGATTCTCAGTTGAAAGCTTTCATTTTCATCAGACAAAAGGGCGTAGTTTTTATGCCTCTGACGTAGAGGGAAGGTGTCTGCCTACACTATTTTTTCTATACTTTATTTTGTGAGACTATACTGAGGAGGTTATTATTGTATAGGGGCATAGCTACATTCATTAAACTCAATTATAGTCACTTGAACATATTTTGTCGAAACGATATCTAGAATATTAATTTTATTCTCAAAATTACAGTAATAGTCAGAAAATAATTATAAATTTAGTCAAATCTAAATATAAATAATTGTGTTATTCTTTATATCTAGCATGCTTATATAAGATATTTTTATCATATCAAATATTTAATATTAAAAAAAATATTTGACATAAATAAAAATATATTTTTATTATGTCAAATATATAGAATAAAAACAAAACAAAAAAAGAATGAACAAAAAAAAATATAAAAATAAATATGTGAGAATAAGGAAATTGGTACCATTTATAGGATAGAAATTAGAATAGATCTATAGAAAAAAAGACATAAATGTGGATTCTTAATTTGTGGGACCTCATTTAATATATTTACTTGATTAAATTAATGTATAGATTTTTGTAGATGTTTTAAAAATGATATAAATTATGCTATTTATGAAAATATATAAAAGTTATGTCACTTATATAATTATCTATGGTAACTATGTAGTATAACATAAAAATCTCAATCTTAAAAAATACATTGTAGAATAAATAAAATACCATAACTTATCTTTACTATACTTCATAAAATCCCTACACTTTTAATATATTACTTAAATTCCTTATCCCCCTTTGTTTCATTTAACCGACTGATACATACCCACTATCCCACCACTCCTCCGTTAATTTTGCTGCGTATCAGGCTTTGGAGTAACTTTAAGTTACTTCGTATAATCTGAACATTTTGAATTGGAGTATTTTCTCCATAACTTCATCTTCAATTTCTCACTTTCAAGGTTCAGACACTTTTCTCAAACCTCCATTTAAGTTTTTTCTTAATTTTTTTGGAGTTTTTTTTTTCTGAATTTAAAAAATTGATTTATTCGAAATTGTGAGCCAATATATGTCCGATTTTCTTTTCTTAACTTCAATTTATGTTTTTCAATGGATCGTGATTCACAACCGTCTGTTAAATCAAAGAAAAATGGTGTTCTGCTTCTTCGAAAGGGAAAAAATTGATTTGTTTGAAATTGTGAGTCAATATCTGTTTGATTTTCTTTTCTTAACTCAAATTTATATTTTTCAATGGATCGTGATTCACAACCATCTGTTAAATCAAAGAAAAATGATATTCTGCTTCTTCGAAAGGAAAAGGTGGTCCTTCAAAACACAAAGCTGTTGAAAAAATCAAAAGAGACATACTCCAAAAGGTATTTTACATATGTATCAAATAAATAAAAAATCGTCAAATACATAATTTTTGTTGTTGAGATACATATATGACATCATTTTCATGCATGAGACATAATTTTAATTATGTATCTCTCTTTAGTCTAATTACTGTATTATGTATGTTGACCAAATAGATTAAAAAATGGATTTATCTCCGTAATAAATTTTGATATTGAGATACATAATTAACATCATCTCCATGCATGTGACATAATTTCAATTATGTATCTCTCTTTAATATTGAACAAAATTATGTATCTCCACCTAATAACTTCAAAAAATGGACATAATTTCAATTATGTATCTCTCTTTAATATTGAACAAAATTATGTATCTCCACCTAATAACTTCAAAAAATGGACATAATTTCAATTATGTATCTCTCTTTAATATTGAACAAAATTATGTATCTCCACCTAATAACTTCAAAAAATGGATGTATCTCAGTTAATATGACTACTAACCAAGTTGATTACTAACTATTCTATTTTTTTATGTATCTCAATGCAGGGTATGTGTTACGTTGTCAAAGAAGTTCCACCACATCCGTTAAGGTTTGACAGTTTTTGCAACGCTAAAATTCTAGAAGATTTTAAGGAACTGCAACAAAAAGATAAGAAAGGAGAAGCTTATTTCTATAAGAAGAATGACGCTCTTGTCTTTTGAATACCAAAATTTTAACTAATTACGTTTTTCTGGGAATTTTGAAATCACAGTACAACTGATGTGCGTGATTTGCTCATCAATTAAGAAGATTTTTGTTTTTTTTCTTTTTTAACGCAAATTAACTTCATTTTAAGATGTATCTGTTAGGATGTATCGAGTGTCAAATTATGTATCCGAAAAAATAAAATCAGGGTTATACGTAATATTATTAAAAGTAGGGATAAAGAGTAATTAGGGATAAACTTGTTGGGATTTATGTAAGTTCCCTTTTTGAGATTTTTACGTTATACTACATATTTACTATAGTTAATTGCATAAGTGACATAAGTTTTACATCTTTTCAAAAGTAGCATAATTTATATCATTTTTAGTACATCTACAAGAATCTGCACATTTATTTATTCAAATAAATATATTACATGAGGTCCCACAAATTAAGAATCTACATTTATGTCTTTCTTTTTTTTCTAATTTCTCTCTCCTATAAATGGTACCAATTTCCTTATTGTCACATATTTATTTTTTATATTTTTTTTGTTCATTCTTATTTTTTTTATTCTATATATTTGACATAATAAAAATATTTTTTTATAATATGTCAAACGTATTTTTTTTAATATTAAATATTTAATATAATATAAATATCTTATATAAGCATGCCAAATGTAAATTTTAATACTATACAATTGCTATAATATAAATATATACTTTTAATATCTCAAATTTAATTTTTAATACTATATTTATATGAATTTTTTCATCTTATTCAATCATTTTTCCCAATTGTCATATACGATAAATATACACTTTATCAAAATATAAGCTGTATAAAATATATATATAAATATAGTTTACATTCATACAATATTTAAGATATACTGGTAATATACAATTATCACATATATTTAAAAATGAAATAATTATTCAAACTTGAATTGCAAAAAGAATAATACAATTATTTTATCAATATAAAAAAGAAATTTTTTAAAAAAGTTAATAAAAGAGGAAATGAAGCACGAAACAATTGTCCAACTATATTAATTTCCTTCATTAATGAAAATCATTTTCTTTTTTTAATGAATTGATTTATAATAAATGATACAATGTGTATGTTGTTGTTGCTAGTTGTTGATTTATAATAAATGAGAATTTATTTAGGATTAATTTTGGCTAAATCTATAATTATTTTTTGGTTATTATGTTAATTTTGAGAATAAAGCTAATATTCTGTAATTTACTTTTTAAGATTGTATAGTTATGTAAAACTCTCTTTAAGATTGTATAGTTATGCAAAGGCGTCGACAAAGATAAATTATTGTTGAATAAAGAGAAGAAAGATGCAGCCCAAAGATTAAGTTGGCCCATTAAGCTAGTAAGGCCCAATGCCTTACTAATCAGACTGTTAGTCCATTAAATATTAGTTAGAGTAGTTAGTTATGTTAGTTAAGTATAAATACTCCCACGGTGTATATGACCGTTAGAGTTTTTTTTTATTTTTTTCACCTACTCAATGATCAGATATCTCTCCTTCTCTATTAGCTTTCATGTTCCTCTTCTCCTCAATCTTGAGGATCTTGAGTACTGAAGGTACTCTATTCAATTATACATATAAAATATAATACATAATACAATATCTATAAGTCAAAACAACTTTTAGAAATATATATACTAAACTTTTAACATCCTTCAAATTTCTAGTTTCGCCACTAATTTAGATATTCAATAAAGTAGAAACGCGCTCCTTACCTAGTGATATTTTCGTGGCTTGCCTCTGAAGATCCTATTTAAAAGGAAGTTTGTGAGAACCTGTCTAGATTGAATGGTTTCTCCTCATCCCGAATGTTTCTCATTTTTTCAACATTATAGCATAAGTATTAAGAGGCCATTTAGTTGCTCAATAAGAAGAGAGTTATTCATGTGTTAAAGCTTAGCATAATTGACATCATGTTTGGTAGCTTTTAATTGTTTGGTACATATTCAGCACACATGGTGTTTGATTATCATTTTACAATCTTACATATATTAAAAAAAGTATGTGTTACGAGTCAATTTATATACGTATATTATTTATACAAGGTAGAAGATAAAATAAATAAAGAATTTAATTAATCTATAACCAAGCGGTGGATAACTGCAATCCCAAATTTAACATAGGGACTAGTATAGACTCCGGAGCCAAAAGGACAACTTTTTTTATTAAATGTTTCAAAAGGGCAACTTATTTTTGAGAGAGACCAAAGGGGTAAACGTGTGGGATTTCCGCGACTTGTTGCAGTCGTTAGCGGCTGCCGTTTGCCATTTTTTTTTTTTTCTGTAGTAAGTCGTGAGGTTTCACACGACTTGAATAAAAAAAATTGATTAAAGTAGTGTGAAATCACACAACTTGGAGAATTTATTAACTCATAAATTCCATGATTTTTCAGGAGAATGAAACCTGCAATGCTCTTTGCACAGGGGCTGCACCACGGTATAGAGGCAGCAAAGTGCAAACATGGGTGTATGTGAAACGTTCCTGCTTGATTGGATCAAAAAGACTAAAGCTCATTCAGATAATTGAGTTTAATCAGGGGGAAAAATCTTTGTAAACAGTTGCATATATGGGGAGGACACTATAATCAGCGCTGTCCTCTTGGTTTTAACTCCAAAATATGCAGTTAATCGTTTTGTGTCTTCAGAATCCCTCTAGTCGGCTAAGCTCAAGTAATTAAATTACATTGACATCCTCACTTGCTTAGTGTACAATTACTGGAGTTTACCCTATCATCAACTTTCCCGGCTAAGAATGTTAAAATTTATTGACACCCAGCGACTGTCGTAGATTCCCCATTTGTGAATCACCAAAGAAATGCACTGAATAAATTCTCCCACTAAGTCGTGTGATTTCACATTGAAACCTCACGATTTACTAAAGTAAAGAAAAAAACTGGCAAATGGCAGCCGTTAATGGCTGCAACAAGTCGTGGGATCGCTTTTACCCCTTAGGAACTTTCGAAAATAAGTTGCCCTTTTGGAATTTTTGTTAAATAAAGTTGCCCTTTTGGCTCCGGAGTATCCCGGTAATCAAACGACCCCTATAGTTCTGACATCTAATAGAAGTCAAGTGCAAACGAATCAAATAATCAAAGCAAAATGATGTTAAAAAAAGAAGGAACGGTAAGCACAAGAATATAATATGCAATGAGAGATCAAAGAAGACTAATTGTAACATGATAACACTAATTTTGGACCCTTGGCTCACATGACATGCTTTACTTTACCAAGAATTTGGACAAGTAGTTGCGATCCACTGGTAATAGTAAAGGGAACCTGTACAGATAACAATATCCATAGTCATCTTATCTAATCTCGTTTACACTAACCAGTCACATCAATAGCTGAAAGCTACAAAAGTTCGTTAAGAGTCCAATCTTGCAAACGATTTGAAGTTTAAACTCATCCGGGAACACAATTTTTGTGTATATTAGTGGGTCTTGGATTTGAATAAGGCACTTGCTATCTTTTCATAGTAGTCTCGGTTGTTCAGTTCATTTCCAAACTTTCTGCTGCTCTTCATACCAGAGACGTAACAATTATGATACCTGGCTAAATGACCCTTGCAGAAATGAAGACTTCTGGCATTGAAATTCAGAAGTTCCACCGATCTAAATGAGTTTAGCTTCAGCCATGTCTTTCTGAGCCTTCCTCCGATAAAAAATTGGGCAGTCTCGACTGGTTAAAATAAGGGTCATTTAGAAGAATGAAGGGGGAGAGAAGCAATGAGAGGAATAACTAGCAATAACAAGGGTCTATTATTATCATAAATCAAATGACAGAGAGCTTTAGGGCCGGGATTGAAAACTTCATCTGAAATGATGGTAGCCAGCATTTGCAAGGAAATCACAAAATATTAAGAAAGTGTCCATGATATCAAAAGCCACACATCTATCAGTAAAGTAGAAAGCAACTCGCACCTAGTGCATAGGATATCCTGATGGAGAGAGCCTTGGCATTCTTGGCATTGTGTCCATAGTTCCCAAAAAGATTCTCTAGTTCAGCCACTGCATTCAATACAGCTATACACAGTTATTAAGAAATCTTCAAGGAGTTCATAGCTCTCTGCCCTTTCTCAGAGACATCATCTGAATAGAAATGCTACATCCTCCCCTACTCAGGAAATCAAAAAAGGGATTTGGGCATGAGATGAATTCCTAGCATACCATTAGCCAAGGATCTGCAATAAAGTTCGGCCTCTCTTCCTTTTCAGTGATTTCAGATCGTTCGATCAAAGCCACTGGATGAAGGAGCAAGGAAGTTAATAATCTGTTCTTCAACTTTTACTATAGCATCTTCCAAGAAAGAAGGAAGTAATAAATCCGCTCAGCCCTCGCCGAATAGAGAAAGAGAGAGAGAGAGAAGCTTGTGGGAGCGTTCACACTGCTATGATCTCCTAGGTTCACTTCACCTTAACCTTTTTTGCCCAAGAAATACAAAAAAGAGTAAATTGGGACAAATGATCATTTCAAAAAGCACGTTCGTCGATTTGGAGGTGAAGTAAACATAGGTAAAAGGTCCATCAACAACAAGCTTTTATAGAAAGTGGCATCATATCCACTTTGAAACATATTAACTGCTGCCAAACTCTAAGGTAGTCTTTTGTCTCAACATTCCCACATATTATTCATGTCAGTAACAAAAGCATGAAATTCAAGTATACCTCCCTCCTACACTTTCTACACGGCTCTTCCAAGATAACTTACAATTTCAACAGGAACTTAAATTAGCAACCGAATATACAACTTGGAGAAGGTACACTATCAGGCAGTGCTCCTAGCAAAGGTTGGAAGTACAAATCCTATGTCAGTAACTCACAAGTCAAGGTGAATGTTGAGAGGAAAGACTGATTCTCCTTAGAAATAAGACAGCGGCTTATCTTGTAAAATCTAAAGGGACAAGAAAGACAACAGAGCACCTGAGTGGCATTTTTCATTCAATGCAAGTGAGTTGCTTCTTGGCAAATTTCATAAACCCACTGTTTGAAGGGGTTGGGACTGAGATGGATCTTGCGTGACTTCCAAGAAGAAGCTCTTTACTTGCATTCTTCAGTATTGGCTCAAAAATCCTCAGAAGTGGCTGATATAAAACACTTCCATTAAAAGCAATTAGAATAAGTATGTTAATTAAAAGGAAAAATCGACCAATACCGACCTTACTAATTTTGATTATCAAGATAGTATTGAGCATCTATAGGTATGTCGTTCTCTAACACGTATATAGGGTCCTCTGACTTTTCATATGCCTGCTTGACATAATATCATCATGATTTGACACAAGCACACAAAATCTGGAAACTATAATCACATACTAAATCAATTGGAAGATTACCTGCAGCTTTAATGATGACTTAAGGTACTCTATCACAAATACCAGGTGCAGTAGCAGCATCTCGCTGTCAATCAAAACAAAGGTTTTCATCAGTTTCATTTTTTATGGGGTACTAAAATCATAAGAATCCCAGAAAAGTATTTCAACAAGCTCAGCAAGAGTTAAATGGGCAGCTCATTCTGCAACTTGAATACACTGTTATAAGACATTAAGCAGAACATTGACACTATATAAAATGTACCTTAAAATGAATGTATTTGAGTCAACCTGTTCCTTTTTCCTTCTTTGTTTTTGGGTTGAACAAATCACATTTTGCAAAATCACATGAAACCATTACAGGAAAGAATGAACAAATTATATTTACAAAATCACTTGAACAAATTATATTTACAACTGGATGGGATGA
Source organism: Capsicum rhomboideum (assembly GCA_031232105.1). Taxonomy (NCBI): domain Eukaryota; kingdom Viridiplantae; phylum Streptophyta; class Magnoliopsida; order Solanales; family Solanaceae; genus Capsicum; species Capsicum rhomboideum. The sequence continues at coordinate 123,515,361 of CP124710.1, read as the reverse complement.
AGAAGTTGCTTGGGTAGTCAATCATTATAAGGGGAAGCAACCACAAACTGTGGTGTACAGAGCAAGCTTAGCTGCCTGTGTCTATCTCTCATATGGCAGGAAAGAAACCAGAGGATATTTCAAGCTAATCTAGGGAGGAAAAGGTGTTACTGAGGCAGCTGATACAAGATGTTCATGCAAGGGGAAGTAGATATCCTAAACTGAGTAGTGCATTACATAACCTAAATTACTATCCCTTGTAACTATGGATACTGTGCTAGCATGATAGTTGAGTTTATGAAGTAAAGTAGATGGGTTAGCTGCTAAGAGGTTGCTACTGCATTCTGGGAGATGTCCAGATTGTAGTTTTTTTGCTATGTAATTCTCAGTTGGAAATAAATAAAATCAGTTTATTTATCAAAAAAAAAAAAAAGATCACTTGAAGTAACTTTATTTTCCGATCAACCTTTTTTGACAAGTGTGAACTATATATTCTAATAAACTTGTTTCTCTTTTTCCTTTTTCTTTTAGATAACTTGCTTCTCTTTTTCTTTTTTCTTTTGTTAGAATATGAGTGGGAATAGGAATAGTATATAGAATCCTACTTGGAAAAGGATTGTAATGTCAGTGTCCTAGTTGGAAAAGGAGTCTAATGTAATGTCTATAAATAGTGTCTCAATGTAATAATTTAGATACAACAATTCAATAATATTTTTTACTCCATTATTTCTCACATGGTATCAGAGCCTCTACGATCTTATTAGAGAATCAAAGAACTTCCGCTGCCAGCGGGCGGCTATAACCCATATACGTTGTCCGTCTAGCCAATGATTATGTTAGCAAAAGTTGGGTCACCGTGTATCTTTCGGGTGACTATTTTCTCATATCTGATTTGCATAGCATCCTGCATCTTTTCAGTGACTACTTTCTCATATCTGATTTGCGTAGCACCGTGCATCACTCCAGACTACTTCTCATATTTAATTTGCGTAGTACCGTGCATCTGAGTTGCATAACACCGTGCATCTTTTCGGTGACTCCTCAGATCTGATTTGCTTAGTTCCATGCGTCTTTCCGGTGTCTCCTCAGATCTGATTTTCGTAGGGTCGTGCTATCATTCCGACCCTACCCATATAAGTTCTCTTTTCCAGTAGGATTGTGCCGTCATTCCAACCCTACTCATATAATTTCTATTTTCCAGTAGGGTCGTGCTATCATTCCGACCCTACCCATATAATTTCTCTTTTCCAGTAGGATTGTGCCGTCATTCCAACCCTACTCATATAATTTCTATTTTCCAGTAGGGTCATGCCGTCATTCCGACCCTACCCATATAATTTTTCTTTCTCAGTAGGGTCGTGCCATCATTCCGACCCTACTCATATAATTTTTCTCAGATAATGACCACTTTTCAGCCATCAAATCTAATAATCCGGCACGTGAGCATGTTCCGACCAATTTTTTCAGTGACTTTCTTGTTCAAGATCTACTCATCTCTTAATTTCGAGATGACCCATATATTTTATACCAGTCTCCGGGCAATTTTCCAGAGACAGATCGACTTTTCCGACCATTTATTCAGGTTGTTCCTTTTCAACTGAGGTCTCCCAGACGTTCAGAGCAGTTCTTATTAGTTTTCTTGCAGATATCTTCACCAAGTCCCTCAATGATTCTCATATTAATTACATCCATAACAAGCTTGGTACATATGACTTGAATGCACCAGCTTGAGGGAGAGTGTTAGAATATGAGTAGGAATAAGAATAGTAAATAGAATCCTACTTGGAAAAGAATTGTAATGTCAGTGTCCTAGTTGGAAAAGGAGTCTAATGTAGTGTCTATAAATAGTGTCTCAATGTAATAATTTAGATAAAACAATTCACTAATATTTTTTACTCCATTATTTCTCACATCTTTTAAATAAGTGTGAGGTCCAACCACTTTGCACACCCTTTGAATAATTCCACGAGGTATCAACTATATCCTACTAGCACAAGTACCGGGTAACTTTATCCACCAAGGATTGGACAAAGGTAAGAATAGGATTTTTGCCTCCACTGGGATCTGAACATGAATCTCATATTCTGAACCCACTTCATTGACCAACAGAGCACACCCTTGAGGGTGCACTTCCCTCTTTCCTTCTGAGTACAATAAACCTTCTAATAAATAGGAAATCCTCCCTCATGAGTTATATGGTCTTGAGAATTCTCACTCGTGAGCTATAAGGTTGTGGATCTCCTTATATGGTCTTGAGAATTGTCCCTCATGAGCTAACTTTTGGGATTGAGCTAAGCCCAACATTCATTTCTTCACAATTATACTAACGAGAAACAATTGTAAAACCGGGATTACAAGTCTGACTCTAATACCATGTAAAGAGTCTGAACACCCAACCAAGAACCAATGAAGGACAAGCATAACACATATTATAAATGTGTAGAAGAGCAAGGAGAATAACACAGTTTCCTAATAATCGAGAAATCCCGGCACGGTCCGAAATTTCAGTGGATAATGGGCTCTGGGGACTAATCCTGAAGTGTTTAAACCCAATTGTATGATTATTCTGCACATTCATTGTGCCACTGTATCAGATGCTACCATTACAATATTTATTTGAATAACCTTTTTTTCTTTGTTCTTTTTTGAGAAAGTAACACTGTATAAACAGTAAAGCTCAGAACCAAAAAGTTATTGAGCCGTGAACTTTACAAACAAAAGTATAGGAGGTCGGAGGATACCCTTATACATTGCCAATTAATTCTACCAGATCCCCAACTTCCCCCGACAAGTTCTGTTTTCACCAAAAAAATTAGGATAACCTTATAGGTAGAGTTCATCAAAAAGGTAAAAATATGTACACAACTTTTCAATCATACACAGTTCAAGCAGGTTAGGTTTGCATGAATTGCAGAAAGGCACAAAAAGTTGAAAAACTAACTTTATATTGATCATAAGAAGTCTAAAGGATATAAAACTTCTGAGGCTGAATTTACCCGATTATATTGGAAGTTGATGCTCACTAGGGGAGCAAGTAATTGCACTGAATCATAAGGTAGACTAAGGAGAAGAACTGAAATAACTTCTGAAACTCAATGAGATGAACATCAGAACTGATTCTTCTTCATGCCTAAGTGACCAGTATAAGTCATATAACTGGAGAATTTGGTTAAATTACTCGTGCACAGCGTGAAACTTTTACATACTAGATCAGTTGGCTGCTAGTATGTATGGTAAACAGAAAATTAAGGAGTACTGGAATCCTTGGCACAAGAACCAGCGCAGAACTTCAGAAAAGTTGAGCTATTGACAACAAGATAACTTAAATATAGTGATCTCTGGTCTAGCCTTATCTAGAGTATTGAGTACTAAACCCATCAAACGACAGCAATCTCGCCACCAGAAATAAGGAACAAATTCCATGAACGATGGGAACATAATTTAGACGGGTAACTTAAGAACTTAAGCCGAATTATTTCAAGCAGCAAATACTTGTGCGCTAGATGCCACAAATAAATCTTCACAGACAAAGGACACAAGTAATTGAACCCTCTTGAAGATATCCACTATCCTTTTAAAAATAATATACAAATAATTGAGTTTTACCCACCTTGCGCATTCGCTCTGCAAGTTCAACATGTGCTGCCTTTACTTCATAATCATCTCCAGTTTTCGTCAGACCCTATTACCCTTCAGAAGTTAGAAATGCTACTCTCATAAACTAACAATTATAAAATATTCAAACAAGTTGCAAGAAGCAAAGACCCCATGTTTGCCTGATTTAAAGTATTCTCACCTTAGTAATATCCAAAAGAGACAGATCCATTCGGTTCAGCAGAAGATCTGAGATAGTATTCTTGACATATTGAACAGCACCAGAACATCTCTGTCTACTAGTATTTTATAAAGACACAGTTACAAGGTTCTTTACTAAGAGACAATTATCCCTCTGAACAGTTTCAATACCTGCTGAAAAAGGTAAAACTGTGACAATATATCAACACAATATAAAGGGCAGCCCGGTGCACTAAAGCTACCGCTATGCGCGGTGTCCGGGGAAGGGCCACACCACAAGGGTGTATTGTACGCAGCCTTACCTTGCGTTTCTGCCAGAGGCTGTTTCCAAGGCTTGAACCCGTGACCTCCTGGTCACATGACAACAACTTTACCAGTTACTCCAAGGCTCCCCTTCTAACACAATATGCACCTAAGAAATGAATAATTTGACTCAGAATAATTAGAGGTAACACATTTGATTTGCTAATTTTTCAAGGATAATAAAATGAAAAAAATAAAGGTTGGCAATGAGGGGTGAGAGAAGTTCCAAAAATATGCTGAAGATGAAAAGACTAGGGATCGACAGAGCTCACCTTTAGCATCCATTTTGTCATGTTTCTCCGGATTTGTCCACAGAAGGCCAGCATATCTCTTCTTGCTGATCAGCAGATATGGGTAGTAGATCTTCTTAAATTCTAGTCTTATTGGCTGAAAATCAGTACACCACAACCAGCAGAAGGGGGATATGGAAGAAGAAATTTAGTAGAAGAGGAGATCAAAATAATATCAGAACAATGATGAAAAGTGAAAACACATCTCAATACTTAAACGTTTTAGGATTCTATTATTAGCTAAGAATCTCACAAGTTAACAAGTTTCCTCACTAGAATACCCCAGGATAAATTTACACAATTGCATCAAGTTGAACAGGTATACCAAAACCACTTATCAAAAAGAAGTTAAACTGATCGAGCACAGAAAGTTTTATAGTTTGTGATGCTTTTTCACGTATTCCTTCATGATATATACCCTAATCACAAATATGATATAACCATAAAGACCAAAACCACCTAATAGGCATCATCAAATAGCACTAACTGACCAACTGATTAGAGAATATAACTACTTCATGGATAACTGTAGTTGTGGCATGTAAGCAGGCTAAGACTTGTTTCAAGAGAAATGATAGACAAAGAAGAAGAAGAAATTGCACTGAAATTATCTATCTGAAAAAGTGTTCAGATGCTACTGATTTAGTTTAGATACAATTAAATCTACAGATCTAGAAAAGCACCACAGGTTATCTATTCCAAACTATACACGTAATGAAATATCATTTAATTTATGGATGACATGTACTCAGCAGAAAAGGGAAATCGTGTTTCGTCAATTTCTAGAAGAGGATCATCAACGGGATTCATATAGAAGAATAAGATACCAAAAGTACGAAAATAACGGACAAGGGAAGATACCAAAAATACGAAAACAAAAGAGAAGGTTAGGACGCACTTTGATAAATGTCTCGCTAATGTAAACCAGCAGCTTCTCTCCCCATTTTCGTAGCCTCTTCCACTGTAGGCACACCAAACTGCACCATCACGGAATCTGTATCTCCATATATAACCTGACATCATGAAACAATCATAATTAGAGGAACAATTTTTTGATAAAGTTAATAATCTAGTGGTGTAAAGGGGCAATCCTGCCATAAGTGTAAAGGGGCAATCCTGCCATACAAGATGAACATCAAGAAGTTAACAATGACTAGAATATTGTGTGTTCCGAAATTATGGCCAAAAACGAAATATTTCCACAAGTCTGTATATTGGTAGTTTCTAATCATTTGAACTCTCTTCTATCTTCGTTCCATATTGTCCACACAAGCATCGAAGGAGCTAATCTCCTCACTCTTATTTGCCTCTTTCTTCTAAATTTCCACCCTAGCAGCAGATATGTTATAGTTCTTGACATCGTTCATTCAACTCCAAACAGTAATCTATATGCAATCAGGCAATGAAGTATCAAATTTTGACATTTTTCCCACTAGCACATGAAGAGCCACCTGATGTATGTTGTCCTTGTAAGATTCTCTGTTTCCAAAAAGCGAGTCTACTTTAGTTGCATTTTTTAAATATGATATTCCTCTAAAAATACTTCCACTCTTTCATTACGCCATTCCAAAAGAGCCACTCTATATGGAAAATGGAATCTCATAGGTCCACTCATCAAAAATGTTATCGGGTGTGTCGGATCCTTCAAGTAGTGCATTTTTGATGGATCCAACCGGGTGCAGCAGCATTTTCCAAGCAACTTAGCTGTCTGCCACATCTGCTTCTGCCAGCAACTAGTAATCTTTCCAAGCCGGCATTGTGATAAACTCTTCATATCTTTTGGCATCACTCAATGCCCTCCAGACACTCCCAGGATTGGTCCCAGTTAAGTTGTTAAGATCCCGACCTCATAAAGGAGAACCTCTATCAACTGTCTGCTGTTATCCAGCTCACTCATTGGAATGATTTTACACTTTAGGTTTATCATTGAACTCGACAATGTTTAAAACCGTAGTAGCATACTTCATATGTGATGGTGCTAACTAACTCAGCTCCAAAGCTAGCTCATGATGTAAGAATTTCCCAAGACCACATAAGTAGACAACAACTAATACCTTAACCAACAGTGACACTCTGACAACGCCAATAAGATATTGATTGGAATTCTCAAACATGTATAATTTGGAATATAAGGGATAACTTCTGATTATGTACCTCAGCATTGTGTTCATAGACCCCAAATACTGTAAATTTGTCTTCCACGAGCTTTTTTGTGTGCTCAATCATCTGTCGACCTAGGAAGAACAAGCACGTTCAGAAGACAAGTGGTAGAATTACTTTCTATACAACAAAGTTTCAAATGTTCAGTGTCATGTGACAAAATTGCTAGTAATAACTAATAATTGCATTACTGTAGCTAGTAACACTTGAAGATATTTCTAAACATGGTAATTGACCAACAGTAGCTCCCGTAAACCCATATACTGAATTTGCACTGATCTGAAAACCAGAAGACATCAGTAGTTAATGATCTCGTAGTTAATTGACCTGATTAAATTATTTATAGTCCTAATCCCATTAACACAGAGAACCAAATTCATATATCTGCCAAGAAAAAGTGAAAGAACACAATTAAAAACTTGGATTTTCACTAACAGTACAAGAATTACCTTCAAAGCCAGCTGATGTCCATCTAAGACAGCTTTGACTCGAAGATCTGTTGCTTCCTGAAACCCAAAATATACTGTCATAATTCAAATTTCAGAGGATAACTCAAACATTTATCTACTCACCATCTGTTAGATATGCAAAAGATGGCGAGTAGACTAATACTCGAGTGAAAATCGGGGTTTTGATATGCGGTTTACTTCAAGATACTGCCTTCTTTACAGTAATTTGATGCATCAGAAAAGTAAGAAACAAAATGCAGTTGACAGAAACCGGATATGGAGCCACGGCGGTGGCAAATTGAGAATTCACATGGATCAATCAATAATTTAAAGAACCGAAGTTAAGCGAGATTGGTAAAATGAAACTTTATCAAGCTACGCACCATATTGCCTCAAATATTGACAAATATGAAAAGTTGCCTTTTTCAAAAATATTGATAAATATGACATAACATGAGGGGAACATGTTGATTTAATAATTTAGTACATATGAAGATCTATTAAAATGCAAGGCATAAGTATAAAAATAATCTACGTAGCATGAAATTACATTTTGTTCATCAAAAGCTCTTTGCAAGTAATTATGGATCTTACAATCTTGCCACAATATATCAGGTTTCAAGAGGGGCCCAGAGCCGCTTCAAAAGTTTTCAAGACAATCAAACTTCTGTAGAAAAAAATTCACATTTATTCATTTTGACTGTAAGAAAATAAGAACAAAAGCTACACATGAATTCTGCATTGTTCAATAGCATCTAATACTGGTGTTATGGAAACAAGATGCTCAGCTAGGATGTGAAAATGTAAAAATATGCACCGTGCATTAGTGTAACACTGACAAATGAAAACAATAAGAATTCCTTTAACCACTTCCTAAAAAAGGAAAATTTTACAGCCATTAAATCTAGTGAAAGGAGGTCATTGTTGAGTGAGGGCATTGTTGAGTGTAACTTCTCCTATATACAAACAAAAGAAAATCTAAAGTAAAAAGATAAAAGTCCTACTTCAAAGTCAGCAATCAAGTATCCTGATTTAACAAAAAAAAGACAGATATTGGATTCTCTACACTTATTTATCTCTCTGATTTCTTGTCCCTTCCCATAGAAGTAAAACATCTGTGATTTATGCATATGCTGACTGCATAATATCTTCGATTTGGAGGATTCATATCCTAGACTAACCCCAAAGCTGGTTGGATCAAAAACCACTCCCAATAAATCCAGAATGAAAATTCTTTCACACATCAGATGGAAGCAAATTACAAAGACTGAACACAACAACATCAACATACCAATGTAATCCCACAAGTGGAGTCCGGGGAGGGTAAGATGTACGCTGAACTTACACCCCTACCATTCTGGGTAGAGAGGCTATTTCCGATAGACCACCGGCTCAAAAGGAAAATTCTTCAGAAAAGGGTTGCAAGAAAGAAAAAAAAAGACAACAAAATATCAAGATACAAAACAAAATGAAACGCGCAATAAGACACTATCTTGTTGCTAAATAATACTAACCCTGCCTCTCTCACCTAAGGGGCGACCAACCTCGGCTATCTACTAACTTTCTACCCTAATCTTCGACCTCCATATCTTCTTATCTAGGGTCATGTCTGCAGTAAGCTTAAGTTGTGTCATGTCCTGTCTAATCACCTCCCCCAGTTTTTTTCCGCCTACCTCTACCTCTACTTTTCCTAACTCCTGCTACAGCCAACCTCTCACACTTTCTAACCTGGGTCTTGGCTCCATCATACATATCTTTAATCGACCTAATGTAAGTCACTAGTACACCTCTAACCTCCAAACATCTCCATAGGACCTCACTAGGAACTATCTAACGTTTTCTCTTAGGTCAATGAACACCGTGTGTAAGTCTATTGGTTTTCGAATATAGACGCACCCCTCTTAAATTCATACTCATTTTGAGCACCCTCTCTTGGTTTTTAAATAATCAAGTTGTTTCGCATGAATCAGGAAGTTATAGATGCCACCTAAACCCAAAGGATGAGATTGGACAGTCAATGGGACAACTTTGAAATGCCAAATTTTCTTGAATATCCAATGAGCTTCTTAGAAAAATAAACGCATGACAAAACGACTAGGGCCGCGAATATGGGTGGTCTTTGAACTCTTCAAGCCCTAGGTCCCTCGATTCAAATTTTGAACATGACAGTTTACATCCAAAAAATACGGTATAGTAACGCTAACATGGAATTTCCTAGAACAAAAGCAAACCCTCATGCCTACATTGGCTCCAAGCAAAAGAAAGCCACAATCACATATTGATACTTGGCCACCAAGAATCAATTATGTCCACAATTACAACTCACAGGCACATGCCATTTTATCACATGGGGACTGCCCCCATATGTTCGAGCTAGGCCGTGCACGAATCGATTTAGATCGAATTTAGCTATTATTGAATTGAAATTTTAAATTTTGATTTGTTAAAATCTTTATCCTAACTCAATTCATTCTAAGTCCAATTCGATTCATTTATTTTATTTCGATTCGATTTTACGAATCGATTTGTTCGAATTTGAAATTTCAACAAGCAACTATTTTCATTTCAATTTTAAATCAAACATAATAATTAAAATATTCTAAATGTGGGTTTGGGCTATTGTGAATTTGCATTAGATTTTAGGTTTTGTAAGTAATTAATAAATACTAAATACCATTATTATTATTATGAATTTCGATTTTAGGTTTTGCATTATATATATATATAAATTTCGATTTTCGAATCTATTCGAATTTTAAACACCCACAACCAAATTCGATTCGAAAAATCGAAATATTCTAAAATTAAATTTGTAAATCGATTCAAATTATATAATTCAAATTGAATTATTCAAATTTATTTGAATCGATTCGAATACTCAAATTGATTCGATTTGTACACACCCCTAGTTCAAGCTATAGCTCCTATTTGATCTTGATGACTGTTACCTTACAAGTATCACATAAACTACCACTAGAATTCAACATTCACCCAAGGATTAAGTTTCCCTTGTTTGTTGGTTTTCCTTAATGATCCAACTAAAATGCTATGACCATCAGGGGAATGTAAATATGCCACAGTTCCTTCATTACAAACACACGGCAATTGAACTTCAGAATAGTCGAATTTCCACATTAAAAAGTTGCGATAAGACCAATTCATGAAACTTAGTAAGGCAAAAGTAGAAGTAACACAAAGATTCTGACCTTTTAATTGTAATTCATTTATTAACTCAAAACCTACTATATCCAAAAGAAAACAAATAAAGTAGAATCAAACTTCAAATTACTCCTTACAGCTTATAGATGTAGTACATGGAAAATCAAATGCAGCTTATATAACGTACATAGTACCACATACCAGTAACCCAATAAAATGTAGCAAATTACGATATCTAATTGTTCAAAATAACCATACAACTTAAATTTGGGGGTGGGGGTGGGGGTGGGGAGAGGTCAAGTAGTAGGAATATATTTACAATTACACAATTTCAACTATTGCAAATCGACATCATCTAGCACACACTAGTGGGCAGAATATTCACACATAAGTATAACAAAAAAATCTCATCAGATGACTATTGGAAACTAAGAGTCATTCGTCTCAACATCTGCACTTCCATTCTGTAACTCCTATAATCACATGACTCAACCACCAGGTCTAATGGAACAAAAACTCCATTAAAGATCACAGCTTTACACAATACATATCGCCTCAAGAACTATAAGGGAATTGAATACTCCCTCTCTCCCAATTTATATGCCATTCCATTTTAGGACATTCCGAAATACTTTTATTAAACTATTTAAAATTTAAACATTTGATGCAATTTTTCCTCTTACACTACTCTTTGACCATAAATCAATATATTCCCACCATCATTAATATGACTTCCTCTGGAGTTGAAAAACATGATCAGTGAGTATTTGAATGGAACAACTCCAAAGCCAGATGAATATTGAGAATTCATATAGCCACAACTTGTCTTGCTATCATTATTTTGCTGCAGTTAATGTTAAAATTGACAAGATTCTAAAAAAAGTGTGAACGTTCTTCTTTGGGAAGAAATGTCCAAGTTCTTGTACTCGAAATCTTTGACTACCATTAAATGATTTCACACTTTGAACTTTGACATTTGTGTAATGATGATGTCACTGATGACATCAAGATATTGATGATGTCACTAATGACATCAAAATGATGATGATGTCAGTGATGACATCAAGTGGAAGAATTCATTCCTATAAATAGGGGCACTTAGTTCATTTATAAAATCATCTCAATCACTTGCCTTCTCATCTTTAAGTCCTTTGAATCTTTCTTTTCTCTCCTGTATTATTTCACTTGTATCTTTTTAGAGTGAAATAAAGTTTGGTTGGTTGTGTCTGAGGAGTTGGCAGAAGATCAAGTTTTGTTGAACCTCGTAAATTTCTGGTGTTCTCTTATTGTTTCTCTCATTTACTATTTATATAGCCAACTTTAGATATAGTAGTTACAACTTAATCGCACTCTATATATTCGGCTTCAGCAACAATTGGTATCAGAGCCAAGGTTCTATCTGAGTGTACTCTGTGGTTGCAGTATAGTCTGAACTTCCACATCAGAAAAGAATTATTTTGGTCTTCGGTACTGTTAGATAACAAATAGTATCTGTAGTAGAGATGGCAAACAAGAAAAATAAAGATTCCACACCGGGTGTCAATAATACGTCATCTTTGGCATCTTCGTTTATGACAAGAATTGTGTCAAATGCGAAATTTGCAGTTGAAATCTTTGATGGGTTAGGACATTTCGGGATGTGGCAAGGCGAAATTCTTGATGTCCTTTTTCAACAAGGATTAGCTATTGCCATAGAAGAGAAAAAACCAGAAAACATAAGAGAAGAAGATTGGAAGATTATCAACTGTGTTGCTTGTGGTACCATTCGATCTTACCTTGTAAGAGAACAAAAGTATCCATACACGAAGGAAACTTCTGCAAGTAAATTATGGAATGCATTGGAAGATAAATTCTTGAAGAAAAACAGTCAAAATAAACTCTACATGAAAAAGAGACTGTTACGCTTCAGATATGTTCCTGGTACCACAATGATGATCATATCACCAGCTTTAATAAGTTGGCGATAGATCTGCAGAATATGGACGTGACTTTTATTGATGGAGATATGTCCTTAATGTTGCTAAGTTCACTTCCTGATGAGTTTGAGCACCTCGAAACTACTCTACTTCATGGGAATGATGAAGTTTCTCTCAAGGAAGTTTGTTCAGCCTTGTACAGTTATGAACAAAGGAAGAGAGAGATACAAAAAGGTGGAGAAGGAGAAGCACTGTTCATAAGAGGTCTTTCCCAAAATCAAAAGAGAACGAAGAAAGAAAGATCCAAGTCAAAATCCAGACCCAACAAAGATGAATGTACCTTTTGTCGAGAAAAAGGGCACTGGAAGAAAGATTGTCCAAAATTAAAAAATAAGGCCAAACCTAACAACGAAAAGGCTGTCATGGACTCAAATGTAGCTGATTGTGACGAATTTGATTTCTTACTAGTTACAATAGAGCCATCCAAATCATTTGAAGTATGGTTGATAGCTTGTACCTATCATATATGTCCCAATTGGGACTGGTTCATTGATTTACAAGAAAGAGAATGTGGAGTTATTCACACCGCAAACAATGATCCTCTTACCGCATATGGTGTTGGTTCCATCCGATTAAGGAACCATGACATATTGAGCAAAACATTATCAGATGTTCCGATACGTACCGGATTTGAAAAAAAATCTCATTTCTATAGGAGCCCTAGAGTCAAAGGGGTTCAAAGTCATTGCAGATAATGAGGCGATGAAAATTTTCTCCGGTGCACTGGTAATAATGAAAGGAATTCGAAAAAGCAATAACATGTACCATTATCAAGGTAGTACAGTTATTGGGACTGCGACAGCAACATCCAGTGATGACAAGGAGACAGAAATGATCAAGCTGTGGCATATGCACTTGGGGCATGCTAGAGGAAAATCCTTGAAGACTTTATCAGATCAAGGATTGGTAAAAGGATTAAAGACGTACAACTTGGAGTTTTGTGAGCATTTTGTCAAAGGGAAACAAACAAAGGTTAAATTTGGAACAGCTATCCATAATAGTAAAGGTATTTTGGATTATGTTCACTCTGATGTTTGGGGTGCTTCCAAAACACCTTCATTAGGTGAGAAACACTATTTTGTAACCTTTGTTGATGACTTTTCCCGAAGAGTATGGGTGTATACAATGAAAACTAAAGATGAAGTGTTGGAAATTTTTCTCAAATGAAAGGCGATGATAGAGACGCAAACTGGGAGAAAGATCAAGTGTCTTCGTACAGACAATGGTGGAGAATACAAAAGTGATCTTTTCAAGAAGATTTGTGAAGACAAAGGCATTGTCAGACACTTCACCATTAGAAATACACCATAACAGAATAGAGTGGCAGAGTGCATGAATCGGATGCTGGAGAAGGTTCGATGTATGTTGTACAATGCTGGCTTAGGCAAAGAATTTTGGGCTGAGGCAATAACATATGCATGCCACCTCATTAATCGTCTATCATCTGCCGTAATTGGTGGCAAAATACCATTAGAAAAATGGTATGAAAAACCTGCTGGAGATTATGGTTCTTTACATGTATTTGGTTCAATTGCATATTATCATGTAAGAGAGTCCAAACTGGATCCAAGAGCAAAGAAAGTTGTATTTATGGGGATTACTTCTGGAGTCAAAGGATACCGATTATGGTGTCTAGAGACAAGAAAAATTGTATTCAGCAGGGATGTTATCTTTGATGAATCTGCCTTGATAAATAAGGTAACAGTTAAAGATGTCAAACAAACTGATGGTGCTTCAAAGCAGGTGGAGTTTGAGGGAAAATTAATTTTTCCAACACAAAAAGCAAAAGAGGAAACGATAGAAGATTTTCCTCAGGAAGAAATGCTAGTTGAAAAGGAAATTCCATCTCTGGAACCTCAACCAGAACTTGAATCAATAGCAACAAGCAAGCCAAAAAGAACAATAAGAAAACCTGCTCGATTCATGGATATAGTGGCTTCTGCAACCTCAATTGTAGTTGATGGTATTCCTACCACTTATAAAAATGCAGTTCAAAGTTCAGAAGCAGACAAGTGGAGGATTGCCATGAATGAAGAAATGCAGTCCTTTCATCAGAATCATACATGGAGCTTGGAAAATCTCCCGAAGTATAAAAAAAACAATTGAGTGCAAATGGGTATATGCAAAGAAAGAAGGATTTCTTAACCAAGAAGGCATTCGCTACAAAGCAAGATTGGTGGCCAAAGGTTATGCACAAAATGAGGGAATTGATTATAATGAGGTGTTTTCTCTAGTCGTAAAACACTCCTCCATTAGTGTTTTGTTGGCTTTGATAGCACAGTTGAATTTGAAACTAGTTTAGTTGGATGTAAAAATTGTGTTTTTACATGGAGACTTGGACGAGGAAATCTACATGACTCAGCCAGAAGGATTCAAAGTTGCTGGAAAGAAAAATATGGTGTGCAAACTTGAAAGATCGTTGTACGGATTGAAACAGTCTTCTAGGCAATGGTACAAACGATTTGACAAGTTTATGTTGCAGCAAAGGCACAAAAGAAGCAAATACAATCATTGTGTGTATTTGTGCAAGCTTGAAGACGAAACCTTTATGTATATTCTCTTATATGTTGATGATATGCTGATAGCATCCAAAAGCAAAGAAGAAATTGAGAAGTTGAAGATTCAACTAAAAATGAGTTTGAAATGAAGGATTTGGGTGAGGCGAAGAAGATTCTTGGTATGGAGATAAAAAGAGATAGACATTTAAAGAAACTTTGTTTATCTCAGAAAGAATACTTAAAGAGGTTACTAGACCGATTTCATATAAATGAGCTAACAAAGTTGGTTAGCACTCCGCTTTCTCCTCATTTTAAGCTTAGTGACGCTATGTCGCCAAAGGATGAAGTTGAACGAGAATATATGTCAAGAGTACCATATGCAAATGTTGTTGGTAGCTTGATGTATGCAATGATTTGTACAAGGTGTAACACCCCGTACTTTATAACCTCACTTGATACCTTGGGATCATATCTACATAGGTGTTTAGATGCCATGCATATGTGATTTATAGTGGCATTGGTGAAACATTTGATATCGGACGTAACATGTGCGATTAGATCGTCGTAGGAGGTGTGTTGTGATTTCGTGGAGCATTTGGGCAAGAACTCGTACACATTATAACCTCATTTGGTGACTTTAAGTCATGTTTACTTGATGGTTAAGATCACTAAGTAAGGATTTTGTAGTGTTTTGATAAGGGATTGGACGATACGAAAACATTGGAGAAGTGGCCGGAAATTTCAGCAAAAGGCTGAAACTTGCGCCACTACCCTGTTTCAGGGGTGTGGCGCAAGCCACCTGCAGCCCCAAACTTCAGAGAAGTCTGAAATCTTGCGCCACTACCCTGTTTCAGGGGTGTGGCGCAAGGCACAAAGAATATGCCCTTTCCGACGTCGTTTCGTAACGCAATTCTACGACGATTCCTAGATGGTTTCTTTTGATTCTTTGGAGTTATTTGAGCATTGTTAAAGAGTCAAACACTTCAATACACTCCTACATACTCCTACATGATCAAATCACGAAAGGTGAATAGTAATCCAAAATGTCCAATGAAGCCAAGGGCGACTAGAATTCCAATTTTTGCGATCGAAAGGACGAATGAGAAATGTTTAAAAGAATATTGTCGTGACATTATGGAATTATGTAAACATGAGATATAAGGTGAATAATACATGAAAATTGGTGGGTTACATGGATATGTGTTATTGGGCCCAAAATTAGGGCCCAAAATGGAACAAAAGATAAGGCCCAAAGGCAAAAATGACCCATTCTTTCACAAATTGACCAAGTGAACATATCATGTAATGCCAAGTGTGGATAAGGCTTCCTTGAGGTCTATATAAAGTCCCCCAACATCAGATTTTTATTCCCCAAAGGCTCTCATCACTTTTGGATATTTTACAAATATTTCTTTCATTTTCAAACCCTAAAGCAAATAAACCCTAAGGCATATTTGGACAAGATCAACATATTCCAAGCTTTGGTAAGTGCTTATTCTCATGGATTAACATATTATATGCATGGAAGATTATGTATATTATGCTAGATGTGTTGGCAAGGTGATGAATAGTGACTTTTTGCCTTTGGTGAGTGATGTGTCATCTTGGTAATTTGAATGTGAATTAGGCCTTGTGCCTTTGATGAAAAAGCATGGTATGGACAAGATATGAACATGTATGGTGTTATTTTTGGTATAAAACTTGTTCTTGTCTAAAAGTGCAAATTATAGGATTTTGGCCGATATGTGTTATGAGTTGAATTAAGGTGCTTTGATGGATTATTTGTGATGTGTGATGGATAAGAAAGTATAAAGGAGAAGTATTGTGGTGAAATGTATTGATTTGCATGTATTGGTCAATGTTGGGACTTTTATGGAATTTTTGGAAGAATGGTATATCAATAGTTTTGTCGAAGGAAAATGACATGTTTAAAGGCAAACATGTAATTCATTGACATGGTATGCATTTGTAAAGTAATTGGTGGTTAATGTGAATTTCGTCATGTATTTGTAGAGTGACACATAAAGAAGGAGAGGGATTATTATCTACGCATCTAAGGTTGTATATTCGTATTGCAAAATCCAAGGTATGCAAGGTTATTTTGTCCGTATCTTTCTACGGCCAATAGTGTTCACATTGACGTGTCTCTAATTCTATTCCGAAGTGTACTAAGGTATCCCATATGCACTTATCTATGGTCATTGTCATACATTTCCTACTCATTGATCAATTATGAATCTCATTTCTAATATTCATGGTTAATGTTCCGAAAGTTCAAAGAAGGGTATGTCCCAATACTCCAATAGTGCCTATACTTGTGTCTCTTATTCATGGCTTATTGTCCAATGGTTCCAATAGTATCATGGTGCTAGTGATGTTATATTTTTCATTGATATGTGTCACATGTCTCTTACTCATTGGTCAATAATTCAAAGTTTCCAACTATGTGATGTGCAAAAGTTCCAAAGTGATGTTATGATTATCAAAGTAACAATCTCAAAGTAATGATCAAAGTAATGCAAATGTGGTCAATGATCAAGTACGGGTGGCAAGTCTAGGGGCGTAAGCCTAGCTCGACTCGATCCCGAGATATGGATTTATGGGTGGCAAGTCTAGGGGCGTAAGCCTAGCTCGACTCGATCCCAAGGGTGGCAAGTCTAGGGGCATAAGCCTAGCTCGACTCGATCCCTATATGATGATATGAAAGACCCACTGATCAGTCGGGGACCGGGCACATTGTGATATGTAATGACATGTGAGCATTGAGATAAAGAAAGTAATGAAAATAATGAAAGCAATCCACATGGATTCCACAATGCAACATGGTGACTTATTCACAGTGATTATTCATATGTTTTGAGTTCATTGAGATATTCTTGTATTGTACAGTTTCATCTGAGCCTTGCATACTCAGTACTTATTTCGTACTGACCCCTCTTGGGGAATTTACCTTACTTGCTGCAGGCGCAGGTACTAGTAGGCCTCCACAGTAGGTTGCTAGCTGTTGCAGATCTTTGGTGAGCTCCAGTTAATTCGGGGCTTCTTCGAGTCAGAGTGTATATATGTTTTGGTGCTGTACACGTGATATAAAGCGGGGACTTGTCCCGACTTTTAGTTCTTGTTGGTCAATGCACTTGTTAGAGGCTTTTGTAGACTGATGTGGGTGTATAAATGTAGGAGGGATATGTCGATTTTGATTTGGTGGCCTCAACGGCCAAGTTTCGCATATGTATATATATATCATGTTCCATGAATTCCATTGCGGGTATTTGAAGCTATTGTGTGTTTATGGGTTTCTTATGGCATGTATGGGAACAAATAGGGATAAAGCTTGGTTCTCTCGGGCCTTGTCGGCTACGGGTGCCAATCACGTCTCGATGGGATTCGGGGTGTGACAAAAGTGGTATCAGAGCAGTCGGTCTAAGGAGGTCTACAAAGCCGTGTCTGAGTAGAGTCTTACTTATCGATGTGTTGTGCACCACATTTATAAGTAGGAGGCTACGGGACATTTAGGATGTTGTTTCTTTTCTTCATTCTAGATCGTGCAATAGAGCCAATGTTGTCAGTTGCATTGTATCTGATCTTGGTATTTATTTTTCTTTGGTATAGTCAAAATGCCGAACACTAGAAGAGGAAGAGGAAAAGGTAAAAGTAAACTGATAGATAGAATTGCTGAAGGAACAAGTAGACCATCACCTTAGCAAGTTGATCAGGGTGGGGCTGAAACTGAGTTCGCAACGCGAGCTTCTTCTACTTCTTCAGCTCCAGAAGAGCCGAGAAGAAGGGAAGTGCCCGTGGAACCACCGACAAATGCCACAGATCAGGATCTTAGGAATGCTGTACAGATGTTGACACAGTTAGTGGTGGCACAAAGCCAGGGAAGAGCTGGTGCAATGGCACATGATGATGATGCGGCTCGAATGGCAAGTCGCAGAACACAGGATTTCTTGAAACTGGACCCTCCTATATTCACAGGGGCAGATCCAAAAGCAGATCCACAGGACTTCGTGGATCAAATTCAGAGGGCATTGGAAGTTATGCATGTGACAGGGATAGAAACAGTGGAACTTGCTGCATACAGGTTGAAAGGAGAAGCAATATTGTGGTACGAGGATTGGAAGAAATCCCGTGATATTGATGCAACCCCACCCACTTGGGAAGAGTTTAAAATGGCTTTTCTTGATCATTACTTGCCCTATGAGATCCGTGAGGCACGTGCGGATCAATTCCTAAATCTCCGTCAAGGAAATTTGAGTGTCAGAGAATATAGCTTGCAATTTAATTCCTTGGCTCGATATGCGCCAAATGTTGTGGCTACGATGACAGACAGGGTCCATAGATATGTGGACAGACTAGAGCCATATTTGGTAAGAGATTGCACTATTGCGGCCTTGAATAGGGACATGGACATTGCTCGCATACAAGCCTTCGCCCAGAAAATGGAGGATCAGAGACAGAGACGCAGGGTACATGACTTTGATAGGGGACAGTCCAAAAGGGCTAGACCTATGGGACCACCTATGATGTCCCAAGGAGGATCTAGGCCCCGCATGTTTCCTAGACCACCTATACCGTCGTTCTCTTATTCCACAGGTAGTGCTTATTCGCAGTCTCGAGGGTTTAGAGGTGGTTCAGCTGGACAGAGTAGTGGGGGTCATGGATCACAGTCAGCAGGGTTTCCTCGTCAGCAGTGTCCGCACTGCGGGCGTATGCACACAGGTCCATGTCGTACAGGGATGAATGTCTGCTTTTGGTGTGGTATGCCGGGACATATAGCGAGAGAATGTCCACAGCGGAGCATGGGTGGTATAGCACGACCAGCTGGGTCGGCTGTTGCGTCTTCAGCATCGGTTCCTACACAGGGCCGAGGGGTGCAGCCTATTGGTCGAGGTAGAGGTGCCAGAGGAGGAGCCAGTACTAGCGGGGTCCAGAATCGCACTTATGCTTTGGTGGACCGCCAGAATTCAGAGGCTTCCCCTGACGTGGTCACAGGTACATTATCTGTATTTTCCCATACGGTATATGCATTGATTGACCCAGGTTCTACATTGTCTTATGTTACCCCATTGATTGCTGCAAAATTTACAAAGGCACCAGAATTATTAATTAAATCAATTGAAGTGTCTACCCCGGTGGGTGACTATATTGTTGCAAAGAGGGTTTATCGCAATTGTGTGGTGATGGTGTGTGGTCATGATACACTAGCTGATCTCATTGAACTAGACATGGTAGATTTTGATGTGATTATGGAAATGGATTGGTTGGCCTCTTGTTATGCTACGTTAGATTGTCGGGCCAAGAAGGTACAATTTTGTTTTCCAAAGGAACCTGTTATAGAATGGCAGGGTAATGTAGGGGCACCACGAGGGAGATTTATTTCTTACTTGAAAGCCAGGAAAAAGGTTGCCAAGGGATACATATGTCACCTAGTTCGGGTGAAGGATAATGATGTGGAACCACTAACTCCACAGTCGGTTCCAGTAGTCAATGAATTTCTTGATGTATTTCCGGAGGATCTTCCAGGCTTACCCCCAATACGGGAAGTGGAATTTGGCATTGATGTGATTCCAGGCACTCAGCCTATTTCTATCCCTCCATATAGAATGGCTCCAGCGGAACTGCGTGAATTGAAGGAGCAGTTGAAAGATTTGCTGGATAAAGGCTTCATTAGGCCTAGTATGTCCCCGTGGGGTGCACCGGTATTATTTGTGCGAAAGAAAGATGGCACCTTGAGAATGTGCATCGACTATCGGCAACTGAATAAAGTAACGATCAAGAACAAATACCCCCTCCCTCGCATTGATGATTTGTTTGATCAGTTACAGGGTGCCAGGTGTTTTTCAAAGATTGACTTGAGGTCGGGTTACCATCAAGTCAGAGTTAGAAAAGAAGATGTACCCAAGACAGCTTTTCGAACACGGTATGGCCATTATGAATTTTTGGTTATGTCATTTGGACTAACAAATGCACCGGCTGTGTTTATGGATTTGATGAACAGAGTGTTCAAGCCATTCCTAGACGTGTTCGTGACAGTATTTATAGATGACATCCTTGTTTATTCAAGATCACCAGAAGACCATGCTTATCACTTACGGCAAGTGTTGCAAATTCTCCGTGACCGTAAGTTGTATGCAAAATTCTCCAAATGTGAGTTTTGGTTGAAATCAGTCGCGTTCTTGGGTCACATTGTATCAGATGAAGGCATACAGGTTGATACACAAAAGATTGAAGCAGTGAAGAACTGGCCAAGACCTACGACACCCACAGAGATTCGCAGTTTTCTGGGTTTGGCCGGTTATTACCGAAGATTTGTAGAAGGTTTTGCTTCTATTGCGGCACCATTGACAAAGTTAACTCACAAGGCAATTAAATTTCAATGGAATGACGCATGTGAAAGAGGTTTCCAAAACTTAAAAGATAAGTTGACTTCCATACCAGTGTTAGTACTTCCTGAAGGTACAGAGGGCTATGCAATGTATTGTGATGCCTCCGGGATTGGTCTCGGATGTGTGTTGATGCAGCATGGTAGGGTGATAGCATATGCCTCACGACAGTTGCGGCCACATGAGAAAAATTATCCCACACATGATCTTGAATTGGCAGCGGTAGTTTTTGCTTTAAAGATATGGCGTCATTATTTATATGGGGTTCATGTTGACATTTATACGGATCACAAAAGCTTGCAATACCTTTTTAAGCAGAAGGAACTCAATTTGAGGCAACGAAGGTGGTTAGAGCTTTTAAAAGATTATGACATTGATATTCTTTATCACCCAGGCAAAGCAAATGTAGTAGCTGATGCATTGAGCCGTAAGGCAGTCGAAAGCACTAGTGGTCAGTTGAATGAAAAGCGTGAAATAAGCAAAGATTTGAATCAATTAGCCAGCTTGGGAGTTCGCCTTATTGAATCCTCAGATGGTAGCGTTATTGTGCAGAATGCAGCAGAATCCTCCTTGATAGCTGAAGTGAAAGAAAAGCAATTTGCGGATTCTATTTTATTGCAGCTAAAGGAAAATGTGCAGCAAAATTTGACCAAGGCATTTGATATTACACCGGAAGGGGTGCTTCAATGTCAAGGGAGAATATGTGTACCGGACGTAGATGAGCTGAGGACACGAATAATGACAGAGGCGCACCATTCGCGCTATTCCATTCATCCGGGTGCTACAAAAATGTACCATGAATTGAAGGAAGTGTATTGGTGGGGCAACATGAAAAAGAACATTGCAGAATTTGTCGCGCAATGCCCAAATTGTCAACAAGTGAAAGTGGAACATCAGAAACCAGGAGGTTACATGCAATGTATCAATCTTCCAGTCTGGAAGTGGGATATGATTAATATGGATTTTATTACGGGCTTGCCTCGTACATTGCAGAAGTTTGATTCCATATGGGTCATAGTGGACCGACTTACTAAATCAGCGCATTTTCTACCGGTCAAGACGACCTATACAGCTGAGGATTATGCGAAGTTGTATGTGAAAGAGATATTACGATTGCATGGTATTCCACTTTCTATTATATCAGACAGAGGAGCACAGTTCACAGCACACTTTTGGAAATCTTTTCAGCGGAGTTTAGGTACTCAGGTGAATTTGAGTACGGCTTTCCATCCTCAGACTGATGGACAAGCAGAACGTACTATTCAGACACTTGAAGATATGCTACGAGCATGTACGTTAGATTTCCAAGGTAGTTGGGATGACCATTTGCCTCTTATTGAATTTGCGTATAACAATAGCTATCATTCAAGTATTAAAATGGCACCTTATGAAGCCTTATATGGGAGAAAATGTCGATCACCAATTGGATGGTTTGAAGCAGGTGAAACTACTTTACTTGGGCCAGATATTGTCCACCAAGCCATGGAGAAAGTTAAAGTGATCCAACAACGTTTACAAACGGCTCAAAGTCGTCACAAGTCATATGCCGATGTTCGAAGAAGAGGGCTTGAATTCGCCATAGGTGATTGGGTGTTTTTAAAGGTGTCACCGATGAAAGGGGTAATGCGGTTCGGAAAGAAAGGGAAATTGAGTCCACGTTACATAGGCCCCTATGAAGTTATTAGAAGATTTGGGCAAGTCGCATATGAATTAGCCTTACCTCAAGAACTTTCCTCCGTCCATCCGGTATTTCATGTGTCGATGCTTCGGAAATGCATAGGAGATCCGTCTCGTATTGTTCCCGTAGAGGATGTTCAAGTTACAGAGGATCTCACTTATGAAGAAGTGCCCATTTCTATCCTAGATCGACAAGTAAAGAGATTGAGGAATAAAGACATAGCATCCGTAAAAGTCCTTTGGAGAAACCAACAAGTAGAGGAGATCACATGGGAAGCGGAAGAAATGATGAAATCCAAGTATCCCCACTTATTCCAAATGGACCAAGAAGTTCACAGTGCAGAGGCGAAACAATAACAAGTAAGTATTTCAAAGCATTATGTGAATGTGTATAGGTATGTTACAGTAAAGATGCATTTGTTGTATAGAAGACACTGTTGTTAACATTCGAGGACGAATGTTTCTAAGGGGGGAAGAATGTAACACCCCATACTTTATAACCTCACTTGATACCTTGGGATCATATCTACATAGGTGTTTAGATGCCATGCATATGTGATTTATAGTGGCATTGGTGAAACATTTGATATCGGACGTAACATGTGCGATTAGATCGTCGTAGGAGGTGTGTTGTGATTTCGTGGAGCATTTGGGCAAGAACTCGTACACATTATAACCTCATTTGGTGACTTTAAGTCATGTTTACTTGATGGTTAAGATCACTAAGTAAGGATTTTGTAGTGTTTTGATAAGGGATTGGACGATACGAAAACATTGGAGAAGTGGCCGGAAATTTCAGCAAAAGGCTGAAACTTGCGCCACTACCCTGTTTCAGGGGTGTGGCGCAAGCCACCTGCAGCCCCAAACTTCAGAGAAGTCTGAAATCTTGCGCCACTACCCTGTTTCAGGGGTGTGGCGCAAGGCACAAAGAATATGCCCTTTCCGGCGTCGTTTCGTAACGCAATTCTACGACGATTCCTAGATGGTTTCTTTTGATTCTTTGGAGTTATTTGAGCATTGTTAAAGAGTCAAACACTTCAATACACTCCTACATACTCCTACATGATCAAATCACGAAAGGTGAATAGTAATCCAAAATGTCCAATGAAGCCAAGGGCGACTAGAATTCCAATTTTTGCGATCGAAAGGACGAATGAGAAATGTTTAAAAGAATATTGTCGTGACATTATGGAATTATGTAAACATGATATATAAGGTGAATAATACATGAAAATTGGTGGGTTACATGGATATGTGTTATTGGGCCCAAAATTAGGGCCCAAAATGGAACAAAAGATAAGGCCCAAAGGCAAAAATGACCCATTCTTTCACAAATTGACCAAGTGAACATATCATGTAATGCCAAGTGTGGATAAGGCTTCCTTGAGGTCTATATAAAGTCCCCCAACATCAGATTTTTATTCCCCAAAGGCTCTCATCACTTTTGGATATTTTACAAATATTTCTTTCATTTTCAAACCCTAAAGCAAATAAACCCTAAGGCATATTTGGACAAGATCAACATATTCCAAGCTTTGGTAAGTGCTTATTCTCATGGATTAACATATTATATGCATGGAAGATTATGTATATTATGCTAGATGTGTTGGCAAGGTGATGAATAGTGACTTTTTGCCTTTGGTGAGTGATGTGTCATCTTGGTAATTTGAATGTGAATTAGGCCTTGTGCCTTTGATGAAAAAGCATGGTATGGACAAGATATGAACATGTATGGTGTTATTTTTGGTATAAAACTTGTTCTTGTCTAAAAGTGCAAATTATAGGATTTTGGCCGATATGTGTTATGAGTTGAATTAAGGTGCTTTGATGGATTATTTGTGATGTGTGATGGATAAGAAAGTATAAAGGAGAAGTATTGTGGTGAAATGTATTGATTTGCATGTATTGGTCAATGTTGGGACTTTTATGGAATTTTTGGAAGAATGGTATATCAATAGTTTTGTCGAAGGAAAATGACATGTTTAAAGGCAAACATGTAATTCATTGACATGGTATGCATTTGTAAAGTAATTGGTGGTTAATGTGAATTTCGTCATGTATTTGTAGAGTGACACATAAAGAAGGAGAGGGATTATTATCTACGCATCTAAGGTTGTATATTCGTATTGCAAAATCCAAGGTATGCAAGGTTATTTTGTCCGTATCTTTCTACGGCCAATAGTGTTCACATTGACGTGTCTCTAATTCTATTCCGAAGTGTACTAAGGTATCCCATATGCACTTATCTATGGTCATTGTCATACATTTCCTACTCATTGATCAATTATGAATCTCATTTCTAATATTCATGGTTAATGTTCCGAAAGTTCAAAGAAGGGTATGTCCCAATACTCCAATAGTGCCTATACTTGTGTCTCTTATTCATGGCTTATTGTCCAATGGTTCCAATAGTATCATGGTGCTAGTGATGTTATATTTTTCATTGATATGTGTCACATGTCTCTTACTCATTGGTCAATAATTCAAAGTTTCCAACTATGTGATGTGCAAAAGTTCCAAAGTGATGTTATGATTATCAAAGTAACAATCTCAAAGTAATGATCAAAGTAATGCAAATGTGGTCAATGATCAAGTACGGGTGGCAAGTCTAGGGGCGTAAGCCTAGCTCGACTCGATCCCGAGATATGGATTTATGGGTGGCAAGTCTAGGGGCGTAAGCCTAGCTCGACTCGATCCCAAGGGTGGAAAGTCTAGGGGCATAAGCCTAGCTCGACTCGATCCCTATATGATGATATGAAAGACCCACTGATCAGTCGGGGACCGGGCACATTGTGATATGTAATGACATGTGAGCATTGAGATAAAGAAAGTAATGAAAATAATGAAAGCAATCCACATGGATTCCACAATGCAACATGGTGACTTATTCACAGTGATTATTCATATGTTTTGAGTTCATTGAGATATTCTTGTATTGTACAGTTTCATCTGAGCCTTGCATACTCAGTACTTATTTCGTACTGACCCCTCTTGGGGAATTTACCTTACTTGCTGCAGGCGCAGGTACTAGTAGGCCTCCACAGTAGGTTGCTAGCTGTTGCAGATCTTTGGTGAGCTCCAGTTAATTCGGGGCTTCTTCGAGTCAGAGTGTATATATGTTTTGGTGCTGTACACGTGATATAAAGCGGGGACTTGTCCCGACTTTTAGTTCTTGTTGGTCAATGCACTTGTTAGAGGCTTTTGTAGACTGATGTGGGTGTATAAATGTAGGAGGGATATGTCGATTTTGATTTGGTGGCCTCAACGGCCAAGTTTCGCATATGTATATATATATCATGTTCCATGAATTCCATTGCGGGTATTTGAAGCTATTGTGTGTTTATGGGTTTCTTATGGCATGTATGGGAACAAATAGGGATAAAGCTTGGTTCTCTCGGGCCTTGTCGGCTACGGGTGCCAATCACGTCTCGATGGGATTCGGGGTGTGACACAAGGCCTGATATTTCACATGTTGTGGGAGTTGTAAGCAGGTATATGCATAATCCTGGAAAGGAACATTTGCAAGCTGTGAAATGGATTCTGCGGTATATTCGTAATACTGTAGATGTTGGTTTGTTTTATTAGCAGAAGGATGGTCAACATCTGGTAGGATATTGTGACTCAGATTACGCAGGTAATTTGGACAAACGAAAGTCAACTACTGGTTACGTTTTCACTTTAGCAAACGCACCAATTAGTTGGAAATCTACTTTGCAGTCAACAGTTGCTTTGTCTACCACGAAGGCAGAGTACATGGAAATTATGGAGGCTGTGAAAGAGGTAATTTGGCTTCAAGGTTTGCTTAGAGAGCTTGATATTGAATAAGAAGGCATCACAGTATTTTGTTATAGTCAAAGTGCTATTCAATTAGCAAAGAACTAAGTTTATCATGCAAGGACGAAGCACATTGACGTTCGATATCATTTTGTACGAGACATTATAGAAGAAGGTGGAGTCATAGTGCAGAAAATTTGGACTACAGATAACCCTGCCGATATGCTGACGAAAGTGGTGACTGCGATCAAGTTTCAACATTGTTTGAACTTGATCAACATTATCGAATATTGAAGATTAAGGTTGAAGACACAATCAAAATTTGTTGCTGAGAGAAAATTGAAAATGAAGAATCTTGCCAAGATGAAGATTTGTTAAAATTGACAAGATTCTAGAACTAGTGTGAACGTTCTTCTTTGGAAAGAAATGTCCAAGTTCAACTTGTAGTCGAAATCTTTGGCTAACATTAAATGATTTCACACTTTGAACTTTGACACTTGTGTAATGATGATGTCACTGATGACATCAAGATAGTGATGATGTCACTAATGACAACAAGATGGTGATGATGTCACTAATGACATCAAAAGGAAGAATTTACTCCTATAAATAGGGACATTTAGTTCATTTGTAAAATCATCTTAATCACTTGCCTTCTCATCTTTATGGCCTTTGAATCTTTCTTTTCTCTCTTGTATTATTTCACTTGTATCTTTTTGGAGTGAAATAAAGTTTGGTTGGTTGTGTCCGAGGAGTAGACAGAAGACAAACTTTGCCGAACCTCGTAAATTTCGGGTGTTCTCTTATTGTTTCTCTCATTTACTATTTATATAGCTAACTTTAGATATAGTAGTTGCAACTTAATCGCACTTTATATATTCAGCTTCCACAACAATTAATGTTCAGAATGCTTAGTGATGCTTTCACTTCCGTTTATTTTCTTTTTGTATTGATTTGGACTATTTTTCTTGAATCGAGGGTTTATTGAAAACAACCTATCTACCTCTAAGGTAGGGGTAAGGTGTACACTCGACCCTCCACAGACCCCACTTTCACTTCCATTATTCTCTTTATGTACTACTTTGGACTGTTTCTCTTGAGTCGAGGTTGTATAGATAAACAATTTCTGTACCTTTGAGGTAGGGGTAAGGTCTGCCTATAATCTACCCTCCTCCGTCTGTAGACCGCACTACATTGGGTTTGTTGTTGTATATAGACACAGCTTAAGCTAGTTTGAGACTAAGACAGAGCTATGGTTGTTCTCGTACAACTACTAACAAAACTTAAAACAATGTATCAATAAAATACCATGTTTAAAAATGGATTTAGAGAACAAAAAAACCAATACTCACCCTCTCCCAGTTTATGCGACAATTCTCTATTTAGTTGGTCTCAAAAAGAATGATACATTACTATGACAAGCTTTAAAATGTCCACTGTGATTTATAAGCAAATAGTTATTTACTCTATTTTAAAAAGAATGATTTACTTTCATTTCTAGTTTGATAACACCTTAATTCCAACTTTTCAGGTGTCATATTTAATTTATTATCTTAAACTCCGTGTCAAATCAAAACAGTTTATTCTTTTTTAAACATGGAAGTAAGAATTATTTTAGACATACGTTCTAAAAGTCATAACTCCGTGCCAGCCTGCCAGGTCAAACCACATGGAGAAAGGGAAATTACCAAGCAAAAGTAGCTTAAATTTATAAGTTGCGTTTTCCTTCGATAGATTCGAAGAATGTGCGTGCTTGTCTGGGTGAAATTCAATTGCCAATTTTCGAAATGCTTGCTAATTTCTTTCTTCCTTGCGCTTCGTGTTAACCCTAATACTTTGTAGTGATCCATTTATGTTTTTTGGTTGTTGCTGCTTTGGGTTAATTTTGGAGGTATTTATGTGTAATCATGGCAGGAAAAAAGAAGAAGAGAAAACTACTAGATATGAGCTTCCATGGCCGCGAGCGCTTCTTTAATTGATGTATAAACATTAAAATTAGTTGATTTGAAGATTGTTCTACCACTCTGGATCCGTTTGGCCATAAAAACTAAAAATGTATTCACTTTTTTTGGTATTTTTGAAGTTGAAAATAGAGTTAAAGTTGTGTTTGGCCATAATATTTTCAAAAATATTTTAGACTTTGAATATACCTTTTTATAAAGTGATAGAAAAAATTGAGTTTTAAAAAAGTAAAAATAAAGTGAAAACACGTGTTTTTCAAAAAACCTAAAATTGTGAAAACTTATTCTGGAATACGTATTTGGTTTTATTGTCAAACGAGTATTTCGAAATAAAGTAAAAACGTATATCGAAATATTATGAATTATATTTATGGCCAAAAGCCTACCTAAATTGTTTTGATATTTTATTGTATAAATTGTATCATAAATGATAAAATAAAATTATTAATAAACAATACGTAAAAATAATAGAAAAAATAATTAAGGTGATCACACTAAATTAGTGTTGTATTAAATGGGATTTTTTTATTATCATTTTTTTCGTTTTACTAAAGTAAACATCTTAATTGCCTATATTTACTATTTTAATTACTTATATTTATAAGAGCATCTTAATTGAAAAGGATAGATTGAACTTGAAAATAATGATGAATCCAACGATGAATTCGCGAGTTCGATAAAACATAGTTTTTGAAATTTAATTTTTATATAAATTAGCCATTGCTAGATTAGAGATCAAGTTCTGAAACATATATCTAATTCTATTTCACTTATTTGTTATATATATATATATAACGAATAAGTGAAATAGAATTAGATATATGTTTCAGAACTTGATCTCTAATCTAGCAATGGCTAATTTATTATATGCAATTAAAAGAATAAATGTGAATATTATCTAATTTAGGTGCCTCTATGTCATGTTTTGTCTCTTTGGGCTAGTTTTACATATAACTAGTAAATTGGGTAAACTAGAAATGACTATTACACTGGATGAGTTTATTTTTTTGTCCCCTTTAAGAAAAGTCTTATAAAACTAGTTTTTCTTCTTTTTTATTTATAGAACAAATACTTGTTTATTTTTCAACTTTTTTTTCTCTTTTTTATATTACTTTGATTTTTATTTTTTTCCTCTTTTTTTTTTAGTTTTTTCTCAACCTCTATTTTTTCCCTTTTCTCCTCTCAACTTCTATTTTTTTTCTTTAGTTTTTCTTTTTACTTCTCTTTTTTTTCTTTTTTTTATTTTTCTCAGCCTTATTTTTTGTTTTGTTTTTTTCCTTTTGTCTCAACCTTTATTTTTTTCCCTTTTCTCCTCTCAACTCTATTTCTTTCTTCTTCTTTTTTTTTTTTTTATTTTCTTTGATTTTTATTTTTTCTTTTTTAAAAAAATGTTGTTTTCCTCAACTCTTTTTTTTCTTCGATTCCTTTCAAGAAACAAGTTGCGTCCCATGGGTAAGAGTTGACACTACCACATTGTGTCTTGATTTGTAAGATATTTTATTGTCTTAGAGACAAGACATAGCCCAAGGACTTTCAAACAACAAGTTACGTCCTATGGGCAAGAGTTTACACTATCAAATTGTGTCTTGATTTATGAGTTGCTCTATAACTCTTGCCTTAGAGACAAGACATAGCCTAATGACTTTCAAACAACAAGTTACGTCCCATGGGCAAGAGTTGACACAACCACATTGTGTTTTTAGTTATGAGATGGTCTATAACTTTTGCCTTAGAGGCAAGGCTTAGCCCAAGGACTTTCAAACAACAAGTTACGCCCCATGGGCAAGAGTTAACACTACCAAAATGTGTCTTGATTTATGAGTTGCTCTTTAACTCTTGCCTTAGAGGCAAGACTTAGACCAATGACTTTCAAACAACATGTTATTCTCCATAGGCAAGAGTTGACACTACTACATTGTGTCTTGCTTTATGAGATGTTCTATAACTCTTGTCTTAGAGTCAAGGCTTAGCCCAAGGACTTTCAAACAATAAGTTACGTCCCATGAACAAGAGTTGACAGTACAACGTTGTGTCTTGATTTATGAGATGTTCTATAACTCTTGCCTTAGAGGCAAGACTTAGTCCAATGACTTTCAAACAATAAGTTACGTCTCATGGGCAAGAGTTGACACTACTACATTGTGTCTTGATTTATGAGATGCTCTATAAATCTTTCCTTAGAGGCA
The DNA here is from genome assembly GCA_031232105.1 of Capsicum rhomboideum. Taxonomy (NCBI): domain Eukaryota; kingdom Viridiplantae; phylum Streptophyta; class Magnoliopsida; order Solanales; family Solanaceae; genus Capsicum; species Capsicum rhomboideum. The sequence goes on along the minus strand of CP124710.1, from coordinate 123,484,771 downwards.
AGGCTTAGCCCAAGGACTTTCAAACAACAAGTTACGTTCTATGGGCAAGAGTTGACACTACCATATTGTGTTTTTAGTTATGAGATGGTTTATAACTTTTGTCTTGGAGGCAAGACTTGGCTCAAAGATTTTCAAACAACAAGTTATGCCCCCACGAGCAAGACATGACACTACCACATTGTGTCTATGAATTGTTCTATAACTCTTACTTTAGAGGCTAGACTTATCCCAAAGGACTTCCAAACAATAAGTCACGCCCTTAAATTTACTTCTACGTCAAAGAAAGAAGATCCTCTTTGTGGATTATCCAACTTTCTGTTCATTATCAAAATATAATAGAAGTTGAGAAAAAAAGAAAAAAAAGGAAAAAAAAAAAGAGAAAAGAAAAAAAATAAAGATTGAGAAAAAAAAGAGGAGAAAAAAGTAAAGGTTAAGACAAAAAAAGAAGAAAAAAGAGAAGAATTAAAAAAAATAAAGATTGAGAAACAAAAATCAGAAGAAAAAGATATAAATAAAGTTTGAGAAAAATGAAAAAAAAGAAGAAAAAATGAGAAAAGATAAAAACAAAAAAGAAAAAAATAAAGGTTGAGACAAATGAATTAAAAAAAAAGAAGAGAAATGAAAAATAAATAATGTTTGGAAAAAAAAAAGAAAAAGGAGAAGAAAAAAAAAAAGAAAAACAAGAAATAAAAGAAAAATAAAGGTTGAGACAAATGAATTAAAACATGAAAAAAAAGAAAAAAAATAAAAATCAAGGAAAAAAAAAAGAGAAAAATAAAAAAATAAAAAAATAGAAGTTGAGAGATAAATGAGCATGGAAAGTGTAAAAATATTTGAGGTATAGAGGGACAAAAATATACTTATTCTATACATAAAAAAGGAGTCAATTCCTCATATTGTCACTCAACTTAGGAAAATGTCCCACTAAAGTCATTTATCTTTTTTTTTTCCCAATAATGTCATTCAAGTTTGTATATTTTCCTTACAAATTAATAATTGCTAAAATAGTCCTTATTCTTTGAGAGAAAAATGACCAAAATAATTCGTTAAGTTAAACCTTGAATTAGAATGATCCTTATTCTTTAACAATATGACATACTAATAACCCTTTAACTACAAAAATAGCAAGTACAATTTTAATTCAACTTCTAATTGTAATATTAAAATAACGTTATCCACAATTGGTATTGTTAGAAAAGCTTATATGCACTCTATTTATTTGGAAATTTAGGAGTTTAATAATAAAATAATATTTTATATTTATTCATTTTATGATTAATCTTTATTTTTTTATAAAATAGTTCAAATTTAGTTGTTAGTTTCTTCTACTCCAAAAATTATTGTCAGAAAATTCATAATTCATAAAGAAGACGATGAATTCTTTCAAACCAAAAAAACAAAGGTCTCTAGCTAGTAGAAAAACAATCATATATAAATATTTTAAAGGATTTCTATATATATAAAAATATTGATGCATATTAAAGGACATCATGATAATAGCATAAATCATTCGACATCAAATAAAATTAGGAGATTTTGTATAACCATTGTGTAATTTAAAAATGTTAAAGTTTTCAAATATTATTTTTGTCAATCTTGTGATATTATTTGAGAGAAAATTATATTACCTCTTCAACTTGACTTTAAAAAACTAAATACATCTCCCATTTTTTTTTTTTAATAGTATGATATGTCTTTTTAAATTATATTATGTACTTATCTATAAAAATTCTAATTTATGAAGTGAAAACGTATAAAAATAGTTGGAGGCCTATTAATATTTCATGCCAAAGAATAAAGACTATTTAAATTTAAAGTTTAACTTAAGGGACTATTTTGGTCATTTTTCTCTCAAAGAATAAGGACTATTTTAGTAATTATTAGTTTGTAAGGAAAATGTACAAACTTGAATGATACTATTGGAACAAAAAAAAAGATAAATGACTTTAGTCGGACATTTCTCTAAGTTGGGTGACAATATGAGAAATTGATTCAAAAAAGAAGGAAGACTAGTATCTAAAGACTTTATTTATTGGGGACAAAAAAGTAAAATAAACAAAGTCACCCACTATGGGGTCATAATTTTCAGGAGTCGTTTGGTAGGGTATATAAGAATAGTGCAAAATATTGTGTATTAGTAATACTTGCATTAGTAATGCTTGCGTTAGTTATATTTGCATTAGTTATGCTTGCATTTTTCTTATGCAGTGTTTGATTTGGTGTATTAAAAATAACATGAATTACATAATTTCTAAAAAAAATATTTTTTTTTACAAAAATACCCTCTATAAATATGGTGGAAAGGATGTGGAAAAGATTTTAAGGGACAATTATGACTTTAACCATACTAATGCATGCATTAGAATTCATTGCATTACTAATACCATGGATTTGAATGCATTAATAATACACTCCTTAATACCAAATAGAGTGTATAACTAATGCAAGCATTAGTAATACATAGGGTAAAAAAGTGTACCAAACAAGGTATTAGTAATATACAAAGCTAATACAAGCATTATTTTTCTTAATACACTCTACCAAACGATCCCTAGTGAATTTAGCCGCATTTTGCGGGGTAATAATTTGTTCAAATAATCCTTTCACAACATTAAAATAATTAAAAAAAATTAGTCTTGGATCTATATATTAAATTTATAAGTTTTATTCTAATTTGTTGTTAACACTTGATTTCCTCTAACTTTTCTTCCTTTATAACAAATTGACAAAATATATTACAATATTCTATTTTGCTATTAAAATTACCTTTTTTTCTCTCCCTGCAATTTTTTTTTTTTTACTTCTGTTATTTTCTTTTGCCCGCCCCATAATCTTTGCTTAATTACCTCCGAACAATTTAGAAATGCTTCCATTTTTAATTACTCTTCTTCTTCCTCCCTAATTTCCGGCAATAATAATCTTTTTTTCTACACATAGCTCCTACTAATATTTCAATATATAATTACTATTACCAACTCAATAAATAAATTAAATAAATAGTCAAACGAAAAATGAAAGAGGGTGACAAAATGCACATTCAATAAAAGAGAGACTGAAATAAATAATTAAAAACTTACTGAGAAACAATACAAGGAATTGCTCAAGTCATGATCTTCTCAAACTTTTTGTTTGTAAACTGATTAAATCACATATCACATAATACTAAATTAATTATCTATCAAAACTATCATATATCTCATACAAATTTAAACAACACTACAAAAAAGCTTGTCATCAACAATAGCAAAAGGTAAGTCGAATCACTAGTTTATTTTTTCTTTTTTAATATTCGTAAGTGATTCAAGCATTAAATCTTGTGTTGTTTTTTCTTTCCGGTTATATTATCTCTCTCCATTCTTAATTGAGGTTAGTATCCTTGTTTAGTTTTTTAGCATTATCAATTGTTTACGGATTTTTTACTTTTATCGTTTGACGTTTGTACAGACTTAAAACTAAAATTTATGGTTAAAATTTAATAAGGTATTTAGGTTTACTATCACTTTAGGTTTGATCTTTTATTACAAATTAATACTTATGTTGTCGTCGTGCTTAATGTGTTTATGTTAAATATTGATTGAAAAACTAAAGGAATTTGGAGAGTATATGTCAATTACCTCTCAATCTTACATTAAATGGATTTTATTTTATATAAAAATATTTGAATATTTCATTATATATAGTTAAAGTCCTAATCGAAATATTGATCGAGTTTTTTAAAAAGAAATTGTACACTCTAACACGGTTACACAAGCAAAGAGCAAAGTAATTGTGTTGTTGAGTAGATACTTAAATAATCAGTTTAATTGGGTAATTTTTCATTTAAAATCAAATGATTTCTAAAATTAATAATTAAGTTCAACTAAAAAGAAAATAAAATCAAATCATTATTCTTTTTCATTTGCTTCAATTGTTGTTGGGTCGGATAGTCATCAAAACCCGACCCGACCCTGGAAACTTCCATATATTCAAATATCGCGGCATTTGGCGCTCAACAAATTCCAAAAAACCCACCACCTCCACTTCACATCGCAGAGGCGACGAACTTCAGCTAGTCTCCTTTTCCCTAAACACGTTGTTCTTCTAGCATATTTTGCTGCTGTTTTCGACTTGATTAGCTTGGATATTTTACAATTTTTCTATATTGTGTTGTTTTAGTTGAATCATCCACTCGTAATCGGATAGTTTTTCAGTTTTTCAGTATTGTGTTGTTGTTATAGTCGACTTGATAGATAATTTCTTCAATTGCCAATATTGTGTTGTTGAGATCGTAGTCTGATTGTTTCTTAAATTGCAATATTGTGTTGCTGTTAGCTCCTAATCGGATAATTTATTCGTTTTCAGGTATAAATCTTCAATTAGGGTTGAATTGTTTGAGCACAAATGGATGATGAGATACAGAAGACGCAAGAGGAGAGGAAGAAGTTGGAGCAACTAAATGATGATGATGATACTTCCGATAAAGCGGTTGTTGAGAATCCAACTCATACGAAGAGGAATAGGGGGGATCAATCTCAGGATGAGGGTGGTGTTAATAAGAAGGCGAAGGCTGGGTCAGATTGGGATATGCCTGATGAAACTCACATGTCAGATGTTATACCGGGTGTTATTCCAATTGGAGGTAAGCCTTTAGATACCCCAACTCCTATAGGGAGTCCCCTGTACTCTATTCCTAAGGAATATCGGGGCCAACAGTTTGATGTACCAGAAAAATGGCCAGATGATTTGCTGTTAATGAATCTTGAGGATTACCTGTATTTTGGTCCTTTGCTGATGAAAAAGTTCGATGTACAGAAGTTGTCTCTCGACGAGGTGAAGGAGAGGAAGGTAATGAAACTTTTGCTCGAGGTTAAAAATGGGACAATGGAACAGGTGGAAGATGCAGTGACAACGCTCATTGATAATGCCATAGAGTTTGGTGCTGGGCCCTTATTCAATCAAATTCTGCCATTACTTATGGAACCTACACTGACAAACTCGATGGACCTGGTTCGTGTTATTGGCAGGGTACTACCTGAATTGGGTGAATCGGTTCGCCCATATGTGAAGAAGATTCTCGCCGTGACTAAACATCTGTTGATGGTTGATGCAGTACCTTTTGATTCAGTGAGAGTAATCATATATAATCTTAGCAAGGTAGTTGGTTTGTCGACTATGACTGATGCCATTGCTCCAGATATCAACCATGTTGCTGAGCGTTTCAGGGACATGACTGCTCGAGCTTTTAGCGTTGTTGCTTCTGCACTTGGTATTGAGGCCCTGCTGCCATTCTTGACAGCAGCTTTTCAGAGTAAGAGGTTTTGGCAGACTCGCCATACAGCTATTAAGATTGTCCAGGAGATTGCTACACTTATTACTCCTAGTGTTGTTCCACATCTGAGGTCTTTGGTGAAAATTATTGAACATGGTCTTAATGATGAGAACGAGAAGATCAAGACCATTACAGCTTTTTCTCTGGCTGCTCTTGCTAAAGCAGCTGCACGACATCCTATTGAAGGTTTTGATTCCGTGTTGAATCCTATTGAAGGTTTTGATTCCGTGTTGAATCCTATTGAAGGTTTTGATTCCGTGTTGAATCCCTTATTGGAGGGTATTAGATCACATCGTGGCAAGGTTTTGGCTGCCTTTGTGAAGGCCATGCGTTACATCATTCCTCTTATGAAACCTGAGGACTGCAGCTCCTATACCAAAGAAATTATGGTCTTCCTTATTCGGGAGCAGTCTCAATCACCTGATGAAGAAATGAAGAAGGTGGTGCTGAAAGTGGTGAAGCAGTGTGTGAATATAGAGAGTGTGAGGCCAGATTAAATCCAAAAAGTCATTCTTCCATGGTTCTTCAAGAACTTTTCATTTGGAAGATTGGATTTTCGCAGCGGAAATTACAGGCTGCTTGTTAAAACTGCTGCGGCGATATCAAAGAAAGTTGGTCTATTAGAGATAATCTTGACAATTGGCGAAGACATGAAAAACGAGAGTGATCAATACAAGTTAAAAGTGTTAAAGACTTTTGCGAAGGCGTTTATATGGTAGGTCTTATAAGGAGAGTTATCCAACAAGTTATAGGTCTTAAAGCTTTGTGCATCAAAAATAATGCTATCAGTTAAATACAGCTAAACTTTTAGTATATCAGTTTCTTTGTTAGTTTGAAATGAACATGGTTCACATTGAGTTTGCTATCAACTGCTACTTGAAGATTCATAATGGGAGTCCAAATTTTCGTTTCTTTAGGAGAATAATTTCTTTCTTTTGGTTAGTATCATTTTATTATTTTAAGTGCAGTCTAATGTCCTCCTTGGAAAATTAAGAGACTTATGCATCGACGTAAAGAAACATCCCCAAAAGGTGTACACATTAGACTAGAAACCTTTGCAATTAAATGATCTTTACTACTAAGCTCTTGAAAATAATCTGAAAAATGTTCCTACAGAAATAGCTAAAGGAAACTCAAGGGAAAACCTTTGTAATTAAATGATCTTTCTGCTTTTCCTTTTGTTTCCTAGAATTTGAGCTTGGAGTGGTAACTTTTGTGGGATCGAAACGAGCTTATGCATTTATTTGACACTATTACTCCACAGGGACGACGCGAACAAGAGCTTACACCTATCATTAGAGGTAAACTGAGGATGATAAGAGAGTTTCTGATCATGATGTTGTGATCCAAAAATCTACCTCTTGTTATTCAGCTTATTCATCATCAACAGAATAAGCAAAATATAGATTGGTCATAGTAACTAAATTTTGGATTGTTACAAGAAAAGTTCTATGTAGAAATACTATACTACAGTCAATCCTAAGGTTTCGAAAATCATAGGCCTTGGCCTTGCTTTTGCTTAGTTCAAAATTGTGTATCAAATGAGCTACGCTGGAGTATTCTGGATAAAATAACGGGTTACATTCAGAAGCGGATTCAGAATTTAAATTTAATTGGTTCGACCTTTAAGATTCTTAGTAATGAGCTCATTGGGAAGTGTTGATAGAATTTTCAGCTAGAAACTTTTTGTAAGTACCATTAAGAACAATAATGAATCCAATTACACCTTAATCCCAAATCAGTCGGAGTAAGTTATATACGAATTTTCACAAACAACATTGAGTGAAAAAACAACAACATCATATTTGAAAACAATTAAGCCAGAAATTTCTTAGTGCCTCATAAATCTTTATGCAAGGAGCACATTGCCCGGTGCACCAAGCATCTCGCGCTCACGTAGGGTCCGAGAAAGGACGGCACCCCCGAGTACATAACAATAAGACATACACTACAGAAACAATTCCAACATTAGATCAGCAATAATCAAAGAGAATATCTAAATGTTCAAGAAATAATATCATAGATTGACTTGATTCTATATTTTATCCACTGGTATCTTTTTCCCACATCGTTTATGAATAGAGAATTTTGTGGCTTCACATGTAACAAACAGGACACTTACAATCGCTGAGCCTTGTAACGGGGGCTTGTGACCCAAGTGGGGGCAATAATGTGGTGGAATGTTGGCCTATTCTTGATGGCTGGACTTGGTGGGCTAATGTCTGGCCTGCCCTATCCAAGCATGGAGTTAGGTCACGTAGTCCAAGCGAAAGTATGGACTGCGTGGCTCTTGGAGTGGGGCGGATTGCGTGAACCACCACTTTTTTGCATCTAACTAATTAGAAAGCATCTCTTAATCATGTTGTTTCTATTGATGAGATTGTTAACAAATGTTTTTTATTTAATCATTTGACATTCATAATTTAGTGACCCAATTAATCCATATTTGCACGATGGTCCTTTAAGGAGAAAACACTCTTTAACAGAAATTTTCACATTTCTGAACTTGAATTTGAGACATTTATAGTTAAGATGTTATTAAATTTTTATCATACGTAGGGGATCACAACATCACATTAAAGAATACAAATTGAAGTTGAATCATTGAGAGTTATGGAAAATGAATCATTGAGAGTTGACATTAGTTTTGGCCTATGTATGTGTTGCTTCATTGACTATTTTCCATGTGATTAAGTGGTTGAAGTTTGTATATTATGACTAACTTCTCATTTTAAAAACATATTTCGTTGCACTAATCACCTTAATTATTCATAAAATCAAGAAAATTATGTCAACTATAGTTAATTGACCACATACATTAAATTGTAGTTTCCCATAATATTTGGCCGAATCTAGAGGAAGGAAGTTTGACTATTTCGTAGGGCTGCTCTCTTCTGCGTCGACTGCTATATTCTAAAGGCTGCGGAATAAGAGCGGTAAGACTTTCTGGATTCAACCCATCTTTTCTGGGCCTTGAATATTAAGCCCAATCTGTGGTTTTGTCATACAATAAGATCCAATTTGTTTGGATTCGTTAGGTTTGGCCCATTACCTTGAGTTAGGCCGAACGTGTACACCTTTTTTCACGAAGATGTGATCTTATCCACCGATGGGTCCAGGCCTCATGCTTCGAGTTGAGGCAATCCAGAGACAAGAACGATTTGGTTTTAGAGGTCATGCTTTGTCTTTGCCAAGTTGAATAAAGCAGTTCGACTGCACGCAGGTTTGGGTTTTTAGGTGAGTTCCGTGCATCCAATCCATTTGTAGCAGAATTTCCACATATATAGGGGTAAGACTCGGATTAGAGATTATATAGAAGCACCCCCAACCCCCTTCTTTTTCCTTCCTTCGAGTAGGTCCGCTCACTGGAAAGTTAGGTCAACAGAAAAGTTCCATCCTCCAAGGAATATTGTAGAACAGCCGAAAAGCGATGACATTCCTTGTGGCAAGAGTCGACCTCTAGGGTATCGAGGAAGGTTGGAGAATATAGGTTACAGAGTTCATCAGTCCAAGTCTCAGAAGAGAGACTCCTGCGCCATCCATTCTTCCAGTATGAACCAGTGCTATTGTTTAAGGTACATGTTTGATCGAATTTAATTTTTTTTTTTTTGGTTAATAGGGCCGATGGGCCTATTTTATTAATAATCAATATCAAAATAAAAGGTCTGCAAATTGGCCCAAAAGGACCAGCCCACCAAACAAATAAAAAGCAAAATTAAACAGAAACAAAGTACATAACAAAAGCTATCTGAAAATGCTGAACATTGCAGTGACTTTCCAACTCCTTGTCGGCTCCAGACCCCAAAACAAAACGAAACCAAGATTTCTTTGTGTACTGTATCGTGTAGCCTTTTTGTGTGATTTTTCATCTGTGAAAGCTTCCGCATTTGTGAGCAAACACTCTTTCTCCCTTTAGAAACAGACAGAGATGGTTGATGTGTCTTCAAGTTTTTCCCTTCTGCTGATACTCTGTGTGACAAATTATTCTTGTAGCTGTAGATGTAAGACTTCTGATCTAGTCGATTTTTATTTGTCAAAATCAAGTCTTCTGTGGTTTCTGAGTGTTGAGCCAAGTTGTTTCCTGTTTCAAATCTTGTGAATTCCCCAAGTTTCATTATAAGGCACTTTATGCATCTCATTGAATAATGATATAATGATCCTCTCCCCTGTAGTTACTGTGAGTAATTTCTTTAGACCGAATTCTCAAGTTGGGTATAAGTTGCTTCTCTAGATTAATAATCTTTCTCCCCTTGCTTGGAAGTTCAAGGAAAGTGGAGAAACAGTGTTTTCCAACCCTCTCAAATGCTATATTAGCAATATAATCTGCTAAAGTGTTCCCTTCTCTAAAAACATGTTGAAGTCTCACTTGACATAACTGGGATAGAGCCTTAATATCTCTAATTATAGTAGAAATCTGCCAAGGAATCTCCCAAACTCCAGAGAGAATTCGAACCAAAACTAAAGAATCAGTCTCCAAAATCACCTTATTGAGGCCCATAAATACACAATGATAAATGGCCTCCTTGATGGAAATTGCTTCTGCCTCAATGTTGGTGGTCTCATGAATTTCCTCCCCTTGAGCATAAATTAGATCCCCTTTATGATTCCTCAAACAGTAGCCGTAGGAACTTCTGCCGGGATTGCCTCTAGATGCCCCATCCGTATTACATTTAAGCACTTCCTTGTCAGGTGGTTTCCATGTGATAGCTAAAGAGAACAATTTAGGTTTATAGTTTTGTAGCAAAACCACCATGTCTGGCCAATTTGTAGGTACTTGAGTCAGCGTAGGATATGTAATCTTCACTAGTCTCCCGATATCAGTGTTCACTTTGAAAACAAGACTAATGTAAGACATTTTCTTTCCATTCCTTAAATTATTTCTCCTTTTCCATAGATGCCACATAATTATTGCAGGAATAGCTGAGCAAATGGGTTTCAGTTTTGGACAAATTGGAGTTGTCCACCACTGAGAGATCATCTGCGATAGCTGTAGACCATGTACATGTACCCCTGCAAAAATAGCAAGCAACCTCCACAACTTTGCAGCTGTGGGGGAGGTTAGAAAAATATGAGACATAGTCTCCTGCTTAGGATTTTGACAACACCAGCACCGTGATGCCATAGTGACCCCCATAGTCTGCACAACCTCATCAACTGAAATTCTGAATTTCCAGGCCCTCCAAAGTAAAAAAGACATTTTGAATGGTACTTTCTTAACCCACATAAATTTGAAAATGTCCTCCACTTCCTCTTTTTGTCTGATATATTCCCAAGAACTCCTCACTGAAAACTTTCCATTTGCTTCTATCATCCATTTTGCCTGGTCAAGTTCACTAACATCTACAGGATGTGGAATATTTTTTAGAACATGCTGAACATATTCCTCTGGGAGGCAATTTCTCAAACGTTGAATATTCCATCCCTCTATGTCGGCAAATCTTCGGATCTCAATCTCCTCTTCCTCTGCTTCTGAAATGATATGATAAAGGGCACCCAAACCAGTCCAATTGTCATACCAAAAGCTGGAATTTCCAACACCTATTTGCCACCAGATTTGGTGCTCCACCAGATCCCTCACAATAATCATCTTCTTCCAGATTGAGGAAGCACCCCTACTATTAGCAATTACCGGATGCAATTTTTTGCAATACTTATTGATCATGAAAGATCCCCAAAGAGAAGGCTTGCTTCTCACATTCCACCATAGCTTGCAAAATAAGGCATTTGAAACATCAACCATTGATCGGAAACCTATTCCACCTTCCTCTGTGGGCAAACACATTGCTTCCCAGTTTACCCAGTGTCTGCTTTTCTTAGTATCAGTGTTGTTCCAAAAGAATCTAGCAAAAATTCTGTGCAACTGCTTTATCACTCCTATGGGAGGGCTCAGAGCTGATAACAAGTGAATGGGCATGCTTTGGAGAACATGTTTAATCAGCACAGCCCTCCCACCATAAGATAGCATTTTTCCTTGCCAAGATTGAATTCTATTTCCCACTTTCTTGATGATATTATCATAATAACAAATCTTATTTCTGCCATAGAAAATGGGACAGCCAAGATAAGTAAAAGGAAAAGAACCTTGTCTAATCTTAGTCAAAGCCTTGATACTAGCTACTATTCCTGGGGATGCTTTCTCATGAACATAGAAAGCACTCTTGTCTAGATTTATCAACTGACCAGATGCTGCTTCATAATCTTTCAGTACCCTGATCATTAACTTCATCGATTTCTTTTCAGCAGAAAGAAAAAGAATAGTGTCATCTGCATAGGCTAAATGGTTGATATCTGGGCTCCATTTAGGAACCCCAAACCTCTTAAAATCTTCAATTTCATTTAAAGCGTTCAACCCTCTTGAGAGTGCCTCAGCAGCAATAATAAAGAGGGTTGGAGACAAAGGATCTCCTTGTTTTACTCCTCTTGTAGATTTAAAGAAACCCTGAGCTTGACCATTTAATAGGATGTTTGATCGAATTTAATAACTTTGAATAGAACTCAATAATTGTTGTAAGAAATCCGATTCATTTAATCTATATGAATTATTAATTTGAATCCCAGTAACATCAAAGGGCGACCTAGAATGTCGAAATCATAAGATTCAAATCTTGAATATGTCTATGTTCGTATTTATACCAAATAATGTTAACTTACTACAGTAAAGTGATTTAACGAGGTGAGAACATGTGTTCATTAACTATGATTAAATGCTGGAAATTTGTATCAAATTCACATATTTTGAGCAGCCATAATGTTAGTTATCTGACATTTCAATAACACTTTCTTATAGCATTTTTTGTAATCTCTGTTTTTTTAATAATCTTGGCCAATTCAAGGCTCTTTCGATCTAGAATCGATCTATGGATCTCTTTAGTGTTGGAAGATTTGGTTCTGTCGAAAAGCTAACACCCCTTCCAAGTTCCAACGTTTCTTCCATAACTCCATGAAAGAAAGAAGTCAACCGAGGAAATCGAAAAATAAAATAATCCAAATAAAGAAAAAGCTCACAGAAAAGAAAGCCATGAAAAAAGTACTACTAAGCTCTTTAAAAATATCTGAAAAATCATTTGCACTTTCTTGTAGCACATTCATTATGTTATCTCTAAATGTCCATTGGATAATGCCATAGATCTAACTTGATTAACATTCTGTTTTTCAAGTTTTGCTGTGCCTTCCAAGTCCAACAAAAACCTGATCGACTACCTAATTAAACCACCACTTGTTTTGCATTTCAATCTCAGGCCAATCTAAAAATACTACTAAGCTTTTGAAAAAAATCTGAAAAATGTTCTTAAGGAAATAACTAAAGGAATCTCAGGCCAATCTAAAAATACTACTAAGCTCTTGAAAAAAATCTGAAAAATGTTCTTAAAGAAATAACTAAAGGAATTTATCTATTTCGAAACCATTACTATTATATTTTTTTGAACATGAAGAAATAAAGAAGCCATTGCAATTGCCGGAAAGACTAGGCCTGCTTGACGTTGCATATTAGAACTCATTAAAGCTCGATTCGCATCATTATGTTCGATAAAAGGAATGAGGGAAGCTCCAATAGAAAAATATTGAAAAGATTCAATGGAAAACCTTTGCAATTAAATGATCTTTACTACTAAGCTCTTGAAAATAATCTGAAAAATGTTCCTACAGAAATAGCTTAAGGAAACTCAAGGAAAAACCTTTGTAATTAAATGATCTTTCTGCTTTTCCTTTTGCTTCCTTGAATTTGAGCTTGGAGTGGTAACTTTTGTGGGATCGAAACAAGCTTATGCATTTATTTGACACTATTACTCCACAGGGACGACGCGAACAAGAGCTTACACCTATCATTAGAGGTTAACTGAGGATGATAAGAGAGTTTCTGATCATGATGTTGTGATCCAAAAATCTACCTCTTGTTATTCAGCTTATTCATCATCAACAGAATAAGCAAAATATAGATTGGTCATAGTAACTAAATTTTGGATTGTTACAAGAAAAGTTCTATGTAGAAATACTGTACTACAGTCAATCCTAAGGTTTCGAAAATCATAGGCCTTGGCCTTGCTTTTGCTTAGTTCAAAATTGTGTATCAAATGAGCTACGCTGGAGTATTCTGGATAAAATAACGGGTTACATTCAGAAGCGGATTCAGAATTTAAATTTAATTGGTTCGACCTTTAAGATTCTTAGTAATGAGCTCATTGGGAAGTGTTGATAGAATTTTCAGCTAGAAACTTTTTGTAAGTACCATTAAGAACAATAATGAATCCAATTACACCTTAATCCCAAATCAGTCGGAGTAAGTTATATACGAATTTTCACAAACAACATTGAGTGAAAAAAAAAAAACATCATATCTGAAAACAAACAAGCCAGAAATTTCTTAGTGCCTCATAAATCTTTATGCAAGGAGCACATTGCCCGGTGCACCAAGCATCTCGCGCTCACGTAGGGTCCAAGAAAGGACGGCACCCCCGAGCACATAACAATAAAACATAGACTACAGAAACAATTCCAACATTAGATCAGCAATAATCAAAGAGAATATCTAAATGTTCAAGAAATAATATCATAGATTTACTTGATTCTATATTTTATCCACTGGTATCTTTTTCCCACATCGTTTATGAATAGAGAATTTTGTGGCTTCATATGTAACAAACAGGACACTTACAATCGCTGAGCCTTGTAACGTGGGCTTGTCACCCAAGTGGGGGCAATAACGTGGTGGAATATTGGGTTATTCTTGATGGCTGGGCTTTGATGGGCTGATGTCTGGCCTGCCCTATCCAAGCATGGAGTTGGGCCATGTGGTCCAAGTGAAAGTATGGACTGCGTGGCTCTTAGAGTGGGGCGGACTGCGTGAGGCTGGTTTCACAGAGCAACGAATAGCTCCCGCTTTGTGCAGTGGAAGGATAACGGGCTAGTGCTCTTTGAATCCAATAAAAACCGGAAGGACTGTCTAATTAAACCACCACTTTTTGCGTCTAGCTAATTATTCTCTCTTAATTATGTTGTTTCTATTGGAGAGATTGTTAACTAATGTTTCTTATTTAATCATTTGACAGAGCAACGAATAGCTCCCGCTTTGTGCAGTGGAAGGATAACGGGCTAGTGCTCTTTGAGTCCAATAAAAACCAGATGGACTGCCTAATTAAAACCATCACTTTTTGCGTCTATCTAATTATTCTCTCTTAATTATGTTGTTTCTATTGGAGAGATTGTTAACTAATGTTTCTTATTTAATCATTTGACATTCATAATTTAGTGACCCAATTAATCCATATTTGCACCATGGTCTCTCTAACAGAAATTTCACATATCCAAACTTGAATTTGAGACATCAACCATTAAGATGTTATTAAATTTTTATCATACATAGGGGCTCATAGCATCACATTAAAGAATACAAATTGAAGTTGAATCATTGAGAGTTATGGAAAATGAATCATTGAGAGTTGACATTAGTTTTGGCCTATGCGTGTGTTGCTTCATTGACTATTTTCCATGTGATAAGTGGTTGAAGTTTGTATATTATGACTAACTTCTCATTTTACAAACATATTTCATTGCACTAATCTCTCCTTAATTATTCATAAAATCAAGCAAATTATGTCAACTATAGTTAATTGACCACATACATTAAATTGTAGTTTCCCAAAATATTTGGTCGAATCTGGAGGCAGAGCTATTGTTAAAGGTACATGTTTGATCGAATTTTAGTAATTTTGAATAGAATTCAGTAATTGTTGTAAGAAATCCGATTCATTTAATATGTATGAATTATTAATTTGAATTCCAGCAACATCAAAGGGCTAGCTAGAATGTCGAAATCATAAGATTCAAATCTTGAATTTGTCTATATTCGTATTTATACCAAATCATGTTAACTTACTACTGTAAAGTAATTTAACGAGGTGAGAACATGTGTTCATTAACTATGATTAAATGCCGTAAATTTGTATCAAATTCACATATTTTGACCAGCCATAATGTTAGTAATCTGACACTTCAATAACACTTTCTTATAGCACTTTTGTAATCTCTTTTGTTTTATAATCTTGGCCAATTCAAGGCTCCTTCGATCTAGAATCGATCTCTGGATCTCTTTAGCATTGGAAGATTTGGTTCTGTCGAAAAGCTAACACTCCTTCCAACGTTTCTTTCATAACTCCATGAAAGAAAGAAGTCAACCGAGGAAATCGAAAAATAAAATAATCCAAATAAAGAAAAAGCTCACACAAAAGAAAGCCATGAAAAAAGTACTACTAAGCTCTTTAAAAATATCTGAAAAATCATTTGCACTTTCTAGTAGCACATTCTTTATATGATCTCTAAATGTCCATTGAATAATGCCATAGATCTAACTTGATTAACATTCTGTTTTTCAAGTTTTGCTGTGTAATGTACACCATAAAATAAAGGTAAAGAGCTACACATTTTGTCATATTTCTCCCACATCATATTTGAACAATGGTCTATATGTGTTTATATTTTAGATGACAAGACTCAACATTGCCGAGCCTTGTAACGTGGGCTTGTGACCCAAGTGGGGGCAACAATGTGGTGGAATGTTATGCTGTTCTTGATGGCTGGGCCTTGATGGGCTAATGTCTGGCCTGCCCTGTCCAAGCATGGAGTTGGGCCATGTGGTCCAAACGAAAGTATGGGCTGCTTGGCTCCTAGAGTGGGGCGGACTGCGTGAGGCTGGTTTCACAGAGCAACGAATAACTCCCGCTTTGTGCAGTGGAAGGATCACGGGCCGGTGCTCTCCAAGTCCAACAAAAACCGGATGGACTTCCTAATTAAACCACCACTTTTTTGTCTGTCTTTCCCCTTCTATCCAATTGTGTGTTTATAAGAAATGAATGCTATTAAATTGTCATAAAAGTGTGTTTTTAAGTGTCATGTCAATGTATGGAGCAGCCCTTGGTGGGAGAACTGAGATCGAATGCAGGCCTCTGCCACTCAATCATGAGCTCGTTGCGTGGGGCTTACCTAGTGCGATTTATATTTTTTGTGTAATTTGTGAGTTATTGCACAACGAGCAGATTACCATAAAGTGCTCACCCAAAAGGCAAAAGTCGTGGGTTTCCAAAAAAAAAATGTATGGAGCAACAACTTCCACAAGGATTATTTGATACAATTATATAAGTTGAATGGTTGATAATGATTTAGGCCTATGTATGTGTATTTTTCGTTGACTATTTTGTGGTGATAAGTAGTTGGAACTTTCATATTGTGGCCGACTTTTCATGTTACTAGTACATATTTTATTCCACTTATTTCTTCTAATAAAAGCATGCAATAATGCAAGTTAAATAATGGAGTAAATCAGCTATTGTAATTGACTACATACATTGAATTGTAGAGTCCCTGCCCTTTCGAAATTGTTGTTCTGTTTTCAATTATTTAGATGTAATTATTTAACAAGTTACTAGAATAAGAATAAAAAACATCACTTTGTATAATTATTATTATCGGATATGAAGAGGAGATGTACAGATGTTCCAGTGAGAAGGTGAAAGTGGTTGGCTACGTCGAATCTGAGGAGTAGGTTGAAGAAGTATTGAGAGAGGTGATTAGACAGGACATGTCACAATCTTCAGCTTATCGAGAACATAATCCAAGTCGAAGCCGCAATATAAGGTTAATAGTTACTCAAGGTTTGTCTCACTTTCTTGTAGGAGAGGCATGATGAATGATGATAGTTTGAAACACCTTACCTGCCCTTTCTTTTTTATATCCGTATTATTATTCTCTTTTATTATCTTATTCTTCAATTTTTATTATTACTTGTTGTTTACTTCGATTATCGTATTATTTTATTGTTGTTGCTGTTCTTTTCTCAATTATTTCCAACATGACTTCTCCACTCCTGTATTTCCTTTTCAAACCTGCTTTAAAATATTTTACTTGAACCAAGGGTTTATCAGAAATAATTTCTCTATCTTTACAAGGTAGGGTAAGGTCACGTATATATCATCCTCTCCAAATCCATATTCGAAATTATATTGAATATGCTATTGTTCTAGTCTAGCTTTATAGAACAACTAAATGAATATAATTACTGAACATGATCGGATAATTTTAGCAAAAAATAATACCATTTACCTATTTTTTAGATTCAAATCTATTATTTTCCATAGACACAAATGTCAAGATTTACATGGCCAGTACAAGAATAATTTTAAGTGAGAAGAGAATCTTTATTTTGGTCCATATACGAATCTAGAATATTAAGCCCTTATAATAAACCAAAGGTCGTCAAAAGTATCTCTCAGAGAATAAAAAATAGAATTTGATTTAATAAGTTAATTTAATAATCCCACTAAGCACATGCCTGCCTAATGAAGTTGACTTCATTTTCTACTTTCTCTTAATTTCAGTTATACAATCAAACTTTTTTATTTTTGAAACCTCAGCAAACCCACAACATTTGCCACAACTTCTCTCTGGTGAAAACTTTATGATAATCTGCTCACAGTCAATAACTCTCAAACCATAAATAAGATATAAAATGCACTACGTAAGTCCTATGCGATGAGTTCATGGTTGATCAATAGACGAGGTTGAATTCGATCTCAGGTCTCCCATATGGGAGTCTCACCTCCCAATCACTCAACCATATCTTTGCAGGCTATACAATCAAATTTATTATAAAGAATTCTGACTATATCACTCTAATTGAAATATTATAACTTGAGTATAATTTATTCTGATTATAATTATCGTATTATTACTATTTATTCAGATGTGACACAAAATACGAACGTGGAAGATCATTGTTCAGGTGATTTGTTAAGTGGTCGGCAAGTAGATATACTACTAGTACAATAAATTTAAAATAAACACAAATAAATGAATAATTAGGTATTTAATTAGGTAAAAGAATCTTATTATTTTTTCCTGAAAGAACAAAAAAAGGTTCTCTTTTTGTTAAGGGCTCTCATAGAATTGCAAGTCACTATCATTTCATGCCTGCCTTTTGGCCAACCCCCAAAAGACAATATTATATCTCCTTTTTGTTTTCAATTCGACATTCAGTATTCAGATTAGAGTCTGATTAAATTGAAAGTTGCGTCGGAAATTAAATTTCACCTTGAAAGGGTAAATGCTTTCAACAAGAGTACTTACTATCAAAGGCGGAGTCGGGTAGGGCCAAAGGGTTCATTCGAACTTCTTTGGCGAAAAATTATACTAATTATACATGATTAAAATTATATATTTGTATACATAGTAGATGTTGAACTCTGACAGACTTCTTTACGTGTATACCATATTTTAGACCTTTAGTGAGAACTCTATCTTCGTCATGCTTACCTCTCCACCCACAACAAGGGAAAAGAAGTCCAATAAATCCTGCACTCACAATTTTGCAATTAGAGTTAACTCAAGGTTGTCAACCAACATCTACTGTCATTCCTCTGGCACAACAGAAAGAGCCATTGCTTAGAAACAGGTGTTGAAATTTTAAATCCAAAGACACATAGTTAACCCTCAAAACAGAAGTTTCACAATCACACTTCCATCTTATTATATGCGCAGAAAAGGAATGATTGATCTAGGCCCATTAGCACAGAAGCAGTGTTGAGAAAAGAAATGCATGAGTGTTAATGGAACTCTATGGAATATATCAATCAGCTTCTTCTTTTTCGTTTTTAAGTTTTTGATAAGAAATATATCAATCAACTACTCCTCAATGTGTAGGACTAGGATAACTCTAAAGGTTGTAAAAATACATGTTGTACACCAACACACAAGCACACATGCACATTTATCAAGCATAGGACTTCCAAAATTTCTAATAGTGTGAAATCTAATTGCTGGCGTGCATCTAAGAAATAGTGACTGCCTAACAATATCACGTAAAAAGTTTGGTTAAAATTCATCCTTATTTGAAATTGATGGACGCATGATTATTGAGAATCTGTGATTTGGTTATGCGCGAGAAAGATTATGAAAACATGCAAGTGCAATTAAAGAACCAAAAAAAGCTAACGTCAAAACTGAAAGATACTTGACATGTTTCATTTTCAAGGTGTGAGTTTGCTCAACTAATCGGTCTCAAACCGAATTAAAGACAAGGGCTGCAGTAGGTTAATGGCCAGAAAAAGCTAGTCAATCTTGATGATTCCTCATAGTACTGAGTAAATTAGGACATGCTCACCCAGACACGCATCTCAATTATTAAATATCGGAATTGAAATTAAACAACTCTAAATGGAGTGAAATGGATAGTCAGTATTCACATAGCCAAACCCAACTAGCTTGGAATTGCGTCGTAATAGCTGCTGTTGTATCTAAGTCCAACAAGTAAACCAAATTAAGGCTATCTCAACAATGAAATGAAAAAGATACAAACTAGGTGAGATCCTTTTGGTATACTTTTGTCCCCGCAAAAGAGCACCAAGAAGGTGTTGTATAAGTACAGTATATAAAATCTCAAATACCGCTTTATAAATGCAGGGCATGAGGGACTCTAGCAAGGCATCTAAGTCATATACAATTAAGCATGTTACACCAAAAATTTAAAAAAGTACAAGCACTTCTGAGTTCTAAGTCTACCGACAGGTTTAGTTTTGCAAATTTGGTAAGAATATTTATTTTCAAGTTCACACCAACTTCAAGCTAAATCTTTAACAAAGAAGCATATAAGCAGAGAAAAAAACTTCATTCCACTATAGAGCCTGAGCAAAATTTAATCAAATGTATAGCTTATAATAGCTTCCTTAGGCTGGAAGTTTTGACCAAAATAAACCATTTTTTAAAACAATTTACCAAAGTAATATGTTTTGTAAAAACTTTACAAAACTAGTATAAACGTTGTTGGCAGTAACGTATTAGCTTTTAAAAAAATTAACGGACCACAAGGAACAGTAGACGGCGTTAAAGTAGGAATCGTTACTGACAGTAACGCTTTTGGATTAAAACGTTACCAACAATAACGTTTTTGGCATAAAACGTTACCAACAGTAACGAGACTCTGCGTCTCTGCCACATTAGTGGCAGAGTTGCAGAGTTTCGTTACCATTGGTAACGTTTTAAGTCAAAAACGTTACTGTCAGTAACGATTCCTATGTTAACGCCGTTTTGGTCCGTTAATTTTTTAAAAGCTAATACGTTACTGCCAACAACGTTTATACTAGTTTTGTAAAGTTTTTACAAAACATATTACTTTGGTGAATTATTTTAAAAAATGGCTTATTTTGGTCAAAAATTCCTTAGGCTGACATGAATAGTGCACTCAGAGTTTTATCATGTTTTCCATCTAATAAGATAAGAGGATAATTGATCATGAATCTTATTTTACTACCCAAATATGCACTTTCATTCACTTTTTTCCTTCTCATAAAGCAAGATCACAGGGCAGAGAGTAGTGTACAGCTCCGTGGATCATCAAAACAAGCACAGATTCTAGAACTCCACCGAGCATGATCATCTTTTTTGATCTGTTGATTTTCTTCTGCAGTAGAAATTTGTTGCACTTCTGCATCTGACTGATCCAGAGGAATATAAGATGGAGGCTAAAGCTACTAGGTTCTACCGAAACCGTAAGCAGAACTGTAGGTCCGTCCTGGGGAGGGGGTTGGGTGGAAGGTCAAAGGTGGAGCTAGGATTTTGAGTTCTAGAAAAGGCGGCTTGCTGGGTTCTGGATAAATTATTTGTACATATTAAGTGGATTTTTAACATAAATACGAGGTCTTGGCCAAAGCCACTAGGTTCTGCCGAATACTTAAGCTGAACTGTAGCTCCGCCCTGGGAGGGGTCCTGTATTCATGTATTCATAAGTGCTGAGTGTTGCATAGACAAGACAAATATACAATGGTGAACACAGTGGCTGAGCTAGGAGTTTATACAAGGGATTCAAAAGTAGCAATTTTTTGAACCCCTTTAATCACTTCAGTCTTCACTACATTTTCTCATTATATGGATTCCACAGCTTATAATTAAGAAAATGGTTTTGCCGCTATTTGCACAACATAATATTTCAACAAGGGGATTCAATTCTTTAACTTAGCACTACGACCGGATGAACAAAGCTTTTCAGTACTGGTGGAAGATAGCAGATTAATCTAAAAGGTAAAAAGTCTATGGTCACAGTTGTTTGTGTCTACGAAAGAACCTAGTGAATGAGCAGTTCTAAATATGGAGCAATATCAGCTTGCATACACCTCTGTATGTTTCATCCTTTTCGATTGGAGTATTACTTATATATATAATAGCTGCAAGAATAGAATGGAAGAGCTTCTTGAAACAGTGAACAGATTGTGTACAGAGGTTTCAAAGGAAAACTTAACCACAATGTGTTGGAACTTGGGAGAACCGAGCTACCCTTTGAATCACTGTTGGGTTTTGGTGAAATATGAATGGAAAATGGTGGAACAAAGTGGGAACAAAGGGAGGTGAATAGTCACTTTATAGAAGGAAAAAATAGTTTCTCCCTCATTGGTGGGAGAAAGAAACCTTTTGTCATTTATATTAAAAAGTACTCATTTGTATGGACAGTGAGCCAAGAAAAAACCAAGTCTTGCGTCGTCGTCGTCGCTCGCTCCGCTCGGATTTGGATTTGACAAATGATCAATAGATTATCTTTTTGGACAAATATTTTTTTTAAACTTAAGTGTTTAAGTGCTATTTTAATCTAGAAAAATTCATCCAAAATTTTCCTCCAAATGCAATGTTCCAACGAACTGTTTTGCAATGTTGTGACTGTTCAAGAAGCAATGCATCGTTCCAGAAACAATGCAACAGTCCTGAAATGATGCATTATTTCCAGAACCAACGCGATGTTTCAGAAACAGTGACTCAAAACAGTGCAACTTTTCGAAGCAGTACATCCTTTCGAAACAGTGCGTATTTGGCTATAAATACCTATGTTTTTCTTCATCAGGTATTCAGTAATTTTTTGACGAGTGTAACGAAGTTCTGCCCAACTCAAAACTCTGTTCTTCTACAAAATAAAAACAGTTAGTGTGTGATTATACTCCGTTGTTGAGTTCGACAATTTTTCATTGCCGATATTGTAGAATAGAGTTCTATTTTATCCTAGGAAGAATTAATCCATACCTCGGGCAATAGTGAGGGGATTAGATTCTTTAAGAACACACAGTCTAACTGTGGACTTAGAACAAAATCTGTGTGCTAATAGTTTGACAAGGTTCTTCAGGAAAAAACTCCAGAAAATAACAAGCTTAAAGAATCTAATACGAAATGGCAGAACCTGTTGATACTGTTATGAACTCTACTTCTGTGCAAACGAATGCAGTTTCGTCAAACCGTGCTGTTCCTGCACTGACAGCGACTAAAAAACCCGAAAATTTTTCCGGTGTTGACTTTAAGAGGTGGCAACAGAAGATGCTATTCTATCTAAGCACTCCCAGTTTGCAGAAATTCATTTCTGAAAATATTCCAACCTTCTCGAATGACACTCCGGAAAAAGATTGTTTCATGGTAACGGAGGCATGGAATCGTTCTGATTTTTTGTGCAAACATTATATTCTGAATGGGTTGGAAGATAACTTGTATAATGTTTATAGCGTATGCAAAACTTCTAAAGAATTATGAGACGCTTTAGATAAGAAATACAAGACTAAAAATGCTGGACTAAAGAAATTTGTGGTTGCCAAATTTCTGAAATATAAAATGGTTGACAGTAAAACTGTCATGTCTCAAGTCCAAGAATTTCAAGTGATAATCCATGATTTACTTGCTAAAGGAATGACTGTAAATGAAGCATTTCAAGTGGCAGCCTTTATCGAAAAATTGCCTCCTTTGTGGAGGGATTTTAAGAACTACTTGAAACATAAGCGAAAGGAAATGAAGTTGGAGGACTTGATTGTTCGTTTGCGGATTGAAGAAGACAACAAAGCTGCTGAAAATAAAACCACTTAAAAGTCTTCAATTCTGGGAGCAAATTATGTTGAAACTCCTCCTAAGAACAAGAAAAAAGAAAAGGTCCAATGAAGAAAACAATGAACCTAGCAAGAAAAGGTTCAAAGGAAATTGCTACAACTGTGGCAAGTATGGTCACATGGCTTTGGAGTGTCGTGCTCCTAAGAAGGATAAGAAGAAAAAGGACCAAGATAACCTGAATGAGGACATGGACAATTTGTGTGCAATGCTGTCCGAGTGCAACTTGGTTGGAAATCCCAAAGAATGGTGGATGGATTCGGGTGCTACCCGACATGTTTGTTCAAATAGGGAGTTGTTCTCTTCCTATATTGTGTTTGGACAAGGCGAGACCATTTGTATGTCAAACTCTGCAACCACAAAGATAGAAGGAACTGGAAAGATTGGCTTGAAAATGACTTCGGGCAAGATAGTGACGCTTAACAACGTTCTTCATGTTCCCGAAATGCGCAAAAATTTGGTCTCGGCTTCACTTTTGGTCAAGAATGGTTTTAAGTGTGTATTTGTGTCTGATAATATTGTACTTAGTAAAAATGATATGTTTGTAGGAAAGGGTTACCTCACCGAGGGCCTTTTCAAGCTAAATATAATGGCTATTGATATCAATAAAAGTACTTCTTCTTCTTACTTGCTTGAATCCAATAATTTATGGCATGTGCGCTTAGGACATGCTAATTATAAAAATGATTAATTTGGAAATTTGCCTAAGTTTGAAAGTAATAATATGAAGTGTCAAGTATGTTTGGAATCTAAGTATGCTAAGCATTCGTATAAGTCGATTGAAAGGAATTCAAATCCTTTAGACTTAATCCATATAGATATTTGTGACATGAAGTCAACACCCTCACGTGGTGGTAAAAAATACTTCATAACTTTCATTGAAGTTGAAACACAACTTGAAAAGAAAATCAAAAAGATCAGAAGTGATAGGGGTGACGAATACGAATCTCCTTTTGAAGAAATATGTTTGTAATATGGCATTATTCATCAAACAACTGCCCCATACACTCCACAATCCAATGGAATTGTGGAAAGAAAGAATAGAACATTAAAGGAGATGATGAATGCCTTGTTGATAAGTTCTGGTTTACCGCAGAACTTGTGGGGGGAAGCTATTTTAACGGCTAATCTAATACTCAATTGAATACCCCATAGCATAACAAAGTCCATTCCATATGAGAAGTGGAAAGAAAGGAAACCCACCTTGAAATATTTCAAAGTGTGGGGGTGTTTGGCAAACGTCCAAGTTTCTAAACGCAAAAGGGTTAAAATAGGACCAAAAATAATTGACTGTGTATTCATTGGATATGCAACCAATAGCAAGGCGTATCGATTTCTGGTTCACAAATCAGATAATCCTGACATTCATGTAAATACGGTAATCGAATCAAACAATGCTGAATTTTTTGAAAATATTTACCCGTATAAGACTGGATGTGAGTTGTCTAGTGAAAAATCTAAACAACCTCGGGAAGAAGCAAAGGAGAGTACGCCTAATGAGGAAAGTGTAAGACGCAGCAAACATCAAAAGGCATCTACTTCCTTTGGTCCCGATTTCTTGACATTCTTAGTAGAGAATGAGCCTCAAACCTTTAAGGAAGTTATGTCTTCTTCGGAAGCACAATATTGGAAACAGGCAATCAATAGTAAAATAGAATCCATATTGAATAATTATACGTGGGAATTAGTTGATCTTCCTCCAGGAAACAAACCATTGGTTTCTAAATGGATCTTCAAAAGAAAAATGAAAGATGATGACACTATTGATAAATATAAGGTAAGACTAGTTGTCAAGGGGTTCAGACAACGAGAAGGTCTTGATTATTTTGACACATACTCGTCGGTAACAAGAATTAAGTCAATTATTGATAGCGTTAGCTGCCGTGTACGATCTTTAAATTCATCAAATGGATGTGAAGACAACCTTCTTAAATGGAGAATTGGAGGAAGAGATCTACATGGATCAACCCGAAGAGTTTGTAGTTCCAGGAAAAGAAAAGAAGGTATGTCGACTTGTTAAGTCACTTTATGGACTAAAAAAGCGCCCAAATAATGGCATGCGAAATTTGCCCAAATAATGTTGGCAAATGGATTTAAGATCAATGAGTGTGATAAATGTGTTTACATAAAGAACACTCCAAATCACATTGTCATTGTTTGCTTGTATGTTGATGATATGTTGATAATGAGTAAAGACATTTTCGATATAAATGCTACTAAGCGTATGCTTGCTAGCAAATTTGATATGAAAGACTTAGGAATTGCAGATCTGAATTTAGGAATTAAAATTCACAGAACTCGTCATGGTCTAGCTTTGTCTCAGACTCACTACATCAACATGGTATTGGAGAAATTCAAGTATCTGGACTTCAAAGTCGCAAAGACTCCAATTGATGTAAATCTTGCTCTTACAAAGAACAAAGGTCAAAGCAAGTCCCAAGTGGACTATACTCGAGTGTTAGGAAGTTTGATGTACATAATGAATTGTACCAGACCTGATATAGCTTGCGCCATAAGTAAACTGAGTTGGTACACGAGTAATCCCAATCAAACTCATTGGATGGTGATGAAGCGAGTGTTGGGTTATTAAAATACACTCAAGAATATACATTGCACTACAATAAATATCCTGCGGTGGTTGAAGGATATAGTGATGCAAATTGGATCACCGGATCATCTGAAATAAAATCCACAAGTGGATATGTGCTCATTATTGGTGGAGGAGGAGTGTCTTGGAAATCTTCCAAACAGACATGTATAGCTCGCTCTACAATGGAATCTGAGTTTATAACTCTGGATAAGGCCGGTGAAGAAACAGAATGGCTATGGAATTTTCTAGAAGATATTCCTTTATGGCCAAATCCAGTTGCTCCTACATGTATACATTGTGACAGTCAATCGACAATAGGACGAGCTGGAAATGCTATGTATAATGGAAAGTCTCGTCACATGCGACAAAGACACAACACCGTTAGACAATTACTCTCTAGTGGAATTATCACAACTGACTATGTCAAGTCAAAAGATAATGTGTCGGATCCGCTAACAAAAGGCCTAACTAGAGAGGCGGTTGATAAATCATCGAAGGGAATGGTTTTAAGGCCTAGGACAAGTTATCACGGCAGTAACTCTACCTAGCAGACTGGAGATCCTAGAGCTAGGTTCAAAGAGATCAAACAAAGTTGTGACTGACGGTTCAACATTGTCAACTAAACTCAACCTATTCTCATGATGTAGATAATGTTCAGAAAACAAGGATAGAGCTTAAGATGTAATTCTTTTAATGATTACCTAAGTTTGGCTGGTATGACCAAATAGTTTTGTCTATTGGACTTAACGTTTAGGAATCACCTATGTGAGTGTGAAGTGTAAGCCACTTCAAGGAGAATATAAATTAAGGCCAATTCTCTACGCACTCATGAAACCAGAACGTGTTCATGGCTGAAACGAACAAAACAACGAGAACCAAGAACGATTAAGGGTTAGTTGTGTGACATACATTGTCTAGATACACATAAAAGCTCGACGGTTCAAAGATATCAAATCTACCGATTGACCGAGCATACCCGATGTATGTTCACTATGGAAAGTTCAAAGGAAAATCTACTTATCTGGATGCAACTGATCCTTATTTGTAGATCACACATGTTTTTATAAAATGAAATAGTCATTCCCCATTCATGTGGGGGATTTTTGGGTTTTGGTGAAATATGAATGGAAAATGGTGGAATAAAGTGGGAACAAAGGGAGGTGAATAGTCACTTTATAGAAGAAAAAATAGTTTCTCCCTCATTGGTGGGAGAAAGAAACCTTTTGTCCTTTATATTAAGAAGTACTCATTTGTATGGATAGTGAGCCAAGAAGAAACCAAGCCTCGCGCCGTCGTCGTCGCTCGCTCGGCTCGGCTTCGGCTTCGAATTTTGGATTTGGATTTGGCAAATAATCGATCGAGAGATTATCTTTTTGGACAAATATTTTTTTTAAACTTAAGTGTTTAAGTGATATTTTAATCCAGAAAAATTCATCCAAAATTTTCCTCCAAATGCAATGTTCCAACGAACTGTTTTGCAATGTTGTGACTGTTCAAGAAGCAGTGCATCGTTCCAGAACAATGCAACCATTCCAGAAACAATGCAACAGTCCTGAAATGATGCATTATTTCTAGAACCAACGCGATGTTTCAGAAACAGTGCAACTTTTCGAAGTAGTACATCCTTTCGAAACAGTGCGTATTTGGCTATAAATACCTATGTTTTCCTTCATCAGGTATTCAGTAATTTTTTGACGAGTGTAATGAAGTTCTGCCCAACTCAAAACTCTGTTCTTCTACAAAATAAAAACAGTCAGTGTGTGATTATACTCCGTTGTTGAGTTCGACAAAGTTCTACAATTTTTCATTGCCGATATTGTAGAATAGAGTTCTATTTTATCCTGGGAAGAATTAATCCATACCTCGGGCAATAGTGAGGGGATTAGATTCTTTAAGAACACACAGTCTAACTGTGGACTTAGAACAAAATCTGTGTGCTAATAGTTTGACAAGGTTCTTCAGGAAAAAACTCCAGAAAATAACAATCACTACGTAACATGCTCATTTCATGCAGGGAAACTTTGTCTAAATATAACATGTGATACATAGTTAGACTTAGCTACGGATATAATGTAATAGTATATGTATTAGTGTCCCTACCTAGGGTGAATGTATCGTATATGTTATACAGAGCAGCTATAAAGTATTACATTTGTCTTCGTATGCTTCCAACTTCATTTCTCACACAGAAGCAAATCATAGGGGTTGCAGCATACACATAACATTGACAACACCAGGGAAGGATTCAGCGAGGCCACTAGTTTCAAAATCTTTTATTTTAAAACCTCGTGCATCAATTTCTTAAATTAAATATATCATCCTTTTTTTTGTGTCATAGCTGCTGTGGTTAAAAAAAAATCAAAAACAATCTCAGATTTACATCTCTTTGCATTTTCCAAAGGATTTGTACATTACGCTTGAGACCTAAGGGGTCGTTTGGCTGAGTGTATTAAAAAAAATAATGCTTGTATTAGCTTTGTTTATTACTAATACCTTGTTTAGTACACTTTTTCATTCTATGCATTACTAATGCTTGCATTAGTTATACACTCTATTTGGTATTAAGGAGTGTATTACTAATGCATGGACATCCATGGTATTAGTAATGCAATGGATTCTAAAGCATGCATTAGTATGGTTAAAGTCTCAATCGTCCCTCAAAATCTTTTCCGCATCCTTTTCACCGTATTTATGGAGGGTATTTTTGTATTTTTTTTTTTTAATAGAAATTATGCAATTCATGTTATTTTTAATACACCAAACCAAACACTGCATAAGAAAAATGCAAGCATAACTATGCAAACATTACTAATGTAAGTGTCACGACCCAATTTTCTGAGTCATGATGGCGCCTACCGTAACCCACCAATAGGCAAGCCAAGTCATAGCCCGGAGCGGCAAGCAACGGGCTAACAGGCAGAAACCAGAAGAAAGTAAGATGAAGAAGACATAATAACAATAACAAGTAAAAGTAGAAAGTATAAGGAACAAAATATGATATAAACATACTGAGACAAAAGAGGCAGAGGACAGTGTATATAGATAAACCCCTCCTAAGACCTGGTAAGGTTGGTACAAGAGCTGCTACTAGACATAACCAGAGTACTAGACTGGAACAAACTATACACAACATATACAACTGTCTCGAGAGCAAAAGACTATACAGGAGTAGATGAAGTAGGATCAGCCTCGGACTACAATAAGCTCACTCTGCTCCGGATCAGTGCTGAGAAGAGAGAACCACGTCAAGGTCGTCGGCTGGTACCTGGATCTACATCAGGGAAAAGATGCAGAAGTGCAGTATGAGTACCAAACAACGGGTATTCAGTAGACATCATCTGCCGACTGAGCATAATATAACATAAGCAAACTAAAATGCGAGGGTTCATGCCAAGTCCGGAGTAAGAAGGATAAGAGATAAACAACTAACAGATGAGATAAGACAGTAAGTAAAAGTGATACCAAAGATAAGTAAATGCAGAAGTAAACAGACAAGTCAAACATAATCTAACCGGGCCCTCATAATCCCAGAAGACACACTGAAGAAAACAATACCCAGTCGTTCCCCCATAAGCCGGTGGGACACACAAGAAAAGTAAATGCAGAATCGTTCGTAACATGTGGCTGAACCAGTACCCAGTAACCATAGTGACCATGTAGGGGTGTACCGAACTTGAACCGGCACCAATGGGTAATAACAAGAGGCCAGACGTCGGAGTCGAACCGGACATAAATGATAATAACGAGAGGTCATGTATATAATATATCTCAGAACTCATAACCAGATGCCGGACACAAACTGGAACTCAGTGAATCATAATATTAGAACCACGGTACCCAGTATCAGAACTCTCAGATCATAGCATAATCAGTAGCCGGAATGGAACCGGAATTCATAAATATAAGTAGTCATCACATCTGAATCAGTGGTTGGACTCGAACCAAAACTCATAACAACCAGTAACCAGTCTTCCAGAGTCATCATAATCAAGTACCAGAATAGTGTCAGAATCCGCATAAATACAAGTAAACGGGGACATACCGGCCCCAGACCGAACCCGAAATATAAGTAAAGGAGCTAACCCATAAGATATTGTAATATAAGGCCAATCCCTGGGTCCTACGAGGTCCATAGCCTACTACTAGGCAATATACATACTAACTTGGGTATCTCAAATGTACTGTGGCAAGGTTGGGCCCAATACTAGGTCAAGGCAAACAATCTCTGTCAAATATAATGCTATTAGGGACTAACATGGTCAAGCAGGCTAAAAGGGAATAATTGCGGTAAGCCAACCCAAATGCTATCCTAAAAGGTAATCCCAGGGCTTAAGTAAGCCTAACAATATTTTAGAGCTGACTATGCCGACCGTGAAGAGTAGCGGGGCCCATTACGGGGTCCCGAAACCAAGTCTGGCTAAACATATACGAGTTTGGACTAAGGTTCCCCAGTTCCCATTTAACAACAATACCAAAAGTAACCAACCCTATAACGGTCATTTATGGCATACCATGAGGATAATAGGCCCGAAACGTATTTGAACGGGGCCCTAACCGACCCAAAAGGCCTAATCATAGCAAGACAATAAAAAATCTACAAATACCAGCCCAAACACTAGCATAATCGCATGCAAATACTATAAACAAACTCAGTCTAGGTATAAGGTATGCCTAGCCTATTTGGACGCCGCCGAACGCTTGCCAAAGCCAGCTAAACAGGAGCCTTCCCCTTCCGAGAGGCCTCCAACTGCTGCCACACTATTAAAACAGTAAATTATACATCAAAACACAAATATTGATACCCACATTGCTATAGGTCATAAAATGACCTAAAATCTCGCTTGGGATCCGCTTAAGGAAGCACGAAATCGAAACCGTCACAGCGTCCTAAATAGCTCACTAATCAATAGTCACAAGAGCTATACCCGAATCTGAGCTCAAAATAGCTCTAAAATAGCCTATAATGACAACACCACCACCAATATATATATATATATATACCGTAGAAACGATAAAACTCACCATAGAAACGACGATTACACGTCCACAAATTCAATTCCACTCAAAACCAAGCTCCCATCACACTTAAAACTCTCTTTTTTGCTTAAGAATGATTAAAAATGGTGATATATAGTGAGAGAAGCGGTGGGAAATATCAAGAAAGTGGAGATATAAAGTGCCCAAAAAGGCTACTAAAGAGCCCCCCACCGCCTGGCCGACCGGCCTCTAAAGAGGCCAGACCAAGGCTGGCATGATAGCTAAAGAGGTGACTGCTAAAATGGTCCCCCAACCGCTTAAGCGGCTGCACCAGCAACTTGGCACCAACCAAGTTGGCTAAGTCCAACATGCTCCGACCGCATGCTCGGGATTGGTTCGAGATTCTGTGCATGCAAATGAACTATGCTACCCTACTAAATTCGACTCTCCAAACTCAATAGCGCTGTCAAAATTTTTATCCGAGGTCATCTCAATGAAAAGTAGGGTGCACACCCCAAGGGTTGATTTAGCCGCTTTCCAGCCTATAGCCCAAAATGAGTCTGGGAGCCTCGGGACCCAGACAAAGGGTCCCCCTAGCCTAAAATCAACGTTCCGGAGTTGTTGAGACTATCAAAAATGGCATCCAAGGTCGTTTAGCTGGAGTTTAGGCCCAAGACCTATATCTGAATTCTAGAAACTCCTAAATAGGAAAATGAATCTAAAAATCAAACGAACTGCCGATAACCAAACTGTCAGTCCCAGAAAGTCATAAATAACCTGGGGCAGCTATAAGAAAGCTCTAAGCGCTGCAAATACGCATAAACAAAGGAAATGACCTAGAGGGTCATAATAAAAAGTATTACTAATACACAATAATTTTCACTATTTTTATACACCCCACCAAATGACCCCTAAGAGTATGTGCCTCAACTTTACGGGCAATCACTATGGATGTGGTGGGATTTTTCAAATCCTTACTTGGTTCTGTTCATCGTGTATTATCCTTTACCAGTGTAGGGCCTCCTGTGTCTGTGGTGACAAGAAGCTGCAACAACTACAAGTCCTCTTTATGCTAATTCCAAAGTGGTGCATTGAGTATGAGAGTATGAAGGATCTCTTTACCCATATCGAGGATGTAACATACACTGCAACACAACTATGTCTCTTGGGGTCGAGCTGCAATATGGGTTGCGAGTTCTCTAAATTACTGAAAAGGATAAGTCGTCCTTTTAGCCTAGAATTGAGGCAGATTTATCTCTGTGCCTTAATTCATAGGGTGATTTTTGCTAGCATATATTATATATGAAAAGAGAAGAACTGTAGGATCTTTTGGGGAAGACTAAGGGAAGCAAAAAGCATGATTAATTAATTATACAAGATACATATGGAAGATGCATGAGGAATATGAAGTTAGCAAAAAGATTGGAGAGTGAGAACTTATAACCTTAATTTTGATCTTTTTTTTAGATGTAGTTGCAGCTGGATGAAGTGCCAACAATTGGAAATTTTTTGGCCATTTTGCCGTTTGTCTTTTTCTCTTATGTTGTATATTTGGTGATCTTTGGTAATAGAGATTTTTCTTAATTGCCAAAAAGAAAACTTATTAGTAATTTTTCCATCTGCTTGAAAATTTTGGTAATAGAAGGTATTTTAAATTGACAAGAAGAAGGATTTATTCGTAACTTTTCCATCTGCTTGAAAATTTTGTGGCAGCAACATTAATAAATACGCTACTACTTAATTAATTGATGTTGTTTCATACGGCGCTTCCAATTACCTAGTTGTATATTAATACTAGGTAATTTGACTGCGCGACCTCATTAAACTTACAAATGATCCTTTTTTAATATCCGAATGTTTAAAATAACGAAAATGTAAATCCTAGTAAAAAACTAAAAAATCAGAAATATTCCAACATAAGGTAGAAGATTTGACACTATTACATATCTCAAGAACTTTAATTTATGATTCTTAAGGTCTTCCTCTTCAATCAACTTCATCCTAAATATTAAGTTTGTGATAATCTTCATTGGAAAACATCAATCACAGTTTACTTTCAAAAATCTTCGTTCTTCAAATCACTATTGAAATTCTTGCGTTATTTTGTATCTAATGAAGAAATACCAAAAAAGAAAAGATAAATATCAAATGAAAACAAACAACAAAAGAAATGAGGATAAACAGATGGTGTATTTAAAATCCTCAATCTCAAAAGAGAGTAAGGAACAAATCCGAATACCAAGCTCCCATACATATTGTCATTGTATCTTGATAATTTTGTACCTTATATCAAGGTTTCAGTGTGCAATGAAGGCAACTAATAGTTTTTCCTATCGTTGAGCAATTAGAATAATTTCAGACAATATTGTCAATCCAAAAGAAAGATCAGCCTTACTTTCTTTTATTATATCCCGGAAATAATAAAATATTTCTTCTATTTACCTTGTAATCATCCAAAACGAATTGTGACAATATTTTACCAACTTGTAGATGTAGAAGAGAGTATATCTCATTAATTCTTCCTTGTATCCTAAAGAAGTAGAACTGTCTCATCCACAACGTATTTCTCTTAAAAGTTTTGTTGATTACATCTGCCATACAATTTCATTATGGGTTGTTAATTGGTAAGCTCTAGATATGAATCAAGTTAGCCCCAAAGTTGTCAAGAGAGTACAAAAGCCTAGTTTGATCTGTCCCAGTTAGCTCCAAAGTTACCAAGCCATTAAATCATTTTGAACTTGCATAATGAATTACCCCAAGTGACTAAATAATACTCCCTCCGTTTTAATTTATTTGGTTTATTTTGATTTGACACGAAGTTTAAAAATATAAAGAAGATTTTTGAATCTTGTGACCTTAAGATAAAGATATGTCGAATATATAAAAACGCCCTTTAATCTTGTGATCTAAATATGTCATGTTGAAAATTGAAATTAAAGAGTTGCTAAAAAGGAAAAGAGTCATTCTTTTTTAAACGAACTAAAAAGAAAAGTAGATCAAACAAGTTGAAACGGGGGAGTTGAAAAAAAATATTCAATTTAGACTAAAAACTTGTTCAAATATATTCATAATCTAAACACCACATATACGAGAGATGTACATCAAAAACAAAGATAGATACTGTGCAAAAACATATAAATCTGTAAGCGTAGCAATTAGAACTTTTTATGGAGAATTCTAAGAAATGTCCATAAACTTTTTTGGACATAAATCTGTAGAGAAGGTTTTACCAGTATTCTATTGTTAGGACCACGACAAGAGAATGAATCAGTTCTAAATGGGTCCACGATGCACCATCGCATCCCCAAAATATCATCCTAAACTACACAATGTTTAAAGAATACCAAGAAAATTCAACAGATTTGCAGAAAGGAAGGAAATCGTAACTAACTTCTATACTCTGATCCTCTGTTATCCAATTTACTGCAATCACAACTATTCATGTGCAACTGTTCTTTGATTTTCGAAAATCATCTTCCATTTCTGGTTGTTCTGTTTTAAAAGGTCTGCCAGAATTTGCATCATGTCTTTCGAAAGCCTTCTTCATTGAATTTCAAGTTCACATATATGTATTAGACTACTCTTGCTCTTCTTCATCGACCTGACTATCAGTTACTTCAACCATATCTCTTGATCTGAGCACTATTAGTCGCAGAACTTGTATCCTTTAGCTTTGACATCAGAATGTGCACAAATGCATGTTGATGAGTTTTCATGAAACTCTCACCTGCCTATATTATCTTTCATTTGATCGCTCATGAAATCAATTTATATTGCTTCTTCGCATATGGGCGGATAGCCGGCCTATGATCAAAATATATCCTGAAATATGATTTTTTTTAAAGATGTTTTCCCTTTTCGGAGAAACAGACTAACACATGAAGTAACATAGTATTTGGGAATATGGTTAAACAAAACTTTTGAAGGAGGTTTGTTGTTGTTGACAGCTAAGCAGTCATTAGTCAATTAGTTAGAGAGTTAGTTGAGATAGTTAGAAGGGTAGTTAAGTCTTTACAACTAGTGGTGCAGATCTATAAAAGGAGCATTACATTACAGTGTAATCAGTTTTTTAGATGTATGAAAATATCTTCTCCTTCTTTCCTTCCAGATTCTTCTATTGAAATGCCTTAGTAGAGGCAGTTTTATCATGGTATCAGAGCAGCGATCACTGTAGAGAGATTTCGTTGTTGTTTCTAGTTTAGGCGTTCCCACCATTATTGAGAGCTTGAAGGAAACGCAACAATGGCACATGCAGCGACTTCACAAACGCAGATTGCACAGTTGGATTATACGCATCCATTGTTTTTGCAACCAGCAGATACACCTGGAACTGTGTTGATCGGCTTAAAGCTAACAGGTCCGAAGAATTACACTTTGTGGAGTAGATCGATGGAACTTGCATTATTGGGGAAGAACAAGCTAGGGTTTATTGATGGTAGCTGTGTGCGAAGCTCGTACAAAGGAGACTTGAGCAAGCAGTGGGATCGATGTAATGCGATTGTGCTTTCATGGATTAGCGGAGTAGTTGCACCAGAATTGGTTTCCAGCATTGTACTTGCTTCAACCGCTAAGAAGGTCTGGGATGAATTCAAAGAGAGATTTCACAAGTCAAACTTAACTAGAGTTTATCAGTTATGGAGGGAAATTGCTACACACATTCAAGGTATGGACTCAATTACTGTGTATTTCTCGAAATTGAAAGATAGCTGGGATGAATTGGATCTGTTGGCACCACCACCTCCTGCATATGGTTGTGAAGAAACTGGATCATACATTATGCATCTGGAAAATCAACGTCTATTGCAGTTCCTTATGGGGCTAAATGAGAGCTATAGTCATGTACGGAGTGATATTTTGCTTAGAACCCCTGTTTTGACTGTAAACCAAGCCTATGCCTTGGTAATTCAGGAGGAGAGTCAGAGAAATTTAAGTGCTGCAGGTGTTAACCGCGATTCCCTTAGTCTATTTGCTGGGAGAGGGCAAGGCTACAGACCTAAGAAACCTCAATTTGGAGGTACAATAGGAACTGTCCCTGGTACAGTCTGTAGACACTGTGGTTACAAGGGTCATCTCATGGAAAACTGCTATAGATTGGTTGGTTACCCACCGGACTTTCAAAGTAAAAGGCATCTTTTGGTACCAGGAGGAAAACAAAAGTGTTCAGCTCATGCACATCATGCTGCTCTAGCAAAAGGGGAATCTACTTTGGCAGGACACACTCAAGGTGGAGAGTCTAGTGGAGGAGGACACTATCTTTCAGATGATCAGTATCAGCACTACATGAAACTGAAAGAAAAAGACACACAGGAGTATTCAACTGATCACCTAGGTGAATATCATTGTAATTTGGCAGGTATCTCTTCACTACTATCTAAAGTAGAGACATGTGAGTGGATTATAGATTCCGGAGCTTCGCATCACATGACACCTCTTAGAAAAGTGTTATACGACCTTAGGGCTGTTAATAGTCCGAATAATGATGGAGTTCAAGTTCCTACTGGAAATAAATGCAATATAACTCACACAGGAGAAACAAGTATTCTAAAGAATCACACTCTTAAGAATGTTTTATATGTTCCATATTTCAAGTTCAGTTTACTATCAGTTTTAAAGATAACAAAAGAACTCTGTTGTTCAGTCATCTTCTACCCAGAGTTTTGCATATTTCAGGGACTCTAAAATGGAAAGGTGATGGGGATTGGTAGAGAATCTCAAGGACTTTATTGGTTACAGCAGGAGGAAACAGTGACAGCAGGTGCAGCAATAAAGAATCAACTGGATTCTGCCGTTTGGAACATGAGATTAGGGCATCCATCCATTGAAGTACTCAATAATATTCCTACCTTGAAGAACCAGATGAATACAGTGACACAACATCATTGTATAGTATTTCCTCTAGCTAAACAGACCAGAAGAAAATTCCCTCAGAGTGGTTCCACTAGTTCTAGTATTTTTCAATTAGTTCATGTTGATGTTTGGAGACCTTTTAAGGTACCTACTCATGATAGAAAGTCCTATTTTGTCACAATTGTAGATGATTTCAGCAGGTACACGTGGATTTGTTTGATTCACTCCAAATGTGAAGTAGTAGTTGTGTTGAAAGATTTTTTATGTAGAATAAAAAGTCAGTTTGATGTGTTTGTTAAGGCCTTGAGATCAGACAATGGAACAAAATTTTTCAATTCCAGTTGTTTCGAGTTATTTTCTTCTCTTGGCATTGTCCACCAGAGTTGTTGTCCATACACTCCACAACAAAATGGAGTTGCGGAGAGAAAACATAGACATATTCTAGAGGTTGACAGAGCCTTAAAATTTCAAAGTGGTGTTCCACACAGGTTCTGGGGTGAATGTGTAAAAACGACAGTATACCTCATCAACAAGCTGCCCAGTATTGTGTTGAAAGAAAATGTAACACCCCAAAATTTTCCGAATGTATGCGACTACGTGACGAAATTAAGTGAATGTGTAATAAAGGGTATATAATACATGCAAGTGTGGGATTTAATGCATATTGGCTATTGGGCTCAAACTTGGCCCAAAAATTTACATGAAGACATGGCCCAAAACAAGGAAAAATGATCCATTCTTCCTTGACCCACTTGGACACCTCATCCTTGACTAAATATTGGCTAAGGATGATATATATAAGCTCAAAAAAATCAGATTTTTATCATTCAACACACCTTGCCATTTCTCATATTTTCTAGAGAATTCCAAGAAACCAAAAGAAACCCTTTTCAAGTCTAAGGCAACTACACTTATTTTGCCAAGATCATCACTTTGTAAGTGTTGGTAAGTGCCTATTCTTGTGTTTTAATATATTATGTGCATAAGAGATGGTATGGATTTTGATGGTTATGTCTAAAAGGGTTGATTGGGGCACTTTTGTTTATATGACACAAGTTGTGTTATTTTGGTGATTTGAACTTGGAAGTGGCCTTGTGGTCTTGAAAGAAGTGAGATTGATGGTTTGAACATCAACATGTATGATATGGTTATGCCCTAAGTTGATTTCTCTTTATGTGTCATTTTTGGAAATTGTAGTTATGGAAAAAGTGTACGGAATTGGTGACGTAATGAAAGGAAAAATCTGATTTTTTATTCAAAGGAACACACAACACATTTCTAGAAATTTCCCAAAATTTCTCTCAACTCTTAAAGAACCCTAAGCCAACTTTTGGAGTAAGATCATCATTTTTCAAGCTTAGGTAAGTGATTATTCTTATGGATTAATATATTATATGCATGAGAGAGTATGTAGATCATGTTGGTTATGCTTGGAAGTGTTGAACATGGCACTTTGTGTTTTTGCTAAAAGATGTGTTATCCATGGGATTTACACTTGAAATATGCCTTGTGATTTTGATGAAAGAGCATGGTATGGATGAAATATCAACATGTATGGTGTGATTATGTTATTAAACTTGTTAATTTCATATAAGTGTAAATTATGGGATTTTGGCCGATTTGTTGTTGTGAGGTGTATTGAAGTAATTTGATGGAATAATTGTGATGTTGTGGTGATGAAGAGTGGAAAGTATGAACGTGGGGTGACATACTAATGGTTTATGATATTTTGGTCAATGTTGGGAATATTGTGGGATTATTAGTATGATAATTTCATCAATGGTATTGTCAAGGGGGAAATGACAATTTTAAAAGCAAACATGTAATTCATTAACGTCATATGCATTTGTAAAGTGGTTGGTGGTTAATGTAAATTTCGTTATGTATTTGTGTTGTAGAGTGAAACATAAGGAAGGAGCGGGACTATTGTGTTCACGTATAGGATTGAGTATTTATATTGAGAATACGAGGTATGTAAGGTTACTCTGTCCGTATCCTTCTGCAGCTCATATTGATTACATTGGCAATGTCCTTGTATTATTCCGAAATGTCCAAAAGTAGTCCAACTCAAGTAGCTATCTTGTTACTCACATGTTCCTTATCTATTGATCACTTATTATTCACGTGTTACATAAATGTCTATAGTATTCCAAATGTTCCAATAATGAAATAGTAACCAATGTATCGATTTCTCAAAAGTAAAGAAGTAATGCATAATTGTTCAATTGGGGAGTGCAATCTAAGGGACATAAGTCCGGCTGGAACGCTCCCACTATTATTATTCATGGATCGCACTCTAAGGGGCATAAGCCTGGCTGGAACGATCCTATTGATATATCATTTATGGGTGGCACTCTAAGGGGCATAAGCCTGGCTGGAACGATCCCAATGATATGTTATAACCCACTGATCAGTTGGGGCCCGGGTATCACCTGATAATGGTTAATGACAAATGAATGCAAATGCAAAGAAAGCAAAGAAAGCAAGATACGTGTTTCCAAATGTACATAGAATCATGGTTTATTTTACATTAATTATTCACTTGTGCTTGAACTCTTGAAAGTTCTTATATCTTACACAGTTATTATTTGCCTTACATACTCAGTACATTTTTCGTACTGACCCCTCTTGGGGAATTTACCTTACTTGCTGCAGGCGCAGATACTAGTAGACCTCCCCAGTAAGCTGCAGGATATCTACTGATCTTTGGTAAGCTCCAGTTGGTTCGGGGCTTTTCGTGTTAAGTTGTACATTGGTTTTGGTATTATAAATGTTATGTAAAGCGGGGACTTGTCCCGAATTTAGGTTGGTCATGTATGTACTTCTGTTAGAGGCTTTTGTAGACATATGTGGGTATATGAATGTAAGAGGTGTATGTCC
This sequence comes from Capsicum rhomboideum, assembly GCA_031232105.1. Taxonomy (NCBI): domain Eukaryota; kingdom Viridiplantae; phylum Streptophyta; class Magnoliopsida; order Solanales; family Solanaceae; genus Capsicum; species Capsicum rhomboideum. The sequence goes on along the minus strand of CP124710.1, from coordinate 123,445,277 downwards.
TTCTTGACTTGATTGCCCTAACGGCCAAGTTTCTGATATGTAGATATATCATGCTCCATGATTTCCTCTATTAGCATTTTATATACTTACGTGGTGGTGATGTTTCTTATGGTATGTATATGATTGGACGTGAGTAAATATTGGTTCTCTCGGGCCTTATCGGCTTCGGGTGCCAATCACGCCTCGTTGGAACTCGGGGTGTGACAGAAAAGTCTCCATATGAAGTTCTGTATGGGAAGCTTGCTGTTATAGACCATTTGAGAGTCTTTGGGTGCCTTTGTTTTGCTATCATGTTGCCTAAAGGTGGTAAGTTTGATCCTAGAGCTAGGAAAACTGTTCTTTTTGGTTATGAGGAAACACAGAAGGGATATAGATTGTTTGATTTGGCGGCTGGAATTTTCCTAGTGAGCAGGGATGTAAGTTTTAGGGAATCCATATTCCCCTTTAGAGGAGTCAAAGCTGACTTGGATGATATCTTTTGTCCTGTACCTTCTACATATGAGCCAGTTGAGAAGTATTCTCAACTAGTCGAAGGAGGTAATGGTGCAGAATTTCCTGTTATAAGTGAACACATTCTATCTCCTACAGAAGAAATTACAGCAGTTGATGTTGTGGTACAAGGAGGTGAAGTAGTTGATGCCACTGATGCTGAGAGTGAGCCGAACATACATATTGAGCACCTTGAAGATGACAATAGTATACCACCACAAACAAGAACCAGTACTAGAGCTGCTAGACCACCCATTTGGATGCAAGATTATGTGACTAGTACAAGGAAGGCAAATGTAACACACCGTACTTTATAACCTCACTTGATACCTTGGGATCATATCTACATAGGTGTTGAGATGCCATGCATATGTGTTTTATAGTGTTATTGGTGAGACATTTGATATCGGACTTAACATGTGCGATTAGATCTTCGTAGGAGGTGTGTTGTGATTTCATGGAGCATTTGGGTAAGAACTCGTACATATTCTAACCTCATTTGGTGACTTTAAGTCATGTTTACTTGATGGTTAAGATCACTAAGTAAGTATTTTGTAGTGTTTTGATAAAGGATTGGACGATACGTAAACGTCGGATTAGTGGCCGGAAATTTCAGCAAAATGCTGAAACTTGCGCCACTACCCTGTTTCAGGGGTGTGGCGCAAGCCACCAGCCTGCATAAACTTCAGAGCAGGCCCAATTCTTGCGCCACTACCCTGTTTCAGGGGGTGTGGCGCAAGGAACAAAAACTATGCCTTTCCGGCGTCGTTTCGTAACGCAATTCTACGACGATTCCTAGATGGTTTCTTTTGATTCTTTGGAGTTATTTGAGCATTTTTAAAGAGTCAAACACTTCAATACACTCCTACATACTCCTACATGATCAAATCACGAAAGGTGAATAGTGATCCAAAATGTCCAATGAAACCAAGGGCGACTAGAATTCCAATTTTTGCGATCGAAAGGACGAATGAGAATTGTTTAAAAGAATATTGTCGTGACATTAGGGAATTATGTAAACATGAGAGATATGGTGATTAATACATGAAATTGTATGGGTTGCATGGATATGAGTTCTTGGGCCCAAAGTTAGGCCCAAAATGGAAATGAAAGAATTGGCCCAAAGGGCAAAAATATCCATTCTTCCACTTTGACCATATTAAATGCCAAATAAAAGGCTAAGCTTGACTTGGGGTCTATATAAAGGCCCCAAGATCAGATTTTTTATCATCAAAGCCTCACATGCCTTTTGGATATTTTTCACAAACATTTCTCATTTCCAAACCCTAAAGCAAAACAATTCCTTGGGACTCCTTGGACAAGATCAACATATTCCAAGCCTTGGTAAGTATTTATTTTCATGGATTAATATCTTATATGCATAAAAGAATATGTATATCATGTTGGTTGTGCTTGGAAAAGTTGGTCATGAAAAAGCATGGTATGGACAAAATATGAACATGCATGGTGTTATTTTTGGCATTAAATTTGTTCTTGGCTAAAAGTGGAAATTATGGGATTTTGGCCGATATGTGTTATGAGTTGAATTAAGGTGCTTTGATGGATTATTTGGGATGTGTTATGGATAAGAGAGTGTAAAGAAGAAGTATTGTGGTGAAATGTATTGATTTTCATGTATTGGTCAACGTTGGGAATATTATGGAATTTTTGGAATAATAGTATGATCAATGGTTTTGTCAAGGGGAAATGACATGTTTAAAGCCAAACATGTAATTCATTGACATGGTATGCATTTGTAAAGTAATTGGTGGTTAATGTGAATTTCGTTATGTATTTGTAGAGTGACACATAAAGAAGGAGAGGGATTATTGTCTACGCATCTAAGGTTGTAGATTCGTATTGCGAATCCAAGGTATGTAAGGTTACTTTGTCCGTATCTTCCTACGGCAAATAGTATTCACATTGATATATTACTAGTCCTATCCCGAAATGTACTAAGGTATCCGATATCCGTATATCACTAGTCATTGTCATATATTTTCTACTCATGGATCATTTGTGACTCTCATGCCTCATATTCATGGTTAATGTTCCGAAAGTTCAAATAAGGTTATGTTCCAATATTTCAATAGTGACTCTACTTGTGTCTCTTGTTCATGGATTATTGTCCAATGGTTCCAATGGTATCATGGTGCTAGTAATGTTATATGTTTCATTGATATTTATTCACTTGTCCCTTATTGGTCAATGATTCAAAGTTTCCAACAATGTTATGTTCCAAAGTTCCAAGTGATGTTATGACTATCAAAGTAACAATCTCAAAGTAAAGATCAAAGTAATGCAAATGTGGTCAATGATCAAGTACAGGTGGCAAGTCTAGGGGCGTAAGCCTAGCTCGACTCGATCCCGAGATTTGGATTTATGGGTGGCAAGTCTAGGGGCGTAAGCCTAGCTCGACTCGATCCCGAGGGTGGCAAGTCTAGGGGCATAAGCCTAGCTCGACTCGATCCCTATATGATGATATGAAAGACCCACTGATCAGTCGGGGCCCGGGTACATTGTGATATGTAATGACATGTGAGCATTGAGATAAAGAAAGTAATGAAAATAATGAAAGCAATCCACATGGTTTCCAAAGCGTACCATGGTGACTTATTCACATTGATTATTCATATATTTTGAGTTCATTGAAATATTCATGTGTTGTACAGTTTCATCTGAGCCTTGCATACTCAGTACTTATTTCGTACTGACCCCTCTCGGGGAATTTACCTTACTTGCTGCAGGCGCAGGTCCCAGTAGGCCTCCTCAGTAGATTGCCAGTGTTAGCGGCTCTTTGGTGAGCTCCAGCTCATTCGGGGCTTCTCCGAGTCAGAGTGTATATATGTTTTGGTATTGTACATAATGTGTAAAGCGGGGACTTGTCCCGACTTATGGTTCATTTTGGTCAATGCTCTTGTTAGAGGCTTTTGTAGACCGATGTGGGTGTAATAGTGTAAAAGACACATGTTGTTTTGACTGGATGGCCTCAACGGCCAAGTTTCATATGTATGCCTAAATATGTCCCATGTTCTCTTTTTTTCGTATTTTGTAATATTATGCAATGGTGGTTATGAATATGATTGAGCATAGGCAAAGGTTAGTTCTCTCGGGCCTTATCGGCTACGGGTGCCAATCATGTCTCGATGGGATTCGGGGCGTGACACAAGCACAGCTAATCAGGCTCAATATCCCATATCAGACTATCTATCCTACTCCTCCATATCTCCTAAATATGTGCAGTATTTGTCTGCTTTCTCAGCATCTCTGGAGCCACAATCCTTTAAGGAAGCATCACAGAATCCAAAATGGATTGACGCAATGGAACAGGAAATACATGCTTTAGAAGAAAATCACACGTGGGACATTGTTGATTTACCATCTGGAAAGCAAGCTATAGGATCAAGATGGGTTTATAAAATCAAACACAAGTCAAATGGAGAAATAGACAGGTATAAAGCTAGACTTGTGGCAAAAGGATACAATCAAAAAGAAGGCTTGGACTATCATGACACCTTTTCTCCAGTGGCAAAGATGGTGACTGTTAGGACCATCATCAGTTTAGCAGCATCAAGAAGTTGGATTATTTCACAGATGGATGTAAGTAATGCATTCTTGCAAGGAGATCTTTTTGAAGAGGTATATATGAAACTGCCATAGGGATTCTCTAGACAAGGGGAACAGAAGGTTTGTAACTTAGTGAAGTCTTTATATGGGCTTAAGCAAGCTTCAAGACAATGGAACATCAAGCTTACAAGTGCACTAATTGAAGCAGGGTATATTCAGAGTGCATATGATCATTCCTTGTTCACCAAAGGGGAAGGAGGTGAACTGGTGGTTATCCTTGTGTATGTGGATGATTTGTTGATCACAGGAAGTACAAAGAAGCTGATTGAGGAAGCTAAACACATTTTGCACAATAATTTTAAGGTAAGAGACTTGGGTGAAATGAGGTATTTCCTTGGTATTGAAGTGATGAGATCAAGCAAGGGGATTCTTCTTAATCAAAGAAAATACTGCTTAGAGCTCATATCAGAGGTCGGGCTTAGTGGAGCTAAACCTGCTCAAACTCCCTTAAAAGTAAACCACAAGCTTACCACAGTAGATTATGATCTACAAGTGGGAATTACAGACGACAAAAAATTAGAGGATGTTGTTGGCTACCAGAAGTTGATTGGAAAACTGATCTATCTGACCATCACTAGGCCAGATATATGCTTTGCTATGCAGGTTCTTAGCCAGCTTATGCAGCAACCAAAGCAATCACATTGGGATACTGCATTAAGGGTGGTCAGATACTTGAAAGGTACACCAGGACTTGGCCTACACTTCCCACACAATACAAAGCATGAGTTGACTGTATATTGTGACTCAGATTGGGCTGCATGTCCCAATACAAGAAGGTCAGTTTCTGGCTATGTTGTGAAATTAGGGGGTGGCTTGATCTCTTGGAAATCCAAGAAACAACACACTGTCAGCAGGAGCTCAGCTGAGGCTGAGTATAGAAGCATGGCAGTGGCTGTGGCTGAACTTACTTGGGTGTGTGGTTTACTGAAAGAGCTACATTGTCCTGTCCCTACACCTGTTGTGTTGTATTGTGATAATCAAGCAGCTATTCAGATCGCTTCCAATCCCATCTTTCATGAGAGAACTAAGCACATCGAAATTGATTGTCACTTTGTTAGAGAAAAAATCAAGAGTGGTTTAAATCAGCCCAAGTTTGTTGCTACTGGCTTACAACTTGCAGATGTTCTAACTAAAGGCCTAGGTACTGCTCAGCATCAGTCATTAGTGTCCAAGCTTGGTGTGTTCGATGTATTTCACCCACTAGCTTGAGGGTGTGTGTTGTTGTTGACAGCTAAGCCGTCATTAGTCAATTAGTTAGAGAGTTAGTTGAGATAGTTAGAAGGGTAGTTAAGTCTTTACAACTAGTGGTGCAGATCTATAAAAGGAGCATTACATTACAGTATAATCAGTTTTTTAGATGTATGAAAATATCTTCTCCTTCTTTCCTTCCAGATTCTTCTATTGAAATGCCTTAGTAGAGGCAATTTTATCAAGGTTGTTGTTTTTATGAAGTCAACTAACTGATTTATGTCGAAAATATCAAGCAGCTTACCTTCTGCCAATGAGCATTGAGGCTCTCCATGTTATTGGATACAAAAATGTCACTCTCATAGTAAATAATGAAATGCAGCCATGTCATAGAAGAGAAAGAAGTAGCTTAGTGCCAACTCCTGCTTGTTAGTAATTGCTTTGGAATGAAATTTTGGAAATAGAGCATTAAGAGGAGCCAACGTCTCCTCTCATCCATAAATTTCTCCAGATGCCGCAGGAGTGAGAGCATTTTTCATGCCTTCGTTCCTTATCTTGGTATCTAGCCTGTAAGTGATGCCTAAGAAGCATTACCATATAAACTATAAGTAAGGGTAATGTAAATACTAATGGTTACTAAAGTAGGCAGTGACTCACATGTCCACCTCTACCGTATTTTACCTCGTTCTCACCTTTCCTTGTCTCCTCCTCCATGATAGCATGTCCGGTTCAAACCTGGCACATGGTAAATTTGGCAGGTTCCTACTTAACTACACAGATATTTTCAAGAGGTTATGTCACCGACTTGCAATTTTTTCTCGAAATAATGTGGAGCTTGTGTTGTATGGATAGTAAATATATCTCTAATTATCTATAGCTTGAACACTATGACACGGTTATCCATTAGAGCATATGTTGAAGTAAGAACTTGGGAATCATGTGTGGGCACAATTTTTCATGTCATGAAATGATATTTTGTTCAGCTGCACCTGACATGACAAACATACTATATAAGGACTTGCATGTTTTTTTAAGATAGGCAGGATACGAGTTTGATAATTCTTGACATTGCACTTTCTTGGAACATACATTGTATATGGAGCTATGACTTTATATATCTTCTATTCTTGGAAGACCCCTAATAATTTTGACATCTTTTGAGATGTGTGCTATAAACCAGTCAATATCAAACTGCGAAGTTACTGCATGAAAACAGGAATGATTAAGTTTCATGAATTTTAGTACATTATAACAAACAAAAAGATAGCTCACCAAGTGCCTTTGTGCAAAACTTATTTTAATAAAACCTTGAATATTTTCAAGGCAACCTTCTGGCAACCTTCTGGCAGAAGGTTGTTCAACCTTAATAAAACCTTGAATATTTCGAAGGCAACCTTCTGGCAGGCATGTATACTTTTTTCAATATAGAGTGAGTTTAGCACACATCACGCAAATTAAAATTCATACAATGTACCAAATGAACTGTACTTCAAGCTATAAATATTTGTCTAACATAAAAGTAAAAGTAATCTGATAAAGAAGTTACTAATTATATTTGGAATAGGCCAGCCTAGTCATTAGATACAAGTACAGTGAGTCAAATATTTAAAGTGTGTACTACTCTACACGTAAAGTTTCTAAGTGAGGAAATGGAACTCTATATGTACTATATTAATATTCCTAAGTAACATAGTCTATAATGCAATTATCGTTATAATTACAAGTTGTACATAAATACATGTTCAACGTAAGTGACGACACTTTAGCCCGTTAACTTGTTTCCATTCAAGTCAGCAACGCGAAAATGAAAAATTTAAAAGGAATGAAACAGCAAGATTAAATATAAAAAAATTGTGATAAATGCGCTTAAACCAAACGTTCAATGAATTTAGCTTACCGTCCATACACAAGTGACCATCACAGGAGAACTAAGGGCGCAATTTTCTTGATTGAAAGGTTCAGATTTATAAGAATTTGAATTGTTTCCTGAAGAACTCGATACTGCTTCCACTAACAATCTGAACAATATCACAACATACAAGAGATTGATATTAATCAAAATGGTTTTAAGTTTAACTTTACAGATATCAAGAAATATTCAATGCACCTATATAATTTGCAGAATAACTGATTCTATAGACGAATAGTATAATTAATTGTAACATTATCAAAAAGGAACTGCAGTTGACACAGCCGTTATTTAAAAAAAAAATTGACCTCTATACCCCGAGATTGAAACATAATAGATTGGCTGAACAAATAAAACTTAAGGACTCCAGCAAAAGGTAGCTTACCATGAAGTGGGTGGCGTTTGGACTTCCAAACCAACATTGTCTTTCAAGATATTGCTAGTCATGACAAAGACTAAATAATCAGAAAAAATGAGAATTTTCATATCAGAACAACTTTTGCTTTCTCTATGAGATTTTTCTGTCTGTGTCTTTGGTAGAACAAACTGAGGAGTGGACGGGTCTGAAACTGTTACCTCTGAGAACTGAGGGTTTATTCTCATCCTGAGAAGTAACTGAAATCTCGCGACAACTTTCTTGGCTCTTGCAGGTTTTAGCCTCGGTGATAAAGCCTTCCTCTTGTTTTTAGAAGCAAAGAACTAATATAACAGTAGTCAGTAGGTAACACAACAACAAATACTAAAATTTACTAAATATTAGAAAGGACAATCCATAATCATCAAAGCATGATTCAAAGGAGAAAACACTAAAGAATTGAAATAAAATTGCCCCATCATGTGGAATTGATGCAAGATATTTTTTTGAAGAATATATTACAACTGCTCAATTAGAAATCATATAGGATGAATGACTGTTACTCGAAATCTTTATCCATAGAGACGACCTTTCAACTGAAATTGTTTTACATCTTTGTTGACTCGTGTGAATTTCAAACTTAGGAATAGAGGCTAGCTTCCCATACTGTGTTTAGGAGAAATAAAAGATGGTAAGGTTTAATAGTAATTGATTTAGAAGATTACAGGTAGGGTCGATTCAAGAACCCCTAAGCCAACTGGCAACCCTTTCATTGTATCCCACTTTCATGTGGGAATTTGGTGGAAATCGATTAATAGAGGAAAAAGAGATGTACGTTGGCATTAGACATATAGAAAAATGAAGAAGCGCTATAGGGAAGCATTGTGATGGAAGAGGTAGAGAAGGTGAAGCGATGCAACACATAAGAAGAGAAGACACGATAAATAAAGACGCGTTTTTTACAGATACTAGTTTAGAGTGTATATCACGTCAAACCGTCAATCACTATAAAATGTCTAACAGAAGAATAAATTATCGAAAAATAATAATTGACTTTAACCAAGATATAATATTTTGTTCTTTGATTTCAACAATGAAAAATGAAATCCAAGATCTTTTTTTTTTTTTGTAAATTAACTATAATAATTCAGGTTTGCAAGTAATTAACATAATAAGATCTTTTATATATATATATATATATATATATATATATATCACTTATGAATGCAGAAAAATCCTATTAATATATTTCGTGTTGGACCTTCGCACTTGTGTAAAGTTATTCCTAATATTTGAAATTAGTTGATTGTAGATTACTGTTATAAGTTTAGGATTATTTTACTACCAACTAATCAACATTATCTAAAGTGTCTTTTTCTATAAAAAAGTGAATTGTAAAACTAAATAAATAAGAAATTAAATAATAATTAAGAAAAATAGTAAAAAGACGATTTTGTCACGTCCCAAAATACCTCCTAAACGTTACTGGCACCCGCTAACACCACCTGTCGGGAGAACCAATATTCCATACACGCACAATGTCTATAAGAATTGAGATAAAACATATGCAAGCCCAAAAATAGTCATTAAAGCAAAAGAAATTATCCAACCAACTGTCTTATATCGATTTACGAACACCAACAATCGCTTAAATAATAAACTCTAGCCCAAATCCCACTCTAAGACCATGGAGCATCTAAATAGAGTTACATGAGTTCAACTTTCAGGCATGCAAACCCAACGAAAAGAAATATAATCTAAAAATATGTAACACCCCGTACCTTTTCGACCTATGTGATGATGTTGAACAATGGTTACTTAAGTTTCGAGACGCTATGAGTATGTATTTTGTAAGGTTGGTGATGAAAAAAAAAATTAATTAATTAATTCGAGCCTCGTACATGTGATTAGATTTTAGTCGGAGATGTCTTGTGTAATACCCCATACATTTCCAACCTCATTTGGTACCTTGGAGTCATGTTTACTTGATGATTAAGGTCACTACGTAAGTATTTTGTAGTGTTTTGATAGGGTATTGGATGATATGCAAGTGTTAGAAAAAAATGGCTGAAAAATCCAGCAGGCCACTGATTCAGAGAACCTTCAATTCCTGCGCCACTGCTGCAAAGCAAGGCAGTGGCGCAAGGCACAATATAATTGGCCTTTCCGAGCTCGTTTTGCGACGAAATGTAACGACGATTCTTCCATGGTTTCTTTTGATTCCTTGGAGTTCCTTTAGCGTTGTTAAGGCTTCAAATACCTCGATACACTACTACATACTCCTACATGATCAAACCATGGAATACAAGAATTTACCAAAATGTTCAAAGAAGCCATAGGTGACTAGAATTCCTATTTTTGCGATTGAGGCTACGAATGAAAATCTCATAAGTGAATATTGTCGTGGCATTATGGAATTATTTAAACATGAGATATATGATGGATTATACATGAGAATTGGTGGGCTAGGATAATATGTGTTAATGGGCCAATTTGAGGCCCAAAATGGGATAAAATGCAAGGCCCAAAGGGGAAACAAAAGACCCATTCTTCCATTGACCAAATGGACATGGAATTTAATGCCAAAGAAGACTTGAGGGCCTATATATATGTGGAAGAATCAGATTTTTATTCCAAAAGACACACATCACTTTTCTAGAATTTTCAAGATAATTCCCTTTTGGCTTTGCAAACCCTAAGTCATCTTTTGGACAAGATCAACATATTCCAAGCCTTGGTAAGTATTTATTTTCATGGATTAATATCTTATATGCATAAAAGAATATGTATATCATGTTGGTTGTGCTTGAAAAAGTTGGTCATGGAACTTGGTGAGTTTGTATGAGATTTGTGGTATATGGAATTCAAGTGTGAATTAGGCCTTGTGCCTTTGATGAAAAAGCATGGTATGGACAAAATATGAACATGTATGGTGTTATTTTTGGTATAAAACTTGTTCTTTTCTAAAAGTGGGAATTTTGGGATTTTGGCCGATATGTGTTATGAGTTGAATTAAGGTGCTTTGATGGATTATTTGTGATGTGTTATGGATAAGAAAGTGTAAAGGAGAAGTATTGTGGTGAAATGTATTGATTTTCATGTATTGGTCAATGTTGGGAATATTATGGAATTTTTGAAATAATAGTATGATCAATGGTTTTGTCAAAGGGAAATGACATGTTGAAAGCCAAACATGTAATTCATTGACATGGTATGCATTTGTAAAGTAATTGGTGGTTAATGTGAATTTCGTTATGTATTTGTAGACACATAAAGAAGGAGTGGGATTATTGTCTACGCATCTAAGGTTGTAGATTCGTATTGCGAATCCAAGGTATGCAAGGTTATTTTGTCCGTATCTTTCTACGGCCAATAGTGTTCACAATTGACATTTCTTTAGTTCTATTCCGAAATGTACTAAGGTATCCCATATGCACTTATCTATGATCATTGTCATATATTTCTTATTCATGGATCATTTGTGAATCTCATTTCCCATATTCATGGTTAATGTTCCGAAAGTGCAAATAAGGTTATGGTCCAATACTTCAATAGTGCCTATACTTGTGTCTCTTGTTCATGGCTTATTGTCCAATGGTTCCAATAGTATCATGGTGCTAGTGATGTTATATTTTTCATTGATATTTGTTCACATGTTCTTCACTTATTGGTCAATGATTCAAAGTTTCCAACAATGTGATGTTCAAAAGTTCCAAAGTGATGTTATGATTATCAAAGTATCAATCTCAAAGTACTGATCAAAGTAATGCAAATGTGGTCAATGATCAAGTACGGGTGGCAAGTCTAGGGGCGTAAGCCTAGCTCGACTCGATCCCGAGATTTGGATTTATGGGTGGCAAGTCTAGGGGCGTAAGCCTAGCTCGACTCGATCCCAAGGGTGGCAAGTCTAGGGGCATAAGCCTAGCTCGACTCGATCCCTATATGATGATATGAAAGACCCACTGATCAGTCGGGGCCCGGGTACATTGTGTTATGTGATAACAAGTGAGCATTGAGATAAAGAAAGTAATGAAAAATAATGAAAGCAATCCACGTGATTTCCAAAGAGTAACATGGTGACTTATTCACATTGAGTATTCATATGTTTTGAGTTCATTGACATATTCATTGAAATATTCATGTGTTGTATAGTTTCATCTGAGCCTTGCATACTCAGTACTTATTTCGTACTGACCCCTCTCGGGGAATTTACCTTACTTGCTGCAGGCGCAGGTCCCAGTAGGCCTCATCAATAGACTGCCAGTGTTAGCGGTTCTTTGGTGAGCTCCAGCTCATTCGGGGCTTCTCCGAGTCAGAGTATATACATGTTTTGGTTTTGTACATAATGTGTAAAGCGGGGACTTGTCCCGACTTATGGTTCATTTTGGTCAATGCTCTTGTTAGAGGCTTTTGTAGACCGATGTGGGTGTAATAGACACATGTTGTTTGACTGGATGGCCTCAACGGCCAAGTTTCATATGTATGCCTAAATATGTCCCCTGTTCTCCTTTATTCGTATTTCATAATATTATGCAATGGTGGTTATGAAGATTATATGCATATGATTGAGCATAGGCAAAGGTTGGTTCTCTCGGGCCTTATCGGCTACGGGTGCCAATCATGTCTCGATGGAATTCGAGGCGTGACAAAATAGCTAGAGCTGAAACGACAGCCTCCACGAACAATGTGAAGGCTCACCTTAGCAACAGAATTCTCACAAACTAACCGTCAGCCACTAGCCTCACTGTCGGCAACAGTATCTGCAGATATGCAAGTAAGGAGTGAGCTATATATAAATATAACCCAGCAAGATCCTCGACCTGCTACTTTAATACCCCTGGAACAAGTGTTAGAAAATACAAAACACAACGATCACATAAAGGATAGACACCACATATATCTTATAATATAATGCACAATAAGGTACAATAAATGTTTCAAAAATCACTATGTATCTCAACTCAATCCACTCTCCCGACTTGTCATAAACGGCAGTGAAGGTGATCAACCTAGCACTTCGACAAGCCCACGACAACATACACAATGCCCCAAAGTATACTACGACAGCATGTACAAGGCCCCTAACATATTACGGCAGCATACACAATGCCCCTAACATATTACGGCAGCTATGTATGCCCCTAGTAACCATATCACGACATCGAAGAAAATATATTCAACGCCCCAACGTCACCTCACATATTACCATTAAATAATTCTCAGTATACTTCACTAAATACATATCCACGGCTAGTCAAAGACCACCGATTCTGCCAAGCACACGCTTGTCCCAACACATGGACTAGGCAGAAAAATACATTTTATAAAGCAGGTTTGAAAAGCAAGCACCAAAGCTTAAAGTCTCACTTACCTCGCTAACAACAAGTTCCTCAACCTTGCAATGCGTAGAACATCAACCAAACAACTCCCACTGGCTTCAATCTATACAAAAATATTAATTACAAGGTCAATTATATTAGTCGGGGTCAAGTCCCAATGTCCCAACTTTCAAACTTAGAGCTAAACCTTACTATCTCACACCTTAAATCATGACTAAAAGAGGAGAAATTAACAATGTCCAACCTGTTTATTCAATTGCAATTTATATAATTTAATATCCATACTCCAAGAACATTAAGTTGGATAAAGCATCTTTATTATAACAAAAAAAGGGAACCTCCAAACAGTAGCCAAAAGAGCAAGCCCGAAAGCTGTTATCTAAATTATTATTATAGTACTCAAATAATATATTCAGCTATACAGGTACTGGTCATTGTAGAATCAATTTGATCTAAATCCATCAATATTATCAAAGTTCTACCTCTCTAAAATTCCACCTAATACATCACTGAAAGAGTTGAAACTTGTCATTACTGATTCATACAATGAATAGCTAAACTAATAATTTTCATGCCCTCTCACTAGATCTATTAGTTATTGCTACAATGATACCACCACCTTTCATAATTGACCCATCATTAGTTATAACTAAGACTCTTCCTTTAAGAATGCAGCAACCGAAACTAGGAAAAAAAATAAGAACTTAGGTTTCCTTAGCATCTGTTAGATATGCTATGTTTTCTATCCAATTCCACCAATTTGCCAAACCATTGCTGTCTCCCAGCAACCATTATAATATTGTTCCAACCATTCATATAGCTGTAATAATGGTAGAACGAAACTATCACTTCTAACAGATTCGACACATCACATGAATATGCTACTGCAAAGGGTTCGTAAGATCGTTACCTGAAGCCTAAGATCACTCGAAACTGGCCCAAAGAATCCTTCTTTGGCGTACCTGAATTGTACAAAATTTCCTCTACGACCTAGCCGCTTCCCGTTGGAAACAGTTGAAAGCAGTTTGAATATGTTAGATTCGTGAAGCAGAGAACAACTTAGAATCTTTCAATTTTCTTTTTAATAAAATATTCTATGCTTTTATTTGTTACCCTTTTCAAAAAAGATAAAATGATATGGATTTCAAAAAGGAGAAAAACAGTATTCTTTATCTTGCCTAAACTATATTAAAGGTCAGTACTGGTATTTAAAGTCAGGATATTTTGATGGAGTGGTTATGTTGAATTTCAAAGATGTAAATCAGTTTAAAAGTAAACATAAAGAGGAGTGTGAGATGTGTATCCTGATTAAAATACACTACATAAAAGTGAAAAGAATGATAGCCAACCTATAGTTAAGGAAAGACCTACAATTATGTTTCATGATTCACACAAGGAAAGAGCCAATCACTTGATATCAAATCTCATTCAATGTGATGCCATATCACAGGAATTTTCTCAATCAGGATTTATTCCATAATAGTTCCTCAATCTCCTCCTCACTGTTAGAACCAAATCAGGAGGGTACTAATTAATCTTTTGTTGCCTTTTTTTTATCTTTCGTGAATTTCTGTATATATAGGTTCCCCATTGTAAGTAAAAAGACACAGAGAAAACAACACAAAGTTTGCATTGCAATTCTGAGAAAGTTTTTCTTGGTATCAGAGCAACACTAGAGATTAACCAGATGGCCTCTTCCGCTCTTGTCACCACTGAACCTGAACTTACTCTGTAAGTTCTTCATTAGTGCTCCAGCCTTATTTCTCTGAAACTTGACAACTTTAATTATCTATGAAAGAGTTGGTTCGGGTTTTATGGTGTCAAACCTATGTGGAAGAAAATTTCATGTGCCAATTTACTTGGCTAGGAAATGAACTTGGAGAACAAGCAAAAATTTGTGGAGGATAAATTTTCTATTTATTTTTTCTTTTCTTATTTTGTGCTTGGAGTCCAAGTTTGACCATCTATAAAAGGATGATCATTCTTCATTGTTGAAATCATCCTAAAATTCATAGTTAAATATATTGTAAGAGTACAAAGTTGAGAAGTAATTCTCTTAGGTGTATTTGAGATCTCTCCCCTTTCTTTGTTAATATATAAAGATAGTTGTTCTCTGGTGGACGTAGGATCATTCAGATCCGAACAACGTTAAATCTTGTATTTTTCTCTTATTCTCTATTTCACATTTTCACTAATAATTGGTATCAGAGCCAAGGTTCTGTCTGAGTATGCTCTGTGGTTGTAGCACAGTCTGAACTTCCACATCAGAAAAGAATTACTTTGGTTTTATGTATTTCCAAATATTGTCTGTAGTAGAAGAGGAAGAACAAGTGACAATGAGTTCCATGAAGTTTGAAATTGATAGATTTAGTAGGCACAACAACTTCAATAGCTGAAAGATCCAGATGATGAAGTTACTGCGGAGGAAAGGTTCAATGCTATTGATGGAAAGTACCCTGATGGTACATCGGTTTCTGACAAGGAGAAGATTGAAGGTGATGCATTGAGTGTCATAAGAGAGTACATGTACCGACGAGACGATTAAACAGTTATGGGATAAGCTGCAAGGGTTTTACCAGGATCGATCGGTGACAACAAGGATGTTTTTACAATGACATTTTCACATATTTAAGATGGAGCTGAGTACTTTGTTGCAAGACCATCTAGATGCGTTCAATAAATTTTTCATAGACTTACAGACTGCCGGAATCAAAAAGAATGAGGAGACACTTGCATGTGCTTTGTTATTTTCATTGACTTCAAAATATTGTTATATTGAGAATTCAATGATGTATTACAAGGAGCCTATCACTCTTGATCAAGTGCGGCAAACACTTAACTCTTGTGATGTGCGGAGGTATTTTGAAAGAGACAAAAATAATGAAGCTAGTGGGCTCTTTGTGAGAGGTCGTAGTAGCCAATATGAAGGAGTAAATCAAAGCATAGATCGAAGTCTCATATGAACAAGAATAATGTGGAGTGTTGGGGTTGTTACAAGAAGGGACACTTTGAACGATATTGCCCAACATTAAAGTCCAAAGAAAAGATGAGTGCATCCATTGTTAAACAGGTGCATTATTCTGATAATGAATATGTATTTATAACATCATGTAATAGTGGAGTCTATGGCAACAAATGGGTGCTAGACTCTGGTTGTACTCTGCATATGACATTTCGAAGAGATTGGTTCAACAGTTACGAGAAAAGTGGAGGAACTGTAGTAATGGGCAATAATGCAACTTGTAAAATAGTTGGCATTGGCTCAGTTCGAGTTCACTGCCATGATGACCATTACAGACGTCAGTCATGTTCCCAATTTGAAGAAGAATTTAATCTCTCTGGGCACTCTAGATAAACAAGGCTACAAGTACATGAGTGAAGGAGGAACTATAAAGGTGATTAAAGGTTCTTTGGTCATGCTGAAGGCCAAGCTGGAGAATGGCCTTTACACACTGGCAGGAAGCACCATTGTTGGCTCTATTAATGCATATATAGTGCAATTATCAAATAATGACAAGGAAAGACTATGGTACATGATACTGGGTCATATGAGCGCACGAGGATTGAATATGCTGAGCGACCAAAACCTTTTAAATGGTGAGAAGATCAGCACACTTGAATTTTGTGAGCATTGCATCATAGAAAAGCAAAAGAAGGCCAGCTTCTGTACTGGAAAGCACAAGACGGGTGAGGTGTTAGACTACATCCATTCAGATTTATAGGGTCTCTCTAAAGTTCTATCAAAAGGTGAAAAGAGGTATCTTCTCACATTCATTAATGATTTTTCACAAAAGGTTTGGGTGCATTTCTTAAAGGAAAAAAGTGATGCTTTTGAAGCATTTAAAGAGTGAAAGATTTTGGTTGAGAATCAAATAGAGCAAAAAATCAAGTATTTTTGCACTAACAATGGCTTGGAGTTTTACAGTGGAGAGTTAAATGATTTCTTCAAGGTTCATGGGATCTCAAGACATAAGACGGTCAGGCACATACCACAGCAGAATGGAGTTGTCGAGAGAATGAACAGAACTCTTCCTGAAAAGGCTCGTTGTATGCTCCTACAAGCGAAAATGTCCAAAGTGTTTTGGGCTGAAGGAGGTCACACTTCTTCTCATACTGTCAATCAATCTCCAGCATCAGCGATTGAATTTAAGACTTCAAATGAGGTATGGTTAGGTGAACCCTCTAAATATTCATACTTACGAGTATTTGGGTGCCCAACTTATTATGTCATGACCCGATTTGTGAGTCATGATGGTGCCTACCATAACCCACCAATAGGTAAGCCAAACCCTAGCCCGTAGCGATAAGTGACGGGCTAACGGACGGAAACTCAGAAGAATCAAGATGAAGTTGAAGCAACCATACTGATAAACATGCTAGAAATGTAAAAGCAGAACCAAAATATATATATACATACCAAGACTGAGAAGGAAAAGGACAGTATACAAAGTCAAGAACCCCTCCCAAGACCTGGTGAGGTCGGTACAAGAGTCACTACTAGACATACCCAAAATACAAGACAGAAACCAAATATATACAACAAGTACTACAGTCTCGAGAGTAAAAGACTATACAGTAGAGATGGAGTAGGATCTGCCTCGGACGTTGGTAAGCTCACCCTGCTCAGGATTCAGTGCAGAGAAGAGAGTCATATCAAAATCGTCGGCTAGTGCCCGGATCTACATCGGGGAAAAAGATGCAGAAGTGTAGTATGAGTACCGGGCAACGGGTACTCAGTAGGAATCATCGGCCGACTGAGCTCAATATAATATAAGTAAGCTAAAATGCGAGGGTGCATGCTACGTCTGGGATATAAATAATAAATACATAAGTAACTGCCGAGGCGTATAGATATGCTCAGGAGAAAAATAAGTATGATACTGAATAACGAGTAGATAAATGCGTAAGTAAACACACAAGTCAAACATAACCTATCTGGGCCCCCATAAACCCGATAGGTACACGAAAGAAAATAATAACCCAGCCTGACCCCCATAAACTGGCAGGACACACAAGAAAAGTAAAAGAAAGCGTAAATAATCCGTAACTGATCCAATGCCAAGTAACCATAGTAACCATCCAGATGTGCACCGGGCTTGAACTGACACCAATGGGTAATAACGAGAGTCCAGATACCGGGTTCAAACCGGTAATAGTGGATAATATCGAGAGGCCACATATATAATGTGTTAGATCTTTTAGCCAGATGTCGGACTCGAATCGAAACTCGGTGAATCACAATATCATAACCACGATACCCAGTACCAGAACTCTCAAATAGTATTGCAATCAGTAGCTGGACTCAAATCGAAATTCATAATAATCAGTAACCATCATATCTGAATCAGTAGCCAGACTCGAACCAAAACTCATAATAATTAGTAACTATCATATCTAAATCAGTGGCCGAACTCGGATCAGTTAGATGAGAAATTAGCGTTTGTAGAGGAGCCTGTATCTATTTTAGCCAGAGATGTCAGACGGTTATGCTCCCGGGATATTCCAGTAGTTAAGGTTCAGTGGCATCACCGTCCGATTGAGGAGGCCACTTGGGAACTTGAGCGTGATATGCGATCCCAGTATCCCTACTTGTTCACGTCTTCAGGTATGCACTTACTGACGAAAGTCCTTTTAGTAGTGGATGTTGTAATGACCCTCCCGGTCATTTACCTCATTTTTCCGCGTTCTCGGCATTTAGGACTTCGTAAAAAAAATCTATAGTTAATTACCTTTCTAAATTTTTTTTGATATTTATAAAAGTTCTATAGTTTATTATTATTTTAGAGGAGATAGTAAGCCTAGTTATGTTAAAAGTTTATTATTTTGTTAATTAGGCTCATTATTTTGACACTTAGCATATTATTTAAGTAATATATATGTAGATATACTTGGTCAAGGTTGGCTGAAGTTACTTTGATTATATCAAAATTTTTTTTTTATATATATATATATAACCCTACTTTTTCTTCTAAAATATTCCCAACATTTCTCTTTCCATATTCTACCATCTTTGATCAATTTAAGCTCAACTTTGAGCATTTCTAATGAGTTTCAAGGTTAGGGGTTGGTAGATTTGGATCAGTGGTTGCGTTCTCGTCATTTCTATGGTATGTTTTCTTATTTTTATGGTAGTTTTAGTTAATATAGGTGCCATAATGACTCGGAAATTGGGTCGTGATAGCTTGGTATCAGAGCCTAGGTTGTATGAGTAGTGTCGTTACATGAGCCAAAGTGTGGTAGAGTTCTTTAGATCGGTGCGGGGATGCCTGTATCCTATCCTCAGGAGGCTATGGAGCATTCTTAGAGGAGTCTCTCATTTTCTTGACTCATATCCGTGCGTCGAGTCTATGTTGGTTTCTGATATTTATTTGGTTTACTCTTTAAGCAGATGGCTAGGACGCGTGGTGCGAGAGCCGAGGGTCGGGACCCGAGCCCGCAGTAAGGGCTACTGGTTGGGGCTGAGGTCGACCTAGAGGTCAAGGGCAGGGCAGAGCAGCATCCCCAGGCCAAGATTATGCTAGGGAACAGTCACCCGATCCCATTATAGTTCCAGATGTTCCGCTGCCACAGCAGCCGGTGGGCCAGGGAGCAGCCCAGGCTCCACCCGGATTTATTGATGCTTAGTGCTCCGAGATACTTTGGTGTAGTTGCTGGGATTAGTTGGAGGGCCGTCAGCCTAGGGAGCCCAGCCAGCAGTACATAGAGTTGGTATTGGTGCGCAGCCTGCAGCTGCAGCACCCAGAGTTAAGGTTTCGCCTGTACCGATAGTTCCACAGCCGGTAGTAGTCCAACCAAATTTGCGGGTACTCCAGGAGAGGAAGCTTATAAGTTCTTATACAACTACGAGGAGAAGTGTGGAATTTGGGATTAGTGGAGTCACGCGGTGTAGATTTTGTTGCTTATCAATTTGATACAGTCGCGAGGAGATGGTGGAGAGGTTATCTTGATTCCAAGCCAGATGGATCTCCACCCATTACTTGGGCACAGTTCTCTGAGGTGTTCTTGGGGAATTATATGCCCCGCAAAATGCGTGAGCGTCTTCAAGATGAGTTTTCCAGGTTGAGGCAGGGGTTTATGACAGTAGCTGAGTATGAGGCTAGATTTCATGATTTAGCCAACCATGCCACTGCAATTTTACCAGATGAGTATGAGAGGATTACATATTTTGTCAGGGGATTGCGATTATCACTTCACAGAGCTACACAAAGTTTTATGACTTCAGGAAAGTCCTTTGCTAAGATAACTGAGCATGTGTATTCAATCGAAGAGATGGATAGGGAGGCCCAAGGGGGCAGCAATAAGAGACCCTGATTCCAGGGTAGTTACTGTAGCAGTCACAGTAGCTCACAGTTCAGAGGCCACGGGTTTCAGGATAGGTACCCTCAGCAACAACAGTCTTTTCAGCGACAAGGTCAGCCTAGTAGGCCCGTACAGTCAGCCTTGCAGAATTTTGATTGGGGTCAGCCCGCCTATAGTGGTTTTAGTAGTCACTTTCAGGAACGTGGTCAGTCCAGTTCATTGACTAGAAGTGGTCACACCGGATCATCTTAACTTTTTAGACAGAGTAGAGTGCCAGGAACATGTTATGAGTGTGGGATTATTGGTCACTTTGCTCGTAAGTGTCCCCAGCGTGGGACGAAAGACCCTTTAGTTCAGATCGTGCAGCCTAGTGGAGCGGTACCGCCGCCAGTTAGGGGTGGTACACAGGGTCTTCGGGGTGGCCCTCAGAGCTTTAGAGGTGGTACTCAGAGAGGTCGGACCAGTGGTTAGGGCGGTGCTCAGCCGAGTGGTAGCCAGAGACAGTTTTATGCTGTACCGACTAGGACAGATGCTGAGGCTTCGGACGCTGTTATTACAAGTACGTTTTTTGTATGCCATCAGCCAACCTCTATTTTGTTTGATCTCGGATCCACTTTTTCTTATATTTTTGCTTATTATGCACCATGGTTGGGTTTATGTTCTGATTCCTTATCTATGTCTTTACGTATATCTACCCCCGTTGGTGATTCCTTAGTAGTGGATCGGGTATATAGATCATGTCTGGTGACTATTTAGGAGTTTGAGACTCAGGTTGATTTTATTGTATTGGCTATGGTAGACTTTGATGTGATTCTTGGCATGGACTTGTTATCTTTTCATCATGTAGTCTTGGATTGCTTTTCCAAGAGCGTTACCTTATCCATACCCGATGTATCCTCGGTGGTGTGTCAGGGTTTTGTTAGCCGCACACCGACGGAGATTATTTCATATGTTCGGGCTCGTAGATTGATGTCGAGGGGAAGTGATTCATTCCTTGCTTATGTTTGGGATTCTAGTATTGAGAGTCCGTCGCTTGACTCCGTCCCTATTGTGTGTGAGTTTCCTGATGTATTCCCAACTGACCTGGCCTTCCTCTTAAGCGTGATATAGATTTTATTATTGACCTCGAGCCGGGCACTCGACATATTTCTATGGCTCCTTATCGTATGGCTCCTGCTGAGTTGAGAGAGCTGAGTAGTCAGCTTGATGATATTTTGGGGAAGGGTTTTGTTAGGCTGAGTATGTCGCCGTGTGGTTCTCCAGTTCTGTTCGTGAAGAAGAAAGATTGATCTATGCGGATGTGTATCAATTACAGGCACCTAAATAGGGTGATAGTGAAGAATAAATATCCTATGCCTTGTATCGATGATTTGTTTGATCTACTTCAGGGTGTAGAGGTGTTCCCGAATATAGATTTGGGATCTGGATATAATCAATTGAGAGTTAGGGCTGAGGACATCCCAAAGACAGCCTTCAGAACTCGGTATGGCCATTATGAGTTCCTGGTGATGTCTTTTGAGTTGACTAATGCCCCAGCAGCCTTCATAGATTTAATGAATTGTGTATTCAGGGCGTACTTGGACTCCTTTGTGATTGTGTTTATTGACGACATCTTAGTTTATTCGAGGAGTAGCGAGGAGCACGAGCAACATTTGAGGATTATGCTGCATACTTTTAGAGATCATAGGCTTTATGTCAAGTTCTCAAAGTGTGAGTTCTGGCTTGAGTCTGTAGTTTTCTTGGGGAATATTATATCCAAACACTGTATCATAGTAGAGTCAGCAAATATTGAGGCTATTTGAGGTTGGGCTAGGCCCACGACGTCTACCGAGGTTTGCAGTTTTATTGGGTTGGCAGCTTATTACAGGCGGTTTGTAGAGGGTTCGCAGTTTTGGTGGTCTGAGGATTATGAGGCGAGCTTTCTGAAGCTCAAGGATTGACTTACTTCTGCCCTTGTGTTGACTCTTCCAGTTGAGGGCGAGGGTTTCATCATGTATTGTGATGCATCTGGGATCGGTTTGGGATGTTTTCTGATATAGTGGGGTTGTGTTATTGCTTACGCATCGAGGCAGCTGAAGGTGCACAAGTGTAACTACCCTACTGATGATTTGGAGTTAGCAGTGGTTGTGTTTGCACTGCAAATTTGGAGGTATTATCTCTACGGTGTTCATTGTGAGACCTTTACAGACCACCGCAGTCTTCAGCATATTATAACTCAGAGGGATCTTAATTTGAGGCAGGGCAGGTGGATTGAGTTGCTGAAGGACTATGATATCTCTATTCTCTATCATTCGGGCAAGACGAATGTGGTAGCGGATGCCTTAAGCTGAAAGGCAGTGAGTATGGGTAGCTTAGCCTTCATCCTAGTCTCTCAGCGGCCGTTGGCTTTAGACATTTAGTCCTTAGCTAATTTGATGGTGCATTTGGATATTTCTAACCCCAAGAGGGTTATCGCTTGTGTTTGTGAGAGATCTACTTTGCTAGAGTAGCTTCAGAGTCATCAATTTAAGGATAGCAATCTATGTAGTATTCGAGATCGGGTATTAAGGGGTGAGTCTGAGAGCTACCTTGGGTTCTTATGGTATTCTAAGGATTGACGGTTGTATTTGTGTTCCGAGGGTTGGAGATTTGATTTAGTTGATTCTATACGAGGCGCACAGTTTCAGATATTTTATTCACCTCGGGACAACTAAGATGTACTGAGATCTGAAGAAATACTATTGGTGGTGTGGTATGCGACGAGATATAGCAGAGTTTATGACCCGATGCCTGTGTTGTCAGCAGGTGAAAGTCGAGCACCGGAGACCCGGTGGTCTACTTCAGTAGTTGCCCATTCCCGAGTGGAAGTGGGAGTGAGTCACTATGGATTTTGTTGGTGGGTTACCTTACACCTCTCATGGCTTTGATAGTATTTGGGTTGTTGTAGATCGATTGACTAAGTCCGTACACTTTATCCCTGTTTGAGTTTCCTACAGTGCTGAAAAATTAGATCGTGTATATATTCAGTAGGTGGTTCGCCTACACGGAGTGCCAGTGTCTATTATCTCAGACCGAGGGACTCGGTTTACCTCTAGTTTCTGGCAGATTTCCAGGAGAATTTGGTTACCCAGGTGGACCTCAGTACTGCGTTTCATCCTCAGACCGACGGGCAGTCGAAACGGACTATTCAGGTATTGGAGGATATGCTACGCACTTGTGTGTTAGACTTTGGGGGTCAGTGGGATCCATTATTGCCTTTAGCAGAGTTTGCATATAATAATATCTTCCACTCCAGCATTCATATGGCTCCGTTTGAGGCTTTATATGGTAGATGGTGTTGATCTCTAGTTGGTTGGTTTGAAACTTCAGAGGTCAGTCCTCGTGGCACAGATTTGCTCAGAGAGTCTTTGGACCGATTTTGGGTGATTCAGGACAGGCTGCGGACAGTTTAGAGTAGACAGAGAAGCTATGCTGACCGTAGACGTCATCCGTTAAAATTCAGAGTCGGTGATAGGGTCTTCTTACGAGTACCGCCAATGAAGGGTGTGATGTGGTTTGAAAGGAGGGGCAAGCTTAGTCCCAGTAATATTGGACCCTTTGAGATTCTGCGGACACTTGGAGAGATGGCTTATGCGTTAGCTTTACCTACGGCCTTTTCAACTATTTACTTGGTATTTCATGTTTCTATGTTGTGATAGAATATTCCAAATGAGTCGCATGTGCTTCAATAGGACTCAGTTCAGTTAGATGAGAAATTGTGTTTGTAGTGGAGCCTGTATCCATTTTAGCCAGAGATGTCAGACGGTTACTCTCCTGGGATATTCCAGTAGATAAGGTTCAGTGGCATCACCGTCCGGTTGAGGAGCCCACTCGGGAACTTGCGCGTGATATGTTGATGTGCCATGGTTTTATGGCACTTTCAATGCTTAAAACAAGGAAAATATGCAATAACTTAGGTATGTTTTGTGGGTATAGTGTGTTTTCTGTTCTACATTGCAGGAAATTAGGTTTTGGAGGCAACATGGAGCATATGTGCCAGTTTATGATGATCCTGAGGAGGAAGATGTGGCTTATTTTGAGCAGGTAGAGATTGGTGCCATTATTCCACCAGAGTTACCTCAGGGCACTAAGTTCGACATTACAAGTGTCATGATCCACCTGCTTAACTTGAAAGGCTTATTCGCCGGTCTTCCGACAGACGATTCAAACATGCATATAATGAACTTTGTGGGGGGGTCTGTACTTCGTATAATTTGCCTGGAGTGGATCAAGAGGCTATTCGGTTGAGATTATTTTCGTTCTCGTTAACAGGAGAAGCTACTTTGTGGTTGGCTGAATTACCACGAGGCTTCATTACTACTTGGCAAGAATTGAGAGATCAATTCCTGGAAAGATTTTTCCCACCCTCTAAGATGCTACAGTTGAACGATGAGATTTACAATTTCAGGCAACTATATTCGGAAGCACTTTACGAGACATGGCAAAGGTTTAAGAAGAAGCTGGAAAATGTGTCAAATTATAAGATGAGTGGTAGGAGTCTACTTGAAATCTTCTACAGGGCTTTGAACGCAAATACTAAGGCTATAGCAGACACTATCACTGGCGGAGCATTTATGAGTCTGAGATGGGAGTGAGCTTCAGAGATCTTGGATCGTATCACTAAGACCAACCGAGGGTGGCATACTCAGGAAGCAGATACACCTGTTGGTACGTACGCTATTGGAGCATCAGCAGCATACAGGGCTTTGGACGAATCTGTCACTCAAGAGGTCGCACAACTGAGGACAGAAATTGGTTTGTTGGCTAAACAGATTGCGGCCAGAGATACTGCGAAGGTGCATGCCGTAGGTACACAAGGCAAAACACCTAGGCATGATGATAGTGAATCTGATGAGGAGGCTAAATATCTGGATCGAGAAGTGGCGGGTTTTCGAGCCAAGTGCCAGGGGTCTAATCAAGACTCTTGGAACTCAAGGAAAGGGAATCAAGGTCGGAACTATTATGGTGACAACTACAATAAGACAGTGTCACACCCCGAATCCCAATGAGGCATGATTGGCACCTGTAGCCGACAAGGCCCGAGAGAACCAAGCTGTGCTTCTATACATTCATATGCATGCCATAAGAACACCACTATCACACAAGAGCATGAACGACTAAAATCGGAAATTATGGAACATGTGACACATATATATATACACAATTGAGAAACTTGGCCGTTGAGGACATCAAAATAAGACTCCATGTGACATCTTATATACATACACCCACATACGTCTACAAAAGCCTCTAACAAATGTATTGACCAATGGCAACTGAAAGTCGGGACAAGTCCCCGCTTTACACAACACATACACCACCAAAATACATATACCACTATGACTCGGAGAAGCCCCAAACTAACTGGAGCTCACCAATGAATCCGCACACAACTGATAACCTACAGGGGAGGCCTGTTAGTACCTGCGCTTGCAACATTTAAAGTATGTTCCCCAAAAGGGGTCAGTACGGAAAAAGTACTCAGTATGTAAGGCTCAGATGAAACTGTACAACACATGAATATTTCAATGAACTCAAGATAAATGAATAATCAATGTGAATAAGTCACCATTTGCATTTTTGGAAACCATGTGTATTGCTTTCGTTACTTTCTTTGCTTTCTTTAATACAATGCTCAATGATCAATACGTGTGTCACACTGTACCCGAGCCCCTACTGATCAGTGGGTCTTTTCATGACTTATCGTCATGTTGGGATTGAGTCGAGCTAGGCTTATGCCCCTAGACCTGCCACCCATAAATCAATGCTTCGGGATCGAGTCGAGCTAGGCTTACGCCCCTAGACTTGCCACCCATAAATCAATACATTAACCACATTTGCATTACTTTGATCATTACTTTGAGATTGATATCTTTACTTGTGAGAGATTGATACTTTTGCTTATGAGAGATTGATACAATGATAGCCATATCTTTATTTGGAACTTTGGATCAATAACCAATGAATGGAAGACATATGAGTAACATTATTGGAAACACAATAGCATTAAGAACATAACACCATTGGAGCTACTGGAACAATAACCAATGAACAAGAGACATGAGTACGACTACTATTGGAATATCGCAACATAACCTTATTGGGCTTTTTGGAACATTAACCATAAATATGAGACATGAGATTCACAATTGCTCAATGAATAGGAAATATATGACAATGACCATTGACAATCCAAAAATAGGATACCTTAGCACATTTCGGGATAGGACTAGTAAGATGTCAATGTGAATACTATTTGCCGCAGAAAGATACGGACAAAGTAACCTTACATACCTTGGATTCGCAATACGAATATATAATCCTAGAGGTGCATACAATAGTCCCGCTCCTTCTTTATGTGTCACTCTACAACACAAATACAATACGGAATTCACATTACCCATCAACTACTCTTCAAATGCATGTAACATCAATGAATCACATATTTGCCCTTAAACACGCCATTTCCCCCTTGAAAAAACCATTGATCATATTATTATCCCAAAAATTCCATAATAGTCCCAACATTGACCAACACATGATAATTGATACATTTCACCACAACACTTCTCCTTTCCACTTTCTTATCCATACCACATCACAAATAATCCTTCAAATTACCTTAAAACACCTCATAGCACATATCGGCCAAAATCCCATAATTTACACTTATAGAAAAATAACAAGTTTAATAATAAAATCACACCATACATGTTCATATTTTGTCCATACCATTCACTTTCATTAAAGGCATAAGTCATAATTCAAGCTTGAACCTCATGGATCACAAATCTTATATAAAAACACAAAGTACCATGTTCACCACTTCCAAGCATAACCAACATGATTTACATACTCTCCCATGCATATAATATATTAATCCATAACAATAATTACTTACCCAAGCTTGAAAAATGGTGATCTTGCTCCAAAAGTTGGCTTTTGAGTTCTTAGGGTTTGAAGAGCTTTGAGAAATGTCTTGTGGAAATATTGTAGAAATGTCTAGAATGGCATGTGCCCCTTTGAGATTAATAAATCTGATTTTTGGACACCTTTTATAGCCTCTTAAAGTCATTCTTAGCCATTCCATGGCATTTAATGTTGGATTCTAGAAGGTCAAATGGAAGAATGGGTCATTTGACCCATTTGGGCCATGTATTTATTCCATTTTTTTGGGCCCAATAACACATTCCAACTTAACCCACCAATTCTCATGCATAACCCATCATATATCTCATGTTCAATTAATTCCATAATGTCACGACAATATTCTCTTATGAGATTCTCATTCGTCGTCTCAATCGCAAAAATAGGAATTCTAGTCGCCCATGGCTTCATTGAACATTTATGATACCTACTTGTGTTTCATGGTTTGATCATGTAGAAGTATGTAGGAGTGTATTGAGGTATTTGAAACCTTAACAATGCTTAAATAACTCCAAGGAACCAAAAGAAACCATATAAGAATCGACGTAGAATTGCGTTGCGAAACGAGCCCGAAAAGGCACAAGATTTGTGCCTTGCGCCACTTGCTGCAAAGAAAGCAGTGGCGCAAGATCCTGATGCCCTATGAATCAGGTGACTTGCGCCACACACCCTGAAACAGGGAGTTGCGCAAGTCTTGGTACTTTGCTGAATTTTTCGGCCACTTTTTCCAACACTTGCATATCGTCCAATACCCTATCAAAACACTATAAAATACTTACTTAGTGATCTTAATCATCAAGTAAACATGACTCCAAGTCACCAAATGAGGTTGGAATATGTACGGGGTATTACACAAATTCCCCACGAAATCACAAAACACCTCCTACGAAGGTCTAATCGCATATACGTGGCCAAATTTCAATTTTCTCGTCATTAGCATTACCAAATACATACTTATATCTATCGAAACCCAAGTAAACATTATTCAACATCATCAAGTAGGGTTTGGAAGGTACGGGGTGTTACAGACAGGATATAA
This sequence comes from Capsicum rhomboideum, assembly GCA_031232105.1. NCBI lineage: Eukaryota > Viridiplantae > Streptophyta > Magnoliopsida > Solanales > Solanaceae > Capsicum > Capsicum rhomboideum. Next base: position 123,417,087 of record CP124710.1, on the reverse strand, counting down.
AGATAGAGACCGGGATCGTGATAGTGATTGGAGGCGAAAGGATGATTACAAGGAGAAAAGTGGTGCTTATGTTCCACCAGGGAACCGTAATGATGAGTCTAGAAATTCAAGGATTGAAGCCCTTCTTAATAAACTGGTTACGAGGTTAGAGAGACAAGAGATTTGTCTAAAAGAGATTAGGGCAGACATTTTGGGAATAAGTCAAAAGTTGAGTCTCACTCGACTGCCATTAAATAGCTAGAGCAATAATTCGGACAGATATCTACAGCATTGAATCAGCATCAACAAGGTACTCTTCCGAGCAACACCATCCAGAACACGAGAAATGATGCTCATTGTATGGCTATCACAACGAGAAGTGGGAAGATTCGTAGGGAGGCACCCAAACAAGTTAAGGGTGTTCATTCTATACCGAAAGAGCAAACTAATGCCACGAAAAAGGTAAAGGAAGCTCTAAAGAAGTATGTTCCATTTCCAAAACTTCCTCCACCTTTCCCTCAACATCTAAAGAAAAAAGTGGATGAAAATAAAATTGTGTTAGTGGGGAAATCAGAAAAGAAGTTGAATAGCCTCAGATTGATGAAAATAAGGTGAATGCTGAAAATGAGAAAGAAAAAAAAGACTCACAAATGCTAAACCCCATTCCTAAGCCGCCACCTCCATTCCCTCAGCGCTTGAAAAAGAAGGAGGATGCAAAATTTCATAAGTTCATGTCCATATTGAAGCAACTTTCTATAAACATCCTATTGGTGGAGGCACTGGAATAAACATGAAAGAATTGGTCACAAAGAAAAGAACTGTCAGTTATGAGCCTGTCGATGATTTGCACCATTGTAGTACAATTGCATCCCGTTCTCTTGTGCAAAAGAAAGATGATCCAGGTGCCTTCACAGTTCCATGCACAATTGGGTCAGTTAACTTTACTAGAGCTTTGTGTGACCTAGGTGCAAGCATTAACTTGATGTCACTGGCAGTATTTGAGAAATTAGGCTTGGGAGTCCCCGAGCCAACAAAGATGCGGTTATTGATGGCGGATCGTATAATAAAGAAACCTGTGGGCATAGTATGTGATGTTTTGGTCAAGGTTGAAAAATTAATGTTCCCTGCGGACTTTGTGGTATTGGACTGTGAGGTTGATTTTGAGATGCCCATAATTTTGGGGAGACCATTTTTAGCCACCGGCAAAGTATTGGTAGATATGGAAAGGGGCGAGTTGAAATTCAGACTGGATAATAAGGAAGTCACATTCAATGTTTGCAGAACTATGAAGCAGCCAAATGACATGAGAGTGATTTCAGAAATAAATATTTTAGATGACCCTGGAGGCCAACCCTAGGGATATCTTGATGAAGTCTGAGTAATCAAGACACCCACGTCGTGCTGCGACGTTAAATCAGGCGCTGCTTGGGAGGCAACCCAAAGTGTTTTGCTATTTCTACATTTGCTTTGATTTTTGTTATTTTGATCGACATTAGACCCACGCACCTAGGGTGCCATAGGTATGTCTCTAACTCCCTTGTCATACTTCGGTCTAATGCATTGGGGACAATGCATGCTTATTTGGTGGGGGCGAAGGTACTTGTGGTCTATATGTCCTCTTGGGGGTTTTTGTTGCAGTGTTTCTTTTCCCCCAAGTGCTATCATAGTAGAACCGGCATTTTTAGGTTTTTATTTATATTATTATGTGTATTCGTGTTTAATTAGGAGGAAATTAGGGGAAGCTTAGTGCAGTCCAGTTTTGAACATGTTTTTGATGTTGTTTGTGATTGTCTAAAGGATACCCCTCCTGAAGATTTTGTTTTAAAATGTGTGTGTAGCATGTTAGTTTGTGACAACTGTTGGATCTTGCTATGGCATTAGTATTATAGACAAAATAACTGTAGTTGGCATTGTATGAATTGGATAGATAGTAGTTGATAATGTAACCCTATGCTATGTGTGTGTGAGGTCATTACTTAGTTGACTTTGTGTGTGCGATCCAAAACTTGCCCGGTTAGTCTTGCCTAGGTTAGAGGATAGTGGGTTAGGAAAGAATCATAGGCCATTTTTGAATAAGTCCACTTTTAGCCTAAATGTCCGATCAAATGAGTTAAGTATCCCTTGATCCCGAGTTTGAGCCTAAATTGACTTATTTCTTTCATTAGCATATTCACCTTCCCATTTTAATTTATAATGAACTTGTCTTGGCCCTAGTCCCTCCTTGGACATTGTGTACCTCAACTCAGGCAAATCACATAAGTTGAGGGTGACTATTATAGGGGTGCGTAGATTGATTTGGGTATAAAGAAGGGGTTAGTAAAAGAAAAAGAAAACATATTTGGGTGTGAAGAAAAAGAAAAAAAAAAGAGTGAAATAAATAAAAATTTACAAAAAGAAAAAAAAAAGAGCAGTGTTTTGAAAATGAAGAAAATCACACTCCAAAATATGAAAATAAAAGAAAGGAGAATAAGGGAGAATAAAATGAGAATGGTTGGAAGTTGGAGACAAAAATAGTGTAGTGTCAAGGAGGGTTGAGTCACCATATCCATATGTACCATACCCGTCCCCAAGCCTACATTACAAGCTGATGAAAGTTTTATAGTGATCCTAGTCCAACTGTCCGGAAAAAAAAAAAACTAAGGCATAGAAGATAAGGGCAAGCCTATGGTATTTCATGCACAATGTTTGAACTTCTTTGTGAGAGAGAGTGTTTTGACCTAGTCCCTACTGTGATATTCATTTGTATACTGTGAGTGTATGGGACTTCTTTTTTGTGAGAGTACATGGGCTGCATTGTTAGTTGTTATTTGTTCGGATAATGTCATTTGCATATATGCTAAGTTGTTTGTTCATAATCTGCTGCCATCATTCGATCCCTTCTATGTCATGATAATATGCTGCGTGGATACACACTGTGGTTTTGATTTATAAGTAGGAGGGGCTACAAAAGTTTTGCCAAAAGCAACGAGTCGACTGCTATAGGTCTCTTAGGTTTCTCTTAGTTAAGCATCGTATGTATTTAGTTAGTTTTGTTCACCTGAGGACATGCAAATAGTCTAACTTGAGGGTATTGATATGCCATGGTTTTATGGCACTTTCGATGCTTAAAACAAAGAAAATATGCAATAACTTGGGTATGTTTTGTGGGTATGATGTGTTTTCTGCTCTACATTGCAGGAAATTAGGTTTTGGAGGCAACATGGACAAAAAAGAAAGAATGACGCCCAAGAACAAAATATCTGAAGATGAAAGAACCAGGATCTACACCAGAGAGGTGACTCACGACAGGACTCACGTGCCGTGAGTGGCTGCCGTGAGTCAACTTCAGAGATGATGCAGAGTTGTATGAGTTCCACGATAGGACTCACATGCCGTGAGTCCACCTATGTGGCGTGACTGGGTGGCGTGAGTCAACTTCTGAAGATGTCTATTCGAGCCTGATTTCCACGACACTCACCTACGTGGCGTGACTTGGTTCCACGACACCAAGTCACGATACCGTGGAAAATTGCTGACTCTGTTCTCCTGTTTTGATTAGGATAGGATTAGCCTTGTATCTATAAATACCCCTGCATTGTCCTATGTTCAGGAGTTAGACAATATATTATTTTGAGATAGTTTTTCATTATTTTGGATTTCCAAAAAATACATTATTGGTTTTTTAATCTTCGAACATCGATTCTAGGGTTTTATTCATATTGAGATTCCAGAGTTTTCTTCTTTATTGTGAGTTTACAACCATGTTTTCATCTTTGAATTCTTCTAGTGTTCTTGCAATCATGAGTAGCTAAACCCATCAACTAGGATTGTGTGAACCATGAGGAATTAACAAAATGGGTTACGTGCAAAGCAAATTCTGAACCGGTCTGAATGCATGTATTGTTATTTCCTTCGTTGTGATTGATCTTCTAACGGTTGCAAAAGTTAAAAACTCGCCTGTATTCTAGACTTTCTCGAGAGAGAGGTAGAGATTGGGAAAAGGGAATAACAACAGAGATTTGAAGCTATCAACCTTCATCTAATAACTTGAGCCTTAGCAGAAATAGTTATCTGAGATACAGGACAAGGGGTAATAGTGCGACACTCGAAGACCGAGAGGAGAAGAGTGAAATTCATCTAACCAAGGTCGAGAGACAATTAGATGAACGTATCTTGTTAGATTTTACATGTAACACAACGGGACAGTTTTGCCAGCACAAGTACCCGGTAGAATTAAGGAATCATTGGGGATCACAGTCCTAGTGTATTTCTCATATTGAAAACAAATCCAAAGAATAAACACTTGTTACTATCACTACTTGCTTTCAAATATTTCCCCTTTTTTACTTATTTGCCAACTACTCGAACAAGAACTCAACCTAATTTCGTCATATTCCCTGTGGGATCGACCCCAACCTAGTTGGGTTCTATATTTGATACAGAGACCGCTTTATACTTCTTAGGAGGCATATTTTGGGCGATATCAAATTTTGGCACTGTTGCCAGGGAATACGGTTACGGAGTTGATTAGTTTACTTGTTGGAGTTGATTGGTTTTGTTTTTTCATACTTTTAAAGGCACACGCTGGTGTATGCTAAATACGAAGAGTCAAGGAAATCCCCTGATTCCACTTGATCCTGAGATAAAGAGAACTCTGAGAGCTAATCGAAGAATGATAAATACCGACGGAGTTCAGGATCCCTCTGCTGTGGGAGACATTCATAACTAACCAGTTCATCCAGTTGGTCATGAAACAGCGGACCAAACTACTGCTCGATTGACACGAGAAGAGCAAGCTAGGCAAGCTACTCTTAGACAAGCAGAACGAGATAATCGAGCTATGCAAGAAGCAGCACAGTTTCTGGATGATGCTGAGGAGAGACAACGAAGACTTAGGGTGCAACAACCACCTCAAAGAGCATATGTGCCAGTTCATGATGATCCCGAGGAGGAAGATATGGATTATTTTGAGCAGGTAGAGATTGGTGCCATTATTCCACCAGAGTTACCTCAGGGCACTAAGTTCGACATTACAAGTGACATGATCCACCTGGTTAACTTGAAAGGCGTATTCGTCGGTCTTCCGATAGACGATCCGAACATACATATAATGAACTTTGTGGGGTCTGTACTTCGTATAATTTGCCTGAAGTGGACCAAGAGGCTATTCGGTTGAGATTATTTCCGTTCTTGTTAATAGGAGAAGCTACTTTGTGGTTGGCCGAATTACCACGAGGCTCCATTACTACTTGGCAAGAATTGAGAGATCAATTCTTGGAAAGATTTTTTCCACCCTCTAAGATGTTGCAGTTGAAGAATGAGATTTACAATTTCAGATAACTACATTCGGAAGCACTTTACGAGACATGGCTAAGGTTTAAGAAGAAGCTGCAAAATGTGCCAAATCATAAGATGAGTGGTAGGAGTCTACTTGAAATCTTCTACAGGGCTTTGAACGCAAATACTAAGGTTGTAGTAGACACTATCACTGGCGGAGCATTTATGAGTCTGAGATGGGAGTGAGCTTCAGAGATCTTGGATCGTATCACTAAGACCAACCGAGGTTGGCATACTCGGGAAGCAGATACACCTGCTGGTACGTACACTATTGGAGCATCAGCATCACAAAGGGCTTTGGACAAATCTGTCGCTCAAGAGGTCGCACAGCTTAGGATAGAAATTGGTTTGTTGGCTAAACAGATTGCGGCCGGAGATGCTGCGAAGGTGCATTCCATAGGTACACAAGGAAAAACACCTAGGCATGATGATAGTGAATATGATGAGGAGGCTAAATACCTGGATCGAGAAGTGGCGGGTTTTCGAGCCAAGGGCCAGGGGTCTAATCAAGACTCTTGGAACTCAAGGCAAGGGAATCAAGGTCGGAACTATTATGGTGACAACTACAACAAGACAGGATATAGAGATAGAGACCGAAATATACATAACCCCACCATTTTCTTCTAAAACATTCCCAACATTTCTCTTTCTATATTCCACCATCTTTGATCAATTTAAGCTCAACTTTAAGCATTTATAGTGAGATTCAAGGTTAGGGGTTGGTAGATTTGGATCCGTGGTTGCGTTCTCGTCATTTCTACGGTACTTTTTCTTATTTTTACCGTAGTTTTAGTTACGGTAGACACCATCATGACTCGAAAATTGGGTTGTGACATATTATCATGTTAATGAAGAAAATCTTGAACCAAGGGCTAGGAAGACCATATTCGTAGGACATGTGGATGAAGTAAAAGGGTACAAACTTTGTGTTTATCTTTACTCAAATTTATAGTTAGTAGAGATGTTACCTTTGATGAATCCTCTATACTTGATCCTCGTAAAGTTTCTGTGGAGTTATCAGGAAATAAGAATAATGAGCAGGTGAAGCTTACCAAGGAAAGGATCAAGAGACTTCTTGCAAGGATTCTCCCTAATAGTGGTTAGCCATGCTGGAAGAAATGAAGTCTCTTCACAAGAATCAGACATGGGTCTTAGTTGAAAGGCTAAAGGGGAAGAGGACAGTTGGATGCAAATGAGTCTACAGAAAGAAAGAGGGAATTACATAAATGGTAGATTCTAGGATCAAGGCGAGATTGGTTGCAAATGGTTTCAGTCAGAAAGATGGAGTTGACTACAATGAGATCTTCTCTCCAGTCATGAAACATAGCTTAATTCGCATGCTACTAGCATTGGTTGCACAATTTGACTTGGAGCTTCAACAGCTTGATGTCAAAACTGCTTTCTTACATAGTGATCTAGAAGAGATAAGCTGTATGGATCAGCCTGAAGGTTTTCTAGCTTAGGGAAAAAAAGATCAAGTATGCCAACTGAAGAAGTCTTTTTATGGTCTGAGGCAATCCCCTAGACAGTGGTACAAAAGGTTTGATGCATTCATGACTACACATGGATTCTCAAGGAGTGCATTTTATACGCATGCTCAGAACGCAAACCAAGGTGGAGATTGAAAGAGTTGGTTTGAGTTTTGTGGGGTCAAACCCATGTGGAAGAAAATTCCATGTTCCAATTTACTTGTCTAGAAAATGAACTTGGAGAATAAGCAAAAATTTGTGGAGGACAAATTTTCTATTTATTTTTCTTTTCTTATTTTGTGCTTGGAGCCCAAGTTTGGCCATCTATAAAAGGATGACCATTCTTTATTGTTGAAACCATCCTAAAATTCATAGTTAAATACATTGTAAGAGTAGAGAGTTGAGAAATAATTCTCTTAGGTGTATTTGGGATCTCTCCCCTTTCTTTGTTAATATATAAAGGAAGTTGTTCTCTGGTGGACGTAGGATTATTCGGATTCGAACCACGCTAAATCTTGTATTTTTCTCTTGTTCTTTATTTTACATTTTCACTAGCAATTTAGTATGGTGATCTCAGATAGAGCCATTGATTCAAAGTTTAGACACGACACATCATTTCATCAAAGGCAGCGAGCCAGCGAAGGAGATTACCAAAGATGACGGAAAAGCTAATCCAAATCCAGATTATATTCGCTGGCAAAGAATGATGGTCTATTAAAGGCCTGGCTCCTAAGGAACATTGAAACAGAGGTACTGATATCTCTTGAAAATATAACCTCGACTCACAAGGTATGGAAATCCATTGAAGAACAAATTTTTCCTCATAATGTAGAAAAAGAAATGATGCTTGATAATACATTGATTACTTTAAAAAGGGAAGTTTCTCACTAGATGAATATCTTAAGAAATTCAAGAGTGTTTGTGATAGTCTTGCAGCAATCAAGAAATCAGAAAATGAAACAAAAGCGGTGTTTCAGTTGGCTAGAGGTCTTGGACCAAGATACCAGAGCTTTCAAACTGCTATGCTAACCAAACCACCTTATCCCACTTATCATCAGTTTTTTTAATCCTTGCAAGCCTATGAATAGATGCTTAATAGCAGCAACAAAGAAAAAGAAAGCATACCACACCATGACCAAGCGTTTGTCAGCCAAAGAGGACGACGACGGGGTCAAGGAGGAAGCAGATTCAGTTTCATAGGCAGAGGATTCAATCCAGCAGCAAGGTACAATCCAAACTCTCACCAAAACTCTAACTTCAATGACAACAAGAATGAATAGATTGCGAAAAATTTCAATTGGAAACAAACCTCGCCGCACCAATATGGAGAAAACATTGTGAAATGTCAAATATGTGGAAAGTTCAATCACGCTACCCTTGAGTGTTGGAATCGGTTTGACCATTCCTTCCAATCAGAGGACAATCTACAAAAGTGATGGCTTTGGTGGCGACACCAAACGGTTGCCACAGAAAAGTTTAGTTTAAGTGGTGATCTTAAAAATTGCCACTAAATGTAACTATTTAAGCGGCGACAATCCATAAGTCGCCGCAAAATATGAATTAATTTTTCAATAAAATATGAATGGAAAAAGTATTTGTGGCGACCTGTAGCAGTCGCCACAAAAGAGTTTTTTGTAGCGACATTAGTGCCACTAAAAGGTTGAGTTGTTGGGCAGCTTTTAATGTCGCCACCAAATGCTTGGTTTATATTAATTATCATTTTGTATATAAATTCAATTTTTTCTTAATAGAATTAAAGAAAGATCAAAGTTTTTTTTTTGCTGTATGTAATCAATGTTTTATATTAATTATAGTCTTTTTTTTATATAAATTTAAAATCATATATTTTTTGTCATTATATTTGTAAGTCCCACATAAAAATATGAATTTAAGTTATATTTGAAAATATTCATTTCCAGTGTGGTCTTATTCAATCCTAGTTAATTGAGGAGAAATTATAAGAAAATAATTATTTCATTAAGTTTTGCTGATATATCATAAAAATGAGACTAATTTTTTCAATTAAATATAATTAATTATCATCAAATTCTCAAGTAAGGTGGAGAATGTAACTGCTTGGAAGTTCGAATTAGGTGTATTTCTAAGCGAAAATGAAGTAGAAGCTTATTATTTACACTAGTTTCTGGATACGTGCATTGCACGTATGTTCCAATTCAATTAGTATAGCTTTTTTAAATGACATATATAATATTAAAATTGTGCGTAATAAGTAGCTGAATTATTCAAGAAAAAGGTACAAGTTGAATTTGATAGGAAATTAGTGAAAATAAGTTTCTCTAACTTTAAAACTAAATAGAAATAACTTAACCTGGCATTCAACTGAATAAAATATACTCCCTTCATCCGCTTTTACTTGTTACTAATTTTCTAATTGAATTTCTACTTTTACTTGTCATTTTTGACATATCAAGAAAAAAAAAACTTCTTTTTTCATATTTTACCCTTAGCATTAATTGTTTATTCTCTAAACTAATTTCAAGACACAATAGTAATCATCAATTAATAGGGGTACTATAGTAAAATAGTCATGTTAATAATTATTTTCTTAATGGGTGTGATAAGTCAAAATGTGACAAGTAAAAGCGAACGGAGGGAGTGCCAAACAAATATTTATCCGGGAGAGAATTTCTTATCGAAGAAGAAATTTTTTTGACAAAAATGATAAAAGTGATTTGATTTGGTGTCTACTCTTATAATATAGTAAAATAAAATATAAGCAAACGTTATGCATTACTGGTAGCAACCGGTGGAAGCTTAGAGGTCCAAACAATAAAAAATAAAATGGGAAAAGATGATATTTTTAATAATCCAATTAAAATAATACTCATAGTAAAAAGAAGAGGCAAAGAACATATTGATCTATACCATATTCCATGATAAACAAATCCACAAGAACCTAGGAAATCACAAATAAAAGGGAAAAAATGAGAACATACAAGTAAAAGAGAAAGTGACAATAGACTCTCTAAAATGCACAAGAATATCATAGCTATAAGTTTAAACTGGTGCAAACTATTCATAGCAAAATTAACTTGTTACCTAGGAAATAGATATGCAAAGATATAGGTGCAATTGATTATTGATTTTTTTCTTATTGTTTACAACAAAAGCATCTACAATGACTGGAGATAAAAAATGAAAGCCAACTCTATTCTTACCTGACTAAAAAAATTCTATAATCAAGTTTAACTTGTCTTTGACAATTTGACCTGTAAAAGAAAAGAGGAAACTGCATGTACCTTGTTCAATATGTCCTCCCAAAATTTTGGCATCTTTAATAGGACACAAAAAATTTCACTGAAAAGGCATAGAGAAACGGTGAAATTTCAAAGGACAAAAACATTAAAGTTCGAAATGAAAAGTCTTACGTTGTGATCAATGATTTAAATTGATCACATTCAATATGGCAATAATTTAATATTTAATTAAATTCCAATTAATCACTCATTAACACAATTAATATATAATAAAAAATTATTTTTATAATAGTGAAGGGCAATTTGATATTTCAACTTTCAACTTGGGGGCTTCCCACTTTTAGAATAGTATAGATATAGATATAGATTTACAATTTGTAGATCAAATGACAGCTTTTTTTTTTTTTTGAATAATACAAATCCAGTTATTACATATTCAAAAAATCTATTATGAAAACTTTTGAAATCAAAAAGCCAAATCGAAATAAAATAAAGAAAATTTCAAAATTTTAATCAAATGGAATTGATTTGGTTCGGTTTCGATTTTAACTTTTACCAAATCGAAAATTAAAAAATCAAACCGACAGAATGCCCGCCCCAGCTTATAATAATTTCGTACATCTAAACATATATTTTAATATAAGTACTTATATATTAAAAAGTTTTAATGGTTTAAGAATTATTTAAATAAGTGATACCAAGTGAACGAGGACCTTTCTCTGGGCGGTGGTACTGGGAATCTTTATAGGCATGTGAACCCCAGGCTGGATGGTACAGTAAACCATAGTCCCAAAACGATCCTAGACGCCATCACTCGGCTAAACGAGCACAACAGGACTACCGTTATGTTGCCATAACACTGCACCATTGGTATGAGCATTTCAGCCTTACCCAACCATTATCCTAGCTCCAGATTCATTCATCCAATATTGGAGCCTTCTCTAGAGCAGACTGGTTTGCCATAGTCTAACACTTAGAAGAATTAGTCTTTCATTTAGGCTAATTAATTTTTAAAGAAATTTTTTAATAAAAATAAAAATTAAAAATTCACCTTTAATAAAAAGTTTTCACCAGTGACGAGAGGCTGTTTAGAGAAAATTATAAACTCTTTTATTTATGAAAGCATATTTTTGCAGAGAGGGGGGAGGGGGGGGTTCTAAAACCTGTCTCTTACATAATCCTAATGAATCCTTATATAATGGATTCTTCAAACTATCAAACAAAAAATAAAAATAAATGGGCCCAAGCGTGGCCGACAAGATAAAAAGAAACAAAGGAAAAGTCAAAAGGCCACATGTGGCCGACAAAGAAAATATGGCCATTTGACCCTACAAAGAAAATCGTGACCATGTGGTCCTATCACTTTATTAAAGTTGTCTCATTACCCTAATAATTCATATGATGGGGCCTTTTTGTTCAAACTTTCTCCTTTCCTCTCTTGGATTTAGTGGAGGTGGAAGATTCTTCCGTCTTGCTTTTGAAATGTTGGAGAAGTAGGTCCAGATTGTCTAAATCAATCTCCCCTGTGCTATTATCACTCTGTGCTTCTCCTGCTAACTCATCTCCATCTTCAGTATGACTGATGGATGCCATAGAAACATCATCTGGTATTTCTATGTCTAAATTCTTCAGAAGATCCTTTTTGATTTCTTCCATATACGAAGCTAGGATTTCTGATTTGGACATTATCCCCTTCTTCATTTGAAGTTTCCTGGAGATATGCTTGAAAGGACTAGCATCATCCTGTCTGGCTGCTGCTTCCTGCAACATTTTATAATTATCGATAGCTGCATGAATGCTATCAATGGTTTGTTGCCCATGGATTTTTCCCTCGTTGTTTTTCTGCGTCATTTTATTCCAGAACTTTGTATAAAAAGTTCTTTCCAAGCAAGGAAATTCTGCTGTAGTATCAACTTCCACGGACCATTTCATTATCTATGGTATAGAAAATTCAATGAAAAAATACATGGTTAACATCTCTTCAAAGAAAATATTTTCTTTTTGTAACTCCATTAAGTTTGGAGAAAAATCAACCCATTGAGTATAAAGATTTTTATAATAATCTGGTAAAATATTAATTGTTGGACCATAAAATGTCCACCATTTGCAAAACCATACAGGAATAGTTTGTGAAAAAACTTGGCTACAAATTTTTATAAACCAAGAATGTTTCCTGTGAAGGTTTTCATATAAAAGAGTTTTATTAAAACTATCCAAATAGTCCCAATAGTTATATTTAACTGAGACTTTATTATCTGGATGGGTGTATTCCCATTCGTGAAAAGTATTTAAACGCCAATCTTCTGGAGCAAAAATCTTTTTGATAATAATTTTTGAAAAATTATAAACAGTTCTACTAATAGTAGAATAAAAATGCTGAAATTCAGCAGATTCAGTATCTGAGAGTATAATCTCATAGTGTCTCCTGTATTTGTATGTAGGAGCAACATATAATGTTGTGTTGAAATACCTGGTCATTATTTTCCAGGGTTCATTTTTTCATTTGAGATCGGAATGTTCCAGAAGAAGTATAACTTCTTTTTTTCTTTCAGTTCATAAACCTCAGTGTTTTCATTACTGTCATCTGTCAGTACTGAGGAATAATATGGGGGCATATTACCCTCCTTTTCTTTTTTGGATTGCATGAAATCCATAAATTTCTTATACATAGAATGATTTGTATTAAGATCAGAAGTGCCTGCAATATTAGAAGCTATTAGCTTCTGATTTCTTATCTGAGCGAGGATGTTACTGATGTCGCCCAAAATATACCTCCGAAAAAGTACAATGCGGTCGCTGATTCAAATATAGAACCCAACAAGGTTGGGGTCGATCCCACAGGGAATAGGTCGAAGTGTGAGTAGACTACTGGAAGGAATAACTAGCAAGTAACTAAAACTGGGGGATTTTGCTAGTAAATAGTAACGATGACGATTGCTGACTGATATTGAGTTTGTAAATAATAAGAGGAATTCACTAGGACTGTGATCCCCAATGATTCCTTAACTCCACCGGTGACTTGTGCTTAACAAGACTGCCCCACTGCGCTGCGTGCAAAGTCTAACAAGTTAGGTTCATCTAACTGTCTCTCGACTGTCATTAGACGAATTTCACTCTTCTCCTCTCGGTCTCCAAGTGTCGCACTACTAACCCTTGTTCTGGACTTCAGGTAACCTTTCCCGCTAAGGCTCCGGTTATCAGATGAAGGTTGATAGCTTCAAATCTCTGTTGTTATCTCCTTTTCCCAATCTCTACCTCTCTCTCGAGCAAGTCTAGAATACAGGCAAGATTCTAACGTTTGCAACCGTTAGAAAAGCAATCAATACGAAGGAGACAACAATACATGCATACACAGCAGTACAAAGTTGTCTTGCACGTCACAGGTTTTGTTAATTCTTCATGGTTCACACAACCCTAGTTGATGGGTTTAGCTACTCATAGTTGCAAGAACACAATAATAATCCAAAGATGAAAGCATAATTATGATTTCACAAGAATGAAGGAAAACCCAAAATTTCAATTATCAATCAACTACAGAATTAGGGTTTGTGAATACAAAACCAAAATATATGTCTCAAACAATGTAAAATAACTCTCAAAATAGTAAATTGTCCAACTCCCGCATTTAGGACTACCTAGGGGTATTTATAGATACAAAACTAGTCCTATCCAAAACAAAATAGGAGAACAGGGTCGGCAGCTTTCACGATGTCGTGACTTGGTGTCGTGGAACCAAGTCACGGCACGTGACTTATATCGTGGGAATCAGGCTCTTTTCCTGGATCTCTGAAGTGAACTCACGTCATCAAATCACGCCACGTGGGTGTCAGTCACGTGGCGTGAGTCCTGTCGTGGAACTCAGGTGAAATGTTAGTCCTCTGAAAGCCATTTCACGACACAACCCACGGCTCGTGAATGGGAATCACGGCTCGTGAGTGATGTCGTGGGTTACTCCATCGTGCAGATTCATTCTTTCCTCATCAGACACATCATCTTTGGGCTTGATTCTTCCTCTTTTGGTCATTTTACCTTTAAAACCTGTTTTCCTGCAAATTAGGACAGAAACCACATCATACCTACAAAACACACCCAAGTTATTGCATATTTTCCTTGTTTTAAGCATCGAAAGTGCCATACAACCATGGCACATCAGTTACCTCTGCCTCTTCCTTGTCCACGTCCCCTTCCTCCATTAGAGGCGGGTGAATAGGTCGGTCTGACCCCTGGTATCATCCTGAAACAAGTAAAGAAGAGCTATTAACTCAAATGTTCTCTTGTAAGAAAATCAGGAAGACTATTAGTCGATCCTTTCAAATATTGTATTTCAAAATCAAATGGGGCTAATAACGCCTGCCATCTTGCAAACATTTGCTTGGAGACATCATGTTTAATATCTTTATTAAAGATAAATTTAGTTGCTTGGCAAGCCCTTATAAAGAACTTTTGATTATATAAATCACCGTGAAATTTGATTACACTCTTTACTATAGCAAGGATTTCCTTAGCTACAGTAGCATAATTCTTTTGGCTATTATTCCATTTTCCAAAATAAAATTGAACAAGATATTTTTGTTTCTTATTTTCTGGGGGATGCTGAATTAAGATTCCTCCATAGCCAATATCTGAAGCATCAGTCTGAACTATCTTTGTCCAGTTCGGATTAGCTAGAGTAAGGCATGGCAAGTTATTAACTTTAGCCTAAATATTTTTGACCGCTTGAGTATGATCATCGGTCCAGGCTGTAGGATTATTCTTTAGCCTGTCATATAAGATAGCAGTATCTTTTACCAAATCTCTGATAAAAGGAGAAATATAATTCAAACTTCCCAAAAATCTTTGAAGTTGAGTTTTATCAGTAATAATATCAGGAAATTTTGATGCAAACTCAATACTCCTACTGATAGGAATGATTTTTTCTTTTTCAATAAAATGTCCCAAAAATTGAACTTTTGTTTGAAATAAAAACATCTTTGGTTTAGATATTACCAAACCGTTTTGGATAATAATTTTCTTAAATAAATCCAAATGTTTGAAATGAGTTTCAATTGTTTTTGAGTATATCAATATATCATCGATATACACAACTATGAAATTGCTATAAGGCATAAAGATATCATTCATAATTTTCTGAAATTCAGAAGGAGCATTTTTCAATCCAAAGGGCATGACATTCCAATCGAATTGCTCTACTGGCACATTAACAACAGTTTTATATCTGTCCTGCTCTTTAATTTGAATTTGCCAATAATTTGATTTCAAATCAAATTTGAAAAATATAATTGAATCATAGAGTCTATCCAATAAATCCTTCTTATTAGGGATTGGATAGCGAATCCATTTTAAAACCTTATTAAGGGGCTTGTAATTAATTACAAGTCTGGAAATATATCCAAAAGAGTTTGAATTTCATTTTTGTATAATTGCAAATATTCTGAATTCATTTGTCAAGGCCTAGCCTTAGTAGGGATATTATCTTCTATAAAATCTTCTTTATATGGTAGATCTACCACATGTTTTTTCCTTTCCCAAAAAATATTTGGATGATCACCACATATCTGCAAAGTGAACTGGTTTTGCAAAAGCTTAATTTTCTCTTGTAATCTAGTAGCTTGTAAAGTATTTTCGACTGATAGACAATATATTTCATTTTGTATGAAATTTGCTTGTTTAATTTTTGACAAGATTCTGTCTTTTATTTGGTTCAAAAATTTATCAAAAGGTTGGGTTATAAAATCCAACCGTTTTTTCTTATTAACATATGTTCCCTTAATACCAGTGGTATCCCATTTAGTAATCGGGAAGATATGCATAAAAAATGGTACACCTAAGATAATTTCATCTGAAATATCTTTTACCAAAACAAAGGTCTCAGGCATACAAACTTTGTTATTACAAATATATGCTTTCGGTAATTTAAAATCGATTTTCATTTTACTTCCGCTAGCATTACGGAGACTATGAGTAGTTTTATGAAAATATCTGGAAGGTATTAGTCCTTCCTTTATACAATTTAAATCTGCTCCACTATCAACTAGGGCAGTAAACTTCTTTTTGAAATTGTAATCAATTAAAAGAGTAATTTTTATAAAAAAAAAATTTGTGAAGTTATCCTTATCCTTTAAGGATCCCAAAAACAATTCCTTTGTTTTCGAGGTTTCAGCTTCATCAATGAGGTCTTCTAGATGATTCTGGAAATCTGTATTCAGATCTTGACTTCTGCCTTCATCTATGTGAGACATTTTCAGGCGTAAGATCCTTTCATCCATGACCTTATTATTCTGTTTGAGATGTTCAATCTCAATTTTGAGATCATTAACCTCTTAGATCAAATCTTGGAGAGTAGTCGGAGTATATTCCGCCTGATGTCTATCTCTTAACATCTTTTTTACTTTTACCATTGAATAGGTTCCTCCTCGAATATCCTGGGTCCGAGTTCCTTTATCAGGACCTTTCATTTTATCTATGATTTGTGACCTGATTTCAGGGTCCTTAATAACGTACAGGAGTTCTATTAACTTGTCGTCCTTTAGAACCTTGATATTAAGATCCTTGAACTGAGAATAAATTCCATAAAATTCATCAGTTTTCTTGTTATCACAAGGTTGGCCTGATTGGCATGGAATACAATCTTCTTCCGAAGAGGATGAGATATCATCATCATCCTGAAGCACTCTTAATTCTCTGAGAGCCCTTAGTTCTTCTTCTGTAGAAGAATCTTCATACTCACTTTGAACCGGACTATTTTTCGGAGATGAATTTAAAAGAATCTTGCATAGAGAATCCTTCATCTTATCATCTATATCAAGAAGTTTAATCTTCTCCTTCATTTTACAATCTTTAGCATAGTGGCCAACTCTACCACATCTATAACAAGCATTAGGCTTATCAGAAGCCTTCACCATTTCTTTTCTCTTATTAAAGGCTTTCTTTCTCTTAGCCCTATTTTCCTGACGTTTATAATATTTATAAGGATTAAAATCTCTTTTTGAGGAATGTTTTTTCCTCTTGAAATCTTTAGATATTTTGTGGGTTCCTTTTGAAATATCCATTCCAAATTGTTTACAGAAATCCCTCACTTGACGTCTTTCAATAAGACTTTGCCTTTTGATTTGCTGATTCAGCTTGATTTCATTACATAAGGATAGACCTTCTTGAGTACAAATATTGATTATTTCCCATATGAGAAATTATCATAAACAATGTTATTTGCTCCTGCCCTTAAAGTTTTCCTAACTCTTTCAGCAAAGAGCACTGGTAATCCATCAATAAATTTGGACTTCCAGTGAGAGCTATTACACTCTAGTAATTCCATAACTCTTGAGAGAAAGGTGTCCTTATACCACCTAAAAGATGAGAGATTTTTATATCTCAAATTCTGTAGAAGGGTCCTAATAGTTTCACTAGCATCTGACCATCTTCCTGAAAAATGTTATATGATATTTACAATAAGAGTATAAACCGCATTTTCGGAAGTTACTCTATGTTCATTCTTAATACTAGTGAGGATTACACCCTTTTGTTCCCTCGTGAGATAATTATCCCACCACCCTTTCAACTGGCCAGTAAACCCAACTATAATCATTTCTACAATGCTTTTATCCTTATTTTTGCATTGTTTGTAGATAGTACTATACATCATCATCCTATGAACCAATGTATAAATCTATCTCTTAGTAAGATCATCTACATTCCATTCATAGATATGTTTTCCATTATAACTATTAGTTATAACATATTCTTGTTCTTTAATTAGAGCATCCTGAGGAGTAGGCCTAGGATAATAGTACATCCTTTGAACAGGCTTACGAGCAAATTTCTCGGTCATCCTGTTAACCTTATCTGAGGTCTCTTTCGTATGAGGGTTAAAGTCATTAGTCAATGGGGTAAGCTTAAGGTCTCTAAACTTAGCTTCTATGACTTTTTCTAACTCAGAAATATTTTTCAATTTAAAATCTCTGATATTAGGAGGAGGTTGAATACTAGGCGAAGCTATGATTACTTCGGGATCCTTGTTCCTCGTGAATATAATATCCAGGAGGTTTTTCTGAATCCTATCAACTTTCTCATGAAGAGAGATGAAGTGTTCCCTTAACACACTCATATAAACATTCGCATAATTCTGTTGTTTAAGCATAATATTAACATGCTTAGTAGTAATAGAAGCAGTATCATCTTCAAAAAGCTTGAAAAAGCTGAAAAATAGACAATTTTGTCATCCTTTTTTATTTGAAATGATTGGGAGGGGGGGGGGGGGGGAATACAGATCTAGTAGTTTCAGTACTACTTATTCTATACTCCTTCTCCAACACTGAAATGTATTTGTCCACATACTTGGCCATGAACCAAGGGACAAATGAACTGACTTTATTAAAGTCTGAAAGATCTTTATAAAATTCATTTTGAAAGTGATTCCTTTCTTTGCTGTCAAAATTATCTAAAAATCAATTTCTGAAATATTTTCATTCGTGTAACTTAAATTCTTCAGAAATTTTCTTTCTTGCCGGTGAACCCGGTCTAAAATCAATTTTTGTACTAGTCATTTAAACCAGTTGGAAAATTCATTTCAGAGGCTATAAGATCCTCATTATTGACTAGAACAACAATATTATTTTTTCCAATCAAAATATTATTGACCCTATTTTCTTCTCTTATTTGAGAAGTTGATGCCCTAAAAGGATAATCCACAATATAATCAACAGGAGATATATATGAAGGAACAAATCTGGTTAATGAATTAGATCTATTTATCCTATTCAACAATCTGATATTATCAGCATCAAAAGTCGGATCTGTAAATCTAATTTTTACAGTACCATCCGCAATGTGTTCAACTTCAGTGATTTCACTGTTAGAACTAGCTCTTGGAGGAGCACCCTCCTCTATGACCCATTCTTTTGGAAAATCAATTTCATCCCATTTGATAGGTCTTCGGGTGGTAACTTTAGATTTACCAAAATTGGTTTCAATTAAAATAGTTTCATTTTTGAAATCCATAATTTTGCACATATGATTTAAAGTATACAAGGGTTTATAATAAATCCTGTAACAGATACACATAACTTCAGTATCTGGTGCATAATCATAACCGTGCAGTTTAATGCTCAAAATTAAGGCATTTAGCAAATTTTCATCATTTAAAGAAATTTGTAAATTAGGATATGCATTAAATAAACTGGCCCATAAGCCAAACTGGTCTGGATTGTCCTATAAGGGATTTCCTTCAGTTCTGATTCTTGTCATCCCTTAAAGCTGCTATAAAGCTTTCGGGTAAGCCTCTTAAAATAAGTGGCTTGAAGGCGACTTGGATTAATCCAATATGCATGAATCTATGGGTATCTCTATAAGGAGTCAAATCATTATCAGATAATAATTTCAAAGTAGCATGGTCACTATCAACAGTTAAAGTTTCTTCGGTTGTTTTAACAATTTATTTTAAATCGAGTTTTTTAAAAGTATCTGTTAAAGAACATGGCTCTAATACCATAATTTAAATAAGTACTCAATTATTGAAACTCTTACAGCCTACAAAAATAATTTATTTTAGAGACACTTATTTTATTTTTATTGTTTTTAGTTTATAAGATTGTCATTTTTAATTTTTTAAATTAGATAATTCAAAAAGTAAATTAAATAGGTAAATAAGTAAATAGAATTATACTAAGCCCTCCATCTACGTTTGTCTTCCCACATCCAAGACCTAAATCTCCAGCTCCCATTCCCCCAAATTCCATTTTCCCATTTCTCACAAGTTCCTTCAGTTCCATTTCTCCCATTCCCCCAAATTAATATTCTTTGCAGTAATTCGATTCATTAGGGCTTGGCTGAATTTTCTTTAGATCTGAGGGAAAAGATGACGAAGAGACCAAGCAAAATCTCCTTCATTCTCCTTCTTCAATCGCTTCTTACTCGGTGATTGTGTAAAGATGTTAAAATTGGTGAGAGGATTTCTGAACTTCAAAATTTGACAGGAAGCAGCAAGGATCGAACCATTCCTCTCGGTAGATGAAATTTCTGATGGTGAGATTATGGTTCGCTGTTCAACCTTTATGCTGGTAAAGTTTATTTCTCTCTGTCTTTAGTTTTAATTTTTTTTTCAAGTGAATTTGAGTTCTTTGTTAGTAATCAAAAGCGTGATTTGATTGTTCGTAATATATGCTAATTTCAGTATTGAGCTTATAAATTTTAAAATCCATTGCTCCTTTGTCATTTTCTATTGCTCAGATCTGAAATGCTTGTGGGTATATTGAAATTTTTGATTACTTGAGTAATTATGTGATACTATTTGAGATTACTATGCAATCTATGCTCATGGACATAATGGGATAGAAGAGAACTAAGCCTTTTGTTCTCTAGTGTTGCTGTTCTTTCTTGATTGTTCACTTGCTTGTTATCATAGGTTAAAACAGTGCAAGTGAGCAGTTTTGGGTGTTAAAGAAAAAATCAATGAGTTCTTTTTATCCTCAAGGTTTAACAAAAAGAATAAAAAACAGTCTTATTGGTACTCAAGGTTAAATAACTAACGGAAGGAACTAAAGTTCACTTATTGTGCACTTGATTTTCCATCAGCTTCCCCAAGTGTTAAAATTCATCTATTGTTGAGATATTAGATTGACTTATATGTTTTGCTAGTGATACAAAAATATTATTGAATGGTTGAAGAAATAGTTTGATAGAAGAATTTATGTTAAAGGTTCACATTTTAAATGATTAATGAATTCGAATTAAAAAGTTGTATAAATTAGAATTATATGAACATTTTGGACAGTTGCAAATGGATTAAGCATCATCAAAATTGTATACAGTTACAAATGGATTAAGCAATTTCTAACTGATATGTCAACATATCAAGCAAATTTAGAAGGGAAAGAATATAACTTCAAAAAATTGTGGGGTCAACGACCACCTGACACCCCTCGAAATCAATCTGGTTATGGTGATACATAAAAAGAACTGTATGGGATAAATGTAGAAGAATAATCGAAATTAAGAATGTAAAAGCTTGTAAATTCCTAGAAGGGATATTGAGATCAAATTGTACATTCACTTAAAACAAAGTATGCATATAAGATAAGTGAGATATATTTTGTCATCCTTGATGGTTCTCCTACGCTTAACCTGTAAAGAACAACTCATAGGAACACTGCAATTGTGCCCATCTGAATCTCTAGAATGTATTTCATCCAAAAGAACTTTGGTCTGATTGTCATTCCTAGATATGCTGCTCAAGTAACACAAGTCTTGCATCATAAAGGATGCTTGTTCTAACTGGTTCTGTCAATTAGGTGTGTTCTGGAATTAAAAACAGAAATATGACTAGCGACTATCGACTTACAAGTTATAACCATGCATACCTTCGACAGGGAACTATTGTCAGAAACATCACCATATAGGCGGATTTGAACCTTCAAAGACAGAAAGTCCAAATACTTAAAATTTCCAATTTCCTTTTCTGACCAGCAAAGATCATTTGAAAGTAAGGAAGTTTTCTGTTTTCTTTGTTAATACCCTTGTGAGGTGATATAACCGTAAAGAGAATACTCATGTATACTTTGGAATTTAATTACTCTGCAAAATCATGGTATATATGCTGTATTTATGTGTATCAAGGAGAATACTATAAAGAAGTACCACTTCCTTTATCCAGTTCTCCGAATTTCTTTTAGGAAGCTGATTGAATACTGCTTTTAATTGAGATCTCCCTCTCAAGACCTTTGTAGTGAGAATTCCAGGTTGAACCTAGACCAACCCCTGCTGCTACTACTCCATATGGAACAACCCCATTTGATGGTGTTACGCCAACCCCTGTTGGTGCCATGAATTTCCGTGGTCCACTTTTGAGGAATACAACTTGACGCAGTTGGAGAAGGAAATTGAGAGCATTCCACCCTTGACCGAAGAGGAGCTTGATGCAATGTTTCCTCTTGAAGGTTGTATGCAACCTGATGTACCAAATGAAATGCCAGGTGACTTACCATTTATGAAACCCAAGGATCACCTGTATTTTGGTGCTTTGTTGAACAAGGAAGATGAAGAGGATTTTTCCCCTGACGAACAGGACGACCAAATGGTTTTGAAGCTTTTGCTCCAGCTCAAAAATGGCACAACCCAACAGATGAAAAATGCTTTGAGACAGCTCATTGATAATGCCAGAGTATTTGGTGCTCGACCTTTATTCAATGGAATTTTACCATTGCTCATCCAATCCACACTTGAAGACCAAGAAAGGCACTTGCTGCTTAAGGTTATTCCTAGGATTCTCTATGAATTGGATGAGTAGGTTCGCCCGTATGTGTACAAGATTCTTGTTGTGGCTAAATCTATGTTGATTGATGAAGATTATTATATTCGTGTTAGAGGGAGGGAAATCACATATTATCTTAGCAAGGCAGCTGGTTTGGCTACTATGATTGATACCATGCTTCCAGATATCGACGACATTAATGATTATGTCAGGAAGGCGGCTGCTCTAGCTTTTAGCATTGTTGCGTCTGTACTAGGTATTCCTGCTTTGCTGCCATTCGTGAGAGAAGCTTGTCAAAGTGAGGAGTCTTGGCTGGCTCGTCATACAGGTGTTATGATTGTTCAGGAGATCACTATTCTCTTTGGTTTTACTGGTGTTTTTCCACATTTGAGATCTTTGGTGGAAATTATCCAACCTCGCCTTAAAGATGACTTCAAGAAGGTCAGGACCATTACAAGTCTTGCTCTGGCTGCTCTTGCTCAAGCTGCTGCACCATATGGTATTGAGACCTGATTCTGTTTGAAGCCCTTATGAATTACTGATAAGATCTTTGTGTTGCTGTTCCATTGCAAATATAGTCACAGAAAGCGCTATCCTTGTTAAACAAATTTAATTTATTGTCACTTAGTTAAAGACACTTATGTTCATTGTTTAACTGTTTGATCACTTTCTGTCGGTATGGTTAATAGTGTTCCTATCCGAACAAACAGTACTTAAGAAGCCACTTGGTTTCGTCTCCACTGGAGTTACTTAATTACCTTTATAAATGAAAGTGTTAGTGATTGTGTATTTGTTCATTTGTTTAGCAGAATTCTTTGTTCTTTTTGTTTCTGTGTTATGTTATGATGAACCAAGAATATTAGTTCATATTCTATGTGCTTTTCAGAATATTAGTTCTATGTGTTAGTTCATAACACAAGAATATTAGTTCTATGTGTTATGTTATCTTCTAGCGCAGTTTCATTTATCTATTTTCTCTGGTTCATTTTTGGGTCTTCACTGCAGACATGATTCCATCATGCTCATACGAGTCAGTAAAGACGATTAACCTGCAACTGAACTAAACAGAGCTTACATTGACTAGAAAAGAGGATGAATATGATTTTTGTGGAAACATGATCACTCTGAGCTATGTGTGTGTAAAACGATTATCTAAACACTGCATCACAGAGAAATTATGTGCATCGGGAAAGAATCAAAATGGTTTCTGTGGGCAGATAATCCTGATTATGTAAAATTAGTTCTAAGCTCAGCTCTGTTCCCCTTCAATTTGAACCAAATAGCAAAAGCTGCTTAAATAGGGCATATGGTATATTTCATACCTCAAGAAAATTCGCCAACTAGTAATTAGTAAAACAGAAGTGCTACAGGTTGCTCTTAATGTATTTTGTCTATTTCTTTTGCGAGTTTTCACAGAGTTTTGAGAGCTTAGCGTCTGATTTGAGCTCAATCGCTCATTTTGTCAGTCTGAGCCCAAGTAAAGGAGGAGCATTGTGATTTCACAGCTTGTAATCTGCATAAAACATAACAAATAATTGATCAAGGATTTGTTTTGGCTTACTGCCTGAACGGCAACCTTCTGAACTTTCAGTAGCCATTGGGCCAGATTCACACCTGCATCATTCCATTCTCTTTATAGTGCACACACTGCTAGAATGTTACCTTTCTGAAAAAAAAATGATGCTCACACTTCAAGTGTCGAACTCCTAAATTGTCTTGAGAAATCAATTACTGGGTGTTGGAATGGAACTGGTTCAAATGGAAAAGAATGCATATTTTAAGGTTCATATAACCTACCCCAACTGGTTGAGATTGAGGTGTGATTGTTGATCTTATGCGTAATACTAAATATAGAAGTTTCTCTTAGTGCTATTTGATAACGATTGAAGAAAATAAAGGACTGGTAGGAAGTTTTCTTGGGGTATAATCAATGTCAATCACAGTGAACATGAACTGATCAAAATTATGTACCTTCCCTTAAAGGCATTTGAGGACCTGATGGCATATTTCTTTAAAAAGTCAAGAATTCTATATGCTTCTTTATACCTTCCCGTTTCTGGAAAGGGGTTGTCTTCACATTCATTTGGTTTAGTTCACTTCATTTGTGCGCGTTCAGTGCACACAAGTCAAGACTTAATATGCTTCAGAAGCAGTATCATGGCCATTATTGCAGTAACTTATTCAGAAAATACGCCTCAAAAGTCTTGTTGTACAACATTTTGGTACCTTTACTCTGCTTTAGGCTCTTTACTTTGGCTGCTGTGTGATATTTTTGATGTTGGTCTTCTTTTATACTGCTTGGCGAACTTCATGACCATTGTTGTGATTGGACTCTGAGAATCAATTCTCTATCTTGATTGTCGCGGAGATAATCACGATTTGATCTTGATTTTCGCTGAGATTGAATTGATGGTCAATCATTGATTTCCAGTGAGTTGCCTTTAAGGTAACCCAAGGGAGTCCTTCTACAATCAAGAGTATGATGATATTCCTTGATTGAGTGATATACATCTGTCTTTCCTTGTGTTAATTGTTGAGTGATCCCTTCTGATTTCTTTCCATGGGTAGCAATCTTCCGAGCTTTCTTGTGGCATTTATTTTCATCTTCAAGCTGCTGCCTTCATTGGTTAAGTGGATTGATTTTCCTCATCTGCAAAGTTCTTTTCATCTTCAAAGCTGCTACCTTTATTGGTCAAGTAAGATTGATTTTCCTTAACTGGAAAATCCCTCCTTTTCCTTTTTCCTGCACAAAAGGCATGACATTAGTGTCCTCATTAAAACTGATGAACATCAATAATGCTAACAAAGGCATATATATTTTCTGAAAGTAGGTTGCTAATGTGTTGTGTACAAGAATAGCTGCCTACATATGGTTTCTCTAAATCTCGAGGAGGAGTTTCCATTTCATGGTTGTTTAGAATTTGAGCAATTTAATATCAAGTACTTTACAAATTTATTGACCAATCACTTTTTCTGGTTGTTAGTTATAGTTTCTCTTCCTTTCCTTCCCTTATGTTGTTTACTTTTGGCTGCTGTGTGATACTTCTGAAGCACTCATATGGTACTGCTATTGATCTTATGTTGCGTGTTTATAAAGTGTTGGATGTTATTTTGTTGAAGATGTTTGTAGCTTAGGTTTTCCTTGCATTTTCCACGGCTTGAGCAGAGGATCACTTACTTTCTCACTCTTCTATCTTCCATTTAGGCCTTTCCTTTCTTATTCTATCCTGTCATCTCAAAATTACTCACTCTATTTTCTATTTCAATTATATTGTGTTACTCTAATGCATTTACACACAGCATGCAGAAACTTCTTCAATGTTACAGAGACCCCAGTATGAATTTCAGGTACAACCGTACAAGTATAAATCTAAACCTCCTGCCATCAATTAGGCAAGTTTGTAGTGCATTCTGATGGATCTTCATTAAGTACACTTATCCATGGTATACCTGTCTCACGTAGAGAGCTATGTCTAGTTTAACAAGAGAGCTCCTAAATAAGAATTTTCAGAAGTCCCCATTGCCAGTTGACACAGCTCACGGGCATGATAGCGCGCTCATGGTTCTTGATGCACCTTTACCCTTATTCTAGTAGAGAAAACCGTGTATATTGACATTCAAAAAAAGAAGCCAAATCTGCAGTTAAGAAATGTATAACATAAACCAACTAAGCAAGCTTCAAGATGTAATCAACCTAAAGTGGCAAATTTGCAAAGATTTCTTATATTTTCTTTTCTTCGTACGCGTAAAGGCGCATTTCTTTGTAAATCTTAAGAGCTTTCATCAAATGTAGCTCAAGTACTAAGACTCCAAACCACTCATGAAAACTCAACTAGGTTTATTAAATCCATCATGATGGCGGAGCAAGCAAGACATGCCCCCAAATTTTTTATAAAAAAAAAAGGAAAGAAAGAAAGAAAAAAAAAAGGAAAGAAATCTCACTAGACTTTACAATGAGATTGCCATTTTGTTAAAATTATTATGATGCTTTAGTGAAGTGTAATAATAATCTCAACAATTACTAATAATTAGTTTCTCCAACATCCAAGTGATAGCAACTAGGATTGACACTTAACCTACGTCACCCTCGATTGTTTTTCAACACTCGCATTGATGATGGAGTTCTCTAACATAAAAATAGGACAAGTTACATAAATCTCAATCCTTTTGGAGCTAATTACTTCCTATCTTAACTTTTACCAAAATTATTATGAATCCCAAATTTTGTTTAGTCGGATACATCACATTCGCAGATACATTACTAACTAATTAAGCGACATAAAAAAGAAAAATAACGAAAATCTCTTCAATTGGGGAGTAAATCACGCCTCAATAGTTTTAATGGCTTCTGAGTATCCCAAATAATGCATAGTCGATTCAAAATTTAAATTTCAAACACCAGATCACAAGAGTTCTAGCCAAAAATAGTTGATTCTTTCTTCTTTGTTTTTCAATTTTGATTTTTCTTCGTGATACATCATGAACATCTCAGTGTTGTTAAGACATTCCGATGTTTGGCTATCAGATATCTTTGACAACTTAATCTATCCCTGCATTTTGATACATTACAATATAAGTTACATTATTACTTGGTGATTCATAAGTAAAGTATTGATACATCACTTCACGCACAATGTATCATAAACACGGTTTGTGTTTGTATTAGTAAAACAAAAAATATTCCAATACATGACCTTTGTCAGATTTAGATTTTCATTACTGATACATAAGTCTAATATATCAACAACACAAAATCATTTTGACACATAATTTTTATCAGATTTTCAATCAGATACAAGTCTTATGTATCATTAACACAAAAATCATTACGATACATTACTTTTGTACCTTTTTTAGAGGGTCCCGTGATGTATCTTCATCTCTTTTTCTTTTTGAAGCTGTAACACCTGGTTTTTCCTTACTTCTACCAGCCTCCTCGCATAACTTCTTCATCATAGATTTCGTGGAATTCTCCGAACTAAGGAAATAAATGTTTTCAATCAGATCTGGCCAGATCTCTGTCTCGTCGGAATTCTCCGACATTTGCAGGAAAAGATGAAACTTTGGGAGGTTTTTGTTTTGGTGGTGGTTGGTTGGAGGTGACCGGAGATGGTGGCTGGACGGTGGGAGTCACAGAGATAGAAGTTTTTCGCGGCCACCATCGGCGATGCTTTTCCGAGGAAAGAAAGTGAGAAAAGGAGAAGTTGAGAGAAATGTGGAGATGCAGTGGAAAAATGGTAGAAATTTGGGAGATATGAGAACAATGGGAAGGAACTTTGGAGGAGTTGAGTGGTGGTGGAGGAGAAATAAAATGGATAATCAAATTGGAGAAGGTGGAGAAATTGTGAGTTTTCTCTGAAATTCGTTGAAGGGAAGAAGCATTTTGTTGCTAGTGTCTTTTTAATAGAGGAGGAAAACGTGAGGTGGGGTTGTGCGTGGAGATATGAGGAGATAAAAATAAAAATGTGATGTATCAAGCATAATGAAGAGAGAAAGAAAAATTAGGGATTTAAGTAATTATTTAAAAGGATTGGGATTGTAAGTAGTTATGATAAGTTAAATTGTGGTATTGTGTAATTTAGCTTCTAAGGCTTAACCTAAGGGTCAGACTTAAATTTTAGGGTAAACAACCGAAATCCCGATAGTTTGGACCATAATTACAAAAAATCCCGATTTTTTTGTAGATTTACATATGTTGAGATACATAATTGTATTGAGTTACATTTTCTAAAGATACTTTTTTTTCCCGAAAAATTGATTTTACAATGGAAAGAAGCAGATTTTGTGAGATTTAATGGTCCATTAACGCATTTTTGAATTTATTTCGGCTGTTGAATCCCTTAAAAACAGTAATAGATTTCCATTTTCAAAATTCATTTTCACAATCAAGCTCATTCGGCAAAAAAATCCAAAAATTTTCAAGCTCTATTTCTCCACTTTTGAATTTTATATCAGATTCACAATGAACATTTCGATCTTGTTCAGGCATTCTGGAGTTTGGTTTTCTGATATCTAATACGAACAATACAAAAGTGATGGGATTGTCATCGGAGAGAATATTTCTTATTTGAATTTGATTTCTGCTATAGCTGTTGAATTGGAAATTGTTGAATCATTGAAGAAAATCGATGTCAGATACATCGTGGAAGGAAACTCCTCACCATTGGTGATTCGCAACGACAATGGAGTGAAGCTATATGTCGAATTGAAGAAAAGTGTGCCAGGATTTGTAACGTATCCTCTGTGCATAACAACAACTGACAGATGTGCCGATGAGAGTGCATTTGAAGCAGATACTGGTGCAATTGTTTGTGTTGAAGGAATGGAAGTGGATGCTAAAGCACTTGCAGTAGTTGAGAAAAAAAATGATGATTCGTTGTATGTACCGGAAATGGAGATTGTAAACTTCATTAGTGATTGCAAAGATGAAGATGTTAAGGTGGATCAGCTTTACAAGGATAAGGCAACTCTTGTATCTGTTATGTCAAAATATGCAATAGATCATAACTTCAATTGTAGAGCGAAACGTTCCGACAAAAAAAGGTATGTTTATTCATGTATCTTTTAGAAATTTTTGAAGGTTGATTTATATTTTGCTTTAATTTATGGCAACTGATGTATCTTTTTGCAGATGTAAACCAGATTAATGTAATAGATTTTGTATCTGTTTAGTCAATTTAATATACTTTTTTTACCAAATTATCAAAGATACGTAATTGTTAATTGAACATGATGTATTTTTCAAATCCGATACATTTTTTTAGTGAAAGATACATTTATCACTGTAAATACTAACTCTTCAGATGAAAACAAGGCTAATGCATTAGATTTTGTATTTGCTCAGTTTGCTTAATTTAATATTTTACAAAATTAAAAAGATACATAAGTACTAACTGAATATGTTGCATTTAAGCTAATCCGATACATTAATACATTGTATTAATTGTGTGAACCATTAATTTGTTGAATTCTTTTTGTTTTTGATGTCTGATACTATTGTTATTTCTAAGAATGGTTTGTTCAATTTTTTTAGCTATGTCCTACAATGTTATTCAGAGGATTGTACATGGATAATGAAAGCATCTTGTCTGAATAGTTGTGATCTATTTAGAATTAGGACTTTTAACGATGTACATAGTTGCCCAGTGAGTGAAAGGGCAATCACCCAAGTTCAAGCTACAGTTGCCTTTGCTAGTGGGATTAAAGCCCCAAAATTAGTCAATCATAAGAGAAAACACACTCCATGCGACATAATTGAGGAGATGAAATCTTTATATGGTGTAGATATTAATTACATGAAAGCATGGCGGGCTAAGGAGTGAGCAATAGAGATGCTAAGAGGTGGACCGGCCGATGGATATAGACGAATGCCAAGATACATTCATATGCTAAACACTGTTTATCCCAACTCACACATTAGGATGCATAAGTCGCCAGAAAATGAATTCATGTATCTTTTTATATCTTTACAAGCAATGATGCGAGGTTTCGAGTTTTGTAGACCTGTAGTTGTTGTGGATGCTGCTCATTTGGGTGGAGCGTACAAGGGAATGTTTGTTTTGGCTAGCACTCTCAATGGAACAGGTATGTCATGTCATATTTATCTAAAGAACCAATTCCAAACTCTTGCTTGATTAATCTTAGATTATATTGAATATGAACATTATAAATTAACTGATTTGCATTGGCTTAATGCTTTAATGTATCATATTTTTTTCTGTCCTTTAGGTTGCATATTTCCAATAGCGTATGGTGTTGTAGATACTGAGAATGATTGCTCGTGGTCGTGGTTTTTCGAACAGTTTAGAAGTGCCTTTGGAGAACGTGAGAACATGTGTGTCGTATCTGGTAGGAATGAAAGCATTATAAAGAGTGTAAGTGTTATGTATCCTAATGTTCCTCATTTTGCTTGTATTTGGCATCTTTGGAGGAATGTGTGCAACAACTTTAGGAAGAGTAGAAAACAACTTAGTGACTTATACTACTCAATGGCCAAGGCTTACAGAAAAGAGGATTTTTAGTAAATTATGGCTAAAGTTGGCAAGGTCGACCACAGGGTTAAGCATTACTTGTATAATGTTGGCTATGATAAGTGGGCAAGATGTCACGCTCCAAGAAACAGGGGCAGGATGATGACTTCAAATATTGCTGAATGTATCAATGGTTGCCTAGTAGAGGCGCGTGAACTACCTATCTTGGGATTTCTGGAAGAAGCTCGAATACTATTTGGATCGTGGAATTGTAAGAACAAAGAAATAATATCATATACAAAGACTACATTGGGTAAAAGGTTTGAAGAAATTCTCGCTTTAAACGGAGCAAAATCTTCTCGGTTGACGGTACGTTTTGTGAAGTACATGTTTTTTGTTTTTCAAACAAACACACAACACAAAAAAGGTGTATCTGCAGTTATGTTAACAGACTACGATTTCAAATATGTGAATTTTTTGGTTTATATTGTTATGTATTAGATTATTTGTCTTTAAAATTTTAAACATATACAACCTTCACTGCGATTGTTTGTACAGGTTAAGGCTTCATCAGAGTATGTGTACTCTGTATACGAAGATGGTAGAAGGTACATAGTGGATCTCGAGAGAAAAATATGCAATTGTGGAAGGTTTCAACTTGACGAGATACCATGTCGTCACGCAATTGCCGTTTTGAAGAGCAAACACGTAAAATATATGGGACCCTACTGTTCTGATTATTACAAGCCTGCAACAATCATCAAGACATATGAAGTACCAATTAATCCAATGCCCAATATGAAGGATTGGAATGTGCCTAAAGAAATTGAAGCTGAAGTGGTCTTACCACCAAAGTAAAAAAGACCACCGGGGCGGTCAAAGAAATCAAGGCATAAGAAACCTGATGAAACCCTATCGTCAAGCACAAATTGCTGTGGAAGATGCGGTCATCAAGGTCACAACAGAAGGACTTGTAATTTCTTTCCAAAGGAGAATTGATGTAGTTGTTTTCCACTTGTCTTAACTGCTTTGGGAGCTTAATCTTTATTATCATCGTAGTGTTTTTTGAACAATATTAGATGTGATGTCATTGAAATTTCTAGTTGAATGTTATTTTTTTAAAATTTGCTGTTTGTACCTTTTTAAAAGATGCATTGATCATAACTTTGAAGATCATATTTTTTCCAAATTTTTTTTGTAAAGATACATATTTAAGCAATTAAAAAAGATACATAATTTGGTTATGAGAAGATACATTGGCTATAAATATAAAAATACATTTCCTAAAAAGAGAAACGAAGATGCAACTTTGATACATTTTTATCAATATGTCTGAAGATACATTATTGCAGTAAACATGTTTTATTAATCATAATTGTATTAAGATACATACGTTAGGTAACTGTGAAGATATATTTTTTCCAAAATATTTAGAAGATACATAATTCTATTATGTGAACATGCATTGGTTATAAATATAAAGATACATTGAATAAAACTTTGAATGAAAATGCACCTTAGTTAATGATGAAGATACATTTTTCACAAATATATGTGAAGATACATTCTTACTTTGCTAACTTTGCAGATATATTTTTTCAATGAAATGATTAAAGACATATAATTACCAAATGAAGCTACATAATTTTGTTATGTGAACATGCATTGGGTATAAATATAAAGATACATTGCATAAAATTTTAATTGTAGATGAACTTTGGTTAATGTTATACATACATATTCACAAATTTATTTAGCAGACATAAAGATACATTACTGAAAGTTAAAAAGATACATTTTTCTTAATGCATGATGAAAGTTATGTCGCTGGATAAAAAGTGATGAAAAAACTCTAATTACATAGACAAATAATATATAACCAGGACCACAAAGATTTCTGTTGTTTATACGGAACATAATTACTTAATGCATGATGAAAATCATGTCCACAAAGAAGTTAAACGAAAAATAGAAAATCAACACATGCCTTGATCAGTAGCTACACAGATCATATCCAAAATATTGTTCACCAATAACATAAAAGTATTTTTCTAAGTTTAGCTAGACAGACCCAACAGATACAATTCTACTCAATGTTGACCAATTCTGATTCAGCAGGAGGTGTAAAATTCGGCTTTGGTCTTGGTGGATCTTCACTGTCACTGACATAACCATTCTTAGCTTTCACAATCCCATAGTTCCACAAAAGTGATGCGTATATTTTACGGAGTAATTGCGCATCAAGTCCATTAGTTGGTAACGGTAGACCATCGCTTAAATACTCAGAGTAAGCAGCAACAAAGACACCGCAGTCACTGAATAAAATAAAAAATCAGCTAACATTAATGTTCATCTGATTAATTTAAAGTTTTGAATTATTTGAAAATTAGACATGATACTTATAGGCTACCACTTGACTGCTGAGCAATGCCTTCAACATATTCAAAGTCAAATGGACGACCCTGTATAAACTGGCTATCGTTTGTTATGTCCTTGTATGCTTCAATCTTCAACCAGTCTGTTCTACTTGTTTGGTCCAAAAAACCACTGAGATGAAGGTAAGTAGGCAACATTATGGGAAACTTTTGTATCTCAGATGATGGCTCAGTATGTCTTTTTGACAACATCGAATCATAGACGCGGATGCGTCTCTCTTTTAGGACAACAACAATTAACACCCAATGAAACTCACTGTCACAGTTAACTGGATGTACACCTCGTCGATCAAATGCCATGGCAGGCCAGCTGAGATACTAAAACCTTTGATAATGTTGCTTAAAGATTCCTCATTTTGAGCAACTTGAAGATGTTGTTGATAATCCTCCTGCGATGACAGAACTGCAGCCCCTTTTTCTGGATAATACCTTTGGTAGGTCTTGTTTATGTAAACTTTGAACAAATAATTTGCAGTTGTGTATCTGTATTGTTGATCAGATTGCAACTTGGATTTCTTTCGGAGATAGTAAAAAATGATATCGAGGTGCTGCAAATAGTATCAATAATTTATAATAAATTATAAAAAGAAGATAACATATACATTTTCCTATTAAATGTATATGGCAGAAAAAGCGTATTGATAATGCGTTTGGCAGATGGTATTTATACCTCATCATTCCAGCAAGTTTTGGGTTGGGACATCAAATAGAACCAATTCTTTATTTTGGGATGTGCAACGATAAAGTCCACCATATTAAATTCAAGACCACACATTTTTGATTTGTAATGGTCGTCATTTGGTGCCCTTCATGATTGTTATGTGTTAATATCGTGAATGTATAAGAAGAATTTTATGAAATAGAATTTGAAAGAAAAATGATTTATATTACCTATTGGCATGATACTTTAACAGTCCATTGGCAATCCACTCTGAATAAATATCAATTAAATGCATTGGAGCCTCATCCGAAATTATGACACCTTCAAATGGATAATTCTGACGAACATCCTCAGTACCATCTGCCTTGTCTTTGGACGATGAACCAAACACCGTAGTGTATGGAGACCTAAAAATTTTTGAAGGTTGCCTGATCCTTGCTTCAGGGGTCTTCGTGTCTTCTTTATGAACTACCTCGGTGCTTGGAAATTTCGTTGGCCACTGACTGTCACCGAGGTAAAATTGACTATCGATTATTCGTAGCGAACTTTCAGACTTTAAGTTTTCTGGGACTGTGGAATCAGTTGGCGCATTAACAGTTGTGACTCTATCAAGTCCAACAGTAGCAGGTATAGTAGCATCATCCTGAAAGATACATAATTGTTAAAGTTCATTTCTATTAAAGATACAAAAATGCTAACTAAAGTTAAATTTTTTTCTCTATTACTAAATAAAATCTGGTAAAAGGATACATAATTAAGATAATATTAAGCTGCAGATACATAATAAACTGAATTGGTAAATACTTCTAGATGTATAAGCAGCAGACACATTATGTTAGTTTCACACTTGAAAATATCAATGTATAAAATTGATATTTCAGTTATTTATAGCAGATATGTATGACTACACGCAAAAAATCACTTCTGTAAATAGTTCTTACCTTCAACACATTAATACCAGCAACAATATCTTCCAGGACACGGCTAATGTTGAAATCTTCCTGATCATCATCTTGTTTTAGCGAATCTTTTTTGACTTTCAGATTTGTGAGATGGTTCAAGGTCTCCTTTTTCATGCATATGCTGATCTATATTTGAATTGTCGGATTGAACAACAACCTATTAAACAAAAAAGATATGTCCATTACTTTGTAATTAATAACAAGCTCTTAAATTTGTAAACCAATTACCTTCTCCTCGACATGTTCCTTCTGCTTCAATGCCTTCATGATGTCCGTGTATTGTTTAGTGGCTGCGAACCGCCTCCAGATGATTGTTCACGAACGCTTGGTAAATATGGGGATGTAACGCCACTAACAAATGTCACTTTAGCTTGAACGATCCCAGGTGGTGTGTCTATTGCAGATTCAGTAAAGTGGACATGAGGACTTTTTGAAGTACCCGGGGTCTGTTTTGCTTTGGTAGAGTCTGTTGTTTTCTTCTTTGTTTCTCCTTGAATTTTTTTTTTCTTTGGTATTGGATCAGTCTTCCTTCTCTTTGGCGGGGGCGCCAAACATGTAGTAGAAACAACAATTTCCTTCCTCAGCAGATCCACAGGTGGTTTTGTACTAAAGTCATCAAAACCATCATCTACCAACACAACAGGAAGACTTTCAACTTCAACAACCTTTTTCCCGCGTTTACTAGCAGATGATGTAGGTATACACGATGTCGAATGATCAAACGACGCAATAGCAGCATAACTGAATGGCAATTCCAATCTGTCCATTTCCTCTCCTGTAGGCACTAGGTTGGTGTGCACACACTGAGAAAGATTTTTTTAAAAAATTATAATCAAAAATGGATTTGGACTATGTATATGCTAAATATGTGTATAAATTACAAACAAATAAAATGAATAAAGTGTATAAATTTTCATGATGACAGTGTTTTATGTATCTTTAACTGATCATCAAGATACATAACTGTTATATGAATATGCTATGTATAATAGATTTGTTTCTTGAGATACATAATTACTAATATATGTTGGAATGTATGTTGAAAGTGTGTGTGATGTACTAAACTTAAACAAAACAAATTCAATATAAAACAAAACAAAACAGAATTGAATATGAGATATACCTTGCTAAACATTACTCCCATAAAATATTCATATTGCGGCCTGGCTCCAACAACTTTCCAGTTCAGTATCCTTGGAATATTGTTACCCTTACGGATAGCTACCTTTCTATCAACTACGGAACAACATTTAGTGCATGTGGTATGCCTCCTAATCGATACAATTTTTTTACCACATTCATATCTTGTCTAAATGTATGCAAAAAAAATTCGAAAGCAATCTTTCCCCACGGAAAATCTCTATATCTCCCGTCCTCCACCATTTTAAAATCTGCAATGCTAACAGGTATATCGTGCAATTGAGAGAGAATGAAGGTATGAATGAAGTACAAGATATCCATCTGGAGGGCATCCTGATCATTGTCGAAATTGCCCAATTTGAAGCGTTCAACAAAATCCTCCTTATTCACAACAACTTTTTCAGGGAAATACTTTTCCATCAACACACGGGCCGGAGAATCTGGGTACTCAAAATCTGCTATATCACCAATGCATTTTAAACCAGTGATTAGAGCAAATTCAGCTATGGAAAATCTGAGCACATTATCGTTGACCCATATATGAACTTCATCAGGATTGTCCTGTTCTAACTCGAGCATCAAAACGCATTTGGTTATTTGACCTGTGTACTTACAATTTGGAATATTGAGATAAACACCAAAACATGTTTCTCGGAATAACTCAATGACCTCACTGCTCAGAATCTCAGTAAAATCAGTTAAAAAATATCGGTTGCATGAGCTGCCGAATCTCAATGGATGAGGTGGAATATCTTGCACAACATATTTCATTCCCTGCATAGCAATCAAAATATATATTTTAATTATTGAGTGGATATTCATAACATAAAAAACTTAAACACATAATAAAATAGCATATGTATTTTTACAACAAAACATCCACTGCTATTCGATTTTTATGTATCATTAAGGCAATTTTTTGTCCCGATACATAAACTTTATGTATCTTACTGAACAAAAATTAGAAGATACATAAAGTTAAAGGGTTTTTCAACAAAGATGATGTTGTGACCCGATACATAAAAATTATGTATCAGATTGAATAAAAAATATCCGATACATAAAATTGAAGGTTTTTGGTCATCGAAGATACATTTTTCAAACGTATTTGCTGCACTAAATTAGTGATGATACATATTTGCATATCTTTGGTGGAGGCCATCGTGATGTATCCTGTTTATCTTTTTTTTTTTTGAAGATGAAGCCGCCGATTTTTTTGATTTTCTGGCCAACTCCTCCCGTAACTTCTTCATCATAGCCGGGTCATTGCGATGCTGGGATCTATTTTCACGGAAATCAATATCTTTTAAATCAAAATTGCCCGAAACAAAATTAGGTGGTGTAGTAATATCATATACAGTAGGCATTGGATTTTCTACATATAATTCCTCCATTGTAGTTTGCTTATCTAATTGGGTTATACCAATACTAAATGATGGTTCTGATTCCATTAACCGACTAAAATATGTTTAAGAACAGTAAATTTAAGATGTACTGAACTTGAAAAATTTGAAAACAAACTAACCTCCTTAATGATTTGGATAATAATTTAAGATGGATAAGGAAAAACAGTTGAAGCTTTGTAAAATTGAAGATGAAGTTGAGAAGAAGATGACTTGAATTCAAAATCGTCTAAAAATTTTGAAACCGTCGATACATCTGCATGATTGTAGCCGCTTTTCTAGGGCATTTTCGCTAAAAGGGGGAGTTGTGCTATGTATCGGCTTTTAAGAGAGAGAAATTCCTTTTAGGGATTTTTGTAATTACTTTTGAAGGGTAGGAATATGTATAAATATGGTTAGTTAAGTTGTATATTTATGTAATTTTGGCTTAAAACAAATACCAATGAAACATTTCTTATGGGTTACTTGGTTGCAATGAATTTGGGATTTCTACGTTGAAGCTTGGGCTAAGTTTGGACTCTTTCATGGGTCAAGATGGGCTGCTTTAATAAATGGGTTAATTTAGACTTATACCCAAAACAGCCCATCTATAAATTACCTCTTGCCCAACCCATTAAATTACGAACGGATTAAACGGGTCAAATGAATTTGGGCTGATTTTACCACCCATACCTGATACCGTATAAGTGCTTCGGAAATATCACACAGCAGCCGAAAGTAAAGAGCATATGTGAAGGAAAGAAATGGAAACTATAACTAACAACCCTTAGAAAAAGTGATTGGTCAATAAATTTGTAAATTAGCCGATGTTAAAGTAGTCGAGAGTTTCGTTACTTAGTGGTAACGAATTGATTTGTATAAAGATTTCGAGGTGCCAGAGTCGAGTTTCGTTACTTATAAAACATTATTTTTAGTAATGTATTTATATAAAAAATGTACTCATTTAACTTAAAATTACTTTATCCTATATATAAATTAATCTAGACATTATAATCTCAAAACGATAATTTCATAAGCGATAATTTTAAATAATTTAATCGGTATACCAAACCATCCGTAAAAACGAATTGAACATACCAGGAAACATTAATGAGTTGGCATCGCCAACTAGGAAAAGTAAATATCTATCAGTTTATATTTCTTACGTGTCAACATACATGTTTGCCAAGTAAACGTAATAAAACTTACACGTATATATTTAGTTTTCACGGTTCTCTATGATCACTTAAATTGTCAAAAAATTGTGGGACTCTTTCATTGTGTTACATCAATCAATCATCAATGGCGGTGAAACTCTTTGTTGTTGCTCTCTTCTTCTCTATGTGTATTCTTTTCCCTTTTGCTTCAGCCAATTCAACTGACTTCCAATATTGCAGTGAGTTACTTCATTCTCAAATTCATAATTTGTAATAATAGTTATAGTCAGGGCGAATCTAGGATTTAAATTTAATTGGTTGAATTTTGTAAGATTCTAATCAATGAATTTATTGTACTGTTAAAATTATGGATTCAGATCTAATATTTGTTAAGATTTTGGTAGGTTTTTACGTATATATTTGTATTTCGTGTCGAAAGTTATGGGTTCATATGAATCCATAGTTGAAGGGTAATACTGCCCATGGAGAAAATAACAAGAGGCAGAATTGGAACAAATTTAATCTAGTTTCAAACCAAAAACATGATTGAATTGTACATCGAATAGGAGGTCTCTAATATTATGTACTCGTTTCCGTGTCAATTTGTTTGTCTTGATTACTAGCTATTTGGATAGTCAAAAGATTTTTTTTACCATAGTTCTTTTAAAATATTATGAATTGTTAACTACTGTGATTTATTATACATTTTTATGTAGTTTTTAAGTGTGTAAATTTTCTTTCAAAAAGAATTGGAGATTTCATGTCCAGATTCACATCTTAGATAGGAGGATGTGGAGGTCGTTGATTAGAGTATGTAGCGAAGCGTTGTCTTGCTTTCCAATGGGATTAGGCTTGGTGGTATCTGTCATACTATTATCATTATTCTTGTAATTTCTTGCTTTTCCTATCTCTTATCATAATATGTTGTTGTTGTTATTGTTCCCTCATGAATGCTCTGCACAACTTTGCTTATTAGTTGCCATAATTTTTTCATTGTCGTTTGTCTTTTTCATAACTATTTTGATTTGCTGCACTTGAGTAGAGGGTCCTTTGCAAAAATAATTATCTACCTCTACCTCCACGAGGTAGGAGTAAGGTCTGCATACACTTTATACTCTATCACTTCCCAGACTCCACTTTGTGTGACTACATTAGGTATGTTGTTGTTGTTGTTGTCGATTCACACGAAATATCAATTAGTTTGATCCTCGTACTCCAAATCAAGCCACATAAATTGAAATAGAGGGAGTACTAAACAATTGACTGCACTGCATATATAATCACAGTAATTACCCTAATGGTATTGACTGTTCATTCTTTTTTTTATCCTCCAACATCTTCCCGTTGCCCAAGGTACGTAGTCTCTACCTTATCTTACATTGCTCATAATTTTCCTGGTTGATGGAAGGATTCTTCTAAAATATTAATCTGGATTATCCACGGAAAAACATAGGCGCAAACTGTACTAATGATCATCTTGATTCTAACAGCTAGACTTTTTTTTTTGTTTAATAACGCAGATAAGAAGGCCAGTTATGCTGTTAAGGTCAGTGGAGTAGATATAACACCTTATCCTGTTAAAGGAGGTAAAGAGACCACTTTCAGTATTGCTGCAACTATAGGTAATTATTTTGCGTGATAATGTGTTCTATCGTTTTAATGCGAGTAAATACTTCACTTGGTTATGTACTAACTGTCACCTGTATTCCGTGCGATTACTTCACTATGGAATGTAGGTCTCCACCATTTACTTTCTTGAAGTACTTGCATTGCTTCTGTATTATGTATCTTTTCTCCTCCTTTCGTAGTTTTTTCGTTGAGTGGTGATTGGATAAAATACCTTTGACAGAAGAAGAATGATTGAGTTTTCTCTTGCAGATGAGAATATCAGCGGCGGAAAGTTAGTGATTGACGTCAAGTACCTATTCCTTCACGTCCACCAGGAATCCCACGACATTTGTAAAGAGACATCGTGCCCTGTATCTGGTGATTTTGTGATTTCTCACTCTCAAGCCTTACCTGGAATGACTCCTCCTGTAAGTCATCTTTCGAGTTTTGCTCTAATCTTGTCATCACAGCATTTTCTGATGTTTCATTCTGCATAAATTTCCTCTATAAAAAGTATGTGCTCGTTTCCCCCCTCCTTGGATTTCTCGATCTTAAAAGTCTTCGAGCATAAATCTGTTGTGCCCCTCCATGTTGCTCGGTCTCTTCAAAAATATCGACGGGTGCCTGCCGGATACTCCAAAAATGGTGTATTTCTGAAGAATACGACGGGGTGCGGCAACCTTTGCAGAGAGTCTGAGCAACATAGGACTGCCTCTAGAGTGAAACAAACAACAACAACAACAACATACCCAGTGTAATCCCACCAGGTGGGGTCTGGGGAGGGTAAAGTGTACGCAGTCCATACCACTACCTCAGGTGAAGTAGAGAGGCTGTTTCCGATAGACCCCCGACTCAGAAACTTTTTTTGATAAGGAAAAAAAATATATATATATATATATATTTCAGTGACATATTTCTGAAATATATTTCTGATGGGTAAAGTAAACTTGTATGTAAACGGCACTGGAGAAAACCCTATTGCAGCACTAAAATAGCTAGATATTCTGTATGTTATCCCCCATAAGTTAACTTCATCCCCTCTAACACAATTAAAAAAGTTGTTAAGTTTCTATTTTGAATTTCTAAATTACAATAACATCCCACAAGCCGCAACTCTTTATTCTTTTTTTTGATGAAGTAAGAAGATTTCATTAGAGGTATCAAGAAGATGCATCAAAAGTTACAAAGACAGAGAATGAGATTGCTCCTGTAAAACAAAACTATACAAGTTTAGCACCAGGGAGCTTACACATTCCAGAAAATAGTCGCAACTAGTTACAGGGGTCTGGCCTAGCCAACAAAAAGATTAAGCGAGCATTTTGCTTTAAGGACATGACATCTTTCTTCTGCTTTCCAGTTGAAATCTTCTGTGTCTGATTATTATCTTTATTATGTTATGCTGAAATCCTCTCTATTTGGATATCTAGGTTTCCTTTCCCTTGTTCATCCAATGTCCAACCCCAAAGGTGATTCCACCTCTTCAATTCTATTACTGCCCTGCCCCTATGTTGTCCTAATTATTCCACCAAATCTTCCGTGAAACTAGTAAATGATTAACAAAATTGAAGAGTCTCCAAAGCAAAGTTGAAAAGGAGAGGAAGTGTGTGATTCGAGCCCATGACTGAACAAGACACGGATGAATAATATCTTTCACCGACAAAAATGGGAAGAGCTCTGGTACTTCATTATTTCTAAGTTAGGGCATACCTGTTCCCGTCTATCTACATAGGCTTGCAACAGATCTCCAACATATATGCTTTAAATCATATAGTGAAAGGATTGTTGAAATCATATATGCTTTAAATCACAACCTCTAGTTCTGTGCATATTAGAACTCATTAAAGCGTGATTCACATCTTTATGTCTGATAAAAGGAATGAGGGAAGCTCCAGTAGAAAAAATATTCAAAAGGAAAAATACTAATGATTTTATTGCTCATTATAAGCAGTTCATATATGTTTTGAAGTTGCAACTTGTAGTTTTGTTATTCTCTAATTCTATTGCTTGTGGTGAACAAACTTCAGTTTCACTTCTCTTTGTTTTAACTTCCCGTCTGCCGTATCCATTTTCTTAAGACTTTCTTCCCCTTCAGCCTTTTATGATTTCTTCGTCAAAGGAAGCTTAGAAGAAATCAGGTTCACATGAAGCATCTTTGTGACATATATCGTCTTCTGCACTAATTATAGCTGACAATGTTGTCCCTGGTGTCCAATTCTTTTAAGGCTTTTCCCTGTTTCTGTCGAACCTAACAGCAGTGGTTTTATTCAGTGTTCAATGTTCTTCATTATTGTTATAGCTAGTTATTTCGGTTTTCTAGCCTCAGCTCGTTATTGGTTCGAGTAAGATATGATTTTATCCAAAATGAACAATTTATAGAAAAGAAATCTTTCTGTGGGATTACGTGGATTTCACATGTACCTACATTACTGATCATCAATTCTTGTCTCATTTTCCTGATAGTCAATTGTGTGAATTGGAAGAAAATGTTATTTTGCCAGATCTGTCGAACCTAACAGTAGTCGTCTTATTCAGGGTTCATTGTTGTTCATTCTTGTTATAGCTAGTTATTTCGGTTTTCTTGCCGCAGCTCTTTATTGGTTCGAGTAAGATATGATCTTATTTAAAATGAACAATTTATAAAAAAGGGGATCATTCCGTGGGATTACGTAGATTTCATATTACATTACTAATCGTTGGGTCTTGTTTCGTTTCCTTGATATTTAATTGTGTAAATTGGAAGAAAAATGTTATTTTGCCAGCTTTGTCGAACCTAACAGTTTTTTTTATACATACAGGGTTCATATACTCTTACAATGAAAATGGTGGACGGAAACAATCATGAATTATCTTGCATAAACTTTGGTTTCAGTATTAGTTTACTCGCGGAATCAAAAGCAGTAGCAGATATATAGTTAAAGTTTGTCACTTGTGAACCAAGTGTACACAACTTTTTTGGTTTGAGGTCGCATGTATAATACGTTGCTTTATGTGAAGTCTATCTCAGTTACTCTTTCGTAGATTAAGTACTTGATGTGACACAGGTAAGATGAGAGTAATCGACTCGCTTTTGCCTTGTTCATGTTCAACTTATGTCATATGAAATCGATCACCGATTCATAATCATCTCAATTCTTGAGTAGTTGGAGTAGATTATTATGTCTCTTGCATTTCAACTCTATTCTACCATGATGTTCAGGTTTTACATACTTTTACATACTTTTACTAGTTTTATTGTGGATGTGTTTGGCGTGGTACGAATCTCATATACACGCGTTTTTTTCGATTACATGACTACTCGATTTGCTAATATTCCAGCTAACTGCTATTGATCCCAAAGAACTACGATTGTGCAACCGAGTATGAAATTTGGAGTCTATTTGGTTGGGTAAGAAACTGATTGTTCCAGAAAATTCTTATTATTCTTCAAATATCGTATTAAAGGTGTATTGCTGAGTTTTTATCTTTATGACCTTCATTTGACTTGCTATATATCTAATTTAGTGCTAAAGATGTATTTCTAAAATGTGGATATTTCAAAATATTTTTGAATCCTTTTTTGGTCTTTAGACTCTCATCTTTTTCAACAATTGTGATTTGACATGATTTTCTAGTGAAATTTAATTTAATTTAGAGCAATGCTCTTTTGGTGGTGCTAACTTTGGACGAGTCTAATCACCCGAAAAGGCACAATTAAGTACGATTCAACTACGTTAGTTATTTTCAAGAAATATATAACTATAAATAC
This sequence comes from Capsicum rhomboideum, assembly GCA_031232105.1. Classification (NCBI taxonomy): domain Eukaryota; kingdom Viridiplantae; phylum Streptophyta; class Magnoliopsida; order Solanales; family Solanaceae; genus Capsicum; species Capsicum rhomboideum. Next base: position 123,373,804 of record CP124710.1, on the reverse strand, counting down.
TTGGGGAATGGACAAAAAGGGTCAATCGATCAAAAGAATTGTCACCGAGTGGTCATTGATTTTGCATTTTTCAATATATAGCCATAAAGGCTTTGCCGTTATTGCCTTCATTTTTTTTTGTTCATATAGAAGACATATACCATAATGGTAGAGTTTGCATACCACATTCTTATAGTTAATAGGAAAATATATACATAGATAGTTCATTTACTATATTGTACAGTGCTTATATCATATTGATACAATTCTTATATCATATCGATACCGTTCCTGTATCATATTAATACACTTCTTATATCATATTGATACAACCCATATATCATATTGATACAGTCCAGACTGATCATTTTTGAAAGGGAAAAGTAACTATATATACATCTTTAGATTGTTTATTGCGAGTTGTAGTAATATTTGTTAGATTGCAAGTTATAGCATTGTTTTTTTTAAAAAAAAAAAAAAAAGACAAGAAAATACAATTTGCTTTTTAGTTAAAAAAAAATTATATTAAAAAGGAAAAAAAAAATTCATGCCCTTAAAAATAGATAGCAATTAATATTAGGATATCAATCATCCCCATTTTTTCTCTTTGAAACGGTTTTCTCTATCCTTTATCATATCTAAAACACGTCTTCTTCTCCAACAATTGCTTTTTCATTTTATTTCTTTAAAAAATTCAAATATCTTCTTATATCTTCATAAATTTGTCAATCAATTTACATATTTGAGTTAAAAGATCTATTAAAATACTGATTTAAGTATTTTACTTGAATACGACGTTATTCTTAAGGCTGTTTATAGTTGTGTGAGAGACCCAGATGAATAAGCAAAATTCAATTTGTTTTCTCCATTCTTGATTTAGTTGCTTTCTAATTTGTTTTCTTTTCTTAATTTTTTGTGATTTCGAAAGGTGCAACTGTATGAATTCGGTCAGAGTGTAGTTAGTGTTCTTGAAACTTTTGAACAGATGACTGGCTTCCTAATATCTCAATTCTCAAGTTTACCTTCAATAATGATATTGCATGAAGATGGGATGTCACATGTATTTTATGATATTAAAATTACATAATTTTGTGACTTTTTAATTATTCAAAAGTTAAAAATTTATTAATTAATTATAACAAAATTTAGGAGAAAATAGACATAATGCAAATCTTTTTTTAAACATTAATTCAAGATGATGATCGTAGTCTTGATGGATTTTTTGTTAACAATTAACAGATTCATTTTATTTATTTTTTGGTTATTCATGTGTATGTTTTTGAATTTTAAAGTGTGTTTTGATTTTAAATTACATATCTCCAACTATTTTCGAATATTAATTACTCAATAATTCTGTATTATTTGAATATGTAGACCTAAAGATTTATTTGTAGATGGGTTTATGTATGATGCGAATACCAAGTACAAAGGATTGGTAAATGCGATAGCAACTCAACTCAAGATCGACAGTACTTCAATTCAAATTGAAATTAAGTACATTATAAGTGATAGATGTCCATCAATGATCATACACAATGATACAGAAGTCATGGTGTATCTAGATCAAAAAAAGACTGTTGTCAATTTCTTTGTTAAATATCCATTGTACATAACAATGAAAAATATGTCAATGGATATGATAGAACATAATGAAGAATTTATAATTACACACAAAACATAATGTCGAACTCTATGATTTTTAGTGGAACGTGAATTCGTTTATATATATATATTCTAATTATGGCTAAATATAAAGCAATTTTCGAAAAAATATTTTAAAACGTATATTTGTATGTAAATTTGGTATTTTTTTTAATTATATATATTCTTATCTTATGTTTTTGTTTTCTGGTATGTTGAAAAAGAAATGTTGAAATGTGTATATTACGTATGCATTTTATGTGTTAATAGGAAAGAAATATTTTTCAAATAAAGAGAGTTATAGAGAAACATATAACTTTTCTGAAAAACGAAAAAAACAACGTGAATAAATGAAGATAAATTATTGATCAGATTTTACTCCTACCATAATTATCAACACATTTATTTAGGAGAGATGAAATATTAAACGCTAAAAAAAATGAAGATAATTAGATTAATAAATATGTATTAAATAATTTTTTTAAAAAAAGAATCAAAATTAATTTTTTAAAAATTGCCACAACTTGCAATTAATTCCATAGTTCAATAATTATATATAAGTGTTGTCACAACTTGCAATAAACAATCTAATAAGTATATACAAGATAATTTTCTCTTTTTGAAATTAGTTTGGGCCGACTGATCACTCAATATCCCATAGTCTAAACATGAGTCATTTATTTTTAGATGGGTCATGTGGTGTCTTTTTCCCTAAATACTTTCTGCTTCAAAGAAAAAGGTTTGGATCTTTCAATCTTATGGTGTGTAGTATGTGATCTGTGTTAGTTCCATAAGATATCGTAACTTTTGGTGTTCTGTGATTTATCTTCGAATAATGAGTAGGTAGGATCGAAAAAAAAAAAAAAAAAAAGAAGAGGATAATTATAGTTTCAAAACATACTTTTATTTTACTATCATTTATAGCAATAGATACCAAAACTATGTATTTCATGATATCAATAAAATGTATTAAGAGTGAATTATTCATGTAATATAAATGTATTATAATTGTATTAAAATATTTATGCTTCTTGATAAGAAATATGCACTATGTATTTTGACTATGACAAATTAAACAATAAAAAATAATTCCAGCATAATTGATCCCAACATAAACTTATCTTCAATCCAAACGATCCCTTAGTAACTAATAACGTGAACATCCAATTCCCGATTGTACTTCACTAGTTATTTATTAAAATATTATTTGTATCCTTCATACAAATAAGTATTAATTATGATTATGACCATCAAGTATATATCGCATATATATATATATATATTTTAAGCAAGAGATATAATTTAATTTTTTTATTTCGAATATAAAGCTTTAATTTATTCACAATATTAATTATATTTTCGATGCTAGCAAAGAATATAATAATATTTCATTTAGACTAACATTTATTTGTTTGATTAAATAAATTTTTTAATTTAATTATTAAATAATAAAATAATTAATCCATTAACAAATACGGAAATACTTGTTGTTGTACGACTCTATAGGTTCAAAACTAAGCTGGTAGTAAATTGATCATAGCAATATACTAATCAAGGTTGACATCTAGCAACACTCCTTAATTATCAGATAGCATGAAGTGTACAATTCACTCTCAAGAACTTGTAGAAGAATAATATAGTATTTTCTACCGACTTATTACAATTCCAGATCACCCTAGGATATGTTTTAACCAGTGGCGGAGCCACATGCAGTTGAGGGACGACACCCCTTCATCAAAAAATTACACTATGTAGCTATGCAATTTTTTTTAATGTATATTACTTATTGACACCTCTTGACTTCTTTATCAATTTACTTCTTTATATTCTGATATCCCATAGTGAAAATTTTGGCTCCGGCATTGGGCCTAACTATCAAATCCCAATAGGTGATCAACTATGTGTGCATGTCAGATTATAATCGACTATTGAATGACCTAAGAAACTCTTTTCTTCTTTCAATTAATTTTCTTGGCCAAGGTTTTGATAAGTCGTTTATAATAGATGACAACATAGAGCTTAAACTCATTACCAAGTTCTCATGTCAAAGGAAACTCTTACATCACATTCATTAAGACAATATCCTAGTAGCTTTATGGTAATTATAACTATTAGAAATTATCCGATGAGTCTATTCAATGATTATAGCTCTATATGCATCATTTATGTATGTGATTTAGTTAATGAGATCAACTAATCTTTATCTTATAAAGACCACCATATACATGTTGATCTAATCGGATCATCAATGTCCTAATTAGTAATTCTACGATCAAAAATAATTTTAGACTAAATTGTAAGAGACGTGACTCTCTCATTATCATGATCTCAATCTTGATGTCAAGTCCCAAAACTTAATCAAGGCTCTTATCATATTAATCAAACAATTTGCTATAATTATGAAAAAAAATATTAGATGCCATAAATTTATATCAAATAATATTTATAAAATGTGCCACATGTGAGATTGGATCTAGAACATATATACTATATTTTTTGTAACACAAATAAAATTGAAAAATTGTGAAATTATCCAATCAAATCAATTTGAATATCATAGCTAATAATGTATTTGGTGTGCTTTGTTCCCTGTTCATCATCTCTTCGTTCAGCAACTATTAACTTAGTTTGCTTAAACTATTCTTGAATATTTAATGATAGGTAAAAATAAAAAGTAATTAATTGAAGGGCATTTATTGAAAATTGAAATGAAAGTTTAATGAACACAGGACAGGATTGTTATATCCAAAGAGAGAGTATGCGAGAGAGACAAAATTGTTATATCCCTTTGCCAGTGAAGGAAGATTGTCATTTTCATATGCTAGTTTAACTCATTATGCAGCCTTAATATGTTATTATAGTTGAAAAGTTCAACGTATAAGATTTTCACATTTATATTTACTTTTCACTTTGATTCAATTGTATAAATTATATTGTTTAAATATTATCATTTGATGTAATATATTTTATAAATCAAAATAATTTCTGGAATCTTGGGAAACCATGGGACTTTGCAGCCACTAACAAGAGATGGCTATTTACACAAATATTCATTTTGTAAGTTACTATTTATTTTTGTCCCTATTTTTATGTTTTGCAAATATTTGATATAGACAAAATATTAGGTTATCTTTTAATGTCTATAAAAAAAAATTATCGTGATATAACTTTTTCTAATAAGATTTTCAATTTGTTGAAAAAATATATTTAAATTGTGGTCTAAAAGTCCATAAGTTATGAGAAATAAAAAGAGGACTATTTATTAAACATTCAGCGAAAATTTCTGGCTTGAAACCACTGGGCAAATCCCTCAAGTGATCTATATGAACAACACTTTTTTTAATCGTGAAAGGTTACTTCTAGTATATTAGATAATTAAAGACATCGAGGGAATGGCGTTGGGGTGGATCTAGGAGGTCTCCAGGGTTCACCTGAACCTCTTCGACAAAAAATTATACTATATATATAGGGTATTTTTTAAATTTTATATGTATATATATAAATTTTGAATCCCTTAAACATAAGATTAGAGGTTGGCTTAATGATTGAGATGTTCAAAATTCACCTTAAGGTTCCAAGTTCAAACGTGTTCGTAGAACACGTCTTCAACAAAAGAAAATACATCTCTATAATGTAACTACTAGTACTGTTTGAATAGGCTAAACTAGGGGATATACAAAAAGCTGAAACATCATAAGACAAAAGGTGATGCTAATCCAAAAACTTGTTCTTGATCCTTGTGTGTTTTCATAGTGAAAGTCATGTTGTTGTAATACTATTGTATCTACTTGATAGATGTCAGTGACAAAAGGTATTGGAGGGTTATAAAAAAAAATTATAGTCCCTCCATTTAGCTATGTAGCTCTTTTTCGTGCCAATCTATTCGCAAGTTTGTTAATTTCTCTGTGTGTGTGCTCCACTGAGACTTCACACAGCTTACTGAATAGGAACCTACAATCAAATACTGGGGCGGCTTGACAAAGTTGATGGCCTAAAGCAAGATTTTATTACGAGACCTTAATTTTTTAAATATCTTTCACATAATTCTTTTTAAAAGTCTATTTTTTATAGATTTTTTATATGCAAAGTTAATAACATTTGTTTCAAATCAATTTATTCTTATGATATCGCTAATGAATCATATAACTGGAGTTTTTCTCCTTTCGTTATTTATAAAAATCTTGTAACTTTTCTCTTAAAATGTAATGAATATAACTGGAGTTTTTCTCTTTTCGTTCTTTATAAAAATCTTGTGACTTTTCTCTTAAAATGTTACTCCATTTTAACATATGTGTCTTAGTTACTTTGGGAATTAAAACATATTTTCTTTTATCATGACTTTATCAAATACTTTCATAAATCTTTTGAACTGTTAGCTATTGTCACTTATAGTACTTTTATTTAGTGTTTACGTATGCAAATTTTATTTGAATAAACTGAAGATTTTGTATTCAAATTTATTTCAAACATTAATTAATTTGATCCTCATACTTAAATAATATCACATAAATAAAATTAAATTATGAGGAGTAAATAGTTCTTAAAGAAAATTAGCAATGAAACCTACTATTAATAAAGAAAAAAAGGGGGGACCAAAATTTAGAGGGCCTAAAGCCTTTGCCTTAGTGGCTTTGGCCTAGAGCCGGTCCTGTCAAATATAAGGTGAAAAGATGAGTCTGCTTCATCGGAGAACCTATGATTAGCTTTTTGCAAAATTTTCAAACGAACAATTTCAGTGAAATCTTTCAATTTCTATGGCCTCCTTGGAATATGGTTTTAGAAGTAATGGGGTAAGTTGGTGTTATTCTGCAAGTTGGAGGCCTTGAAGGATTGCTAGGAGCTCGATCGAGTTGTTGGCTCTAGTTCTAATGATGTTTCAGACGCGATTCAGCATTTTGAATTGTTTATCGTATTTCCCGTCCGACTTGCATTTTCACCCTAGCCCATTATTCAATTCCCACTAGAGGTTCGGACCACTCCACGTGTACCATTTTTTTTAGTACTTCCTAAAAAAGGAGCCATCAGTATGCAAAATAAAGGTGACGGTATTTGGTTGAGTGCAATGCGTCATTTACCAAGGTGTTCGTAGTGTAGAAATACAAAGTAACGTTGCGTATAATAGACCCTTATGGTTGAACCCTTTCCTGAATTCCACGCATAGCGGGAGCTTTAGTGTATATGAATGACCTTTGTTCTTTAGGTATGGGCTGATATAAGCCAAGTGGTAATATTCCAAATTTGAGAAAGTGATAGCTATTTTTTGTGATTGAAATAGTTATTACTATGATTATTCCAAAGTTTCCATAGCATAAAAGGTAGTAAAACTTTCCCGGGCAATTGGTTATGAACAGCAAAGTTGAAAATTGAATACATACAAATATAGTTAATAAATAAACCGAAATGAGTAGGGATGGCAAACAGTGTGCGATGGTGTCGCTGTGGGCCAAACTCACATAAATTCGTGAAGACTCCAACCAACTTCCACCCAAAATAATAAAAATCTCTGTTTTTAACCCGTTCCGCATAATTGTCTTAATTCTTTTTCTCTTTTTTAACCGAATTTGATACTTAAATGAAATGATTTTTTTCTCACCAAGGTCCCTTCATTGGTATATTGGAAGTTCAGTTGCCACTACTATAGTACTATATCCATCATTTTATTATATTGTAAATATTATTTAGTGTATACAAATTCACATTGTCACCATCTTTTTTTGTAATTAAATTATTGTCTTGCAAGATGATGTTTCATTTCAATAATAAAATATATTTAAATAAGCAAAATAATACGTAGAAGGTCTATTAGTTTTGAAGAAAAATATGAACCAGTCCACCAACGAAATATTATATTCGGGACCAAATTTCAAAGGAGTGCAAATTTATTCTATTTTTTATAGTTGGAGGACAAATTATATATGAGTCATTCACCGAGGATGAAGGTATATTTAAAATCAAATTCAAATGAATGACAAAATTATTGTATTTCCCATTATAAAGAAGTATATTTTAAAATGGAATTTTTTTATTACTAATGTCTTTCTTCTTTCGCTTTAATGATCTCCTAATAACCCTTATTAACTTTAATTAAAAAGTAGTTTAAGAAAAAAATATTTTATCGAGCAATTAACTACTGTCATATTTAAAATGTTGATAACTGAATTTGGTCAAAATAAATATGAAAATTTTCTTCCGATTTGGATCCTCTCCACTAAGGGATCTCTCCCGTTCCTCCATTGTCTTCCTAAATGAATTATAGTCTTCCTAAATGAATTATAACCAAACACATGTCAATAATAAAATAAAATAAGGAAAACTTACATAATAACACTACTTAACATATTATATCTACTTAAAATTCCTATTTATTAATTTAACTATATCTCATCCCATATTTTCCTTTCTCTCTTAAAAACTCATGGATACATCACAGAAGAATGTGATATATCCGTGTAAATTAAGTAATGCATCCGAAAGAATGTGATGTATCCATGTAAGATTAAGGTAAAAGTTACATAAATTCCAATAAAATAATTAATTTTACACGGATATATCCGTGTAACTTTTACAATAAAATAAATTTGGTCCATTAAAATACACCACCTACGTAACCATGTGTGTATATATATGTGACATTACACTTCCTGCACATCTTTTATCCATTATCAACCATGATTTTCAAAAATCACTAAAAATAAAAAATAAAAATTAATGTATTATGCAACAACCAAATTAATCTCTGAAGGAAAAAGAAAAACAATGATTGTATCTCAGATTGAAAGAGTAAGGTTGTGTACAATAGATTCTTGTGATCCGGTCCTTTTTTGGATCCCTCACATGACGGGAGCTTTAGTGCACCGAATTGCCTTTTTTTATATCTCCCATTAGTGAATCCGCGGTGGAGATTAATAATAATTGAGGAAGTAGCGGCGAAGAAGCACTAATCCTTTTTTGTTTTTGCTTAGTCTTAATATCGAATGCCTAAAAAAAAGGTCATCTTTTGACAAAAAAGTAGGGAGAGCATCAAGAGGACGGATTATTGAAAAAAAGATGTCAATATAGGTGTAAGCGATCAAATCTATAAAGAAAAAAAGAAAACAATGAATATTTGAACCTAAAAAGGAATTATAGGACATTTATAATGAGGTAGAGATTTTAGGTAGATAGATTAAACCTGTTAACCGAGTCGGGCCGATCGGTTCGGTAATTTCTAAGGACTCGGTCCGGGTCCGGTCCGGTCTTGTCTCTTACTGGGCCGGTCCGTGTCGGGCCCAACAATAATAATTCCTCCAACCGCCCAGCTCCGACCCCTTTAATATTTATATTAATATTTATGACCGGTCTTAATGGACCTGTCCGGGTCAGTCAGTCGATCCAGCTTAATGGGCCAGTTTGCCGGGCCCAGACTAAAAAAAAAAATTAATAGTATTTTGAATTTTGAATGTTTTTTAATATACATTCAATAAATACTACTTTACAGAATATACATACATATATACATTCAATATATACTACTTTAAAGAATATTCATACATATTATACATTCAATATATACTATTTTAAAGAATATACATACATATATACATTCAATATATATGAATTTAAAGAATATACATACATATAAACATTCAATATACACTACTTTGAAGAATATACATACATATGTACATTCAATATATATTATTTTAAAGAATATACATACATATATACATTCAATATATATGAATTTAAAGTATACTTACATATGTACATTCAATACATATTACTTTAAAGAATATAAATACATATATACATTTAATATATACTACTTAAAAAAATATACATTTAATATATTTAACAACATATACTACTACTTAATAAAATAGACATACATACATACATATATATATATATATATATATACTACTTTAAAGAATATTCATACATATTATACATTCAATATATATGAAATATATATATATATATATATATATATATATATATATATATATATATATATATATATTCATTATACTACTAATTAAAAGAATATATATATTATAAATTCAACAACATAAACTACTAAATAAAAAAATATAGACATACATATATACATTCAATATACACTACTCAAAAGAATATGTAAAAAAAAATATACATACATATATACATTCAATATTCTACTAATTAAAAGAATATACATACAACATAGTCAACAACATATATTATTACTTAAGTCTTAAAAGAATATACATGCAATATATTCAACATATAATACTAATACTTAAAAGAGTATATGTATCATATATTGTACAATATATATTACTAATAAGAATATACATACAATATATTCACCAACAACATATACTACTATTTAATATAATATACATGAAATATATTCAACAACATAAACTACTATTTAAAAGAATATGCATACAATATTCAACAACATATACTTCTTAAAAGAATATTACTTCAATATATTTAAGTATTGACATATACTACTTAAAAGTTAAAGTTATATAGAATTTTTATATGTCAATACTTGTTTAAGTAATATTTGCTAATATTATTTTTCAATATATATTTTTTTTAAGTTTATGTAAACTTTGATAATAATATATTAAAAGTATTTAATTCATACAAGATATTCAATTTAAATTTTAAATGGAAAAAATATGTAAAGAGTAAATGAACCTTATATTTGATTGATTGCAAAATGTTTCAAAACTTACAAGTTACAAGGTTGCAATTACATTTCACTAATTTCACAAAGTTAAATTAAAAAATGAAAAATTCAATAAATTAATTGTAAATTCTATAAATTTTTCATCATTTTTTTTCAATTCACCCACATTAACATTAACGAGAATTGACTGAGGATTGTCAAAATCAATGGCATTAAAGCCATGCATTGGACTTAATTGTGTTGAATTCTCTCTTGAAGTCATTTTTTCTTCAAGATCTTCTTCGTCTTCCGGCTCCACGAACATTCATTGATTTCTTTGTTCCGCTCTAATCCAGTCTCTAAGGTAAACTAGAATATTCATGGCATTGCCTCCCAATGAGTGTCGGTTGTCTCCAATCTGTTGTCGTCCTTGACTAAAATTGCTCTCTGATGCAACGATTGATATTGGAACATTCAATACATCTCTAGCTAATCTTAAAAGTACAGGATATTGTCTTTCACTATTCTTCCACCATTCCAGCATGTTGATTCTTCTTCTAGGATCCTCTGTAGGCTGTCTAAGGTAGTACTTAAGCTCTTCCTGACTTAAGGTTGTTTGTGATGAAGGATGCAATCTATTCCAAACAGATAGATCAGAAATACCATAAGCAGACATACTATGTGCTTATCTTTTAGAAGATGATGGCTTCTCAGAGGGATGGGGAGCGGGTGTTGGAGTGATATGTGACGGTAAAGTATTGTCAAGTAAATCAGCATAATGATTGTATAATGTGTTCATGTAACTATTCGCATCAGACATAGCCGTAAACAAAGAAGGTTTTCTTCAGGTGTTACTTCCATAGCAGTATAAATAAGAGAAGCAAATTCGGACATAGTATTATATTTCATATATGAATTTAGTAAAGCACCAACCAAGTAAATAGGGGGAAGCGGATAAAAATATTTTTTAAATTTATCAATCATTGCATCAATAACATCTTTATAACCTAATTTAGACTTGTATTCATTAAGCAATAAAGAAATATCGGCTAAATAAGCTAAAATATTATAAATAGTAGGATAATAAGCACCCAAAATTTCAACCGTAGCTAGATAAAAAAAATTCAAAAAATTAACAACATCATTAATTTTTGCCCAATTTGAATCTTGTAACATACAATCGGGAAAAGCACTAGCAAATTGATTAAAAATCATTGTAATAGGAACTTTATGAATATTGCAAGTATTTAAGAAATCATTAGAAGAATTCCATCTAACATCTATTTCTTCAGGCATTAATCTCGATCTAGGTCCATTTTTCTGACATTTTCTTTTAAATTCTGTAAGTCTAATTTTTCTATTATTTCTTTGAATAAAGCCGATTGTAAGCCTAACTTTTTCAATAGCAGCATCGAAAAAAGTAAGACCATCTTTTACAATTAAATTATATATATATATGTGTGGCAAGCACACTTAACATAAAATATTTCGGGTAACGGTGGAGAAAGTTTAATTTTTAAATAGCCAATAGCAGTCTTGTTGTTAGATGCATTATCAAAAGATATACATAAAACTTTACCGTCAATACCATAATATCTTGCAATTTTTGTAATAGATTCAGAAATAAATTTCGCAGTGTGACTGCGATCTTCATCATACAAAAATGTTAAAGTACGTTTTTGCATAACATAATTACTATCTATCTAATGACAAGTAATTGTTAAATAATCATTTTAATTAATAGCACGATCAAGATGAGAAGTTAAAGCAACTCTACATGGAAATTTTTTTAATAATGCAGATAAATTTACCGGTTTGGGGTTCAATCTAGTTTGAGTTGGCCCCCCAACTTTCCCACCACCTTCTACCTCAGCTAGCTCAATTGGGTGGTCACTCCGCAAATGTCTCGTCAACTGACCTGTACCTCCTTTATTACCCCAGTCTTATGCTCGTATTTTAACTGACAAAGATTGCATTCAACCTGAGTAGTTCCTTCTATTCGAGTAAAAAACTTTCACACAATACTAGTTTTTTTTCGAGATCTTACAGGGGGACGAGGAGGAAGATTAACCCATTCAGATTTAACACTAACATTACCGGATTCGATGTAACATCAACATCATCATCATTTTCATCTACATCAACAGGGTCTACTTCATTCTCTTCTTCTATACCATAATTTTCTTGGGCCTCTAAATAATTCATATCGTGAGCACCTACACCTACTTCATTCTCAAAGGGTTCACAAATTGGTACCGGAGGCACACGAGTATATGGAGTATTTGAACTACCTCTACCAGAACCGGAATCAATTTATTTCTTACCACCACTACCACTTTCGGGACAAAAATTTCTAACACTTTTATCGACTTTTCTTAATTTATCCATATTACAAATTAAACTAAATATTCAGAAAAGACAAAAACAAAACAAATAAATATTCAACAAATAATACACTAATTAAAAATTAAAAGTAAGAGATGGAACAATAATATCAAATTGCCGAAGTATTCGAAAGTTGATCAATTGAGTACTTTTGAAAACTTCCCTTGATATTTTTAATTGCAAAATAATATAATATAATGAGCACTTTATGAGATAATTAAAATAGTTGAGAGAGATTGAGAGGAGGAGATTGTAAGTTGTGGAAAATAATTTTTGAAATAACACCTATTTATAGAACTTAAATTATTTTTTAAAAATAATTAGCCATAAACGTTGTTTTGGCCGTTGGGCCAACGTCATTATAGTTGTTGGGCTTCCAACGGTCCAAAATTAGCCTTTAGCAGGCGGCTCAAAGGCTATTTTAAAAAAAAAATAAAATTAATCTAACTGAGTTGGGCCTGGTCCGGCCTTCCAACTGGGCCGGTCTACCGGGCTATCTACCATATCTGGTCCAGCCCCCTATCTGGCCCCCAAACACGTTAATTTTATCGGTGCCGGATCGGGTCCGATCTACTCTCCCCGTTAATTTTATCGGTGCCGGATCGGGTCTGATCCAGTCTCCATTTGGGCCGGTCTAATCAAACTGGAACCGAGTCGACCCGGCCCGCTTGACAGGTTTAAGAGAGATTGAAGCAAATTTAAAGATTTTTTTTTATATAGTAGAAGTATGGGTAAGAACCATAGATATCAACATGTCTGCTATCTGTTATTAAAATTCATCTTAAGGGTATCTTCATCATTTAAATTTCGTGGATCATGGGCGCCCTTGTGAAACGAATCGATCCGATCTATTTTGTCTTTCGAAAAGAAGACCAGACTGAAGCTATCTCAATTTAAAAGAAACGGTGGGGGTGAGGGGTAGTTACATAGTAACTAGTGAACCACTATCACAAATTCTCCTTTATTAATCTTCTTCTTCCTCAGAGTAAGTGAAGGAAAACAAAAACCAGAAAAAGGTGACAAAAAAGAAACACAATTTTCTTTCTCCACATATCATTTATAACCAAAATGACATTTAGTTTGTAATATTAACTTTGTTTCCTAGCGATTAAAAGTGGACTTTGGAGCAAATCATTTCGGTTCGTGAATTTTACTCCGATGCAACAAAAAAAAAATACAAATTTAGTATTGTACCTTGTTATAAATCTAACACCCTCATTGAAGTTGCACACCAAATATTTTATTTGGGTCCTGCTCAACTTGAACCCTCTAGCTTACAGAATTTGTCGCCATACCTCCGACTTAGAATTGATTTTGCTACGCGTTTCATCAATCATAACTTAACATTAGCTGTTTTGACTCTCAAATAATAGTTTTATTATATTCATTTTAAATCAGAAAGTTTTAAGGGGCACACGTAAAATCCACAAAATAACGTGCCTAATATTTACCCTCATTGTATTAACAATCTCAAAGCTCAAAACCCTAAATCAGAAACCAATAAAATTTGGTGTCGAAATTATGGGTAATCTCTCCCTGTTATTTCATAATGCAAATTCTTTCACCAAGAAAGAAAAGAAGAACGCGTAAGATGAGTTGCGGCAAATATCGAATAAGTCGACGTTTTGGCTGGGTAATGTTCTAAATAGTTAGTTCATGTGATATTGATTCCCACACATGGAATTTAGCTAATCCCTTTTTCATAAAGCATATTATGGACAAATGACCAGTATTGCGCCCTAAATCCCCTTTCATTTTAACCCAAGTTTCAATTTCCAAATCTGAAAAAGCTTTTATTAGAAAAGAGCTTTTTAGGCTTATAAAAGCGAAACAAGCATGAAGTTGAAAAATGATTTGTTGCCAGTTTTAGAATTTATAGGAAAGCATGAAGTCATTTGAGCCTTCTCACTGAAAATTTTTTCTCCAGAAAATTTTGAAACTACCAATAGCTTACTTAAAGTACTAAAAGCTTTGTGTAAGAAGTTTATTGGGTTAGTTAATACTGAGGACCATATATTTTGTCACTCCATTTTTCAAACTTATTGTTTTTTCAGTTTTTAAAACTTTAAAGAATAGGAACGGGACTGAGGATGATGAAAAAATTGAATTCGTACAGTTATATTGTGAGATATTTCACTTATTGAGGAGGATATTGTCATGTGCCAGGGTCTGTTTATTTGGCCTCTCAGTAATGGGAGTTACGACCATCAGAAAGATGCCCCGTATGCTACTTCATATGAAGTTATTGCTTTTTGTATGCATTTGGTAAGCAAAGAGTATTAGGGTAATTTTTTGAATCTTGTACTATACTTCAATGCGTCTTCAAGTCGAAATTCTACTATGAAGCTTTTTACTATTTTTACTCCAAAGTATGTAATGAAGGAGGAGCCTTTTCTCAATTTCGTTTTTAATATTATTTCTAATAATCTCATTTTTAGTGAGAAGGGCCAAGAAATGTTCTACACAGAGTCTTCCAAGTTTGTAGGAAGGCACATGAAAGAGATTGATGATGATTCAAGTTATTACATTGCAATTGGTCTCCTTAGGACATGACCACTTATCACAATGAGTATGTCGAAAAAAAGATTTCTTATCTGATAGACAACTAGTTGGAGATTATAAAAAGAATAAAGTTACACAAGAGACCTAGAGATGTCAAACGAGTGCTTTATTTTTAGTGACCTGCCTTTTCACGAATCAAATTTTGCCTCTTTCTATGTTTGATAAAATTAAGAAGTTAGTTACTGAGGAGTTAGAATCTCAAGCTATCAATGAACATCCAATGACAAAAGCTAGATCATTGTGGTTTCTTACTCGGTCAAGATTATGCGCAACGAAATTTTATTGAATTTAAATCCGTAAGAAATTCGGATTATATTAAATTCAAGATATATTAGTCTAAATAAATATTGTGGATTAATTATTTAAGTTCAATAAATACGGATTTAATAAAAGTCCAATTTTCATTGGGCTAGTCCATTAATTTGGGCTATAAATGATGAACCCACTTTGCTAAGCCCAAGATGTCATCTTATTCAAGAGGCCTAATTTGGTGCCACGTGGCGAATGACATGGTATGTCAAGTCAAGTGAAGGAACCAATAAGATCATGCCACATATCAAAATGATGCAACATGCCTAGTGAAGTCAAAGGCCAATGAAAACGCGCCACGTGTACAAGTTGACATGTTCCAACCAATCAAATATGATCATGTCACTTTAATATGATTGGCTAAAAAGAGTTTGTATTTACCATAACTCTTTTCTCCTACAGCTATAAATAGGGGTCTCATAATTCAGGCCAAGAACTCTAACAAGTAGCCTGAGAGAGCTCATGGATGTAAGTCTTGATATATAAAATAAGATTAAGAGTACTTTGGTGTCAAGATAGTATGTTAGACAGTATGTTAGAGGTTAATAACTTTATGTGTTGCTTTGCATATCCGCAACGTGTCATTTCCATATGGCACTCAAACTCTCATCAAACCATTTGAGGCTTCACAAAAGTAGGCTTCATCAATTTCCATATGGCACTCAAACTCTCATCAAACCATTTGAGGCTTCACAAAAGTAGGCTTCATCAATTGCAACATGAATATTTCATCATGAAAAACTTGGAACAAAACAAAAGTAGAGAATTCTTAATAACACCCATTTTTTCACCTATACGTCCTTCATCACATGTAAAAAAGTAATAAACACATAATGTCAAAACATATCACCTTAGCATTTATTAGAACTCTATTACTCTCTCCGTCCAGGCGTATTGCTTTTTACTGCTCTCGGATTCTGATTGCAGTATTCATATTCTTATTTAGTTAGAAATGAAGAACAAAGCTTATATTCAAGATCAAGACCACAAGATTCAAGATTAATCTCAAAAGCCCTTGAATTCAAGTACAAGTCAAGATCAAGTCCATCAAATTCGCAAGTCAAGATCAAATTCACTATTTTCAAGATCAAGCTCGAAGACCTTGAATTTACATTTGAAAAGGCGAATCAGAGGATCCACAAAGATTGTAACACTCACATATTAAAATCAATAGAATGATTGTTGCGATATTTTTCTTGTCCCGATTGTTATTTTCTCTACTCGAATACGAAAAATTTGAAGGGAGGATTGGAATTACTGGAAAGACTATGTTCAACAATGCTTATCTATGACTACTTTCAAATAAATAAAGTGGCAGATGTTGATCGCCATTTGCTAGATAAGACGTGTCAGAGATTTTTTGTGCTATTGAATATGAAACAAACCAGCGAAGATATATGTATCCTCCAGTGCCTTATGGTATTGATGATTGAGTTGATTTTTATATATTTTTTTTCTTTTTAGCAATTATTTTATTGGTGAAGAGTCTGGTGAAGGGCATAGCAAGATTTTTATAACAACATAGTTGAAGAGCTCGATGTATAAGATTTTCACATTTATATTTACTTTTCACTTTGATTCAGCTATATAAATCATATTATTTAAATATCATTATTTGATGTAATATATTTTATAAATCAAAATAACTAAATTTGGTCAAAATAAATATGAAAATTTCTTTGGATTTGGATCCCTTCCAGTAGGGGATCTGTCCCGTTCCTCCATTGCCTCCCTAAATGAATTATAACCAAATCATGTCAATAATAAAATAAATCTAATCCATTAAAATATTAAAGAGCCGCGTGTAAGTCATTTAGGGGCGCAATGGAGTAATTGGACATTTATCCTACAGAAGAGGAGCCAATCACTTTAACTTGTGTGACATGCGTTTGGTTATAAATAATCCCTTTATAAATAACGTACATATTGAATGCCAATACGCACCTTCATGACAACTATCTTCCCATTGAATAATATTGATCTCCTTCATGTTTGACATTAATTAGAGCACAAATTAGTTGCTTCTAAGGATCGATTATAGGTGGTCTATTGCATTGAAGTTATTAAATTATTTTTTATGATGAAATAATCAGTTAACTTTACCTACATACAGTATAACAAAGGTCATTAAATTAATTTTTGTGTCAGAAAAATCACATAATTTTATCTAAATATAATGAAAGTCATTACGAGCGTCAATGGTGAACAAAATGTATTTTTGTGTTATGTGTGTGTCAAGCGACGTGGTTTGTTTCGAAAAAAGCCGGCTTTATTGTCCATAATAACATTGATACATTGTGATGTAAAATAATCATTTTATTACATCACATTATTTATGACCCTAGAAAAAAGGTTTTATTGTCCAGTTTCATTGTTAGAGGTCTTCATTCTAGTCTAGTTTTAGTAAATAAAAAAAAAGACTTAATACATAGTCAACCCCTTAAATTTATAAAAATATTTTATTTAAACACTCGAATTAAGCCTTATTTCAATTGAACACCTTAATTCCTAATAACATATTTTAGTTAGACACTTTTGATTCGAATTTTAAAAAAAAATTGTGTGTGTTTATATTCGTTTATTAAATAAATAAGTTAACCATATAAAATATATCATCACTTCTAATTATACACATTAACTTCAAGTAGAAATGGTCTGGGATTTTACGACTTATTGAGGCAAATGTGTATAACTAAAAGAAATGACATAGTTTATGTGGTTAACTTAACTTCCTAATAGACGAAGGAGAATACACGTAAAAAAATCTAAAATTTAATCTGAAAGTGTCTGATTGGAACACTTTATTAGGAGTGGAGGTGTTCAATTAAAACATGACTTAGTTTGAGGGTCTAAATAAAATATTTTGACAAGTTTAAGAAGTTGGTTATGTATTAAGCCTAAATTAAAAGTAATTATATTTAGAATTATAAAATATCATTAATAAAATTAATTTAGTAAAATTGTGTCAAGTTATACCAAGTCAACATACGTCAAGTAAAAAATGAACGGAGGGTGGGTGTACATGTTGTATACATTGCCACGTACGTTTCCTTACCTACCTTCAATTCTCATAAGCCTAAAAATAAAATATCCAAATCAACTATTTTCAAACTCTTCTTCTTCTATATATGTTCTCCCCTCTCATCAGAAAATCAAGCAATGGCTGTGAAATTCTTCCTTCTTCTCCTATTCTCAATATGTATTCTCCTTCCATTTGTATCACCTAAATCCACCCACTTCCACTATTGCAGTTAGTTTTTCTTCATCTTCTTCTGCTTTCCTTTTCGTCTATTATGTTACTCCCTTCGCCATAATTTACGTGTCACCTTTTTTATTTCGAGATTTAAATAAGTCTTATTTTACCATGATCTTTCGACGTAAAAAGTACTCGATTAGTCACTATAATTGAGTACGTGAGTGAAGTATCAATTATTATGACTTAATCAGTTTGACTTTCGAAATTTGAAGTGTTCCACATAAATTGGGACAGAGTGAGTACTACTCAAAATGCTTAGATTCCTGTTTCTAAAATGCAATATTTAAGAATTTTACTGTTTCCTTGATCCCAATCTCAATTTATGTGATATAATTTGAATTAACGTAGCATATTGTGTGGTTATAAAAATATTTGAAATTGTATGTAGTGTTTTTAAATATGTCAGAACTTGTGTGGTTTAAAAAAATACGTGTGAAAGCTTATTATTGGAGGTTATAAAAATGGTTATTATAAATGCTTCTCGTTAATGGGAAGAAGTGAATTGTTTCATAATTTTAAGTTTGGAATAGACTAATTTTGTAACGGACTAAAAAGAAAGTAAATCAAAAGTCTATTTTTAATACATTAAAATTTATTATTCAAATGGTGATACAGTAAAATTATTATACGTTACAAGTAAAAATGGATAGACGAGTAGATGTTAGTGTTTTCCCCTTAAATGCTCGTATGTGTTGTGAATCTGAATTAGTTGGATTGGCCGCCAGAGTTGGTTATACCCAAGAAAACTTAGATGTTAATTAAGTATTTCTAACTAGGAGTATAATTTATTCCTATTTATTAACTATAATAAAGTGAATAGATTTCGAAATATTATATTTCAGGTTGTTTAAGCTTTTCTTTCATCATTGTCATATGTTCTTAGTATTTTGCAAGATTATTGCTGTTGTGTAATTATGCTTCTGTGATTTTAAATGAATTATGTTAAGTATACGAACAACAATAACTTACCTAGTGAAATCCCACAAGTGAGGTCTAGGAGGTTAGAGTGTACGCAGACCTTATCACTACCTCGTGAAGGTAGAATAGCTGTTTCGGAAAGACTCTCGGCTCAAGTGTAGCAAGTGTAATTAGGTTAAGTATGATTTGAGAAAATATCTCTGAGGCAAAATGGGAACGAATTTAATCTAGTTTCAAACCCAAGAAATGAATGGAAGAAAATAGTTTTTTCGGATCTCTTATCGATAAAAATTAAGGTATCTTATGAGTAAAAATGATGATCTCTTGTAAAATGCTAATCTGGATTATCCACGGAAAGGCATACGCACAAACTGTTCTAACGATAATCTTGATTCTAACAGCTGGACTCTTTTTGGTTTGATAACGCAGATAAGAAGGCCAATTATGTTGTTAAGGTCAGTGGTGTAGATATAACGCCTTATCCTGTTAAAAGAGGTAAAGAGAGCACTTTCAGTATTGCTGCAACGACAGGTAATTCGAGTGATAATCTGTTCTATCGTTTTTTCTTTTAGTCCCTTATCTCATTCATCCGTAGCTAAGACTTTGACGTAGTGATTAGTGAGTCGTGATCTGAAATATGTAAGAAGTTAAAATTGATTAACTTGTTGGTTATTGAGGTTATTGCCTACTTACATAAGACTAGAAACGATTGATATGCCTGCGTTAGGGCATTCTTGTTTGTTTGGGAAAATGGTGGCACGAGGGTATGCCAAATATGTGTAGGGCTTGTTTGAGATTACTGAAGTAGTGCATCACTAAACGAAGTTGGATAAGGGAAGAGTGAAGGGAATAAAATTATGAGTATTATCTTTGAAGGAGAATCGGGGGGTCAAGGCACATGTGTTCTTCATAGTAATTCAATTTTGGGTAGTCAATTATACACACAGGTGAACCTTGTAACAATGTTGAAGTTCACAAGTAAAATAACGTTGATAAACTTAAGTCTTTTACTTCATTTTATGCTTGGGAAGGCAAACTTTTGTGTTGCCTGTTGGCATTGTTGGTTGGTATGGCAACGATACTACCTGAGGGGGTGTTGTTGAGAATAGCAGTAAAATTTTGAGCCTGGAAAATTGATTTTTTTTGGGATGCTTCACTTTTCTTGGTTATGTACTTATGGTCAGTTGTATCGGTGCGATCACTTCACTATGGAATATATATATCCACCATGTGCTTTCTTTACGTTCTTGTATTGCTTCATATCACCAATATGCACTAGTATGGGTCTGTATTAGCTATCTTTTCCCCTTCTTTTGCAGCTTCTCGTTGTGCATAGTTTATGTGAGATTTGCAGTACACACAGGAAGCTCCTGACCTCTCAAAATTAGATATCAAGCATGTCAAGTGTATATTACTGGAATGAGAGTTCTTTGGTAGGAAAATGACGGACTTTTTCTCTTGCAGATGATAATATCAGTGGCGGAAAGTTGGTGATTGACGTCAAGTATTTATTCCTTCACGTCCACCAAGAGATTCATGACATTTGTAAGGAGACATCTTGTCCAGTTTCTGGTGATTTTGTGCTTTCACACTCTCAAGCTTTACCTGGAATTGCTCCTCCAGTAAGTCATTTTTCCAGTTTTATTCTAATCTTGTCATGATATGCATTTTTGGTGTTTCATTCTGCATAACTTTAGACTATTTTGTCTTGAGCCGGGGGTTCTATCGGAAACAACCTCTCTATCTCACCTCTGAGGTAGTGGTATGGACTGCGTGCACTTACCCTACTCAGACCCCACTTTGTAGGAATATACTAGGTATGTTGTTGTTGTTGTTTGTTGTTGTTGTCATTCTGCATAACTTAAAAAGGTGCTCATCTCCCTCTTTTCTTATTTTTTTCTCGACTCTGTAAGTCTTCAAGATACGAATATGTTGTGCTTCTGTAGTGAAAGGAATGCTGAAATCATTTATGCTTCAAGTCGCAACTTATAGTTCTGTTATGCTCTAATTCGATTGCTTGTGATAAACAGGTCATACATGCTTTGAAGTTGCACCATATAGTTTTGTTATGCTCTAATTCTGTTGTGTTTATATCTAATTTTGTGAATTGGGAGAAAATGTTATGTAGCCTGCTTTTTTCGAACCTAATGGGGGTTGGTTTTATACAGGGCTTGTATACTCTTACCATGAAAATACTGGATGGAAACAATCAAGAATTGTCATGCATAACCTTTGGCTTCAGTATTAGTTTAGTTGCAGAATCCATAGCAATAGGCGCAGTAGCAGATGGTTAAGTAGTCTTCACTCTGAACCAAGTGTGTCACTATGCTCTCCAAATTATGTAAATGTATAATATCTCAATTTTATGTGTAACCAGACTCATGTTCTTCTATTCAAATTGTAAGAGGACGAGAGATCTCATTTCCTCTTTGGGTTTATGTTTGCATATCTTGTTGATTCACTCCGTTATATGGTGCCGCAACAAGCTAGGCAAGTAAAATTTCTAAGAACCTGAAAGGCCAAGTACAGAAATAAACAACTAAGAGCCAGAAATCTGAACTTGTACTTGACCTGTTTCACAATCAGTTCTCTCCTGTAACAATAACAGAATTCAGTTTGCAGGCATTGTTTCTGTCTCACAATCTTCTTCTTGCCGGCAAAAGGATTGGTAATTTGACCTATCGATAGGTGATTGATTGATTGATCTCTCACATAGCTTCCTCACTAGCTCCATTCCATTGGACATCACATGTTGTTTTCTACTACTAGCACTGATTGAAAACAATAATAACCTTTCTGGGGAAATTTAGGCACGCGTTGGATAGTCTAAAGATAATTGATATAGTAAAAATCATTTCTGGTGTGACATTGGCAGGCTGCAAAGTTATTGGAAGTTGTTGAGTTGAGCTCTAACAATCTCTAAATGATGCAATCAATAACCAAACGGTCGAACCTCAAATATATTCCTCTCCTTTGGTTGGAACAAGTTCAGTGGATCTCTGCCAAGTTGGTTGTTGGATTTTTCTGAAAACAACTTCTCAGGATACATACCAGAAGGTAACTTTAACACTAGTCCAAATTTCTACAACGGGGACACTAGGAAAACCATTCCTGCAGTACCATCAGCCTAGAAATCAAGCTTTCCCTTGTTGCTGATAAAACTAGTTTGAGCTGTCTGAAAATTGGAATTGATCTTTCTGAAAATTTGCTTTCTGGAAAAATTCCAGAGGGTCTCTTCGGATTACATGGTTTGGAATAACTTTAATTTGTCATACAATTCTCTTGATGGTCCGGCACGGCTCCAGGGAGCTTAGGCAAGTTGCAGAAGCTAAAGGCACTTGATTTGTCACATAATTCTTCATCCCTAAAAACAATACAAGTCCTTGGAAATTTGACAGTGTCATATAATTGCTTCTCTGCAGTTGTTCCTGGTAATTAAATTTTTCATTAACCACCAACTGTGCAAATTACAAAGCAAGCTAGATCACTCATCCAGCAGTTAACTATTTCTTACAGGCCAATCCTGCTCAGCTAGACACTAGAATCAGAACATGCAGGTATCTACATACTGCTTACAAACTGACTCTGCTCTCACAGAGCAGATGCATGCTATGGTTCTGACTACAATATCTGCTGCTTTCTCTTTATGCTCATAAACCCTGGTATTCCTTTACTACCAGATGGAGTGAGTGAAATCTGCATAAACCAACTTCAACACTCTGGCCAGTGGTGTCTTCCCTTTGGTTCTATGGACTATCCATTGATATTGCAATAACCAATTAGGCAGGTATGATTGCTGTATTCTTAGCCATTGAAGTAATCTATTCCACACCCTGGTAGTATAGGAGCATTCGGCTAATAAATGGTCTCTTCTTTCAGCTGCTTCTCTGCTGTTATTCCCACAAAGCGACGTTATTGGAAATTTCCTCCAGACTTCTGTATGGTAATGCCTGTCAGAGAACTTTCCCAGTTGAATTTCTCAATACTTTATTGCTAGAAATGATGGAGACCGATAACAAAGATGAATCTGAATTAATAGAACAAGAAACTTCTTCTATGATGCGTGACTGCTTTTTAGGTCTCGATCAATCTCTCTTTTGTTGCTGGACAAGGTCAGCCTTAAAGCAGGAATGCTGCTGGTGTAGGAAGTTCTAGTGGTACGTAAAATCAACTCTACGAGTGAAGAGAAAAAGAACAGTATTTCTTGTATTTGCTGTGGCTGCAGAAAGCTAATATCTAATAGGACCATCCAAGCTCGCTGATGCAAACTGAGAGCCAAATAACCAGAACAAAACATGTAAATTTCCCATGAAATGCATATATATATCTCTTCCTGTTGGTTTTTTAGAAGATGGTGTAGCAAAAAAAGTTGGAAGAATGATTGAAATTTTCTGTCTATAATCTTATTAAACATGGAGGGAGGGCTTCAAATAGCCAATTTGAAAACAGAAAATCTGCAGGATAAAATTCAAAAGCGTACATATAATATCTCAATTAGACTAGCAACAACAACAACATACCCAGTGAAATCCCACAAGTGAGGTCTGGGGAGGGTAGAGTGTACGCAAACCATACCACTACCTCGTGGAGGCAGAGAGGTACGTTTCGATCCTGCGACCTCCAGGTTAAAATCTTGTGCACCGACCAGTGAATCACTCAGCACTTTTTTAATATCACAATTAGACTTATCTGACTAAATTTAAATTTAAATGAGGACTCATCCTACAACTAAACTAATTTGTAAACATAAGGTTGATTCAGATGGCACGGTAATTTCAACTTAATCATTTATCCTAACATAACATTCACCATCTCATAAGAATAACTAAATGAGATGGTGATAATGTCTAGTGACAATGACAGGAGGACTTCATTAACTTTCGATCAGAGTGAAATTTAATAAGGAGAAACCGAGAAAGTTGGCAGGTTCTCTTCCGACACAAATTGCAGAAAATGCCAACCTTCAGTTTAGATATTATAGGTAAGCTCATACCGGCATCAAACCTTCCAATTTTCCACGGTTTTCCTGGGTCACATTTCAAATTCTCAAAGGCAGAACCACCAATCTGTTTAGCAGCTTAAACAATTTCATGATCTTCTGACAGAGCACTCCCTATTTATCATTCCACTATCTTCTTGACCAGAGGAAGATTTAAATGCCATTGAGAAAATTCAAGCGGACAGCATACTCTAATCATCATCGCTCTCCTTTCTCCATTCTTCCTCATCAAATAGATCTTCAGGTGGATCATAAACTACAATATCTGGGAATAGTTCCAGAAACTCATCCTTCACTTTTTCTCTCAATTCGGGGTAAGGAAGAAGCCCCTTCAATATAACACGATAAGGTAAAGACATAGGAGGATCAGGAGAGCACCTCATTTCATCATATATGTGCATTGCCTCTGAAGGTAATCCACCATCTAGAAAAGCCCTGACAAGATCGCCAAATGTATGCTGATCGAAAAGCACCCCTTCTTTCTTCAAATCTTCCCATACCTTCTTTGTTTCATCTACCTTTTTGTTTCTTGCAAGCATGAAAAGCATATCCCTGTAAAAGAACATGTCTGGCTGGTACCATATTTCTTTGCGCACAGCCTCGTACAACCTCATGGAAAGGTAAACGAGATCTTGTCTTTGAAACTCGGCAAGAACGGAGACGAGGTCAGACTTGAGTAGACGAGAGACATGTGACTTCATAAAACGCTCAAACCTAACAGCATTCGACTGCAAGCGCTTAAGCTCCTTGGCGACCATTAAACCTTCTTTCCCCATTTCTTTCTTGCGCCTCCATATTGACACGCTTGGGCTCGATGATGACGCTGAACCAGTAATGATTTGTCTGATTCCGCAGCTGTGCTTTGATAGCGAGGCTCGCAGCACAAGATTCTGACCTTGACGCCACATCTGCAACTGGAGGTCACTCACAAGATTTAAATACGCCCCCGAGGTTATAGTAAATCAAATTATCTTACATTTTATATAACTTTAAGGAATAAAATTAAAGGAGAAGTTTGTCCTGAAGGTCATCTGTGTCTTTGTAGTCCTCGTAAAAAGGGAAGTTATATAGCAATTGGATAGTGTAACTCAAATGCTGAAGAAGGTCGAGCATCTAATCTTATTAAGAGTTGTCCTTTCAGAACTTATTCTTCGAATGATCAAAGGATCTATTCCAACAAATTAATTTGTGATGATAAAGTTGAATCACAATTATTCTCTAATATCTTACACACACACTATCCAATTGAATATTATGTCAACTCTTCTTCGCGATAAATTTTCAAATAGAGGAGGGAACCAGAGGGTCTACCGGTTTTAATAGTTAAACACATCTCATTTCCTTTGGTTATAGCCAAAACATAAGCCTACCACACAATAATAAATTCAGAAAATGCATCCAAACAATATATTTTTGTATGTTGCTCAAAGTTTTAGCAACAAAAACGAAGACATGATCCAAAAACCAAAAAGAACAAACAGCAGAAGTAACCAAATATCGATCCAAGCCATATCAAAAGGTTTGAAAAATTAGTACTATGAATCAGTCACAGGCCACATATTATATTTTTTGAAAAAACTATCCGTATGTTTTACTTAGCAGTGTTGCAGTTATCTACATCAACTACTACGTCTTAGTCCCAAACAAGTTGAATTGGATGTGATGCAGTTATCTACATTACAATTACTATGTCTTAGTCCCAAACAAGTTGAGTCAGCTGTATGTATGAATCCTCATTGACCAAGTTCCTCCATTTAATTCTTATTATCAGGCCAACATTATACCAAATAAAATTATATTAAAGATAAATGTACTAAAAATTCTCTATATTTAAAAGAAGTTGTAAACAATAAAATGGAAAATCTTTTTTTGATAATCCACGGTATACCTGCCACCTCCCACCAGCAACAGATACCGGTAACTCTGTCCATCAAGGGTATGACAGATGGGAAGAATCACCTACTGTTTTTTATCTCTGCTGAGATTTGAACCGGGACTCAGGTTCTCAACCTAATTGGAACAAAAATTGAGAGAAAAACTAACCTGAAATCGCAAGTTGAAGAGAAGTAAAAGAAGTAGCGCTGTTGAAAATAGCAGTACTGCGAAAAGAAATTAATGAGAGATGAAAAAGTACTGGTTTGGGCTAATAAGAACAACGGAAAAGGGCCAAAATACCCTCCCTTGCTCAAAAATATCCCTCCTTTAAACTTTTTGCTCAAAATTTTTCTCTTTCTAACGGAATGAAATCAAAATGCCATGTGGACAAAAAATATCACATAGTCAGTCCACGTCAGCATTCATATAGAAATCACCCCATTTAGATTGACTTATTTTAAGTGCTTTTAAGAAAACTGACTTTTAAGCACTTTTAAAGTATTTAAATAAATTTAAAAAATATTTATAAGCACTTAGTTTTAAGCTAAAATATTAAAAATAAGCCAAAACTCATAAGTTAGAAATCCTAACTTATGATTTTTGGCTTAAAATGTTAAAAATAAGTCAAAAGTCAGAAGTTAGAATTCCTAATTTATGGCTTCTGGCTTCTGACTTATAATCAAAAGTCAAAAGCCAATTCAAACAGACACTTAATACCACTAACCATCAGCCTATTTTTTATCCATTTAAAACCTAACTCCGACCCATCCAAAGGGTTGCGAAATTCGTACCTGATCAGTGTTTACAGCCACGCATAGACATGAAAGTTGCTCTACTGCCAGACATATTTGGGAAGAGAGATTAACCATTTCCCCGCATGGATTTTTAGAGATCCTATTGTGTAATCTTTTGGGAACTCTTGGAATTCTCAAAATAGCAACAAACACACACTCATACAAACTATTTGTTGAGAGACCACACATAAGCTCTGTTAAATTCCATTCGAACTTATTTTAATTGTAATGGTCACAGTTATGAAGTATTGCATGGCCGTTGGGCTATATTGACTTCTCTTGGTGCTTTGATTCCAAAACTTTTAAACCTGACAGGACTTTTTCAGTTTGTGGAACCTGTTTGGTGGCGAGTGGGCTACTCGAAGCTTAAGGTTGTATCTTTCGTGTATGTGTTGTTGCTAGACTTCCCTTGGTTAATAGATGATGCTACGTTAGCTATTAATATTATGAGTTCCAAAAGCTCTCATGCTTGAGCTTTCCCCTGCTAAATTAACGGACCAAAGATACAGAATAAGAAATTAATTACAAAGGCTAATCTTTTGAATCAAGTTATTATTACTAGCAATGGAGTAGAAAAGATTATTTTTTTTCAAATGCCAACAGAAGAAGAAATCCATTGAAAAATCCAAAGGTACACTCTTTCTTTCTTTCTTTCTTTCTTTCTTTCTGTTGGCTCTCTGTATGTCTGTGTTTTAACCAGCTACTTCCTAACTCTATTCTTATATAACTTTATTGCAGGGAAGTGCATTCTGGATCCCTTAAATAATAATTATAATTATAGCACGGAGCATATAAATGTTGATCAGGGGTGATTTTCTACGTGGACTAGTCATGTGATCTTTTTTGTCCACGTGGCGTGCTTGGTGTCATTCCGTTAGAGAGATGGGTATTTTTGAACCAAAAATTTAATAAAGCGTCATTTTTTAGCCAAAAAACTAACGGAGAATATTTTTGCTCCATTTCGAGTAATTCAGGGGTATTTTTGGCCCTTTATCGCCACCTTTATTAAGGAGCGTTTTAACCCACAATGTGAAAAAATTTCGATGCGAATTCGGATTTAGTCAAATTTCAATATGGATACCGGACACTAAGTGAAAAAAAAATAAATTATCACTGTTGCCGATGGGAGATGAGAAAATGATCAGAATGGTCCTTAACTTATGGGCTTTGGTTCCATCTACTCCTTAATAAATGAACTTGATGAAAATGATCCTTACATTAAGCTATAGGTACACCTTTAACCTCCAAACATCTCTATAGAACCCTTTAAGGATTTTGTCCTAGGTTTTTTCTAGGTCAATAAACATCATATGTAAATCTCTCTTCATCTCCCTATATTACTTCGTCAGTCTCCTTACGAGATGAATGACTTTTATAGTTGACCGCCTCAAGATAAATCCAAATTGGTTTTCAACCTCACCCTCCTCTCCATCACAGTCTCCAAAATTTTCATTACGTGACTTGACAACTTGATAAACGCATAAATATCTACTTCCTCCGTCTCATTTAATGTGGCACACTATTTTTTTTTGATCCGTCCCAAAAAAATATCACATTTTCTTACTATTTGGTAACTATTTAAAGACATATTTCCTCTTGTACCCTTATTGGTCCCACTTAATTTTAAAGATAATACGTCTTTTTTTTACTTTTCTAAAAGAACAATTTGATAAACTTCACAAAGTCTTTACTTGTTTTTTAAACTCCGTGCTCGATCAAAAGATGACACATAAAATAAAACGAATGGAGTATTTTAAAACATATGTTTCAAAAAACAAAAAAATCTTAACCAGTATTGAATCAAGTAACACACTATAAAATAGAACTCCATACTAACAATTGAACACTTAAATTTTCATTGTGACTATTTAAACAATTTAACTTGATATATGTGTGTCTCGCAAACATCTTAAGTCTATACATCTAGACATTTTTATGAGGTGCATTCCAGATTTACATTTTCAAAGTTAGAATGTTTTTGGGACCAACTTGAACTAAATTAAGATATCAAGATATTTATTCTCAAAGTTGGATGTTTAATTGTCATTTGGGACTAAATTAATATGTTTATGTATGCATTACTCTCTCGGTCTATCTTTAGTTATTCACTATATTAAAAGTAAATGTTCACTTTAGTTGTCCAGTTTAAACTATAAGAAGTAATTTATCATTTTATATCTATTTTTCTTATTATTAAATACTATTTATTTTCTAACTAATACTCTCTCTATTCCATAATAAGTGAATTGTTGATACATTTTTCAATTTCAAATTAACTTAATTGTTCAATCTTCAAGAGTAATGTTGGAATTTTCTTCCATTTTTACTCTTCATTTGGATTTCCTATGTGATGAGTTCAAGAAACTTAATTATTCCTATTTACTTATTATTTTGAATTATTCTCTTGGAAGTAGTTATCATGATCAGTGTTTTGAATTTTCAAGAGTAGTTTAGAAATAATTAAAAAGGATAAAAATAAAAAATAATGTCTAATTTAGGTCTTTTTTTTTCTTAATAGATATGCACTATCTTAACAATTCACTTGTTATGGAATAGAGTAGTACAAAACAGAGTATGTGTTTTGACAATCTTTTTGAACATAAGTAGGCGTTTGATCATGAAAATTAAAATATTTTGGAGTTCGAGTTGGAGTTGTGTTTGACCATGAAAATAAATTAGAGTTTTTTTTAATTTTTTGTGAGAGAAATATCACTTTTCTAAAAAAAATTTACTTTTAGTATTTTTTTTTTTTTTTATGATCAAACACCATAAATTTTCATTTATTTCATTAAATTGAAATAATTTTTAAAAAAAAATGAAAAAAAATTCATGGCCAAACGGCCCTAAAAAGTTGACATGTTACAGTGTTAGGTACAACACAATATTGCTGTGCTTGCCTGTCCCTACCCAAATTGTTCTTTGCCTTGTCCACAACAACAGCCCTCCAACAATGGCGATTGAAAGGCAACTCCCATTACTACTAATCTTTCTACAACTTTCATCTCTAACCCTTTTAGCACAATCCCGCAGTGATACAAATCACATTTACGCACCATGTGCTGATGCGAAAGTGCAGAGATCAGATGGGTTTAGTTTTGGAATTGTATTTGCTCCAAGAACATCCTTCTTCATTAACAGTTCAGTTCAGTTGTCTCCTTGTGATAAACGGCTTTCGCTTTCGTCGGGGAATTCACAACTTGCTCTGTTTAGACCCAAAGTGGATGAGATCTCTCTTCTTACTATTAACACTTCAAACTTTTACCCTGTATGTATTTGTTTCTCAACCTCTTGTTTTTTTAATACTATCTATTTTTAATTGTTTGTATGAGACATTCTTGAGTTGAAGGCTAAGGTCTGCATACACTCAATCCTCCCCAAACCCCACTTTGTGGGAGTATACTGGGTATGTTGTTGTTGTTGTTGTTTGTGTAATGCTGAAAGTTGAGGTTTTTATTGATTATTTGGTGAAATATGGTGAAATGGGGTTAGATCTGAAATTGGTTTATTTTGGTTTTAGGTTTTTGGGGGGTTTTGGTTTGGGGGTGTTGGGGTGGGGTGGGGGTAAAGGGAGCATAAAAGTGTTGTAATTGTATGTATAAGACATTTTTGAACCCAGGTTCTATTGGAAACAGCCACAATACCTCTGAGGTAGGGGTAAGGTTTGCGTACACTTTGCCCTCCTCGGACACTACTTTGTGGGACTACATGGGTATGTTGTTGTTGTTTGTATAAGGCTGAAAGTTGTGGTTTTTATTGATTACTTGGGGAAATATGGTGAAATGGGGTTAGATCTGAAATGGGATTGTTCTGGTTTTAGGTTTGGTTTGGAAGTTCTGGTTGGGATTGAGGTGGTGGATAAGTGAGAACGAAAAGAAGTGTAAACTTTTGTGTAAGGCTGAAAGTTGAGTTTTTTATTGGCTACTTGGGGAAATATGGTGAAATGGGGTTAGATTTGAAATGTTTTTTTTTTTTTGTGGTTTTAGGTTTGGTTTGGGGTATTGGTTGGTGCTGTGGGGGGCTAAGGAAGAATGAAAAGGGATGTAATTGTTCTCGATTTTGTCTCTAGATTAGATCCTGTGAAGGTAGAAAGTTATAGGCATAGTTTTTTGGACATTTGTTTTCCTAGATCGGAGGATGTGGAGGTAGGGTAGACTGTTAGTAGATAGTCGAGCCTTGTTTAGTTTCCCTTATCAATAATGTTATTATTACTCTTATATTATCTTAGTCTTCCATTTTAGTATTACATGATGTTTCGCTCCGGTCTTTTGCGTTGGTTACCGTGTTATTTGTTTTTGCTACTGTTCTCTTTCTCCTTTAATTTTAGCACGACTTCTTCATTACTAGATTTCTTTTCCATACTTGATTTTGATATGCTTTACTTGAGTTGAGGGTCTATCGAAAACAACCTCTCTACCTACAGGGTAGGGGTGAGGCTGCGTACACACTACTCCCTCCAGACTCCACTTGTGGGATTACATTGGGTATGTTGTTGTTGTTGTTGTCTTCCTAGAAAAAAAGTACTACTCCCTCAGTCCCAGGTGTTTGACTGAGAATGTAGATTAAGAAAAAGAATACTTTTGAAACTTTTGGTTTGAACATACCACAGGCAAATCCGTGTCTAAATGGGAAGTTTAAACATGAATTATTTCTAAATATGGAATAGTGTTAGTTGTTTTGGGACAGAACAAAAAGTAAGCTGTGATACATAAATTGGGATAGAGGGAGTACTTAGTATGTACGAAGCATTTAATGTGGTTCGGTTTTCTTCTGCTACTGTTTTTAACTTTTTATCTCATTCAGTTTAAGCTAATGGAGGTCACTTATTTCTTAAGCATCTGTTTTCCATATATTTCCTTTGGCTGAGTATCTGTTGGTTCTTAATTCTAGAACTAGAACTGTTGAACTTGATTAATATTCTTATAGTGATGAATGCTAGTTTCCTTCTTTGTAACAATATTACATCATTTGTAATTATCTGAATTTTCCTTAAGTACCATTAGTATTCGGGTATGTGTAGAATGCTTGTTTTGCTCTTAATCTGATGTTTGCCTCCTACCACTAATTTTATCTTACTCTTGTTGGTCCTTTCTGCCAGATGTCTATGACTTAATGCAGTCGTGAATTTTGTTTTAGGAGTCATAGGTAGCAATTGTATGCAACGTATAGGTAACTTTGACTTAAATTAGTAAATACAACATCATCAAGAGAACAATTGCGGTGATTTATACAATTATTGGAAGCAATTATATGCAACTTATTGCCAACATTTAGTAAAACTTAGTAGTAAAACATCAGCAGTAAAGACTTGTTTTCATTTATATATTAAAACTCTAAGTAACTGAGCTTAATAAATAGAGCAAATGGTACTAAAGGTTTCGTTACTACTTAAGGAAATACAATGTGCGCTTTGAGCTATGATTTGTGGTGCTCCAAATTCAGCGGCCTTTAGCCGTCAGTTTTCTATCCTATAGACCAAGTCTGGGAACTAAAGGGAGGGACCCATTTGCCCATCATGCGAGGATAGTAAGGGCATTTCAGAAAAAAATGGGCTCTCCATTTACATAGAGAACTAACTTTAAGCTTTGGGGTGAATTAAGTATTACATCATAAAATACGTCCTCCTCTTTAGTTAAATACCAACTCTTAAGTTTTGGGGCAATAGCACTTTGGTCGCGGGGTAAAGCTGTCTTTTCACATTCTGATTCTTTTCCCTCTTGTGCTCCTTGACCCCTCAACTCGATGATCACTGCAATCGAAGCAGCAATTAGCTTCTGACATGGTTTCTGGAGGTTTGTACAATGACTGACCTTCCAAGGGGTCTCATCTTCTGCAGTTGTTCCTTCATCTGCACCTCATACTCTCTCTGTCGTCCACAATTGGCAACATGGCAAGCACGATCGTCCTACAGCCACCTCTATCTGCCTGACTTTCTTCTTCAATTAAGGTTGAGATGAAGAAGAGCTAATGGATTCCCAAATTGGGTTCTTGTATGGACAGGCCAATGCTAATGCTGTCATTTTGGGCTTAGTTTTACCTTCTGATTACTGATTTCAACTTTCAAAGATGGCCCATTCCCACCTTATATCTTTTAGGGATGGAGGAATAGTGCTTAATGGTCCTTAGTTTTTCCTTTTGTCTATAAGAGAGCTTTAGTGAGAAAGCAATATGATATGCTTCACATTCAGTCCCCATATTCCTACTTACCGTGTTTTAGGACTCATGACAAGGTGAGTGGGTGCTGGGAATATGAATCATTTCAAATGCCAACTCATGCACTAGATCACAGGCTTCCAAACTGTAATTCTGTGACTTGTAGAAGCTGAAGTGTCTGCCAATGCTGTCAGTGCTTTAGAATATGTTTCCAAAGCATTACATACTTGCAATATGATCATGCTATTGTTTGACCATCATCTTAGAAACGTGCCTTAGCTTTTCATTTTTTCCATTGTTGCTGCTAGGAGTAGCAAACAGGCGGGTCTGATAGGATTTGGGCTGGTCGAGAAAAGGGTTAAACAGAAACAAGTAAATTATCCAACCTGCCCGTATTTAACGCGGATAAAACACGGGTTAACACAAGCTAAAACCAAAATAAGCTTTAGGCTCTTAGAAAACAAGAACTCATGAAAATAAAAGGCAAACAGATGGGTATTAATAATATGGATATCCATATTATCCGTCTGGATATCCATTTTTCGTGGATAATATCCATATTTGACTCATTTTTAAAGAGTTGGTTGTCCAACCCTTATCTAATGGGGGTCGGATTGGATGGCCACTTTTTTCCTAAACCATTTTGCCAGCGTAGTTGCTGCTCTCTTATATCACAGAAGTTGTCTTCTTCAAATATAGGAGTCTATTACACTTAATAGCTCATGATCTGCAGATCATTTTGGAAGCTCTTTTGATAATTACATTAAGTGTTTATACTCATTTGTTTATCTCAACCCCCTATCTCTTCTTCTTGCTGCATCCTTGAGAAGCTTCTTCTGTTTCCCTTTGTTCTTCTCTGTTTATTCTATGGGAGAGTGGTGGGGATATAGGGAGAAGGGGAGTGATTTATTTACTGATTCGTACTGAGTTAAGAATTCTTAACAATAATTTGTTATCTACCCAAGGGTGTGGCCTAGGGGTCAATAAAATGGGTTAAGAACCATGAGGTCTCATGTTCAAATCCCAGCATAGACAAACGACTAGTGATTTCTTCCCATCTATCCTGGCCTCGGTGGGTAGAGTTACTTGGTACCTCTTGCTGGTGGGACCGTGGGAGGTGTCAAGTATTCCATGGAATTAGTCGTGGTGCACAAAAGTTGGCCCCATGGTTATGAAAGGAAAAAAACGTTAATTGTTATCAAGTATTTTTGTGCTCCTTTCATGTTTCTTCTCTTATCTGGACCCTTTTAGCTCTGTTTTTGTAGCTAGAGACAACTGTTACAAGAAACATATGCATGCATGTATCTTCATTTTCGCTATCTTTCTGCATTCGGCAATTTGTGAAGCTCATTAGTACCTTTTATTTGAGTAGTGGTTAAGTATTTTCATCCTCCAATATGCTTACCTGGGGATGGTTTGTAAAATAGCAATTTTGGTTCGAGTTATTGCATAATTCCTTCTTTAGTCGTTGTGATATTGGACTTATCATCCTTCAATTAAATGAAGTGTGTCATTTTCATCCAACTACTAACGGAAGTTAATAGGGAAAACAAATTGTTAACATTCAAAGGGCAATTCAGTTATATGGATGCCACTCTGATGGTCCTTCGATTCTCCTGTCATCTTTTCTTCCTCTTGGCTCTCGCAAAATTTTGAAGCTATCTTGTCTGCAGACAAGCCCCACGAAAAAGAAAAAAAAGAAACCCACTTTCAATTTCCTTAGTGTGTAATGAAGACAACCAACAATAAAAATCACAAGCTCCACAAATCTGTGGTGTTTCCGTGTTTCATTTTTCGATTCTGCAAATCATCTTTTTTATTGTAGGAAACAAGTATCAAGTAAAATAAATAGTTGAGTATGCAACCCATTTCTAGTGAAATCGAGGATTGGAAAGTCATGATCATCCAAAGACGGTGGTCGAATCCACACTCCATTGTTATCAAGAAACATCTTTTTATTCTTTCAACCGACCATGGAAGGAACTCAAGAACTATCTATCAGGAGGGAATTTACTTGCTTACCAAAGCCAAGTTTTTTTTTCTTTTTAACTTTAGCTGATCACCCTTCACTCCATCAGGTTTATGCATTAGGCTCATTTTTATCATCATCACGGCAAAATCATGGAAAGCGCAAAACTAAATAGGTATTGGAAAGACCGTGCTATGAAAAATGCTTCTGGTAAAATAGAGAATCAGATTTCTTTTTAAATATGTTGGTGCTGAATTTAGTTTGTGAGATAGCTAAATTGCCTTTATTGAAATTAACAGATCGTGGCTTTTCTGAGCTTCCGTTAGTAGTTGGAGCACAATCATACACTTCACTTAATTGAAGGATGAATGTGCTAGGTCCAATATCACAAGGACTAATGAAGTGACTAAGCTATTTCCTGTATTTCTATATTCTTATGTCTATTGACCTCCTATGTTTTTTACTGTACAACAGGATAATTATGGAGGCTACATGGTTGCATTTGCTGGTCGGAAATATGCTGCTAGGTCTTTGCCTGCTTTCGTTGCTAATAGTACATTCATTGTAACAAGTTTTACCCTGGTAAGTGAAATTGCTATCAACAAGATCTTGGTGTCATATCGGTTGATTTGGTATCTAACAAAAGTATGTTGTTCTTGTTGATCCATAGGTACATGAATTCAAGAAGGGTAGGCTGGAAAACTTGTACTGGAAGAGGGACGGATGCTCGTCTTGCTCAGGCAACTCTAACTTTGTGTGCCTCAACGGTCAGGACTGTGCTATCAGGACTAATAGCTGCAAGAATCGAGGTGGTAGTGTTGATTGTAGCCTCGGGATACAACTTACGTTTTCTGGCACTGATAAGCATGAATCCGTTTTCAATTCGTGGTTTGAAGTGAAGAATCTTCGGCAGTACTCTCTTTATGGCTTATATTCCAATCTCAGGAGCTCCCTCACTGATCAATACAACAATTTCTTCTGATTGTTCTTCTATCTTTGTATGTAGAGTTGTATTTTGTAATTTTACTTGTTTTATAGTGGCTTCTCTTACTCTATTTTTGAGTGTTCTCTGAATATCTTGATGAATATCTTGATGGCTTTGTAATTTGTTTATTTACTTGTATGCATGTGGAGATCATTTGTCAACAGTTGCTCTTCCTATTTTCTCTGAGCATATGGGTGGGATGGCGTGTAATTGAGTATTTGCTTGATAACAATTTGTTATTATATCTCAATGGACTTATTGTGACTAATCTCGAGTAGCATGACATTTCCTCTAGTAGACTAACAACATATGTAAGGTGGATATGTAAGGTGCATTTTGAGGAGGGTAGTGTATAAGCAGCCCATACTCCCTACTTTGGGAGGTATATAGGCTATTTCTGATAAATCTTCGGCTCAAGGACAAGTGTATTAAAGTATTTCAGAAAAAGAAATAGCAGAAGTGAAGAAGCCACGATGAAATACCAAAGATAGCATGACAATATCAACCGAAAAAAAAATAACTATAACATAATAATTCTATAATCAAAATATTAGAAACAATAGCTAGTGACAGAAATCAAAGAATAAGCAACTACAAGTGTAAATACTACGACTACTGAAATTGAAGCATAAGTGAGATGACACTCAACTACCTACTAATTCATGTCCTTCGTAGCCTAAATATCACTCACTCCATCTGTTTCAAGTTGTTTGTGTTCTTTCCTTTTTAGTTAGTATGTTTAAAAAGGGATGTCTTTTTCTCTGATAACTCTTTAATTCTAATTTTTCACATAGTATGTTTAAGACTGTAGATTAAAAGACATTTTTATACATTCTACATATATTTACTTTCTTAATCTCTGTATTAAGTCAAAACCAGACAAACAAATTAAAAGACCGAAAATATTAATAAATAAAAACCGATATTACACTTAAATTTAGGCAAAATATCCTGAAAATTATTGGGCAAATCACAAAAATGTAGGAGCTTTAGATCATAATTACAGGTGCAACATAGATTTTAAAAAATTATAGTATCTGTCGTGTATCTCAGATACATCGGCTGAGATCGTGTATCTGTGTATCTTCAGATACACGTTCAATACAAGAAAAAAGATGTGTATCTTCATATACCTGTGTATCTGTGTATCTTCAGTTATACGTTCTATACAAGAGAAAAGAATGTGTATCTTCATATACCTGTATATCTAAAAATACATGGGTATTTGCTATGTTGGGCACTGTTAGAACATGTATCTTCAGATATCCGTATATCTAAAGATGTGATGTTTTTTATAATTTTTTTAAATTTACGTGTGGTTATGTATATTAAGTAGGTGTTTGGCCATAAATATTATTCACAATATTCCGGAATACGTTTTCACTTTATTTCGGAATACTTGATTGGCCATGAAAACCAAAAACGTATTCCGGAATACGTTTTCACAATTTTTGATTTTTTGAAAAACAACTCTTGAGGTGTTTTCACTTTTTTTTAACTTAATTTTTCCTATCATTTTATAAAAAAGTACATCCAAAGTCTAAAATATTTTTGAAAATACGATGGCCAAACACAACTCCAACTTTATTTTCAACTTCAAAAATAACAAATAAAGTGAATACGTTTTTGGTTTTAATGCCAAACGGCTCCTTAAGCACTGATGTTTGTTTAATTACATATTTTTTCCAAAATTTTATTCACCTAAATTTATTGGTTCTTTATGGCCCAAATAGTAGTTTTCCTATATTGCAAGAGCTGAGAGCAAAAAAGCTTCCTTGAGAAGGAGACTTAAAAAGGCGGGAACACACACACACACACAGTGCGATGTACGGCGGAAACAACCAATTCGACGGCAACGCGGCGTTTTCCGGCGGCGGTTTCATGCCGTCGCAGGCTACTCAAACCGCCAGCGATCATTCTTTCTCTCCGGCCAAGGTATGTGCTATTTTTGCTTTTAGGTTTTTAGCCCTTTAATTGACAAGTATTTTACTCCTTTTGTTTTGTTTGGTTTTGATTTGGCACGGAACTTAAGAAAGTATTGAAGAATTTTAAATCTTGTGAACTTAAATTAAAGGCATAATATGTGTAAATAGACACTCAAACTTGGCCTCAGTTTGCAAGTTAACACTTCAACTTTGAGTATGCACATCAAGACACCTCAAACTCATTTCCACTATGTCAGTTGAACACTCCAATCTATACAAAATGATCATTTAAACACCTTTAAAATTTATGTGTCACGTAAGTTCGAGGACACATTGGGAACGAGTTGGAGTGTTTAGTTGTCAGTTGAGACCAAGTTTAGGTGTCTAGATCTGCACTCCCAAAGTTGGAGTGCTTACTTGTCAATTTTGGCATGGAACTTAATAAAGTATTGAAGAATTTTGAATTTTGTGACCTTAAATTAAAGGCATAATACGTAAAACAGACACTCAAACTTGGCCTCAACTTGCAAGTTAACGCTTCAACTTTGAGTATGCACATCTAGACACCTCAAACTCAATTCCACTCCGTCAGTTGAACACTCCAACCTACAAAATGATTATCTAAACGCATCCAAGGGTGTGGCCTAGTGGTTCAATGTAGTGGGTTGAGCATCATGAGGTCTCAGGTTCAATTTCCAACAGAGACAAACACTAGGTGATTTCTTCTCATCTGTTCTAGCCTTGGTGGACAGAGTTACCTCGTACCTGCTTGTGGGAGGTGGGAGGTGGCAGGTATCTCGTGGAATTAGTCGAGGTGCACACAAACTGGCCTGGACACCACGGTTATCAAAAAAAATTATTATCTAAACACCTTCAAAATTTATGTGTCACGTCAGTGTCGGCATGAGTTGGAGTGTTTAGTTGTCAGTTGAGACCAAGTTGAGGTGTCTAGATGTGCACTCTCAAAGTTGGAGTACTTACTTGTCAGTTGGGACTTGTTTATGTATTATGCCTAAATTAAACATATATAGAATGTGCCAAAATGTCATTTAATCTTGTGGTCTTAAACATGCCACATGAGAAGTTGGAATTAAGGAATTATTAGAAAAAGGAAAGATGCATTCTTTTTTAAATGGACTAAAAAAGAAGGTAAGACAGAGCAAATTGAAACAGGATGGTGGAAAATTGAAATGCAGGGGTGATAACATCTTTCTTGCTTTTCCTTTTATTTCTCTATTCCCAGAATCGTGATTCACAGACTTTGATTCCATTAACCGTCAAGCAAATAACTGAAGCCTTTCAATCAAGTGATGAGAAGACAAATTTTCTCATTGATGGGGTTGACGTGAATAATGTAAGTCTCTTATACTCCTGGCTTTTGCTGTTTCGTTGGATGTTTATACTGTACAAGATATGTATGATTTAGAATCTGACATGCTCGTAGGTAAAACTGGTGGGTATTTTATTCAACAAAGCCGAAAGGGTTACAGATGTATCATTTGTGGTGGATGATGGAACAGGGCGCCTTGACTGTTTTCGATGGTAATACTCAGTTTCCTTTTTCACTCTTTTTAATCTATCTCTTAATTTGGTAAGATTCTAATTGACTGATGGATATGGCGTCAATCTCCATTTTGTCATCATAGATCACAAGTACATTGTAGTGTATCTCTTATTGGTAAAGGATTTAGAATTGTTATACTTAGGTAAAACACTAAAACCACAGTCTACTCAGTTGCTGCTATGTTTGACACATGACTGTGTTTTTAAAATTTAATTGTAAATTTGGTTGATGCATACGATGCAGGGTAAATGAAGCAGTTGATACCAAGGAAATGGAAGCAGTCACGTAATTCTTCTTCTTGATAATGTTATTTTTTCACCTAATATATTTTAATATCATGTTTTACCATATTTTTGGGTTCTTTATCAAATAGAAATGGCATGTATGTTCGAGTCCATGGACACTTGAAAGGCTTTCATGGTAAAAAGCAGTTGATGGCTTACTCAGTCAGGTATTTCAGTACGAATGGGTTTTACTGAATTGCTCGTTTCTGTTTCTTTCAGTATATTAATGTTGGTGAGTATATGCACAAGTTACTAAACTTTTCCATTAGCGAGGTGGTCACCTCTGGCTTGGAAAAGGCTATTTCCTGTGGGGCTTTAGGCTTTCTCATGAAAAGGTTTTTAATACATAGTTTGTAATCTATCCAGCATTCGTGTACATAATGCATTGGACAACATTGTGTCAGCACAAAGTTACTAACTTATCTTTACTTGAGACACTGCCAAAATCATGAAACTTATATTAATATTGATTTTAGTATTTTTAAGGTCCTCGTATGGTCCTAGTAAGTTACTTCCCTTGTTCGTAAGCGCTAGTTAATTCCTGCATGCCTTTATTAGTAGATTTCTTCGTAATGTATCTAGGATCTCTGTACTTTTCAAGTGTTGACTATACATGTATATTGCTGTTTTTATAATTGCTTAATTGGCATAAATTCTTTTTCCTTTTCTTTCTGGGGGACGTAAGGTTTAGTGGAAGTTCATCAGATAGGAGGTGGAGGGAGTGTGTACAACTGGTTATTTTTCAAAAGCATGTGAAATGACATGATATTTGTTTGTCAAAACGAGGCAATTATATCTATTCCATGCCTCCTTTTATGAACAGACACAAGGAGAACAGTTGGGCAAAATTGGTGTGTAAACTTGTTACAAATTGGCTTTTTGCATCATTTGATAGATCCCTTAATTGTGATAAATCAAGAACTGGGTAAACCAAATTTGTTAACTATATTGGCATGTATAATTGGTGATCGTTTATTTTCATTAACCATGTTTCAAAATATTTCTTCTTAAACCAATGAACATCCTGTAAACTCCAACTTGATACATAAAGATAGTTTGCAAGAAAAAATTTCGGTGAAATAAGGCGAAAAAGCATCTTTTTGGATTGAACCACACATCTATCCTTTTATATTAGCGTATGAATGGCATGGGCAGGAAGCATGCAAAAATTTCTTGAGAGTTGTTATTTCTACTCATACTATGTCTCTGGCTAGGTTAGAGGTGGATGACCCCCTGTCCCTGTTTCCTTTGTATTGGCTTTAACGACTTGGTGGTAAAGATCCTAATTTCTTATTTCTGTGGTATTTAGGCCTGTGGATGACTTCAATGAGATTGCAAGCCACTTTGCAGAAGTCATTTATGTTCATAGCTACAACAGTAGGCTACGGGTATTTAGCAAACTGCATCGCATATGTTTAGCTACACAATATGCTGTACATAAGATTCTGATTGAAGTTGCATTTCCTTTGCCACTCCAGAAGCAACAGGATAGTTCCTTTATGTCAGCGCAAGTGCCTAGCTCATCTTTCAACACTCCTTTAAAGGGATACCAAGCTTCAGCTTCAAATCAAGTATCTCAAATTACATTTTCTCTTCCTTCTAATTTGTGTAGTTAATTTTAATGTTCATTTTCAGATTTTTCACATGTCCTTTGTAGTCAATGATTTGGTATTTATCTTTTATGTTTTAGTTCCCTGGATTCAACATGGACGGGATCAGAGGTGTAGAGAAAATGGTCTTGGACTACTTGCAACAACCATCGTGCCTGTAAGTCATTTGAATCTCCAACACTTTCGCTCACTGGGCAGTGCTTGCACTTTCTAGTGCAAATACCAATAAAACCACATCAGTATAAATGAGCGCTGATTATTACATGTCGAATTGCTTTTATTAATGGCTGCTGATTTTGTTGGATAATCTTGTTCTGTCACATGACATAGAAACAAAATTTTAAGTGTGTTATTCCTTGGTATAATTCAAGTTTCAAATCATTCACTTGTTTCATAGAAGAGTTAAGAATGAAATGCTGAACAGATTCTTTGCCGGTTCGGGTACTTCTCCTTTATCCCCTGCCTTGCTTTCGCTTGGTCAGCACCTAAGGTGGAGTTCAATGCCTAAAAGGAATAGCTTAAAGAAATGAAAGGGGTGTATGGATAGTAGAATAGATAAGTGATACAGTCAATAATAGTCTGTTCTCGCCTGTCCGTAGGTAGTGGGTCATGACGCACTTTTCGCACATCAAATCCACTTTGAATTTGAATATGCTTCACTCCTTATCTCCTCATCTTCCCATTTATAAAATAGAGCTTCTTCAATCTATGAAACAGCCGGAACTGCGAGAGGGTCACCTTTGGAGAAGGGAGAGGCTTTCTTGTGGTAGATATTGCGAACATCTCTCCCATCATTGGGGCAAACGTGTAATAGCTTTAATTAGAGTTGATGCAGAGCCAGGAAGCATGCAAGCCAGTTGCGACCATCCAGTGGACTAACTTTTCAAAAAGAGGAAAGGAAAAAAAAAACCTAATGACCTTTCTGCTTTCAATTTCTATTGTGTGTTTTGGTTAATAATTGTTAGATAGATGGTTATCTGGGTACAACAAATGTTTTGTAGCTTTAAGTACATCCAGGCAGGACAAGTGGATAGTTTATTTACGTCATGGGTCCGAACCTGGGACAGACAAAGCCCTGATATTATATGGAAAAGGGTAGAGGAGCGGGCCTATCCACCGAGTTTCAAACCAGTTGCCACTAGCCCTCAGGGGTTTCTCGTCTAGTTAAAAAAAAGAAGGTAAAACATGAGGTTTTGGGCTGTTGCTATAGAATATTGGAAGAGGGGAAAGGACTATAATTGAGTTTTGACTTCGGGACGTATCATGAAGACTCTTGGTCAAATTCATAATGGTTTCACTCTATCAAATGCAAACTAGAGGATGGCTTTGTTACTGCTAACACCACATTGGAACTTTGTAGACGGGATAACTTTGGGAATATTTTAGCAATTCAATGATGATCTCCATAGTCATTGACAAGATCTAATATACGCACATTTTGTTTAGCTAAACTCAGGCATGAGCATGCCTTCATGTATTTCATCGTAGTATAAATGGGTACGTCCATCAAGAGACTAAATTTGGATTGCTTGAGGAACATTTCTTCCTGCCTTTGTGTAGGTGCTGCAGAGGTGCCTGCTGTTATTGGTAGTCTACAGTTATTCCGTTCTCAATTGTGGCATTAACAAGTGGATATAATTTATGGTCTGGGTGATACACTTCATACTTATTTTGCTTTATAATAGGCAAAGTAGTGCAACATGATTCTTACATTGTATCTAACACGATTAGATTTGGTTTTGGAAAGCAGTTATTTGGTTTGAAAAGTTGGTTTCCTATTTACTCTTTTCTCCTTGGTTTTGTGATCCTGGGATGAGAATGGCGAGGAAGATCTTCCATTTGGATCAAGGACAAATCCACCTTGTTTCCAAAAGAAAAACTTTATTTAGGACTAATTTTCCAACTGACTTAAAATTTTAGTTTTTTCATAGTTTTTTTTATGTGTTGCTTGGATCGTAAAATTGACTGCCGGATGTGTGTCTGATCCTCCAAAACCTATATATTGTTGGAGGTGACTACATTTTGGAGGGTCCAAGCAGCATAGTTTTGATATTGTGTATTTTATTTGCTTGTAATTGATTGAGAAAATGACTACCAAGCTCCTTGAATGATTTTGCTGTGCTAGTAATCTCTCCATCATTTCTATTTCAGTGCACGTGAAAAGGGGGTTCATCGCAATGAGCTTGCTCAACAGCTACAAGTCCCTTCGGAGAAGATCTCGTAACTCTCTCTCTCCCTTGTTCTCTTTCATGATTAGATAGCGTTATGATCATTTCTGCTCTTGCTTATTTTCCTTATTCCTTATTGTTTCTTCATGACAGGGAAGCTATGGAAGCTCTCGAGGCTGAAGGTCTTGTTTACTCCACGATAGACGAGTTCCACTACAAGTCTACTGCAAATGGTTGATGTTTGATGTGGGAGATGAATTGATAAGCAACTTTATAAGCTGTGTCCTTCTCCATGTGTATATGCATGCTGTTTTTTGTAGGAGATATTGTTTTTCTTCCCTCAAAGAGACTTGTGTGAACTATGTTTGGTAACTTCTGAC
This sequence comes from Capsicum rhomboideum, assembly GCA_031232105.1. Lineage (NCBI taxonomy): Eukaryota > Viridiplantae > Streptophyta > Magnoliopsida > Solanales > Solanaceae > Capsicum > Capsicum rhomboideum. Next base: position 123,329,407 of record CP124710.1, on the reverse strand, counting down.
AGTTGCAACTTTTATCTCATCTTTATCTTGAAGGGTTTCCCTGTTGTCTCTAGTACCTTAATTTCATTTTTTTCTAAGATTGTTTTATGAGGCCGAGGGTCTATCTGAAACGGCCTCGACCTCACCTTTGAGGTAGTGGTATGGACTGCATAAACTCTATCCTCCTCAGACCTCACTTTGTGGAAATATACTGGGTATGTAGTTTTATCTTGCAAGGTAAAATAGAATTTTAGCCTGTGGACCATGGAACAGCATGCTCTTAACTTGTGATTTTGCTGGATTTGGTCCAATTATTGGACCCCACTCACAACATCAATCTCACTTGAATTTCAAATTATGTTGATAAGGTTGAGGCCCCCCCTTGTCTTGGTTTTTAATATGAATTTCTTCCCAGTACCAAGACAGTATAGTCTGGTGCATCTTCAATATGTTTACGGAAAAAGAAAATATATAGTCCGAACTATCATAAATGGTATACATATATTCTTTATTATATTTTGGGTATATATATACTTCTGTCATTAATTTTTTGGGTTGTTTATACCTTTTACCCAAACGGCGGGACACGTGGCTTAATCTTGTATATTTATCTATTTTTTATTTATTTTATTCGAAATAAAATTAACCTAGACCCGAAATTAAATCCATCAATTCTCCACATCAATTCTCCATTAACACTGCCACCCCTTTCACCATCAATTCTCTTCCTTTCCTCCATTAACAAAAAAACCAGAACCACCACCTCTCCAGCCAACTCTTGATCGGAAAACACCGCTCCACCTCTTTATCGACTTACCGCCCTTCCAATCAATCACAGAAAATCAAATTAATCACAATTAACACTTCTAGTCCCGCCATCAACACCCATTAGTTTTCTGCAACCAGCGACTCGTTTCTCAATTACCACCACCGGCAAACTCCCTCCGCCACCACCTCTGTTTCTCCAGCAAATCAGCGCCGCCCTCCACCTATCCGTTTTCTGTCACAACTCCAGTGGAACTAGGCCTCCAGCGAGCTTTGCGTTCCGGCCACAAGTGAACGAAATCACCGGTAGAATTAATCCACCACAACAATTTCGACAAGCTCCGTCGAGATCCTTCTATTAGGTGATCTGAAACGAGGGTCTAAGTGATAAAACTAAATTAATAGGTTTAATTTCGGGTCTAAATTGGGTGGGTTAATTTTATTTTGAATAAAATAAATAAAAAATGGGTAAACACACAGAATTAAGCCACGTGTCTCGCCGTTTGGATAAAGGGGGTATCTACATACCCAAAGTATAACGAAGGGTATATGCATACCATTTATGATAATTCGGGAGTATATATGTCTCTTTTTCGTAAACTAAATAAAAAACGAGTAAATGCACAGGATTAAGCCACGTGTCCCGCCGTTTGGGTAAAGGGTATATACAACCCAAAAGATTAACGACAGGGATATATACGTACCCAAAGTATAACGAAGGGTATATGAGTATCATTTATGATAGTTCGGGGTATATATGTCACTTTTCTGATATGTTTATTCATGGATTTTCAAGTGTTGCTTTCTGATCATGATTTTACTTTTAAGGCAAAAAATTGCTGATTTACTCCTACAAAGATGCAAGGTTTACGAATATATCAAAACATTGCTGTTAACCCTGACCTACCTAATGTGATAAATTAGTAATTAAAATCTTGGTTTGTACTATAATATGGAATATAATAAGGGACAAACTTCCACTTTGCTAGTTGGTCCCTCCCTCACTGAAAGATTCTAGTATTAGTTCATTTGGGTTGGGTACTGATTTGTACGTTTATCATTATTTAAACAAGAACATCACTTAGTTAAGAGCTAGTTAACACCATCCATTTATAAAGAGAGTACAGTGGAGCTAGATCCTAGAGTATATCGGTGGCAATCTTGATTTTCTAGTACCCAAAATTGACTATTAGCCTGTTTTTCTAAGTTTATTATTTTTCCAAACGTATTTATTTTTTCTCAAAAATGCTTATTTTAAAAAATTGAGATGTTTGGCCAAACTTATGAAAGAAAATAAGTGTTTCTGGGGGAGTAGAATAAGCTTATGAAAGAAAAATTGAGATGTTTGGCCAAACTTATGGAAAAAAATAAGTGTTAATGGTAAACTAAAAAAAAATAGTTTTTCTCTAAAAACACTTTTCACAAAAACACTTTTGAAAAAATATACTTAAAAGCTTGGCCATACACTAATTGCAGCTCAAAAGTGCTTTTTAAATTTATTGGTCAAACACAAACTGGTTCTCACTAAAAGTACTTTTTTGAAAAACACTTTTTAAAATAAACTGATTTTAGAAGCTTGGCCAAACATGATATATGTCTGGTATGAAGAAAAATATTTTTCAATCTTTTTATATTTGATTGGTCAAAGATATTTGAAAAATATTTTTTCTAAAGCAACGAGTTCCATAAAATTAAGGAAAATAAATGTCTTTCCTACTAAAAACAGTAAAAACAAGTTTTAAAGAGTTACATTTCATACTAACTATACGATCTAATACCCAACCTCCAGGCTCCAACATGCCTCATCGGATCCCCACCTCCACCCCCATAGCTCCTTCCCTATCAACGCAAACTCCTGTCCCTATGTCAACTCTTATAGTGTTTGACTAGATTATACATACATATTTGAAATTACATTTTTGCTTATTTACCGATAACACCAAAAATAAATGAAATTCAATTATTTTTCAGGAAAAGAATTAGGAATTTTTTAAACTAATATAGTTAAAGCACTTGTAATTGCATAGAGGCGTGATGTTATAGTCGTATTACTTGACAAACAAGTCCTAGTTAATGACATGTTGATACAAGCCAAATTACGAAGATGAGAATTTGACAACGAAGTCAAAGAAAAACAATCGATAGATAAATATGATAGATAGACAGACACAAAGAAGATAGAAGAAAAAGGAACTATTGAATATATTGAATTCAAAACCCCTAATTCTAACATCCACGAGCACCTAATCTCTTACGTTGGCCGCAAGGGAATCGAAACGCCCTTACAATCACCGTTTCTAAACAAGATGCAACAAGAGCCATTCCAAGCTCTCAAACACTCTCTCAAGAGTTTTCATTCTCAATCAATATCAAAAGCTAACTTAGGAAATGAAACCCTAACTTAACTATTTATAGTGCTATTACAAAGGCCCAAAAGTGACCTTAACATAAAGAAGAGAAGCCCACAAAGTGGGACTGCTTGGCCTTGACGGCCTAAGTGACTGGTCGTCACTAGATCGGCGGTCCGTCTGAGTTCCCGTTGCCATGAGGCAGTACACTCCAAATTGGGGTCTCATGCGGTGGCTCCCTTAGGGGTCCGTCATTTGGTTGGTGGGCCGTCGCCTTGTCCGTCGCCCCTAGGCAGTAGGTTTTTTCCTTCATTTAAGTGCCTAGTTCAACCCTTTACTCATAGAACCCTCTTGTTAAAGTCAAAGCATGCTCCAACACTTCACTCTTCGCGGACAAAGCTTGTGTTCCTTGAAGTTCTTAGGCTTGGCTCCTTATGAATGGTCGTGTGGAAACTTGGATTGTACCATTCCATACTCCAAGCTATCTCCCAAACATGATATTGTTTGTTCAAAAGCTTAAAGAAGGTCCTTTAAGCACATCCTTGCATACTTAAGGTGATCATGGCTGGAGTCTCCATGTGTTGACCTCGAATTATATGCCTCAAAGTGTTGAGGCCGATTTGGCTTGTATCATCCTCCCCATTTTGAAAAGGATTCGACCTCGAATCCAAACCTTGTAAAATCAAAGGAAAAACAAACAACCACAATATTCTCATGGCACGAGGGTTAGTGTTAGCAATAACAAGTTCATCACCAAGCCAATAAGGTACACACTTAACATATAACCAAGCATCCAAATTATCAATCAAGGGGTTGTAACCCCACAAGATAAAAACTACTTGGTTACTCAAGAGACTTTTACAAAGGGGAAAGCCAAAAGAACCATGATAATTAGTCAACCACATATGACAACCCACATTGGTTGTATATTTCAACAAGCACAAAACCCCTTTTAAGTCAAGAGTCCCATTTGATACTTCAACTTGTCCAACCTTATAAAGGTGACAAGAAGCATTCAACAACCATGGACTCTTCCAAAAACAAGTAGTTGACTTAGCATCCACAAGTTGTGGTCCACACAACTTAAGCACAAGTGTGTCAAACAAGGATGTAAGTACTTAAGCAACTCCCAAAAGAGGTAATGACACATTTGCCCAGTTCACAAGAATTATACCACCTAAGAGTAAGGGGTCATCAAATGCAAACAAGTACTAAAGAAAGGTATTGCATAAATGGAATTCATCCAAAGTGTTTATAAGAAAAGACTCACTCTTTGACCTACAAGTAATGAAACTTTGGTCATGAATGGGAACACACAATGGTGAATTCTCTTGGACCATTTCATTACTCCTCTTCTTTGAAGAACATTCTTCATTGTTGGAAATGTATCCCATGCATAACTTGGGTCTACCAAGTGGATTGTAAATCCTCAAGAAAGACTTTCCATCATAGGGAAGGATGCCAACAACATCATTCAAACTTCGCTTGTCGTATTGTCCAAGCACTAAGTGGGGTGTTTTACAACCACCACATTCCAATTGGTTACCTATGTCAAATGGATAGAGTGGCCATAGACATGGGGCTAAACAACACTCTGTTTCCCCAAAGGTATCACCAATACAAAAAGTGATACTTTGCACGCTAGCATAAGCATTGCCAATAGCAAGTAGAGAGTAAGAAAGGTGTCACGCAAGTTGATTTCCTCTAAGGTATCCTCGAGAACATGCTCACTATTATGCCCAAGAACATTATCAAGGGTATGCTCAAGAATTGGAACACTCAAAAAAGAATAAACAACTAGAGAATAAGGATCACTTTCCATTTCTATACAATCCTTTCCTAAAAGAGTACTCTCATCTTCCAAGAAGAGATTTCCATCTTTAGGAGGAATGTTGTCGCACCATAGTGGGTTGTTATATAGAGTATAGCCCCTAAGAAGAGCTACATCACTAATATGATCCTCACCACTAGGTAATCTACAAGAAGTGATTTCATCATCCTCAAATAAGAAATTATAAGTGATTTCATCATCCTCAAATAAGAAATTATACTTAAAGAGAGAAGGATCAATTCAAGAAGGAGAATTGGAACATGTAAATTCACTCTCAAAAAGACAATTATCAAATTTTGAAGAAGTCTCAAACACATGATTATCCCTAGGAGTCAAGCAAATAATAAAGTTTTTATTTAAAGTCATGCTCAAGGGGTCATTCCTATTCAAATGATCAACATTATCAACATCATCACTAACTTGAGGTTCACTAATCACATCACAAACACCCTCAAGTAGTGGACTAGATTCACACACAAGTTGATCAACACCATTTTCATAAGACAATGTACTATCATTCAACACCAAGGCTTCAACACTAGGTGAACTCAAATCGATCTTACAAGAAGAGTCAAGTCGGTCATCAATAGGATCAACTAGTGTATCCACACTCTCAAAATGTACATTATCATCACGAGGTAAAGAATCATTAAGCTCTCATGTAGACAAACTATCACTCACACTCAATTGGCTACTAGCCACACAATAATCTTTCGCATTTACTAAAGTGCAAGAGTTAGTTTTGTTATCTTGAAGTTCTTGAGAAGATTCTTCTTTACCTTGGTGCAAGGTTCCTTTCAAAGTGTTGGAATACTCTTCATATGGTTTGATACATAGGTCCAAATTAATTTCCCAATCTTTTTGATTAGACCCTATGTTCATAGCTTGTATTCCTTCTCCATTTGCAACATTAGTACCTGCATAAGTATCCTTACTAAGAGAAGGACAAACAAAGTTAGATTGGATTTGTGGTAACCCCCTCACTTCACTCCTCACATTCTCTCTTTTTTCCACTCTTGGGTTACTACTTTGCACTCCCTTACTCCACTAAATCTTTTGTCTCTCTTTATCAAGGGACCTGGAGTAAGTGATCACATTTCTTTGAGGCTTGGGAAGGGTAGGTAGAAAGAGATGATTTCCCGATCGATCCACTACAATCTTGGACCAATTTTCCTCATTTAAAACTCCATGTATTTCAAAACAATTGGCGCCTAAACATAAATGACCAAAGTCCATAGGCAATACATCACACCAAACCTCCGCATAGTATTTATTACGGGTGAAGAAAACCTTCACACTCTCGGTAACTCCATAATCTTGCAAGAAATATGGATAACACTTCGTAACTCGAGGTATCCTCAAGTATTCAACTATAGAAGGAGTGATGTAGTTTGGATAACTCCAATCATCTAAGACAAGAACGCATCCCGGAACTCCACAAATATCCATTTTTCTTGTAAGGACTTGTCTCCTTGGATTAACATTATAGAGCCCCTTGTACCTTCAGGCACACACTTGAACCTCAAGAATCTTTTTAATTCACTCCATGTGGGAAGTGTGGTGTCACCATATATTCTTTGACCTAGCTTATAGACATCCCACCAATTAAATGCAAACCTTTGAAGACGTTTACTAGCATATATGGTTTGCACAACTTCATTCCAATCATGGTCTTGGAAAACCAACTCACACTTCCATTACCAACTAAGATAGATCTTGGGATCATGCTCTCCTTTGAAAATAGAAAGAGTGACCTTGATGGGATTGAGACTACTATCATGCTCCCTATATCCACCTTGGCTTCGACTTCTCAATGTTTGGGCACTAGAATAAGATGGATACGATGTAGTATCCCTAGACATTGGAGATGCACATTTTTTTTCTTCTCATTGGGCGATTTATACTATAAGTAGTATAACCACTCACACCGATTCGACTTTGATAAGAAGTTCCACTAGACAACGAATACGAATCTTCACAATCCTCATGCATATTCCCACCATGATTATCATAAGGTGTATAGGAGAAAGGATTATACCTTATAACTTCTTCATGCTCGGAGTGGTAAGTGGAAGACTTCTCACATGCTCCATTCTCACCATCAGAACCATTACAAGGCTCTTCATCCTCTCTATACTCTCCATAAGAGCTAATCACTATTTGCCTCATATCCTTCTCTGGGATAGTAGCTCTCATTCCCACATGAATCTTGATCATGACTATATTCATAGCCTCCATAATCACCATAATCATTATCTCCATCATAGCCATAGTCTTCGTTACTACAATCATAGTCTCCCATGTTGTAGTCACATATATCCGAGGCTACCGATGACATACTTCCTTACAACTCCTTTATACCTACAAAATGAACAAACAAGGTTAGTAGTAAAAAGCTCCTCACCAATACTCGTAAGATTCTCACCTTTGTATGTCTCACAATTGGATCAGCTAATGTTGAAGATTGTTTATACTCCGGTGGTACACAAGGTGCCGATTGCTACTCTTGGTAGGAATGGATTCTTGTTTGAATGACTCAAATAAAGTCCTTACGGACTTGAATCAAAAAGTTACGATGAAAATGAAAAGAGAAAAACACTCAAAGAAGTGAGACTAAGAAGAAACGAACTCAATAACTAATTCTTAACTAAGTAGGTTGATTACTAGTTGTTAATTAGTGTTAGAATCAAGTAAAAGATGATTAAGAATCAAAGAAATGAAACTAGAAATCTAAAATAAGCTTACGGAACTTTTCTCAAGTTGACTGACTTGGTGACTGACCGTCACCTTGGTGACTGACAGTCGCAATGGCCGTCACACCTTATCCAGATTGTAGGTTGAGTTGGGTCTTGGTTACGGTCTTAGTGACTGACCTTCAGCCTTGTGACTGACCTTCACCTTGGCCGTCAGGTTCTTCATGACAGAATTCTTGTGGTCCCTTGTACTTTCTATGGAATATTCTTTGGCACAAACAAGTACAACTCCTTTTTTTTTATCTTTTGGATCAAACCCTTGCCTTTTGAGTGTTCTTCTTCAACAAGATATGAATATCATGAAGAATACATGAACATCCAAAATTTGACCCTCACTCAAATGAAATCGGAATTCGAAGAAATTCGAAACCCAAGCTCCTTTCAAGCTCCCGAACAAATCCCAAATGTTTTAAAGCCAAAAACTCAACCACAAATTTTAGATTGATTTGAGAACCCACCTCAAATTTCTTCAAACTCAAACTTCAACAATGGTAGATTACTCAAATCACCTCGGAACAAGCTCAAATTTTAGATAACGACTCACTAGATACTAGAGAACACGATTCTAGTATCGAAAGCACAAAATAAGACTCAAAATCAAAAATCCAAAATCTCAAAATCTAAAAAATGATAGTACTCTTTTTTTTCAAGATAACAAACCCAAGACTAGAATCGTGAGAACGATTCTAAGCTCGAATCTGCTACCAAATGATACAAGCCAAATTACGAAGATGAGAATTTGACTACGAATGTCACACCCCGACTTCCAACGAGGCGTGATTGGCACCCGTAGCCGATAAGACCCGAGAGAACCAACCTTTGCCTATGTTCATTCATATGCATATCTTCGTATGAACCTTATTAAACCTTATGCAACTATGCGGAAAACATGAATATGGAAACATATGCTATATATATATTTAGAAAACTTGGCCGTTGGGGCCATCACGTTAAAACGGATATTTATCTCTTACATTTATAACCCACACATGTCTACAAAAGCCTCTAACAGATGCATTTACAAGATCAACTAACAGTCGGGACAAGTTCCCGCTTTATCTATATTTACAACATCAACACAACTGTACACCTATGACTCGGAAAGTCCCGAAGCAACTGGGGCTCACCAAAGATCTGCAATGTCAACCTACGATGAAGGTCTACTAGTGCCTGCACCTACAACATGTAAGGTAATTTCCCCGAGGGGGTCAGTATGAAGAATTTACTGAGTATATAAGGCTCATAATAAATTCATCATACATCATTACAACAATAATGAAAGCCATGTAAGGAAATAGAAATGTGAATAAACTTTCTTTCTGTATGAGGGGAACTATGTATATTACGTTCTTTACTCCTCTTGTCTTCATCCTTTATTCATCTTTATTGTTCTACCCATGCTAGGCTAGTTTGTCGCCCATGGGATGAGATTAACCCATGCTAGGTGTCGTGACCCCTGGGATATTATGTGAATCCATGCTAGGCTTTCGTGTCGCCCCTGGGATATCATTAACCCATGCTAGGCTTATCGCCCCTGGGATACCACCCATGTTATTGGGATCGACCCATGCTAGGTATTTTAACCCCTGGGATACCACCCATGATTACTTATTAATTATACATCACTTCTTTCTCTTGTTATTCTTACTTCCATGCTTAAGAGTGATTGAGATATTGAGGATCATAATCTTATTTGAAGCACACTCACATACACATTCCACTTTACTTCTTTACTTCATGAGATTGACATCTTCGCTTATGAGGAATAATTATACTAACTTGCACATCACCTCTCTTATTACTCTTATGAGATTGGTACTTTTACTTATAAACACTAGGCACAAGGATAATCATCATACTATAGGACTTTGGAACAAGACATGATTGGAATATACTATTCAAGAATGCATAGGTTCTCTTATGTTATTACTCTCTTGAGATAGTTCATTTAGGAATGATAACGTTATGACATTTTTGGGAACTTCACTCAATGAACAAGAGACAAATGAATCATCATGCATTTAAGAATAGGACACATATGAATAACAATATACGTCAACCTGAATTTGAGATACTTCAAGCCTCTCGAAATTGAAACAAGTCCAATGTCAATGTGAACAACATGTTGCAGAGGGATATGGAAAAAGGAACCTTACATACCTTCACCTCCAAGTATGAATATACAAGCCTATGTATGAACACAATAGTCCAGCTTCTTCCTTACGTCTTACTCTACAATACAAGTCCATACCGGATCTTACATTAGCAACTAGTCACTATAAAGGCGTACAAGACGACAATGAACCATGAAACTACCATATAACGTCATGTCATCCCCTTACAATCCAATCCAATGCATTTCCATATCAACAACATCATAACATTACACACATTGACCAAAAGATCATACACCGATAGCATGTCACCCCACACGTACCCTTTACGCTTTTCCCTTTATCATTCCATCACATTTACCCCTTTATAACAACATATGAACAACCTTCTATACTTCATACAGTCCAACACACATTCATATGATACTTTAAAGTCATTAAAACGACACCACAAGTTGAGAATTACATCCAAAAAGGGTATCGGGGCTTTCGGGGATCAACTAGGGATGGAAACATACAAAATCGATTCTGGAGGTGACCTGCGCGCGCAGATGGCCTCTGGACAATTCCAGGGCCTTCTGCGTTGGCATCTGCGCCCGCAGATGCCCTCGTCTGCGGGGGCGGATGCCCGTTTTGGTCCGAAATGACTTGTTTTGGGTCTTTTAAGGCCATGAATGGTCCATGATCACAATCAAACATATTTGAACATATTTTTGATCCTCTTAAACATCAACATTCAGCCATGGTCTCACAACACACCTAACGACACCCAAAACCATATTTCACGGCCAATACGGCACCAAAATCATAACCAATTTCACAATATCAATTCCAAATATTATGCACAAGAATAAAACAAAGTAAGACCAGAATCACATCTCACATGTCAATATTTACTCCACCAAGTTCATTTCCTTCACAACCACAAGTCCATCACCAAGTTTACAAGACAAACCAACCTCCGATTTAAGCAAACATGTAACCTTTCACTTATTGTGAACTTCTCACTATTCCACCAACATAACCAACATAACATACACCATATATTATGCATAAAATATATTAATCCATCATAATAAACACTTACCAAGTCTTACCAATTGATGATCTTGGCCAAAAGAGTGGCTTAGGGTTTTTTTAGAGCAAAGGAGAAAATGTTGGAAAATTCTAGAAATGAAATGAGAGTCCAATGACATAAAAAATCTGATTTTCCCTTTATATAGTCCCTCATGTCACCCTTATCTTTTTCTTTAGCATTTAATGCCATATTGATTGGTCAAATGGACCGTATTTGGAAGAATGGGTCAAAATCCCTTTTTTGGGCCATGTCTTATAATTGTTTTGGGCTTCATTTTAGGCCCAATTGTGTGGGACTTATGAATACCCACATTTTAATGCATAATTCAACAATTCTCTCATGTTTTCATTTTCCCATAAATGTTACGGTTGTCAGCTAAACTTAGAAACGTACGGGGTGTTACAACGAAATCAAAGAAAAACAATCGATAGATAAAGATGATAGATAGATAGACACAAAGAAGATAGAAGAAAAAGGAACTATTGAATATATTGAATTCAAAACCCCTAATTCTAACATCCACGAGAACCTAATCTCTTACGTTGGCCGCAAGAGAATCGAAACGCCCTTACAATCATTGTTTCTAAACAAGATACAACAAGAGTCATTCCAAGCTCTCAAACACTCTCTCAAGAGTTTTCATTCTCAATCAATATCAAAAGCTAACTTAGAAAATGAAACCCTAACTTAACTATTTATAGTGTTATTACAAAGGCCCAAAAGTGACCTTAACATAAAGAGGAGAAGCCCATAAAGTGGGACAGCTTGGCCTTGAGGGCCTAAGTGACTGTCCGTCACTAAATCGGCAGTCCGTCTGGGTTTCCGTCGCCATGAGGCAGTACACTCCAAATTGGGGTTTCATGTGGTGGCTCCTTTGGCAGTCCGTCACTTGGTTGGCGGGTCGTCGCCTTGTCCGTCACCCCTAGGCAGTAGGTGTTTTCCTTCATTTAAGTGCCTAGTTCAACCCTCAACTCATAGAACCCTCTTGATAAAGTCAAAGCATGCTCCAACACTTCACTCTTCGCTAACAAAGCTTGTGTTCCTTGAAGTTCTTAGGCTTGGCTCCTTGTGAATGGTCGTGTGGAAACTTGGATTGTACTATTCCATACTCCAAGCTATCTCTCAACTATGCTATTGTTTGTTCAAGAGCTTAAAAAAGGTCCTCCAAACACATCTTTGCATCCTTAAAGTGATCATGGCTGGAGTCTCCATGTGTTGACCTCGAATTATATGCCTCAAACCGTTGACGTCGATTTGGCTTGTATCACATGTGAAATTCATCCAATCTAGTGTTACTATTTATTATGGTTTAAAATTATCATATGTTACACTTCATGCTAAAATTTTGTAAGAGTGAAGGTAATGTCAATAAAAAAAAATTGAATTTGTCGGTAAATTAACTCGTCGAAAATGTTTTTGACAAACTCTTTCATACTTGTGACATTGACTCATCTTGCTTGAAAGTCTTAAGAATGCAGTAAAAATGAAGATTTCCTCTATAGTCAATTGCGGAAAAACACATCATCTTGTGTCACGAAGAAACCCACTTGGCACAATATTGCTCAATTTGGTATACGAGAAGAGCGAATCTCAGCCCAGGGTGAGAAGCCAACAGGAAGCTTGCTATGGGGACGGACCGAGGAAGGGCGATGGATATGTCAAAAAATTACTATGATATTTCGATGGAAACGTACATAATTTTTTAAATATTTTTTCAGTAAGCAAACTGCAAACTTCAAAGGTTGCAAATTTCCCTTGTCTTTATATTTTCTCCCTTTCCCTTTCAAAGAGGTTTTAAAGTCTTTTCCAAAAGTTTGTATCATATATCCAGACAAGTCCAATGATCATCTAGATGCTCTCTAGCTACTATGCTTTAATGAAAAGAGCTAGTAAATCTTATGAAGATTGCAACAAATCTAGGAGCAAAAACAAATCATACAACTTTATTTATGTGGCACTAATAAATGTATTCCACTTGTAGCTATCTTATGGCTTCCAACAGATCTTCATTATATTATCATCCACCAAAATGTATCTAGAATAGTACTCATATATCTACTTTCTTTTCCCCAAAGTTATCAAGAAAGTAGGAAATTACTGAGAAAAATGCTTGAAAGACACTTATTTTACTATGTTTTCATTTGGTATAAATACTGAATGCAAATACTTTCTTTTTCAATTCAAGGTTTGGAGAGCATGTTTCTTTTTCTTTTGGCTTTCAAATAGTATTCAGTATTTGTTTTGGGATTCTGATTAATCCAAATTTAAGTTACGTATGGCTCATTTAGGGATAAAACACTCTCTAACAAGAACTTTTTTTTTATACTCAGACTCAAACCAAAAACTTCTAATTAAAAATGAAGTGATGCAATCTCACGATAAATCGTGTGGATAGAAATAACATAAATTCCAGTACTAAATGGTTGAAACTCTTTTCAATAAGTAGTAGTAGTAACACGTGTACGTACATGTTGCGCTTGTAATTATTTACGGAACCTTTTTTTCTTTTCCACATGTATTCAATGAGTATATTTACCCAAAAAGGTATCCAAGGGAAGTTACCAAATAAGCTAAGGCTCCTCTAGTCTTTAGTCATTTTCATGGAATTGACTACTCTATACCTTTTAAGTTTTAGGTGTTGATAGTGTAAAGTATTTAAATAATAATTAGGTCATGTAAAATATAATTATAATGTAAATTTTTACACGATACATATTATTTAAATCCTATAACTTTTATTACTAATGTTCTGAGTCTTTGAAATCTTGAAAGGCTGTTGGTGTTCTTTATTAGATTTGACACATTTCTTTTGTTGATTTTAACTTGTTCGGGGAGATTTTTATTTTATTTATATATCATCAAATTAAGTTCATTATAGATAGTTATTAATTTGTTGTTGTATACATTATTTTAGTTTAATGATGAATTTTTTTTGAATGTTATTGATGTGGAAACTAATGATGCATTTGCCAAAGTATGATGAGTTCCATTTAAGACAACTTTTTACCACTTTTGCAATAATTATCTAAAGCTCTGAACCATTTTGCAGTTCTTTGAAGTCACTCCTCTCTTTCTTTTTTTTTTGGGTGAAAGTTAACCTATCATTTATTCATATTTTGTAATTTTAAATTATTTTTGGTAATGATCAAAAGAATTTGGCTTCCTTCTTGGGATACAATTCATGCTTTTTACCTAAATAAAAGTGTACCTTGATTTAAAAGTTTTCAACAACAAAAAAGAGAAAAAACTTAAGTGTGCGACCAAATGGTTATTGAAGATGAATAGTGTCCCTGGTACTTATTGCTGATGTTAGGTTAGGTTACATGTATGTTACTTCGTGAAATTAATCGAGGTGTGTACAAACTGATCGGACATCACAATTATATATATGTATAAAAACAAAGAGAAAAAGCATAACAAATATCTTCTGATATGAGCATCGTCTTGTATTCGAACTTTACTGATTCATCTAATTTAAATTCGTATTACGTAGGATACATTCAAAAGAGAAAAACTTTCCATTGTAAAAAAAATTTCATACCAAAATTCAAACCCGAAATGACAAAATCTCAAGTTAAAGGATGAAAATATCTTATTCATTCCACTACATTTACTACTCCCTCCGTTTCAAAAAAAATGACCTACTTTTTTTTTTAGTCAGTTTCAAAAAGAATGACCGTTTCCTTTTTTGAAAATACTTTAAGTTCAACTTTCCACGTGGCATGTTTAACACCACAAGATTCAAGGGCATTTTGATACATTTATTATAACTTTAATTTAGGACCACAAGATTCAAAAGTCTTCTTTATTTTCTTAAACTCCGTGCCAAGTCAAACTAGGTCATTCTTTTTGAAACGGAGGGAGTACTATCTTTTATCAATAGTGGTCATCTAGAGATACCCCTCCGTTCATTTTTACTTATCACTTTTTGACATAATACATTCATTAAGAAAATATTATTGATATGTCTATTTTATCGTACTACTCCTATTAATTGATGTTTAGAGTAATATGGCTTGAAAATGATTTGGAGAATAAAAAATTAATGCTAAAAGTAAGATAGAAAAAAATCATTTGTCTTTTCTTGATATGTCAAAAGTGACAAGTAAAAATGAAAATCTAATTATGCATATTCAAATAGTGACACTAAAAGCCAACGGAGGGAGTACTAAATACCCCACCAACCAATTATAATAGTGGGGGCCAATTGTAAAGATGTATGCCAAGTGTAAGAACCACCTCAATTATCCAAAAGCCCTAGTCATCCACCACCCACAGCATTACATTTGGCATTTATAAACAGTTGCAATGTATTTTTATTGCCACAGAAGGTACTTGAGTACCAGAATGCAATCTTGCATATGTGCATCGATCGGTTCGATTCGATTTTGTATTATCGATTTGATTTATCGGTTTTTGATTTATAAACAAGCTAAATCGATAACTAAACCAATAAGATATTTATTATTGATTTTCGGTTAATCTATTTTTGGTCTTTATCGGTTTGATTTTTTGTTTAACCGATAACAAAATACTACCCTAATTTTTTTATTTTCTCTTATTTTCATTTATTCTATACTATCTTCATGCATAAAATCTACATAAATTATAAGCACTAAGACAAAAACTATAAAATGCAAAAGACAATAAGGTATGTATTTAAATCTAAAGCCACTATTATATAATTGTGAATAAAAATATAATTTTAATATAATCTTATTGGGTTATCGGTTTAACCATTAACTAAATCTTAAAATCGAAAACCGAACTGATAGCCCAATAAAAAAATTCATAAAACATTTAAAAATCGTTAACCCAATAACCCGATACCGATAAACCAATAATATTTCTATCGATTCGGTTTATCGATTGAATCAATTTTTGCACACCCCTAATCCTATATCCCCCTTTAGGTTTTTTTATTATTCGAATTTACATCGCGTAAGATTCATCAAAACGGAACACTCCTAACTAAAATTTATTTTATTTTCAAAATTTAAATTCAAAATTGTTATACTACAAGATTATAATTTCCATCCTCTTTCCACCCACTAATAGCAGTAAAATTACCACTTCTTTTGGTTCCTTTTCTTGCCCTTATCTTTTTTATAAAAAAATTACAACATTAAGAATATCAAACAATGTTCATCGTAAAGGTACGAATATTAAAAGCATATGATATATCTATGCGTTAGCCGGTTAGAATAAGAAGTAAATTCTTAAAAGGGAAATGAGTAAAAAATACACCTAAATTATATGAAATACATTAATTTTTCTCTATATTATATGTTTTTGGTTAAAAAATATCCTCGTTGTTAAGTTTTTTGCTCAGAAATTCTATTTCAAAAATTATAATATAAAATTCGAATCAAAATTATACCAAACCTGTAACTCGTATGATGATTGATGACTACTCCCCGCACCTAATAAATAAACATAAATATTGTACGTACACCTAATCACATAGATATTCTAAAGAGAAAACCATATGAATGTATAACATGATCAAAGTGCACATATATAAAATTGATGACACTTGGCTAGGGGCCAAAAAAGACAAAAGTTTATTAGGAGAAAAAAAAAAAACATTTTCCTTTTCTTCTTATGAAGTCTTTAATTAGGTTATATTTCATAGCATACTTCTATCTTTTTGCCATATCTTTTCTCTCTCTCTCTCTGTCAGTCTCTTTCTCTTTCTCTTTCTCTTTCTGTGTATGTCACTGTTTTCTCTACTTGTGCTAACTTCTCTTAGTTTTTTTCCCAAAAAATATACACTAGTAGTACAATCTATATATATAGCTGATTTAATGCTCTTTTGTTTAGCTATTTTCTGTGATTTCTAGTTCTTGTTTAATTTGTTTTTAAGTATTTGTAATACATACTGACTTTGTGTGATTCATATTTGATTAGTGATCTTAGTTATTCTCATGCTCTTAGTAGAAGAGTAGTGGCGGCGAAGACAAAAATTTAGTTCACAATATAATTTTCTATGTACACGGTATGATTTTCTGACAGGATTTTCCACTGATATATATTCAAACACAAAATGTAATTTTCGATTTGTATACACAATATAATTTTCTATGTACATGATATTATTTTCTGACAAAGGATGTTCAACTAATATATATATATATATATTTATTTATGTACACATACTAAATGTAACTTTCGATTTGTATGCACACCGTATGATTTTCTCACAAAAGATGTTCAATTAACCACACTTCATTCTGTGTGGCTCAACCACCGTTTAAGAAGTTCAATTAGTTGTTATTATTATTATTATTTTGTATACTTTGGTTGGTGAAGTTAAGTGTGAAAAATGTTCGTTTATTTAATGCCCAATGATTTATTTGTTTGTTATTGGATTGCAGGAATTTGTTAAAGGTGTTGCTACTAATTGCTTTTGAAGGGGATATCTCTATGGAGCAGCCTATCTCTGGCAATCATCTCACTGCTGAATTCACTATTTCCTCAGGTAAGTTTAGGTTACTGCAACAACAACATACTCTGTACAATTTCAGAAGTGAGGTCTGAAAAGGATAGTACTTACATAACCTTATCCTTTTTTGTGAAGATAGAAATTTGTTTCCGATAGACCAAGTTCAGATGAAAGGGAATAATTCTGAATTATCATAATATATAGGGGTTATATTATGTATTGAAATTAAATAATGACAGAATTATTTAATGGATATATTTCCATTTGTAGATGTTTGGTTTATTATTGGACTAAAAATGAGATATACTAGAAACATAGATTGTATAGAAATAGTGTCATAATTGTGTGGTATAAATTCATATTCCCCAGATTATTGATCCAGAAATTAAAAAATTATATTAAACATGGCACAAAATGATTCCATAATTTATCTTGCACACTACACCAAAAAAGATATTTAGCGGCAATTAGTTAACTACAATAGCTTAATTGATGTTAAATTATTTTTTTAGGGACAATTATTAGTGATAATTACATTTTAGCACTCTTTGCAAATGCCCCTAGAACCTATAGCGACATTGAACCCAATGACAATTAATTAATGCTGATAAAAGTTTTAGCACTCTTTGTTAAAGTGCAATTTATTGCCGCTAAAAACGTTTATTGTTATAGTATTGGAATTATAATTCCTTATCCGACCAACCAAACGACCCCTAATAGTGCTAGATCTTTTACAAGATCAATGTGGATTAATCTATTATAGCATGGTTATGTTCATTTTCATGGTTTTGGTTTCAAACAAGTTTAGTATTGCAAAGTAAGAGCTCTAAGCTAAACAATAAAGACATATGATATGAAAATTGAGATGATGTTGTCCTTTTTTCCAGTTTACTATAAGGACATACTATATGAAAGTTCAGACCCTGTTATTGGCACCTTTAAATAGTAAATTGGGACTGAGTAGAAAGTCAAAGGAAAAACATAATTTGATTATTATGGCTACTTGGAAAGTGAAAGGAAAAATTCAGCATTATTTTGTATATTTGGTCTGTCTTAATCCAATAATTGGTATCAACGCCTATGGTTCGTCAGAATGAGTATAGAAATCATGAAATAATTGTGTGAGGTTTGGTTTACTATTTTTATCAGTAGTTTGGAGACACACCCACACAACGAAAAACTAGCTTCAATAAGGTGATGAGTCATGTGAAATTTTGTTCCAGGGCTTGGCGATAGTCCATGTGGAATTAGTTCGAAGGGGACATTATTGTGTCGGATGAACGATAGTGTCTCTCATTGATAGCTAAAACAAAACTAAATATAAGGTGTATGGGTGATTTTATTGGTATGAAACTTTTTGAGGAAAACCATACGAAATCGTCTTAAAATGAATTATATCACACCAAGTTAAGAATATCTATATTGATTTAACTAACCAATTGGATTTATGCTTTTGTATGGCATTTCCATTAAACACTTGCTAATATTTACTTATGCAGACTCTCAATCAGGTGATTCAAAATCTTCATACAAGGGAGAAAAACTTTCAAATGTTCTGAGTTCTGTTCCTATGCAATCATCATATAATATGGACTACCAAGGCCACTTTTATCAATGTTTTGGTCAACCCCTGGTAAGGTTTTCTCCATTAAAATTATATATATTGTCGGTGTAAAGAATTTTTTATACTATTACGATATTTTGACCTTTTGTAGCAGGTTACACAAAGTAATATACTCATAATGGACTTTCTATTCTCAAAAAATTTTGAAGGGCCGGATTATGCTACCATTGAACTTGGCCTCTGATGAAAGCCCAATATTTGTCAATGCCAAGCAGTATCATGGGATACTTAGACGTAGAAAATTCCGCGCAAAGGAAATGGAGAATAAATTGCTTAAACCGCGCAAGGTAATATTCTTGTTTTGACTGAAATGTTGTGTGTTCTTACAAACTACAGGATTAAAAAGAGTATACCAATCCTATGGATTCTTAGGATTAATTGTGGATCTAAAACAACAATAGATAACAACTGTCGTTTTCATGTTAGCAATGTGTTCTTCCCTATAAGAGAATTAGTTTTAGCACTCTCTTTCGTTAGAAATGATATGAGGAAGAGATTAAAGCGTATAACTAAAATGCATTGCATTGAAACGAAGAGATTACTACCGGCTAGTTTTTTTTTTTTTTTTGTACACAAATTTCCTTTCTTGTTCTCACTTTGGTTGCTTAATTTTTGCAATGGTTTAATGTTACAGCCATTCTTGCACCTCTCACGCCATCTTCATGCCATGCGCCGACCTAGGGGAGGTGGGGGCCGCTTCTTGAACACGAAGAAGATGAATGGAAGTATCGATGATGATGCAAACGGTACAACTAGGACTAGCAACATGAAATGTCATCATCTCACTGGATCACAGAATTCTGATATAAGCAATTTCAACTCACCAAAGGAAACAACTAACAAAATATCCTGCAATTCATCAGAAGTCACTAGCTTGTACTACAGGGGAAGTAGTCTTGATACTTTCCCAATTCACAATCCGCCCTCTATTGAGACGTTTATTGATATGATGAATACTGGCCATGATATTTTCATGGCCAGTAATAGCTGCTGCAACCTCAAAATTTGATGATGTTTCGTCCTTGCTACAACCACATTGAGGTCTCTGGACTCTGTCCCTGCCCCGATTTGGTTGCTAGAATAGGCAAATCATCCTTGGCTATCCGACAGGCATTTCATCCTTGGCTTATCCACATTAAGGTTGCTTCTGTATATCATTCCGTTAGCTATCCAGCTAGCTACATGGATGTTACGAAGTGCTAATACCTTAATGCATTTTTATTATAGCAATAGTAGGACATATATTCTAACTCTATGTAAGTTCATGAAGGTCCAAATGATCGAGTTTGCGATGTTGTGTATATGTTGGTTTGTAAAAATTGAGTTGAAGTATGAATTAGTATTTGGTGTGCTTCAGACTGAACTTATACTAAGATGGAAGTGAAGTGTTTATGATTTAGTATATTTTGGACATAAATTTGTGACGTGCAATGTAATTGTGATTCACTACTTCTATATCATTTTATGATTACCTTCCAATAATAAAGGGCAGCCTGATGCATTAGTACGGCTTTCGAGGAACGGCCGGACCCACAAGGGTCTTCTGTACCTCCCCATAATGCACTTTCAAAAACATCCTTTGTCTAATCTTGTGAATCTTTTTATTGATTTGCCAATAATTCACTCAGGGTTCTTAGAGATTATTGTTCATTCCATTTTGTGTTTCTTTAGTTTGTTCATCAATCAATTTAAGCTTTTCTCTTGGAATATATAATGGATAAAATACCAAGATGCAAAAAATTCCCCTCCCATGTGTTGGAGTTCTACATCGGTGGGATAAGGGGTCTTTGGTCTCCTTATATAGTTTGGGCAATCCTCCCTTTATGAATTAATTTTTTAAGGTCGAGTTAGACTCAAAGTTACATTTTTGTATATGGTATCAGAGTCAGGAGGCCTATCTCGTACCGTAGCTTTTGGAGTTGAGTTAGGCCTAGTTTGTGTGTATTAGATTGTACATGACCACTAGTCTCAAATGCTCAACTTGTCTTTCCTGTCCTTGCCAAATATGTGAGAATTTTGAGTAAAATCCAACTTCACTAATTTAATGGAACACATATAAAGGATTGAAACACATATAAGTCGAGAAAATGTAGGTGCTTGCTTTCCATAGAATGCTTAAGGCATTCGAGCGTATTCCAACTATCGTAAACTTATACAAAGCTACGATTATACAGAACTTAATACAATGATAGTAATGCATCGACAAAACACTAACCAGTTCAAGGTGAGAAGAAGAGCATGAACGCCAATTAATAAGAAAACCAAGATCAACAACAGCCACTTTGGGCGTTCCAAGAACCTCACACTTAATAAGCCCAGATCACAAGAACCTCGAGGGATCCAGGCAATGTCATATCAGGTGGGGTGATAATATACCGGAGATATTCAGAGATGAATAGGGAGCCTTTCGAATATTTGTAATACAGTTGTCATGAGTTAATTTAGTCACGATAAGAGAGGAGTTGCTCGGATGGTAAGCACCCCTCACTTCCAACCGCTACCAAAAACATGCACACAATTTGAACAAAGCACATACTTAATAGAGAATTAACAGCCAAAATCAAGCGTAACAGAAAACATGGTTCATGCAAAATTAGGGATACTTTCATATACGAGCAAGGAGTAAGAATACACCTATATTAGTCCTAAATTACGGCTATTAACCATGGCAAGAGATCACATCTAATTTCATCAACAAAAAGGGCAGTCCGATGCACTAAAACTTTAGCTATGCGTGAGTCCAGAAAAGTGCCAGACCACAAGGAATTATTGTATGCAGCCTTACGTTCATGACAAAAAAAAAAAGAAGAAGTTTTGTAAGATCTAACCTAAGGTGATTGCCGCAGCAGGGAATATAACATGGGCAGAATGACAATGAGAATTTTTAGCGTCCTCAGAGTTATTTAATTCTTGTTTCATCCCTCTTGTTCCCTCTATTACTTTATCTCATCACTACTATTTTGTTATGGTTATATTATTATTATATAAAAAATAAAATGAAAATATGTATTAAGATATTATAAAGATTTTTCTTTATACCTTATCATATAATTAAGCATAAAACTTATACGTAGCAAAAAAAAAAAAAAAAAAAAAGAAATACATGATCTTTACTGTTGATAAGTAAAATAAAGATACATGTATTTATATATCCCTACACTTAATTTCTTCTTTTTGATAATTAAATAAATACTTTTATGGAAAAAAATGCCCTTAATGTTATTTTTTAGGTTTAAAAATGCCTTTTTTTTTAACGGCAGACAAATTAGTTGTTAAATTTAAAGTCTTTTTTAACATATAAAATACATAAATACAGATAAGTCCAAACTTCAAACTATAAGTTGCTTGTCCTTTTTCATAGTGGTTTATTAAAAGTTTTTATCGCATATAAAGCCCCATGATATGTGCTCTCTAGTTATTTCTCTTCTTTTTTTTCCAACTGATATTATTCCATATCCGCATTAAAATTTAATTAAATTTAATTTCCCGTATTATTGAGAGTAACACTTCTAATAAGATTTTTTTTATTTTCAAAAGCTTAAACCCAAAATCTCTAATTTAAGATGAAGGAATTTCGAACTATCCTACCACAATTTGTTGATTACTCTGAAGCTACTACGCTTAATGGAAAAGCTAAATCTTATGAAGATTGCAATTTGCGACAAATCTATCAGCAGAAATAATCATACAACTTTTTTTATGTGACACTTATAAATGGATTTGATCACTTGTAGCCATCTTATGGCTTCCCACAAGTCTTCAAGAAGTCATAATACATAAATAGGACCTTTAACTTGACATTAAATTTTAACTATGACCTTTAACTTTAGCAGTGTACAAGTAGACCCTTTAACTATACAAAAGCTGAACAAAAAAACACTCCAATCCTCCAACTCATATGCGTGAAACTCAATCGCTCGTACGTGGATTAGAAATCCACTCAAATGCTTCCACCTAATTAAAACTCAGATCCACTCATTGGCGTCAAATTATAACTATGACCTTTAACTTTGCTCGTGCACAAATAGGCCCTTTAACTATACAAAAGCTGAACAAAAAAACACTCCAATTATGCTTTTTTTTTTACTGTTGAGGCCTCAAATTTTAGCTTTGACGCGCATTATTTTGAGTGTATTCACGCATTTTGCCAAGTAGGATTGGAGTGTTTTTTTGTTCAGTTTTTGTATAGTTAAAGGGCCTATTTGTACACTGGCAAAGTTAAAGGTCATAGTTATAATTTGACGTCAAGTTAAAGTTATTGTTTATGTATTATGCCCTTCAAGAATGAACACTTGCAATACATCATCCACTTGAGACTTCACTTGCACTTGGATGGAAGTGTTTGTGTTTTAACTTTTTGGACATAAGCTTGTATAATATGTGCGAAGTAATTCACTTCTATATCATTTCATTGTTACCTCCCCAAAATACACTTTCAAAAACATTATTTGTCTAATTAATCTTGTGAATCTTTTTATTGACTTGCCAATCATTCAGAGTTCTTAAAAGACTATTCTTTGTGTGTTTCTTTGTGTATCGATATGTCTGAATTTTGAGTAAAATCTAATTTCACTAATCTAATCATGAACCTGTTTTGTTGCCTAAATCTCCAATGATAAACTTTGTTACAAAATAAGCGTCTCAATTACAACCAACTCCCTCTCCCCGTCTATTTCTTTATCGAGAAACTAATCATGCTTATTTTGTTTTACGAATGCTAACTAAATGGCACTATGGCGTTCACCATGAAAGTGGATAGGCTTCGTTTCTACGACTATCTTTCCGGCTGTTACAAAAATGTAGCTCTATAAAGTTGTTCTAGTGCTATTTGATATAGACTTGTATCAGTACATAAAGCTATTCATTATTAAATTATTATGCTGATAATTTTTGCATTATAATCACTCCATAATAATTAATATGTGAGCCAAAAAGCCTCTCAGATCAGAACATTCTCTGTTACTCAAAATTCTTTGAAGTATAAACCCGCCCCTGTTAGACCCAGTCAATTTTAACAATACTTTTGACCCTTTCCTTACTTCTTACCCCCGTCTTGATTCAACACCTACCCAACCCTCTCTCTATATATTTATTCGTTTGATTTTCATCTCGATAACCGTTTTGAGGTCAGATTAATTCAAAGTAACATTGAGAAGTCGAATTTTAAAAGGTAGAGCGCTTCTTGTCAAAACTGATTATAAACTCAAGACTTGAACCCGAGATATCTAGTTGAAGATGAAAGAGTATTCACCGTCCTATCATAATCTTTAGTCTCTATATCCTTATGTTTCTGTTGAACTTGAACCCGATGCATCTGATTAACAATGGACGAGTACTCATCACCCTATCATAATCTTGAATCTTTATATATTTAATTTTTTTAAAGTTTCACACCCGATGTCATGCACCCACTTTTGAACTCGACTAATCCAAATTCACGTCGATAAAGTTCCAAAGCACTTCAAACCAAGGAAGACTAACTCGATATCCAGCTCTCGAATACATAATTAACTAATGTATGGATGGAGGAGTATCACCACTCTGTACGAACATGAAGTCTCTAGATATTTATATACATTGAATAATAAAGACTAATATAGTACATTAATATCAATTGACTTTTTCAAACCCTCATTTTTCCTTCCAACTTGTCATTATGGTTCTTGAAGCAGACTACCCCACTTGACAAGTCTTCTCTCCAGCCTGCCATACCAGAACTAGTTAATTTCAAACCCCGCACCCCACTCCACCCCCGTCATTTACCTCTTCAAAACCCCATCTCAACCAAAAATCCAATCAAATTTTTGAACACCCCCACCCCCCCTTTTTAGCTCAAGAATTCAACTAGTAATTCATTCATCAAGAATCAAGAAATGAATGATCTATTCTCAGGATCATTTTCTCGTTTCAGAAATGAAGATCAATCACCAAATCAAGAATCCTCAGGCATACAAATGAGACAGACAGGCGGTGTCAATCTTGACAAGTTCTTTGAAGATGTAGAAACTATTAAAGACGAGCTTAAAGAACTGGAAAAACTTCATTCACAACTCCACAATTCACATGAACAGAGCAAGACTTTGCACAATGCTAAAACTGTCAAAGATCTCAGAATCAAAATGGATAACGATGTTTCTGTAGCATTGAAAAAGGCCAAGTTTATCAAAGTTCGGTTAGAAGCATTAGATAGATCTAATGCTGCTAATAGAGGTGTACCTGGTTGTGGACCTGGAAGTTCATCAGATAGAACAAGAACATCTGTTGTGAA
Source organism: Capsicum rhomboideum (assembly GCA_031232105.1). NCBI lineage: Eukaryota > Viridiplantae > Streptophyta > Magnoliopsida > Solanales > Solanaceae > Capsicum > Capsicum rhomboideum. The sequence continues at coordinate 123,304,202 of CP124710.1, read as the reverse complement.
TGGTTTGAGGAAAAAACTTCAAGAATCTATGAATCAATTTAATGAGCTGAGGCAAAGAATGGCATCTGAGTATAGAGAAACTGTTCAGAGAAGGTATTGTTGAATAAAGTTTTAACTTTTTTGCATCTATATTATCTAACATTGAGAAACTTTGAGGTAAGGTTTGCGTACATCCCAGACCCTACTTATGGGATTACACTTGGTATGTTGTTGACTTTTGATTCACTTGTGTCCTTGCCGTTAGCAAATTGTTTTGTGTTTGCTCCCTTGTTGACTCGCACATCCTAGACCCCACTTGTGGGATTACATTGGGTATGTTGTTGACTTTTGATTCACTCGTGTCCTTGCCGTTAGCAAATTGTTTTGTATTTGCTCCCTTGATGACTCGTTCATCCCAGACAACACTCGTGGGATCACACTGAGTATGTTGTTGACTTTTGATTCCCTCGTGTCCTTGCTGTTAGCAAATTGTTTTGTATTTGCTCCCTTGGTGACTAGTATATCCCGAACCTCACTTGTGGAATTATATTGGGTATATTGTGGACTTTTGATCCACTAGTGTCCTTGCTGTTAGCAAATTGTTTAGTATTTTCTCCGTTAGCAAATTGTTTAGTATTTGCTCCCTTAGTGACTCGAACCCATAGCCTCAGGTTTGAAGGAAGGATGTTTACCATCCGAACAACCCTTCTTATCAAATTTGCATCTATATTATCTTAAATTGAACAACTTTGCCTTTGTTTGACTTTTGATTCATTCGTGTCGTTGCTGTTAGCAAATTGTTTTGTATTTGCTCACTTGGTGACTCGAACCACACAGCCTCAGGGTTAGAGGTGAAGGATGTTTACCATCTGAACAACCCCTCTTGTCAAATTTGTATCTAGTATTATCTGAAATTAAGCAACTTTGCCTTTTGTTAGACTTTTGATTCATTTGTGTTCTTGCCGTTAGTAAATTGTTTTGTATTTGCTCTTTATCATTAATGGAGCTCCGAGTGAAACGAGTAGAGTCTACTTGTCCAAATTCTTCGAGAAAAAAGCCCTCAATTTTAGACTATGGTTTAAAATTACCTTCACCTTGAAGATCCATTATGGATTAAGGCAAAATACTATGAGATTTTTCTAATGATACGACTAATATTGGATCAAAAGCCAAACAGAGGTATGAATTCTTTATGACCCGAGTTTGATAATGAATGGCGGTGAAACTTGAAAGCAGGACCTTTACCGATTTTGTTTAGGTTGAAGTCCGTGGTTATCTCATCTGAAAGCTGAAGTTAGTCACATGCGGCTCTGATCTTTTTATGACCCAAACACGTGCAAATTCTTTTTGATAATGAGTGTCAATGAGACTCGACACAGGTTCAAGCCGTGGAAACAGTCTCTTGCAGAAATGTAAGGTAAGACTGCGTACAATAAACCCTTATGGTTCGGCCCTTCGCCGGACCTCGTGCATAGCGGGAGCTTTAGTGCACCAGGCTGCCCTTTTTAGTGCCAATGAAACTCGAAAGCAGGACTAGCTACTCTAAAACTATATTGAAATATGTAATCAGCTAGTCTAAAAATTTAAATCAACAGGTACTACACGGTGACCGGAGAAAATCCAGATGAAGGTACACTGGATACTCTGATATCCACTGGCCAAAGTGAGACATTCTTGCAGAAAGCAATACAGGAGCAAGGAAGAGGACAAGTAATGGACACAGTAATGGAAATTCAAGAAAGACATGAAGCTGTGAAGGAATTAGAGAGAAATCTGAAAGAACTGCACCAAGTTTTCTTGGACATGGCTGTTTTAGTGGAAAGTCAAGGAGCTCAGCTAGATGACATTGAAAGTCAAGTCAATAGAGCTCATTCATTTGTGAGAGGTGGTGCTCAGGAGCTTCAGGTAGCAAGAAAGCACCAGAAAAGTTCAAGAAAGTGGACTTGTATTGCGATTGTTATTTTGCTGATTATTATCTTGGTGGTGGTTCTTTCCATTCGACCATGGAAAAAATAAGAATTACTCAAATGTTCGTATAGGTCAACGTCAGGGTAGGTTGTCTATGTAACATCCCCTTAGGTTGTTGACTTTCTCAGTTCCTGCATCATGATGCAACACGAGATGCTTCATGCATCGGATTATCTTTTTCTTTTTCATTTTTCAATGTTTGGAGTTCTCTTTGTAATTAAATTATTGCTCAAGTAGAAATGTGGAGCTGAGGGAGACTTTTGTTTTATTTGCTTGTTTATACACATTTGGGTTTAAATCTAAACTTTTGTCAGTGATGCTTTTGTTTCTTTTTTGGAACTTCTCATAATACATAAATGCATGTGGCATGCCACCATGAAGATTCAAGCCTGCAATTGTTTTGCTAGACTTCAAAGAATATTTCATATTATACTTGTAAAAAACTTGATAATAGAACAATTAAACAAGACATTTAGCATACATCAATAAATATAATTAGCCAGTACACACGAGTTGTCTTCTTATATGTAGCATTAGCAGCCTAGCATTACTAGATTAATACAGGGCCCTTCCGACGTCTCCTGCCAGTCTTGTTTCACTACTCAAAACCTTATCGAGGTCAGAAAATTCCAAGAACCTCGGTGTAGCAGCTTCCCATGAAAGCTTGTATTGTTCCTCGGGAGCGAGAGGTTGAGGCTCACCGGACATTACCTCTTTAAATTTTGCTACAACGTCTTCAGTCCGAATGTAAGTCAAGCAGGCTTGGGAATACCTGGAATATTCATGATGGTCCGAATTTACCCATTGCAAGAGCTCGGTCATGGCAGTACAGAGTGTAGCACTGCAAGCAAAACCATGTACATTAAATAGCTGAACTTCAGAGAATCAATAGGAAACAAGGAAAATGGGAAAAACAGCAACTAGCATCAAAAAAAGGCAGCAAAGGGTCTGCACTCAACATCATTGATCAAGCTTAAGATCTAGCAATTGGAAGTACCATATCAATGAAAAATCCCAAGCCAAAAAAAAATTGCATTCCGTATTTATAGATGTCGAGGAGAAAAAGTTTTGACATTATACAAGTAAAGTGATTCACTGAGGTATTTACTCTTTAAATGAATAAGAAAATGTGTACTCGAGTAAAATTGAAATCCCCCGGGTGAGTATGTCTCATATTCTGCATCACATAAATCAGGTAGGAATGTGCTTAATTACTTTTCAGGTTAACCTTGCTGATCATACGAATAATCTTTACTATCTTAGGCATTGATGCATTAACAGTAATTCTAAAATCATTTTGCAACAGGGGAACAGAATGTTAACATTGTCAATTCCATTAAAATCCCTTAATGATGGCTTCATAGACGATTGGACAAAAACGGAAAAGATAAACGCCGATTATGCATAACAACTTCTACATTCTTCATTAATTAAAAGTTCTACATAAAGATTCTTACCCATGAAGTGAATCATCTGTATCGTCTCTACCTTTCATCACATTGACATCAAGATTTAACCCCTTTGCTGCACTCTGCACTTCATGAGCGTCTTCATCAAGGTCAATCTTGTGCTTTACTAACAGAAATTTAGAGAAAACTTGCTGGTCGCATTCTGTCTACAGCTGCCTTTTTTTCCTATTTTCAGAAACTTTGGACTGACACCGTGAACATTGCAGACCAAAGACTTGGGCAAATCCTGTGTACCTAAACAGCAATATTGACATCTCAACTAGGACAAACATGAAATAACAGGCAGGGTATTTTAAATTTATAAGAGGACATGGTGCTCCAAAATGCAGCTAAAGCATCTTCCAAATGCTTAATGCATGTGACCCACAGTTTCCCTCTTTCTCCTACATGGAGAATTTAGTCCATAGACTAAGCATACCTTGTCTCAATATGCTCTCGTTACCCAATTGTTAATGTGTTTCGCAAAAAAGGCTTGAAGAGCCCCATTCATTTCCGTCTTGATATATTCCAAATAGTTTGTGCGGACAATGCCAACAACATGATTTAAAATTTACCAGGCCAACGTTTACCAGGATGGTAGCAATTGAGATGTTCTGGCTCCTCGAAAAGTGCAATATCAGCATCTCTTGATGGGATAAACTGAGAAGTGTCTCCAGCTGGTATTATACTCCGCCCGTCTTCGGGGAACTGGAAGGGAAAAAATATTCGTCAATAATCACATCCATCTCAACATCTTCGGCTGTCATATTATAATTTATTTAGCTGTTCATCAGGGACTACCTTCCCAGGGTAAAATGAACTCCTGAAGTCAGCCTTGAAACCAATTCGCCCCTCGAGCCAATTGCTTATATAAAGCTCCTGATCTTCAGGAGATCTAAATGAAAGATGGTTTGGAAAAATTAGCTCTTCATCAGATTTACATAGCCCTGGAACCAGCAACATAACATTGTGATTTTCTAATTTGGCTTAGTAAGCTGCTCAGAATAGAAGATTTACAGCAGTTCATGTCATCAAAGGAAGGCTAGCAGTTGTGACTACATGCCTTCTATCACCTGACTGGTTCTGCTTGGTAGAATCACCCCAAAATCCAGCTTCATGACAATGACCAGTAGTCTGAACGACACCGGCAATTCTTAAATCTAGTTCATCATTCATAATTTCACCTTCAATCATGAGGACCCTCTTCCGGGTAAGGAAGGTAGGAAAAGTTTGGTTCGACCCTTGCTGCGCAGACTTCCACAATCTTTTCTGATATATCTGCAAATAAATCAAAGCCCCAGGGCAAATGGCTTATAGCGTCCTCAGACAACGAATGGACATTTAAAATTAAATTAAAAATTAGAACAAAATTTAAAAAGAAAGTCAGTTCATTTTATGCTAGTATATCATTAGAATCCAGAAGCGTGCTATCTTTATATTGAGGATCTGCCACATCAAGCTTGATTGTTAAATTATGACTTCCATAACTAACATCTGTCTGTTACAGTACATCATGCAAATGTTCAGCATCACCGCGTTGGACATGTCAAGGATAGATTAAGGAGAAACTATCCCACTTTACTAATTGAAGGCCTGTAACTTACAGAGCTACTGCAGAATTTGAAGGCCTATAACTAACAGAGCTACTGCAGAATTCACAACAACAACATACCCAGTATATTCCCACCACATGGGGTCTCGGGGGGGGGAGGGGTTTAAGTGTACGCAGTCCATACCACTACCTCAGAAGTGAGATAGAGGGGTTGTTTCCGAAAGACCTCCGGCTCAAGAAACAACAGTGTAGGCAAGAAATAGTAAGCAGTGTTATCAAAGGCGCGCTTAAGCCTTAAAGCAAGGCTCAAAACATGTTGAGCGCTTCGCCTCGCTTTATGTGCGCTTCAATGTCGTCATCAAGTTTCTAAGACATACTTTTCCTTGCCAATGAGTGTCTCTTCTGAAGAGGCGACACTAAACAATTGATATTTCACTTTATTGTAATTGTTTTTCAATTTCTTTATTCATATATTTGTCATTCATGCTTATAATTCTTAGTCTTGGACTAAAAAATAAATATTTGTATTTTTTCGCCCTTTGCGCCTTTTCTCATTGAAGCCCACGCATTTATTTGCGCTTTGCGCTTTAAGCCCCAACAAGCCTTAGAGCTTTTTTGCGCTTTTCGCTTTTGATAACACTGATAGTAAGGGACAAGATACGAAATGTAAAACCACACCCAATAATAATATAAACAGGACACACCAAGTAATCCAACAAATAACAACACACTATGAAGTAATACAAATACTCTAGCTACAGGCACTACTCATCATCATCATCATCATCATACCCAGTGTACTCCCACCAGGTGGGGTCTGGGGGGGGGGGGGGGGGGGTTAAAGTGTACGCAGTCCATACCACTACCTCAGATGAGGTAGAGAGGCTGTTTCCGATAGACTCCCGGCTCAGAACCGATAACAATACCAAATCATAAATCAAAAATCATAGAAAACATAAAACAATCATAAAAATCATAAGAATCATACAAATCCTAAGAATCGTAAAAATCATCAACACAAATCATGAAAACCAACAGCAAAAGGGGTCACAAATCGCTAGCAACTCGACGAAGCAAGGAACTCACAGATCAACACTATAGACTAATAATTCAAGATCACAAATAACACCAAAACAGCGCGAACAAAATCATCAGCTACAGGCACTACTAATGCAACAAAATTCTCCTATCTACTAACACTGACGCCCCTTTCCTACTAACCTTCTACCCTAATCCGCTTCCTCCACACCTTCCTATCTAGGGTCATGTCTTCGGTAAGCTGCAGCTGCTCCATATCATGTCTAATCACCTCCCTCCAATACTTCTTCGGTCAACCCCTTCCTCGCCTGAATCATCCCTAGCCAACTCTTTATTTCATTTGAAATTGTGCCCTTAAATCATCTCATGTGGATTTCTTCTATACTATGCTGCCTTGAGCAACCGAGGAAAAGGAAATATTAACCACTTCGCAGCTGTAAGTTGAGTGTTACAAGTTACAACTGACTCTTTTTCTTCATTTTTTTCAAGTTACAACTGACTCAAAGAAAAGAAAAAGGTCAAAGAAAAGAAGCAAAATGGGAAAGAATTAGAGGATGACAAGCATATACCTTTACTTCCACAAGATGAAAATGCTCCTGACTTTATGTGCAACAATTTACAATAAATATAAAATGAGAATATCTTTTAGAAATTGTATACCTTGATGCAAAGGTAAGCTAACCATCCTAGTTAATGTGCAAGGGTAGGCTATCTTTCCTACTAGATGTCCAAAAAGAAAAAGTGATATCGAGAGCAAAGTGAAAGCACGCATAAAATAACAAAATAGGAGCTTAGGTAGCATCACCATAGTTGCTTATGCTAGTGAAGAATATCTTACCGTCAACTATTTAATAGACTAAGCATGAAGAAGAAAAAGAAAACAAAGGGTACTCACGTATACTAAATGCACTGGTCGAATATAGCAAACAGAACAAATGTTTAGCATTTCATAAAAAGGTAGTTCAAACAGAATATGAACAACTAAGACAATCAAAAATCAACCAGGAAATTTGTAAATCACAAATGAACTGTTACCTTTTCTTATTCCAATTTGATCCAGAAATGGCTGTTACGGTCTAACTAATATGCCAATATTTCTGGCACATCAATTGGTGGCACTCCCTGCATAGATGAAGAACATGAGAGGATGGACAAGGAGAAGAAAATATTTCTAGTCTAATAGCTTCTTCTGCTTTGTAATATGGAAGGAAAAAAAAGAGATTAACCCTAAGGGATAGGAGAGAAAATATAGAGGGGAATGAAGAGAAAAATAAGAGAAATGTTTATCATTTTACTTGCATGGAACAGCACTTTACCTTGTCCAAAAAAAAAAAAACACTTGCTTGGAACAGTGAGAAAAATAAGAGAGTGAAAAGAAAATGATTTTCTTATCTCGCTTATCCTCCTTCTGGTCTCTTCCTAAGGGTTCCATCACCTCATAGATTACGACCAAACTAGGAAAGAGAGATATGTTTTGATTTTCTCTACTTGTCTCTTCCATTCCCTTCCTTTCTCAACCTTTGAAGCAGAGTATTAACCGTACAACTCAGTCCAAATCAAATGCGTAGAAAACAACGGAGGAAGAAAGATAAGCCACCAACCTTTTGTCTCTCCTGATTCCTTGCAAATTAATGGAGAAAGACTATATAAATCACATGGATCAACATACCTATAAAAAATTACATGGATCAACATCAAGAAATACAAATGTGAGAAAAGACAACTTAAAAAGCTAGACAACACATAATGGTGAAGGAATCGAGAGACAGAAGGAAAGTACTAAAAGATTTACACTACTCATGTATACCATTTAACACCAAGTTGAAATATAAAAAGAAACCATCAATCATTTGACTTAATCCCACAACCAAAAAAGAAATTCCAGAAATTATCAGCATGAAGATGAGGGTATATTTAAACTGTTTGGCAGGCTTATTAAAGCTGAGGGTCTTTTGGAAACAGCCTCTCTATCTCTACGAGGTTAGGTCCACTTGTGAGATTACACTGGGCATGTTGTTGTTGTATCAGCATGAAGATGAGACAACCCATGGAAAAACTGACACCACTAGCAAGCAAATCCACAAAATGGAAGTTTCAAAAGTAAGAGAAATAAAGCATCAAAAAAATATCTAGCAATATGAGAAAAATATGTACCACCTAAAGAGACAGAGTAGCATTTATCTGAAAGGAGATAGAATTGCACATATTGAATCGTAGTACACAGTATTCCTCATATAATAAGAAAGGGGTTCAGGAAAAAGAGCCACAGGGGTAAGCTTTCAGTGTAAAACCATCATTGGAGCTGTCAGAACTAAAAGGAATCACAATACAAAGTTAACAATGTGAATTATAGCAGTCTTATTTTTATTTTTTTGAAACAGGTAATTTTTGAATTAGAGCAGTCTTTTTTTTTTTTTTGAAGCAGGTAACTTTTGAATTAGAGCAGTCTTAAAAAGCATAGCATCTTGCTTACGAGTACTTATGTTAAAAGAATTGAAGAACGGAACTTGACTCCATGTCTGATGAATAAGAGGTCTTTTAAGTTACAACAAACAACAACATACCCAGTGATATCCCATAAATGGGGTCCCAGGAGGGTGGTGTGTACGCGGCCTTACCCTACCTTGTGAAGGTAGAGAGGTTGTTTCCGATAGATCCTCTGCAAGGTCTTTTAAGTTACAATTTGCATAATTCCTTGTTGTTTTAGGGCGGAGAAAACTAGCTTGTTATTGAAAAACCTTTGTGACTGTCACAGAGTAGCAGCTCATAACCACTAGTCTAAACAGATTATTCATCAAAACCAAAAACCTATCATATTTCTTCAAACTGAGCAATCAAACGACAAAAGCATAAATAGTTCACAGCATTTTGAAAAAACATTAATAGTTCACAGCATTTTGAGATAGAATTCAATAAAACATAAGTATTTTAGAACCAAAAAGGGAGACATGATTTTTCACAATTTTATGCACCTTCCACTTAAATAAAAAGCATAAAGAACATAAGCAAGATGAAAATAGACGGAGGAGTGGAAGAAAAAGTTAAGAAAGCAAACGAAACTTGCCTGTCACCTGTCACAAGTAGCTGCATATACCATATGATGACTAACTCCAAACTGATCTCACGATGGAAAATTCCCCCTAAAAAGAATAGCCCACGAGAGTGGAACGAAAAATCTTTATTCAGGCAACGGGGTACTAAGGTGCACATGAAGATCTAGTTGTGGAAATCGTTGACTGAACAAACATATGCAACAGAATCACAAATAGCAGGAATTTCATACTTCAATTGTTTGTGTTCTATCAATTCCCTCTAGCAGCAATGAATATGTCTGGGAACTAAGTCGAGAACCATTTTTCTCCATAATATCCACCAACTCAGAACATCTATCTACAAGTCCCCTCTTAAGTAAGCCATCAATCAGAAGCTTCCAAGCAACTTCATCATTATTGTACCCACAGTCAAGAAGTCGAAAGAAGGTTGCCTTAGCTTTATCATTGTTTCCGTCATCATACAACCCACATATAAGGAGCTTGTATGACTCTAAGCGTGGTAAAAAACCTTTTGTAAGCATAGTTTCAAGAAATCTTGCTGCATCCTCATACATCCTCAACTTGCAACAACAATTTACCATTGAAGTGTACATATCTTCACAAGAAGACATTCTGCAACTCTGCATATGATCAAGTAACCTCGAAGCCTCCTCAAGGCGTCCTTCTCTACAGAGACCTATTGCAAGCGAACTAAAAACATTTGTATTTGGAGGACATCCATGTTCCCCCATTTTATCAAAGAGTTGAAGCAAAGTTTCATATTTCACTACTTTCCACACATCAGCAATATTAATGGACCTGGCCTCTGCTTTGAGATCAAGTCCTCCTTGGGACAAATGTTTGATCAAAACGGAATAGGTGTAGTGAGAAGGTTCATATCCAGATTCAAACATACATTTTAGCATATCAAAGGATCGACTTAATAATCCTGCACGACCATAACCATCAATCATTGCTGTATAGGCCATCAAATCTGGCCTAACTCCTGCCTCTGCCATCTTAGCCATCACATCTTCTGCTTCTTTCAATTTCCCTTCATTGTAATATGCAACCAGAAAGGAAGTATAAATGCAGACATCAGGCGTGTGTCCCCTAGAAACCATTAAACTAAAAACTTTGTCCGCATGGTCAAAGGCACATTCTTTTAGTAGTTGCTCAATCAAGCTACTGTAGGATTCAATTGTGGGTTCAACACCACTTTCTGGCATCTTTTCAAGTAATTGGGCTGCTTCTAGCTGCTTACCTTGTTTACACAACCCGTTAATGACCACATTATAAGTACATGTGTTTGGAGAGCAACCTTCCTCAATCATTTTCTTATACAATGTGAAGGCAAAATCAAAATTTTCAGCTTTACAGTGTCCATCAATTAAAGCAGTGTACATTGCAACATTAACCTTTATACCCTTCTCTTTCAGAGAACTAAAAATGGTGTTAGCTTCTTCAACTCTACCTCTTTCACATAAGCCATCAACTAGAGTACCATAAGTCCACTCATCAGGGGCCAAACCATTCTCCTCCATCAATTTAAGCAACCTAAATGCACTATCTATTTCACCCTCTTTACACTGTCCATGAACTAACAAGTTAAAAGTGACGTTACTAGGAGACAGTTTGCCCTCAAGCATCTTATCAAGTAGTGACATTGCCTTATGCACCTTTTTCGTCCTACAAAAGCCACAAATCAATTCATTGTATGTACGTACATTTGGGATACAACTTTTCGATTCCATCATGTCAAAAATATTTAATGCAACATCAACCAAACCTTTCTTACAGTATCCATCAATCAAAGCATTGTATGTCACAACACTCGGAACTAGCCCCTTTTCTGACATAACATCTAGTAACACTCTTGCTTCGTCAAGCTTAGAGTCTTTACACAAACCATCGATGAGAACAGTGTAAGTATGAACATTCGGCTCACAACCCTTCTCCTTCATCTCATCAAACAAACTCAATGCTTCTGTCCTCCTATCCAACCTAAACAACGCATCAATAAGAACCGTATACGTCCTCACATTAGGAGAACAACCATCATCTCCCATTTCCGAAAACAACTTCATCGCTTCATCAATCCTCTTATTCTCGCACAACCCATGAATCAAATTGTTATACGAAACCACATTTCTTCGACAACCCTTTTTCTGCATTTCCCTAAAAACCTTAAAACCACTATCCACATCCTTATTCCTACAATGGCCCAATATAAACGACGTATACGTGTGTGTATCTGGACGCAAACCACCTTGCAATATCTTACTCAAATAAACCTCAGCCTCAACAACATTACCCAATTTACAATAACCATTAATCATTGTATTAAAAGTATATATATCAGGCTTAATCATATCTTTCAACATCTCATCATACACACATTTCATATCATCAATCATTAAGAACCGCGATAACGACATCAATAACGTATTATAACCAAACCCATTAAGCTTAAACTCACATTTATTCATCTCCCTTACAAAACCCATCACAAAAACAACATCCTCAGTTGTTCTACATTCTTTAATCATCGAAATTCGACACCTTTCAGCGAGGCGAAAAAGGTTATTGTTAATCAAAATACGCAAAAGGGGTTTGTAGGATTGTACAGTGGGGGTGAAAGAAGGGAGATTTGTGAGATAATTAAAGAAGGAAAAGGCAATATGGGGATTAAGATTTGGGTTTTGTGAGAGGAAAGTGGAGAGATTAGAAGGGGAAAGTGAAGGAATAAGGTTCTTGAATGAAGGGTGTTTTTGCCAATTTGGATGTGAAAGGATATTGATGAGCTGAGAAGAAAAATGGTCAATGGAGGGTTCAGATTCTTGTGAGGCTAAAAGGGTTGAATTAGAAGATGAAGAAGAAGAGAAGAAGAAAAGGGAAATTGAGTGACCTGAACGGAAGGGAAATGGAGTTGTCCATTGTATCATTCCCCGAACCCCGCGCATAGCAGAAGCTTTAGTGCACTGGGCTGCGCGAATGACCAACAAGAAGGAGAAGAGGGAAGAGATCAAGTTTTGAGATTCATAGGAGCTAATGGCAGCGGCGATTGTTCTGAGTGACAGAGGTGGACTAAAGGTGATAGTTTGCAGACATTAGAGGGGGTGAAGTGCAAAAGAGAAGAAAATTCAAATACTGGCCAGTTTTAGGACCCTATTTAAAATTTGGCATGAGTTGAGCAGAAATTACAAAACAAATTGGATTCACATGAGTTGAGATAAATTCACTTTCGATTAACTTCTCAATCCGCTTATTTATTAATTCAGTTCATTTTAACTTTTGTTTATCATCAATTTGGGACAGTTAGATTTGTAGGTGGGTCAAGAGCAGGCGTTACGGTTTTAGCTTCGTGTTAGTAGCGTAAGTTTACCAGATAGTAAATAAATCACAAGACTGAGATCGAAAGCAAATTTGAATGACAATGTAGTCCTTAGTGTCTTGGCTATGAGCAAATTGTGACCGTGATTGCTAGGTGAACGAGCGTAAATGCAATAGGCAAGTAAAAAATAACTAAATCTATGGACTAAGAACAAAGCTAAAGATTTATATTGCTTGAGGAAATAGATGAGCCAAGACTGGGTGTCCTTTACAATGACAAAGGGGTTCCTATTTATAGGGTACAAGGTTTGTTCTCGACTAATAGGAGAATGTCACTTGGTCCTTCTTAGTACCGCAACCAATGGGCAAGGGCCACTTGCTGTCGAGCCGTTGGTGGGTGCCAACCCAATATTACGTGTCTGACGCGGTTCTGACGAAGGTTGCCTGTGTTCCTGAGACTCCTGACACATTGTCCTTCTGTTTGTCCTTTCGAGCACAGTCACCATCGTAGCTAGTCTTGTGATATCTCCTTCTAGCCCGCAATGACCTCTACCTATCTTGGCTTTGTCGTGATCACCTCCATCGTGGGTCGATTCCAGTTATATTCGACCCGAGCCGGCTCATATCTAATAACGCTATTCTACCCTACACAACTCTCCCAAATTAAACATATCCCATTTATTTAACGTCCATTGGTGTATCTATGTGGAGGAGCATAGGTTCACGTGCAGTCATGTCTTCTCTCTTATTGATATTTATCAATAAAAAAAACGCCACAAATGGCGTGAATTATATGTATATAAAAAGTTACTTCTATATAATTGATTAAATTTATTTGTGAGAGGTTTTTAGCAATATAATTAGTCCAAGTTAGTTTTGAAAAATTATGAAATGTAAGGGTTGAAGCAAGAACGAATAATAACGATATTAAGTTAGGCGTAATAACAATGTAAATGATCAAGTAAAAGAGATAAGAAAACTTATTCAATCTTCCAATGATAAAATAGAACGTCTTCGTCTAAAGCAAATACACCAAAACAGTAATCTCGTAGTAATGAAAGAAAGAGACAATAAAACTATATTGCTAAAAAAAAACTCCACAAATCAAGGGTTAGAGGAGTTAACATTGTTTGACATATCTAACTCTCTGGCCCTAAGTGTGATATAGTATCATTGAGGGTGCGAGGATATCAGACTTCTATAAGTGGAATAAGTCGCCTATCTTCAATTGCTGATATCTGGACGTGGTGATGTGCCAACTATTCAGTGTCACATAAGAGACATATGTCTAGAATGGGGTTTGGGGCTAACTATGTTGATCTGACCCCCCGATCGCTACGTATTTGTCATACACTTGTCATATATTTTTCCAATCAAAACGATTTGATTCATTTTTTTATTATTTAAATTGATTTTTAACTAAATTGAGAACACCCTACTCTTAACATATATTTTATATGTTATATACTTGTACTTCTTTTCACGAAAGATTAAACATTCTAATAACAATGCAACATTTACATGCCATTTTAAAAATAGTGTACAAAAAATTAATCAAATTAGATCGATAGCACGGAAAAACTGAAATGACTACGACAGTTTCAGAAAGCTTAATTTTGATTATATATCATAAAATAAAATAAGTTGATCTAATAACAATATCTTAAAATAACAAGCAAAACCAAACAACTGACATTATGTGCGCTCATATGTGGAGGGATATTATTGTTCAATTGTTACGTTGTTATGAAACTAATTAAAGTGGATGTCCACTATTCTAGAAATAAATTCTCAGTATTCCTCATTATCTCCCACCTCTTATCTTCTTTAGCTAGAATAACCCGCGAAAGCTCTTGAAAGAAATGAAAAAATCTCTACACTCTATTCTCTTGTCTTTCTATATTTCTTGTCTAGAATATCTCTACTCTCTTCTCTTGTCATTCTATATTTCTTGTCTAAAATATCTATACTCTCTTCTCTTGTCGTTCTATATTTTTTTTTGGCTACCTTCTTGTTTATATAATTATTCATTTGTTCTTATTTTATAACATATATTTATTAAAAATAAATAAATTTTAATTAATTTTATATGGTAGCTAACAGCCTTAAAATTGTCATTTTCTTAAGGGAAAAAAATTGAAATAGACATCATTAGATTGTATATTGCAAGTCATAGCAATACTTCTTAGATTGTAACTAATAGCAACTTAAAAAAAAAATTTAATAGCAATTTTAAAACAAAAAAATAAAATATCATTCACCCCCGTATTTCTCTCAAAACAGTTAAATACTAAAAAAGGGTAAATTATTTTTAAAAAAATAGGATATCAATCACCCCATAATATTTCTCTCAAAACAATTACTTCCTTATTCTACTCTTTCACAATTAAAGCAGATTCTTCTTCTTCTTCTTCTTCTTCATTCGAATTTTACTTCATCTGTGTCGGCCAGATCGAAATTAAGATTGGAAAGCAACCCAAATCCTCCCAAATTGTTGGTCTTATTCGTTGGAATTTTTTTCCATTAAAATACAGATTTACTCATTTAGATTGCAATGGATCGTTGTTCCATATCCATAAAACGATTGGTGTTGTTTATAGATTTAGTGGATTCCATATGATTCATCATTTTTTCACTTTAAAAACTTGTTGTATATATAAACTGGTTGATTTACCATTTTCATACACTATTTTTGGATATGAAATGTATGTACAAATTGGTTTCATACAAATAAGTTAAACTATTTAGTGGACTGTGTTGCGCCTTTTTTTGAAAAAAATAAATAAATTGTTTTCTCTTTCTGACAACCAAACAAAAGGCAAGAGATAAGTGCAATTGACCAACCAATCAAAAAATCTTTAATATAAAAAGAAATATTTATATTATTTTATTATTTTTTGTTTATATTTTTATTTATTAGGTTAGAATGCATTATAATCAAATAAATATCGATATCAATATATTACATATACATTACATAATTATTTATATGATATCAAAATATATCGATACACGTTTATATACAATTTATACAATATCGATACACATTTATACATCATTTATATAATATCGATACTTTACATAACTTTTATACAATATCGATACATGTATATACACTATTTATACGATATTGATAAATATTTATGTGCTATTTATACAATGTCGATACACGTTTGTGCACTATTTATACAATATTGATATATTATTTATACACTATATAACTATTTATACAATATTGATACATTACATATACACTACATAACTCTTTGAATATCATATATACATGTTTATACACCATTTATACAATATTGATACATTAAAAAAAAGTTGCACAGAAAAGTTTTATAAAAAAAAAAAGCGAAAAAGTTGCCAAAAAAAAAAGTTTTTGATTACCACTGAAAAAAAAAAGAAAAAGAAAAAGAAAAGAAAATGGCCTAATAGTCATTTTAAGTAACAAATAAAACCTTCACTATTTTTGTTGTAAATAATTTATTTTTTTGTATATAAATGAAATTTTTCCTAAATTAAAACACAAAATTCAAAAATCTAATGGAGATTACACTTGATTTGTATATTCTTAGAAAAGAGGAAATATGGAGAGGAGTAGAGAGAGAAGTAAAAAGATGAAATATGGAGAGAAGTAGATAAATGGAGAAGTAAAAATAGGAGAAAGATCTGATTGGAAAGAGTTCAAATACCCACTTTTTACTCTTCTAATGAATATCTACACATTAATTTATTACAAAAAATTAACACAATAAAAAATAAAATTATTAGTATAATTTATCAAATATACTGTGATTTACAATTAAAAATATAATTCAATAATTATAAAAAAAATACAGTTACAACTTGCAATAAACAATCTAAAAAGTACATATAAAATAATTTTCCATTTTTCTTTTCCAAACCAAATAGCCCCCTCGTTCAAGCCCACCACCTTTAACGTGGACATTGGTACTGCTTTCTCAACAGAGACATCAGGCCCCATTCATTTTGGGCTTTAAAATGAAACTGGCCCAACAATAATGCCACGCTACCATGGGCTGCAGATCTTAGAGCACCCTCTTATTAATGGGCTTAGATTTCATACGAAATCTATTTCTTCTTTTCCTTCTAGTTCTAGTAATGAAATGCTAGTCGGGTTCCTATGCGAGTACTGAATACCTGGTGGGAAATTTTAAAAAAAAAGATTATACTGCTTGCTTATATTAGTGTAAAACAGTAAATTATCTATCTTATGATATTATGTGCCAATTTACCACTAACAACTTTACTACCTTTTGAACATGTAATACAACAACAATAACAACATATTCGGAGGGGGTCAGGGAGGGTAGAATGTACGTTAATCTTATCGAAGGATATGACGTAAGCATATCTTACCCTTATCTTTTGTGGAGTAGAGAGACTATTTCTGATAGACCATCGACTCGAACGAAAAGAAAAGAATTCGAAGCATGTAAATCTATTTAATTTGTACAATTTTATTTTAAGAAAATGGTGCAATATTTACTTGTGAACATTGTCCCTATTAGTAAATACCTCAGAGGTGAACATAGCCATGCAGTTCAATGTTACATCATTACTCCATAAATGAAAAACATGTTCTATATTTTATAAAGGTAAAAAAAAATTAAAAATTTGCATCATAAAGGATGAATTACTGTCGAACAAGAAGAAGAAAAAAAATCCAACAAGAGCAACACAAATCAAAGTGTGCTATATATTTGTTCTTCATACGATCTATAATCTACAACATGCCCCGTGTAATTCTACAACTGAGATCTGAGGAAGATAGTGGGTACGAGACCTTACCGCTACTTTGTGAAGACAAAGAAACTATTTTCAATAGACCCAGGCAAAACATTGCTACACTAGGATTAGAACTCGGATTCAAGATATTATCGAATATTCCCATAGTACAGGGAACATTAATGAAATTAAGAATAGGATAAAGATAACCTATAAAGTGTTAAAAGCAATAATTTATGAAGCATTGCTATGCTTTGCTGTTTTCCTCTTTCACTGTTCAAATCTTTGTAGCTACGTATATTTAATTTTCAGAAACATTTTAAGTGTGGATAATTAACCATATGGTATCACATTTATGAAACTTTGCAATATGACTTTGTGCATTCAAATTGAAAAGTACATCAAAAGGGCAAAAGAAAGAAAAATAATTATTATGATGATGATAACACCATAGTTTCCTCATGGATATTCCAGATTATATTTTCTCTCCTAATATTAGGGTGTAATAGCACACAAGATTTGATATTGGAGGAACTGGTAAATTAATTAGTTGTTGCCATGTGATCAGGAGGTCACGAGTTCAAGCAGTGAAAATACCCTCTGTCAGAAATGCAAGATAATGCTATGTATAATTAGACCCTTGTGATCCAACGACCCTTCCCAGGATCCTGCACATAGGGAGAGTTTTAGTGCTTCCGGATGCGCTAATAGCAAACAAGATTTGAGATTGTAAATTATAATAGTCAGGTCCTATACATACACTATTGAATGCTGACTAAGCTTGTAAAGAACACAACATATACAGATGAATACATATGTACGTGGGGCAAATGTGATATATGCTTTTAATTTATTATGATAGAAAATGGAATTATAGGGATAATATATAGTATGTGATTTGTAATTTTATTTACATAATGTTACAAAAAACAACTAAATTTATGTTTTGTCATAGTGTTGTCCAAACTCTATAATAATATAGATTGGACAAAAATAAAAATAAAAGAATTAAATAGAGATCTTAATAAAAGTAGTGAGTCATCTTGTTCTTCATTGTCATTTATACTCTTTTTTTTGTTTAGTTTCATTGGTCATCCTCAAAGTCACTAATTGCCAATGTCATGATGCTAAGTAACTTAAACTTTGATGAACTCATTTTCGATAATCCCAATTTTAAATAACTAACTTTTTTTTTTGGAATAATTTAAGATGAAAGCATAACAGATTTGTACCTAAAGCCACAAAATATACTTGAAATCAAACCTAAGATTTGGAAGTCATCTATTCATGATTAGTATCTGATCGATCAAGAACTAAAAACAAGAAGAAAGAATGAAAATATATATAGATAACCACGTACCACTATTCAAAAGCATAAGGATGAGCTAGAAACAAAGGATAGTCAGTCCGATGCACTAAATTCCCGCTATGCATGAGTTCCGAAGAAGAGTCGGACCACAAAAGTTTATTACAAATCAATATCAAATTAAACCTAAAATAAAGATTTACTTATGAGTTAAGCGATAGTTAAGAGATGGGGAATAAAAGATGCAAAATATAAAACCTTATGTTTGGATGAGAGTCATTGGTTCAGGGACAAAGTTATTCTGGATTATATTTTTGAAATTATAAAACTGGACTAATTTAATTCATCTAGAAAGTAGGATAAAATAGCATCAAATTTAAGGTAAAATTTTTGTCGTGGAATTATATGTCAAACTTAATTCATCTGGAAAGTAGGATAAAATAGCATCAAGTTTGAGGTACCTTTATTTTTGTCGTGGAAATAATTATATGTCAAACTTAATCTTGAAATATCTCACCTTATTATATTTATCCTAATTAATTACTCAACGGAATCCAAAGGGCCTTTAACTGATCCTGACTAATCCACCCATTGTATTAAAATTCTGGATTAGATGGTCAAATTCTATGACATGGTTTATCTGTAGACTTTTTTTTTAATTTCACGATTTGCTCTTTAGATAGGCTGATTTTTTATTTTTGTCCTTCAAATAGGTTGGTTTTTAACTTTTTTTTCTTAGGAATCGAACTTATGTCTAGCGGGACATAAATTTTATAAGAGTGCGAAATATAATTTGTGAGATATTATAATGCAAAAGTATTAACTTATATCCCCCGAAAAAATTATTTGCCTTCAAGAATAAAAGTTAAAAAAGGAACACAAAATAGAAGCAATTATAGTACTGCAAATGACCCTTTACACTTCTCTCTCTCAACTTAGCTCAAGGCCCTAGTATAATAAGATTACATGTACATACTTGTCCTAAACGAAGGTGTATGGGTCAAGAGAAGCACAGCTAGACTTCGAGGTTGGCAAACTTCTGCAAAAGGGTGCTTATACATATGACATTTTAAATAAATCTAGTATTAAAATAAAAAAGGAAAGTAATAAATTTTATAAGATATATCACAAGTTTCCCTGATGCTACATAACTTTACATGACTAGTTTTTACTAGTCTAAACAAAACAAAAGAAGTGTAAAATATAGAGAGATAATAGAGCAATTTCAATATTGCATTAATCCAAAAGAAGAGATATTTGTAGGTGTACAAGTAATCTGTCTAAGGAAATTAAAATAAAAAAATTCTTAATATCTTTGCCTATGATTATACTACGTATTCTATATGAAGATGTGTCTATGTTCATTCGATGTCTACGTACATTAAGCAAGTACTCTCTTCGTTTCATATTGCGTGACTCATGTTGACTCGAAACTTTTAAGAAAGTTTTTATTAGGAGTGTATTTTATTAGACTAACTCTATTAATGATATTTTGGGATTTTAAATTTGACCTCTACTCTCTCCGTCTATTTTTACTTGTTTACTATTGACTTGACATACTCTTTAGGAGCAATAAATATAATGATAATATTACTATATTAGCTTTTGAATATACTATGTACAGTAAATTCATTGTTTTGAGAAATACATTAGAAAATGACTATAATAATAATACGGGTAAATTAGCTAGGAACTAAGTGATCATAAATTATCTCTTGAATTTTCAGTGTGAACAATTAAAAAATAATCAAATTAAGAAAGCAAACAACATAGGAACTTGTAGTAAATCAGTGCAAAGTTTTCACACTTTTTTTTACACCTTTCTACCTAGTATTAAAAAAAAAAAAACTTGATGGTTTTAGAATATACTTCTTATATTGTCAGGGATATTACAAAAGACATTAAGCATTACCATAGCAACACAATAATACGTCAGAAAAGCAAAGAATGTCCCCAATATTTTTTGAATTTCAGATGAAAAAGTAGTTATTAGTTCAATTGTAATTAAATATAGTCCAGATCCAAGTAAAATCCCAGTCATCCAAAATAAAAAGATAGTAATTGATTAAAAAATATTTGTCCTCCTCATGAAAGATCTAAGAAGAGACACATATTCATGTGTAAATGAATAAAAAAAACTTAACCCAACTTTTATGGCCAACTATAAATAATTACACTTAGCTTAGCTTATTGACATATTACTCCATATAGTGCACTCTAGCTCCTTAATTTCTTCTCCATAACAACACCTTTGTTTCAAACTTAGCCATAATTTTCCAAATTAATCATCCATTTTCAATGGAGATTAATAATTCAACAATCCCCCAAAAAACCAATGTCATGATTTCCCACATCTTGGATTTTCCAAGAAAGTTGAAAGACAAAGCTATGGAAATAGTGAAGAAAACAAACAA
Organism: Capsicum rhomboideum; assembly: GCA_031232105.1. Classification (NCBI taxonomy): domain Eukaryota; kingdom Viridiplantae; phylum Streptophyta; class Magnoliopsida; order Solanales; family Solanaceae; genus Capsicum; species Capsicum rhomboideum. Next base: position 123,283,377 of record CP124710.1, on the reverse strand, counting down.
AATTGGAAAAGATGATCCAAGAAAAATTTGGCATGCATTTAAAGTGGGATTAGCTCTCACTTTAGTTTCATTGTTTTACTATCATAGACCTCTTTATGATAGCTTTGGACAATCAGCAATTTGGGCCGTTTTAACTGTGGTGGTTGTGTTTGAATTCACGGCAGGCAGGTTCTTTTATCTTTTATTCCCTTTAATTTTTATTGTGACAATTGTGGTATTTGGTTCAGCTTGTCTATATCTTGACTATCGGTTAACTCTCACCAACAACAATCTTGTATAATTTTGTCCAACAAAACTTAGACAAATAGATGGAAATCACCTAATATTTTGCCTCTTCTTGAAATATTTTATGATTTTCTTAGCATATATTTTGAATTTTAGAGATATTAATTATTACTGTTTTGTTTTGCAGGTGCAACTTTGTGCAAGTGTTTAAACAGAGGTTTTGCCACATTGACAGCTGGGGCATTAGGTGTTGGAGCAAAATATTTTGCTGACTTGTTTGGAAAAGAAGGGGAGCCCATTGTTCTGGGGGTTTTGGTCTTTACACTAGGTAGGATATTATGCAAGTCAAAACATATCATAATCCATAACTAGCTTCGTTAAATAATAATGAGGTGAAAAAAAGTAACTTAAATCTCATTTTAACCCCCCGTCCCCCCCCCCCCCCCCAAAAAAAAAAAGAAAGGAGCAGGAGGTTGGTTCACAAGCAATAATTTACCACTACTATTGAAATGACATAAAAACTTTTCTAAGTACATATGTCAACATTATTACATTGAAGAGTAATAATAAGAACGAGTATACTTGCCAAAATAGTTAAAGTTTATAATCAACTCATCTAAAAATTAAATAAGAAAGAATTATACTATTTATTCAATTATATTTTCAATACTTGACGTTTATCGTCGATCATTTGAATGATGTCAAGTCACCTTCAAATACTAAAATGGCATAGTCGGACCAACCTACATTACTATATCTTCGACATAATTCAATCCTAATAATTACTTGAGCTAAAACCTCGACTCATCAACCAGAAGAACCTGAGTCAAGTACTGATCAATCAATCATATTTTACAGTTAAAACAAGATGATCCTAGATAATTCATTTCTCTCGATTAATCAACAATTCGAAGTGCTTAATGACAAGTTTAATCTAATCTTTTATTTTTTGGCTTATAATTGTAGGTGCACTAGGTACATTTACAAGATTTTTTCCTCACATGAAGAGGAGGTATGACTATGGAATCTTGATATTTGTGTTGACATTCAGTATGGTTACTGTGTCCGGTTACCGTGTGGATGAAATACTGGAATTGGCTCATCAACGTCTGTCCACCATTCTTATTGGGACTGCCACATGCATGTTAATTTCCTTGGTTGTTTGTCCTGTCTGGGCCGGAGAAGATCTTCATAAGCTAATTTCTAGTCATCTTGAGAAACTTGCAATATTCTTAGAAGGTGAGTGAATCTTCTTCTTCTTTTTATAGCGTTCTACTTAGTACGTTTTGTTTCTTCGGAAATATTCGATAAAATTGGAACGATATAGAAAGTAAATAATCGGAGATCTTGACTTCGAAATGATATACTCTCGGAGTTTGACTCGGTACGGAATTTAAAAAAGAAAGAAAGATTTTTGAAACTTGTGGTCTAAAATAAGTCATAAATATTTGTGTGACTATAAATCATTTCATTGAAGGTAAAAAGGAAAGTGTAGAAATATGTCATTCTTCTTGGGACTGACTGAAAAGGAAAGTGAGTCATATAAATTGAGATAGGGGAGTAGAGAATAAAGGTGGTGATTTCACTTATTATTCAAATTATCAAGTTAATACAACTTTTCATAAAAAGCGGGATTAGTTTTCTGGAGCATGAACTCGGATGGTTAACACTCCTCATCGATCACTTCTAATTTTGAGATTGTCAGTTTGAGTTATTAAGGGAATAAAAAGGGTGGGAGCTTCTAGGGATTAAATAAATTTTACGACGTCAGCGTATGCTTGCTCTCCAGCTTCAACTTATGTGATGATATTTGACTCGACATATAACTTAAGAAATACAGGATTTTTGAACTTGTGGCCTTAAACTTGACGGCCATGACTTTTTTATAACTATAAAAACATGTTACTCATGGTAAAATAAGAAATTTAAACTAATTTATTTACGAGTGTAAAAATATCTTATTCTTCTATCGGACTAGTAAAAAAATAGCAGCACGTAGAATTCATTTTGTGCGATCCATGTGGGGCAAAACAGAATGAAGGCATGAATGAATATACATTCTATTTTTTGCAGGTTTTGGAAGTGAATATTTCAGCTTTTCAGAGAATGATGAAAGTGGAAAGGCTTCTAAGGAAGACAAAGGATTCCTTGAAACTTATAAAACTGTCCTTAATTCTAAGGCCACGGAGGAATCTTGGGTAAGTAAAAAAACATTTCAATTAATATCGTGTTACGTTATTTTTATAATCGAGAAATCCCTGAAGCCCTCTCTAATTCATAAAATACGTCTAATTCACACATCACATGTAATGGAAGAACTCTCTCGTGCTTAAGACATGAGAATTGGAAGGCGTATTATTCTTTACGTATTTTTTCTTAGTCAGTGTGTTATTTAATTTTAGGCAAACTTTGCATGGTGGGAGCCTGGTCATGGATCTTTCAGGCTGCGTCATCCATGGAAGCAATACTTGAAGATTGGTGTCCTTGCTAGAGAATGTGCATGCCATCTTCAAGCACTTAGTGGTTACTTTAATTCCAAGCCTCAGGTATATAATATTAGATTATACCACTAATCATATAAAAATAGTACACTATTAAAAAAGTCAGTCTTACATGATCAAGTATATAATTGATTACAAAATTTAAAGTGATAGCATAATGGTGAAACACGATTCATTCCCCAAAATGGAAGGCTGCTCCTTGTCCTCCTTTTATTTTTGTAAGCTCAATTTTGTCCATATCAAAGGAGTTACTGAAGAATATTCTGAAAAAAAATGAGTTAGTGAAGAATATTCTGAATTCTCTTAGGAGATTTTTTTTTTTTTTTAGTATTCCATGTCCCAATGCATGTATATGTGTCATATATTTGTTTTTAGTCTGCTCAAAAAAATATAATGTTATAATTTATTATTAACATTATTTAAGTTATACAAATATATATGACTTATTTTAGATCATAAATTTCATTTTCAATCAAACATTGTCATATACAAATAAAACGGACTACATTTAATAGTAACCGGCCATATTTTTTTGTCATTATTGTCTCATAGTTGCACTGTATAGTGAATTTATAAGTACTAGTATTTAAGTTTTATCAAGTGATCTTTACATTATTAGTATAAAGACGACTTACGAAATGTCATTTATTCTAGTAAAATACAGAGTCACCTTAATAAGACAAATATTGTTGGAACAACGATAAGATTATTTTTGTATGACCTATACGTCACGAAGCAGCCTGATAGACTGTCTATATTATATTCCTTCGTGTGCATCTTTCTCCACACTTGCTAACGCGGAATATTTTGGGCATCGTGTTTAATTCTTCTTTGTTATTTTTAGGCACCAACCGAGTTCCACAAAACAATACAAGAAGCATGCAAAAAAATGAGCATAGAATCAAGTAAACTCCTAAAAGAACTATCATCTTCCATCAAAACCATGACACAACCGTCGTCCTCCGCCGCAGCAACCCATCTCCGCCACTCGAAAACCGCCGTCGACGACTTCAAATCCATCCTAACTACCACAGAAACACTCTTACATTCCAACAAACTAGACCTCTTAGAAATATTTCCGGCAATAACAGTGGCATCCGTACTCATTGACATCATCAATTGCGTCGAAAAAATCTCCGAGGCTGTTGAGGATCTTTCAGTTCAAGCACATTTTAAGAAAGCAAAGAATAAGGAAATTTCTGTAGCGTCACTGGTGAAAGCGCCACCGCAGCATCACCAGTTGCTCCACCGTGGAATTGTGAAGCCGGTGGTTGATATCGATGACGTTGAGGGTGGTGATGAGGTTGTGATTGAGATTCGCGGTGGTGGTGGTGCGGTGGCATCCGCGCCGGAGGTGAAACCGCCGGCGGGGAAAAAGGAGGAAGTGTAAATATTTGGTGACAGTAGTAATTGGAGGGAAAGTGAAAACGAACTTTTTCGAGTAGTAAGAACTTGCCCTTCTAGTTAAGTTGTTTTTTCCGTTACTTGTATGTTATGTTGTTCGGATTTTTTATAAATGACGCAAATGAATGTTGGATTTTTCAAAAATAACGCATTTTTGAAAAGTTCATCATGAGTGCGATATGATCTTTAAAGAATTCGAGCAACGTAGGTTGTATATATGATGAGTACTATGTAGCTTCTTGATAGAAGCAACCTTTTTTGTTATTTCTCTCTTTTAATTAAGTAATTGGCTTTCGATATGTTCCTTTTTGCATGTCACAGTTGTATATATATAAGTTGCGTTTTATGTTCTTTTTTTCACCGTTTAATCTGAAATCTGAATTAAAATTAATAATGTTAGGCTGTAGGCAAGTGAATTATCTTAGAGATATACAACCATTACAAGTAAAAGACAAAGAATGCTACTTAAGTCCACTAATTTCTAACTTACACTAATAATATAATTCATCACTTCTCTGCATTCAGTATGCCAACTTTTATTCCATGAACTTGTACAAGTATCAAATTCCTCCCTCTTCCATACAAAAACGTAGTTAACTTAAACTACGCAAAGGAGAAAAAATTCAAATGAATCCAATATAGACAACTTTAAAGGTGAAAACAGACTACGAATATAACAATGCCAAAAAAGAAAAAGAAGAGAAAGAATTAACAAAAATGATTTCTATGACACAAGTCATTTATCACAATCCATGCATGAATTATTTCTTTGGAGATTTGTTTTGTTGTTTAGAAATTATATACTTCATATAAATTTTAAAATAAAATGTTTGCTTACAATTATATACTTTGGGAATTTGGAGAGACTTAAATATATTTGAATTCACTGATTTTGGCTCTAATAGATTGTGAAGAGAAATATCCTACAGTTAGCAACATCTGTCCATTCTTGTTCTTCGTTGCGTAAATTTTGTCATTTTAGCATTCTTATCCATATGTTGCGAATATTAACTATTTCATTTTCTGATCTACTCCCGCACAAAGTAGTAGTACATAAAATTGACTCATAACACATATCTGTTTTATTTATGTGGGATTGTAAAATAATTGCAGAACACCATAAATTGATATGTTGAATTTATACAAAGCAACTAAAAAGCTATCTAACATGATACTTAATACACACTACACCAAAAATGATCTTTAGCGGTAATTTATTAACGACAATAGCTTAATTGCTGCTAAATATGTGTTTTAGTGACATTTACTAGTGACAATTACATTATAGCTTTCTTTGTAAATGCCCCTAAAGCCTATAGCGACATTGGATCCAATGACATTTATCTAATGCCGGCTAAAAATTTAACACTCTTGTTAAAGTGCATATTTATTGCCGCTAAAGGTTATTTTTTCGTAGTGACATGGACACCCTCATAACCAACAACCAAACCACCTCTTAGTGTTTGGTTACTAAAATATATTTTTCAAGAAAAACATTTCCATCCGACTTCTCCCATTTATGAATAGAAATCATTTTCGTACTATCATTTTAGTTTTTAATGTCATATTACTTGCTCCAACTAACACTTACATAGATATTATGAAGTACTCCCTCCATTTCTTTTTATTTGCTCCCTTTTCTTTTTTTAGAGTCAAAGGATACAAACTTTGACCAACATTTTAAGATGTATTTCTTAATCAAATCGAAAAAAGAAAAATTACAATTTATAGTACTTTTCATATAGTTTTTGAATATATAAATTTTAATTCTAAAAAATTAATCTAATCTAATCTAATTTAGGTTTGAAACTTAGTCAAATTGATTCACGAAAAACGAAGGGAGCAAATAAAATGGAATGGGGGGAGTACTATTTTAATCTTTAGTTAGTATAATCAAAAGTTAATCAAGACACTCTTCAAATTACTAATATTACCTATAATTTTCACCTGAGTATTTTCCGCTCACCAACCAACAAAATATTTTCCATGAAAAAAGATTATATTAATTAAAAAGGAAAAGAAAGGAAATCATGTAGTAGTAATTAATAGAAAATGGTACGTACGACTTGTACCAAAAATCTGTAAAGTAAAAATGGCCATCTGATTTTTCCTTTTGGCAACACTAATGATGCTCACCAGTGGATGAAATCTAATTAAGAAAGATTGCAACTTAAATTCCTATTAGTATAAGAGTAGAGTCGAAGTTAAATTATTAGCTAGCTAGATTAGGATGCCAACATTATGGGCTAAACACATAATCCTACCACCTATTGATAACGACCTTACTTCTCAAACCACATTAATATATAATACTCCAGTAATTTTTGTTGAAGCCACTGCGAAATTACGTATATAGTAATTAATTAGGAAGAAAAATAAAATGCACCTGTGACTTTTTTCAACAACAACAACAAAAATCTATATAAGCATGAATAACAAAAGAAGTCATCCAATTTTATCTGAAAATAACATAAAATCACTAATTGTAATCACGCACAATGGCACAAGATCGAAGGTGTTACAAGTTACAACCACTTGTGACTTTCTACAATATTTAGGTAATATTTAGGGTTTTTTTTTTTTGGACAAAATATAGTTTTATGACGTTTTGTGATACTAGATAAAGTTAGTAACTTCTTCACTATAAAAATAATTTATAACGTTAATGCAATATAATCCTTGAAGTTACATATTGCTCATCATCTATATCATGTTTATAGTTGCTGACTTGATCACCTATCAAAAGCCAATTTAAAAAACTGTACCCTTTTTCTCAGTGTTCAACTTGCTTTTGGTGTTTTATGGGACAATTATTAGTGCTAATTAACTGAGTTACAACCTGTAATTTCTTTCAAAAATAAATAAATAATAATATTCAATTCATAGCTAGGTTAATTGGACATCATCTTAGGCACTAACAGGTTTGGACCCAAATTGACTAAAACTTAACTAGGAAGATTGCAGTTGTTCATCTAGACTTTGAGTTGTTTCCCACTGAAATATATATGCCAGTCAAAAATTACAAGTGGGTACGATGATGAATACTATATAGTATAGTGATATGGTTTTATTTGAAAAGACCAGGAATCATCCTAGGGATCAGTTCAAAGTGAATTTTTCACTGGGTAATTGACAGAACTTTTCTTGCAAAAGCCTTTCGGTTCTTTTTTCAGATTGCACCTACCCATATACACATGCTGGAACTAAATGTGTCCTTTATTATTTGTAAAACTTTTTACAGCAGTATTATTAAAGGTTTTTTTTTTTTTTTTTTTTTTAATTTGTAAGTTATGATGGGGAAGAGGAAAGTTCAATTAGCTTAATTAGTAAAAGTCCTTTTTTTTTTGTGAAGTTATATTACTAGGAGAGAGTGTCTAGCGATTTTTTATTAATAATAAATAAAAATCTCAACATGAATAAGTACAAATAAATTAATGGGGCTAGACTTTATCTTACCAATCCTAATGAGGTAACCGAACTCTATTGATTAACAAGCATGAAGAAAAAATAAGACTTGGAGAAAATTAGGTATTCTATGATCATCACAAAGTTTATAATACACTTTATGATAATATTACAAATGAGGAAGCTTAAGTAACATAAAAATATAAATGCCAAGAAGAAGGTTGAGTTATCATCCCCAAATTTTCTTTTTATATATGTATGAACTAAAAAATTATACCTTGCTCATCTAAAGTAATTAACGTATTTTTCTCTTGTCTTCTTCTTCAAATTTATTCAATAGTAAAAGTCAAGAGGGATAGTTTTACTTGAAATATAGGCATTCTGAGTTGTAACGTGTTGACCACAAGAGTTCGAAAAGTTCCTCAAGCTATGAACTCCAAGAATGATTCATAGAGTTTGAATTTATAGAAACGATCATCATATTTATAATTATAAAGGCTCAAACTTCAAGATTTCTATATGAAGTTTGAAAAATTAGTTACATCATAAGTGAAATAATTAATAATGATAAAATTTTAATTATGTATGATGAGTGAAATAATGATAAATATATAAATTTAATATATCACGTGTGAAACAGAAACATGAAATAATGTGAAGAGGAATATTTCACCCATAATATCTCTTTTTAACTCAAAGACAATATCCTGAAGGTAATGTCCCCTGAAGTTGGATCAAGTTTTGCTATATAAATTGCAACAAGGAAGTTTGTTTTAAAAATTAGGTTGGAAAATTTGAAAATTCCAACTTCCAGCATATTGTATTGGAGTTTCACCTATATAGGAAAATTTTAAATTCCAACATATGCACGAGGAGTTTCACTTATAAAATTTTTAAACTTCAACACATTATATTAGAGTTTTGTCTGTGTATTTCTATACAAATGTATTTTCACTCAAGTATTACTTTCGCGTTAAAGAACGATTAAACGTTGAATAAATTAAAATCGTGTCTCCAAAGATTGACTAATGATTCAAAAAGTGACTATATTCCGATTCCTCCTTATCCAACAAACGAAAAATATATTATAAGAACATAATGATTATTACTAAAATATTTTTGAAGTGCACTATAAATAGTTCAAATACATATATCTAGCTATAACAACATAAAGAACCTCAACTTATCTTTTCAAATATGTACAGCTAGTGATCTAATCATTACTTTTTGACATTATCACATGTACAAATATTTGACTAGAGAGAATCCATTGAAAATTAAAGCAAGAAAATCCACTATAATTTGTTCCCATGATCAGCACCTCTCCTTTTCAAACATCTTTTTCCCTAATTCTGAAAAGCAAGTTTACTTATGCATCTCTATTGGTTTACAACTTACAAACAAAGCTCCACCGTTCAAATTATCATGTTTCAAATTTAATTAATCCAAATTAGAGAAACCAACACTCATCCAACAATTATTTTTTTCTAAAAAAAATGTAGGTACTCTTTTTATAAGAATCTACCTAATAGATGCTTACTTAGAAGGATCTTGAAGCAATGGTAAAATTGTCTCTCTATGATCTATAGGTCATCATGAATTCAAGCCGTAAAAGTAGCTATTATCTATTGATGCTTGAATAGATTAGATTGTCTACATCTAACTTTTCGTATTTCTCGAATTTTATTATAATACAGAAGCTTTGTGCACCAGGCTGCTCCTATAATATATGTTTATTTGGATGCACAAAAATAATTAGTATCATAATTGAGTCATGTGAAATGCAAAAAGAGTGCAAGGGACGTGGGATTTGTCTTGGCTCGAGCACATGAACTCATTATACATTTAAGGCCTACATTTAAACATGCTCAAGTTAGGTAAAATAAAAAATAAAAAAATCAAGTGGTTGCTCATTTAATTAGTTTTATTTTCAAGGGCGCAACTACATACACATGTAGTCTCTAGAATACTTTCATATTCTTTTAAGCAGTGGTGGAGCCACCTTGTACCCAGGGTTCATCCAAACTCTTTTTGGTGAAAAATTATATTAATTATATATGGTTAAAATTATTTTTTACGTATATATAGTAAATGTTGAACCCCCTTTAATTAGTTCGTATGCTTACTTCTATCGATCTTGAACCCCCTACGTGAAATTTCTGGCTCCGCCACCACTTCTAAGGGCATATGCAACAACAAAATAAGTACTTTTTAAGTTACAACTGCTTCTAAGGGCATATGCAACAACAAAATAAGTACTTTTTAAGTTACATTTATTTATGGCAAATTGCCAATAGTGATTAGTGAAAAAACTTATATATTGTAAGTAGAGGCTCGATCTTGAAATCTCTGATTAACTTATAGTAATTTACAATATTCTTGGAGGAGATCAATTTGCTGACTTACTAGAAATGTTATTTTAGTTATATGATCTGTTTCATTGAGGATTGGTAAAATAGAATACATGATATGATAAATAAAATACATAAAATCGTCGTAAGGTTATCTTTCTCTATTAAAATTGTGTAATTGACCATAAGAAATCTATTGCGATTTCCTTGGTGGTGAAATGGTAGACACGTGAGACTCAAATTTTCATGCTAAAGAGCATGAAGGTTGGAGTCCTTTTCAAGTTATAATATTGAGAATGTTCATTATGAGAGCTCGGATCGAATCGGTATTGATATACCGATTTTCTTTTTGTGTTACCATAAGATCAGCACAAATGCATACGAAACAGAGCTAATTTGTTATTCTTGAGGAACTTGACAGTCCCGGACAGCCGATTCGTCATCAGGGTCTGAGTCTTGGTAAGACAAGCGCTCATTGATTTCAATACCTCTTTTTCTCGAGCTCAGTCAGCCCAAAGACACTCTTAAATGGTGTGATATTGTTCGCTTTGGGTCAAATTCGCACGGTTTTCCCCAAAAGGCCTCACACTTTAAGAGATCATACACCTTATATGTAGCTTCCCAATCCTTTCCGCTACCAACATGAAACTTTTGTTCGCCCACCCAACACTTTATGATCGATTTTTTTGCGAATTGAAATGGATCAAGACCGATCAAGAGAGCTACTACGTCCAATATGATTAGGCTCATCATACAATATACAAAGAGAGGGATCGGCATAATAAGCTACGATTATTTAGGATGTTGACAATGTCACGTCTGTATTTAATTAGGCTGTATAATAGGGGTTATTTAGTTCACGGGATAAGATAAGTAAGGATATTCTATGGGTTGGATATCCAATGAGGTTATTTTATCCATTCTTTATATTGGATAGTCTATCATTTTAGTTGGAAAAAAAATAATTTCGAAATTAGCTAATACCTCAAATCAAAAATGGGATAAAATTAATCCAAAATTTTATTCCGAAATTATTATTCTTATCTCACATACCAAACGATACTGTTATCTAAGGGGTCGTTTGGTAAAAAATATCCCATGAGATTATTTTATCTCATTTTCTATATGAATAATCCCGCTATTTAAGTACAAATGGAGAGATAAGGTAAGCTCGGAATTAATTAATACCTCAAACTAAAGATGAGATAAAATTAATCTCAAATTTTATCTTAGTATTATTGTCTAAGTGCCAAGAAAGCTGAATAACTAACTACATATTATAGTCCAACTTGCACTGCAAGCTTACGTTTAGTGTGTTAAAAAAGAGAAACAAAACTAAGTGAGAATTAGAAGTGGAGGCTTCAATCCCACTGCATAACCACTTCTTAATTAAAGCGTATTAAGCTTTCTATATATTCACTGTATGTGTCATGAGAATAATATTAATTTATGTGGGTCACATACATGAATGATACAAAAAGTTACTTCTGATGTACTTCTAAACAATACATATGATGTAGTATACCATATTATAGTAGGAGTAACTAATTTTCATTTCAATTTCAACCTTATCATGCAATCCAACTTAAAGAATTACACAGATAGAAGAGGAAAGAATAAGTGATAATTTATTCTTATTAGCATGGAATCCAAAAAGATACTGTATTACTAATTAGTATCACTTATTAGCCATATAATTTATGGGACAACATTCAACATATGTGAGATCATAAAGCATGGAACAATATATAGCTTACCATTCTTAGTAATTCAATTTGACACTTAGTGATCAAAATCAATCTTATGTATACTATTTAACACTATATTATTCATGTAGTCCTATTTTAATTTTTGTTATTATCGGAGGTTGATTCAGGAGTTGAAATTTATGAATTTTTACAACGATTTAAAGTTGATTATTTATATATGATAATAATTGAGTTTGAGTTAAAGTGAAAAAGTATTGAGTTTAGGTAAAGCTGTCATACACAATGTGTTGGATCCGCCCCTGGCTACTGTATACAGGGGCGAATCTAGAGGGTAGATTCGAACCCTTTCAATAAAAAATTGAATTGTATATATAAAGTATTTTTTAAAAAAGATTAAATGTATGAACAAATTTTGAACCTCCTAAACCTAAGATTAAAGGTTGGTTTAGTTGTTGAGGATGTCCAAAATTCACCTTAAGATTTCAAAATTCTAATCTCGAGCACTACACTTTTATTTTTCGAATCCTCTTAGTGAAATCCTGGATCCGCCTGATATTGCTATTATATAGAATGCGCCCCTTCCTCGATTTCAGGCATAGCAAAAGTTTAATTAGTGAACTAAACAACATTTTCTTATTTATATTTAATCATAGGCTATACATTTCTAATTAGCATATCTTAATTACATTTTGGTTTAAGTTGGACTAATTCCTTAAATGACAAGAATTATTATTTCTCTCTATTGATGTATTTGCATGTAGAAGCTCCTCTACGTGTTGAAGGGTCACTAGAAATTAACTTTACTCCAAGAAATTAAATGGTTGTCACATGATTATACCACTTTTAACTTTTAAAGAAATGAATTGATTTATTAATTTATTCCACATCCATGCAAAAAGAATATTGGTAGGCAAAAACAAAAATGCATGACAGTCAACTAAGTGCTTCTCAACATCAGCTTCTCCATGTTTTACATATTATTTATTTTCATATTTTCATCCCCCACTCTCTGACTATCCTGGGATCCCACAATTGGACTTCTTTAAAAAAAAAAAAAGAAGTGAAAATTAAATGATAATTCATATAACGTTTTCTAATACAGAGAGTAAAACAAAAGGAAAATTAGGGTGTGTTTGTTATGACAAAATATTTTTCTGAAAATTAAGTGATTTTCGTACTTACTTTCAAGTGTTTCATAAGTAAATTGAAAATATTATCCCCAAATTATTTATATATAATTTAGGCAAACACTATATATGAGTGAGGGGTTAGCACTGGGGCTGCGGGGGTGATGCCCATGGAAACAGTGGCAGAGTCAGAATTTTTATTTAGAGGGTTCAAACTATAACGAAGTAAATAGAAGAAGAAGACGAAGAATTCAATATCTAATGTATATACTTACAAAATAATTATATAAACAGTGTAATTTTCCATCACCTCGTCTCCTTTGAGATGGTTTTTTTTTTTAATGGAGTTTAGAGTTATATAAATTTACTGAAGTAGATTTTGATTTTTATACCTTTTGAGTTAAGTGATTTTTCAACAAAAATCTCATATTATTTATCCGCACTTTATAGTTTTTAGTTTATTTACTCCTTTTATTTCTTTTTAGTTGTCACGTTTTGCTTTTCAAAAGTTAATTTGATTAATTTTTAAAGCTAATTAGATTAGATTAATTTGGTATTTTAAAATTAAAAATTAAAATATTCAAAAACTATATGAAAGTACTATAAATTGCAATTTTTCTCATATCTATATGATTGGAAAACTACATTTTTAAATGTTCATCAAACTTTATATCGCTTGACTCTTAATAAGGAAATGATGACAACTAAAAAGAACAGAGCGAGTAACAAGAAACATATAAAGAATTAGATTCGTACAAAACGAAAAATAGGTAAATTGTGGAAGTTCGTATAAGTGCATTAAATTAACATCATATATGTGCATTTCATGTTATGATTGTTTGGTTCATTGTATTAACAAAACAAAAACTCGGTAACATTCTTATAAATTTAGAGGTCATTTGGTAACTGGTTAGAGTTGTAAAGGTATTTAATAATACGTAAATTAGTTACGAGAGAATCTATATATTATATTATGCAATTTTTAGTTATTCATATAACATTAGTTATTTTACCTTCTAATAATATATAGATTCCGTCGTAACTTATAATACATGTATAGTTATGTGGATTTCTAAATTGTAAATTAAACACTGTATTAATTTTATACATAAATATTTTACCTCCTATCAGCTACCCTACGTAGTACTAAATATCCAGAATTTAATATCTACATAATTCACCTCTAAACCAGCTACCGAACGATCCCGCTAAGTGCTTAATTATAAACAACAAACCAAACATACCCTAATGATTACTTGGAGTGTATGAAAAATATCGAAACCCAATATAAGTCGAAAAGCCTTGTTTAATCCTAATTCAAATATAGTTTCCTTTTTATAAATTATTTCCTTTCCCAACACATAAACCTATACAAACTAGGATTAAGTTCTATTAGTTTCCTTCTAACTTAAACCGAAACCTATTTGAATTAGGATTTAAAAAATATTATCTATATGTGTCTTAAGTGTTTTTTCTCATACTCGTCTAATATATTTAGTGTTACTTAGTAGAGTTGTTGTGTTGGTCTACAAAATATAATGGCTACACAGTATGTTCATCCAAGTTATTGTCAAATTGGATATTTTCCAATTTCGAGATATGAGAATTATCAAATTCAATCCACGAAAAATCCCGCGATCAATAAAAAACCATATTTCGTTAGCTGGAATTTTCCTCCGAAGGGGTATATTAAGATCAACACCAACGGCAGTTTCATGCCTTAATCGGAATTAGCAGGGCTTGTAGGAGTTGTACTATATGATAAGGGAGGCTTAGCGTGAAAGCGACTTCAAGTGTTACAACGGAGTTATGGGCTATACATGGTGGTTTAACCCTAGCGAAGAATTACAATATGAAGAAAGTCATCATCAAAACAGACTCAAGTGCAGCCCTGATGTTGCTAACTGTAGGGGGTAACAACACCGATGAAACTCACCCTGATTGCGCTGTTATAACAGAATGCAGGAGTCTCATATCTGAACTTGGGATTATTCTAATTCATACTTTGAGATAAGGAAACAATTGTGCGGATCACTTGGTAAAATTGGGAAGGATGCAGACAGAAAACTTTGTCATAATACATCGTCCATCATATTCTTTGCAACAATTATTTCTTGCGGATATGGCTCACGTAGCATATGCTAGGTATCTGAAACATGTAACGTAGTGAGAGATAGGAAACATATTGTGAGGTTGTAAAATTAAAAATCGAAAAGAATAATTGCAATGGAAGTTTTTTTTTTAAAACGTCTCGAAATCATGTGAGTAATCTTTAGTTCTTTATCCTGACTTGCGCTACTAAAACGATTGTTTAAACCTTCAGAAACAATTTAATGTCTATTGGACTAATAATTAATACAATAAACAGTATAGTCGTTGCTAATATTTTTGGTATAATGGATTAAATTAGTTAACTTTAAAAAATAGTGAAGTTATTAATCCAGTATGTCAAAATTTACTCGAACTTTGTATTCATGAGAGGAGAGACATTAGTCCAAAATGTTACAAGTTTTGAAAAGGAATTTGAACTACAACATATGCAAATCTTATTAAGAATTTAATGAATTGTACATAATTCTGAACTGGATCTTGGGTCTAACCCCAAAAGTCAGATCGAGATGTGAAGATTGCTCAATGTCATCTAAAGAGACCACACTATTAAAAATATGTAAAGAATTCACTCGGCAAATAGGTTGAGAGACGTGCGTTTTAGGTCACAGGCTCAAGCTTTGTGTTAAGGGAACTAACTCTGATTTTTAAGTAGAAAGGGATAGAGGTATGGGTTTCTTGAGCATCTTTGAGTTACAAAGACTGCGATTGACATTAAGGATTGGCTCCGGACCGATTGCTTGGTTAGAAAAAATAGTTTAAAACTTATGTCGACTTGACAAGTGGGACATAAGTTATTTAGAAACTGAAGTCATGCACCGCGAAAAAGTTGTTTGTTATGAAGTTCATAAATTAGACCGGCAGGAGCAATAGTGCAAATGACCCAAACTATAGTCCACCAAAAAAATTTCAAATACATCTTGAATGTATATATGGACCCTCACTCATCAACCAATTCTATTGTATGTAACAGATCTATTGTAGTACTGTATGCTGGGAGCTGCAATAAACTCTTGGCCCAGTAGCAAAATACTAGAATTGGGTTTTACACAGTAGCTGTTGAGTTCATTTAGTTCCTTTGCACACACTGGCCACTGTTACACACACTTTCTCACAAGTGAATAAATTACTTTAATGCTATGCAACAAAGGAAGAACTACAAATTCTCAAGCATACAGATATAATCAAAGACATTATGCAAGAAGTGGCAAGGAATTTCGAGAACTATTCATGCTGCTACAGTTCCAAACTACAATACAATAAGTCGTACAAGTGTAGACTGTAGTCCAAGAGATCGGCTGGCTGCTTCTGCTGATGGACATTTTCCAACCTTGTAAAAGAATTTAAGAGACGACCTAATCCTAAATTTTGAGTACCCCTGACACCATTAACGTACAACAGGAGGTATTACTATTACAAAAGTTACAAACTTTATGTATGATACTATAAACTATACCTGCAGGTTTAACTGCATCAACAGCTAGAAAGCATCAAGACCTAGACTGTTAGCATTGGAACTAAGGATTAACAAGCATCCAGTTTCCCTAACATATCCTATAATACATACCAGAAATAATGATATACATGTCAGTTATGTATTCTATTTACCAGCCATATATTGGGTTTTCTACCTGAGGAGGCAAGAGATGGAGATCATTGCAATGCTGCTTGTCATAATCCCGACTTCTGGGTATTGCGCCAGTACACAACCTCAAGAACTCGTTCCCTGTGAGCCAATTGTGAGCAAATGCCAGACCCCCATCAACCATTTCTTCTAGGTTTGGCATGGAAACTGACTTACTCATGCCCTTCCGACGTCTCCAGTCCAGACTTGTTTCATTACTCAAAATCTTATCGAGGTCAGAATATTCAATGAACCTCTGTGTAGCAGCTTCCCAAGATAGCCTGTATTGCTCCTCGGGAGTGAGAGGTTGAGGCTCCCTAGACATCGCCTCTTCAACTTTTGCTACAAAGTCTTCAGGCGTCTTGTAAGTCAAACAGTTGGGAAATGCCTGGAAAAACTCATTAGATGGGTGATCCGCACAGACTACAAATTTCCCCATTGCAAGAGCCTCAGCTGTGGCAGTACAGAGCACATCACTGATACTAGGATTTATGAAGACTTTGTAACTGCAGACAAAATATGTACATTAAGAAAGGCGAACTGTAAAGAATCAAACAGGGAACCGGAAATGGGAAAAATCAACTACTAGCATCAAACAGAAGGCAACAAATGGTTTGTACTCGACCTTGTTGATCAAGCACAAGATCTAACAATTGGAATTTGGAAGTACCATGTCAATGAAAAATCCCCAAAAAGGGAAAAAATATTTGTTCAGGTTTTTTGCAAAAGGATGTCCCCAAAAAACTTCTAAGACTTTATACATGTATAGTATTTAATGAGGTATCTACCCCTTTAAAAGAATAAGAAAATTTGCACCCAAATAAAAATCGACTCTCGACATATTAACAGTAATTCTAAAATCATTTCGCCACAAGGGAGCAGAATGCTACTATTGACAGTTCCATTAAATTCCACTATGATGATTAGATCATTGACCAAAGTGGAACAAGAAGCACTGAATAATGCTTATTCTGCATAACAACTTCTACATTAATAAAAAGTTCTATTGAAGGATTCTTACCCATGAAGAGAATCATCTGCATGGTCTCTACCTTTCATGAAGTTGACATTGAGATTTAACCTCTTTGCCGTACTCTGTACTTCATGAGCATCTTCCCCATTGCCGAATACATCCAGATTAAAGCCATCAAGGTCAGTTTTGTGCTTTGCTAAGAGATCTATCAACTCCCGGTATCCCTTCGCCCAAACCATTTTGCCCAAGAAATATGCCCCTTTAGAGAAAACTTTCTGGCCGCTTTGCCTATCTGCAGCTGCTTTTTCTCCTATTTTCAGAAACTTTAGATTGACACCATGAACATTGCAGACCAAAGACCTCGGTAGATCTTGTGTAGCAGCAGAAAGGCGAAGAACCTAAACAGGAAAATTGACATCTCAATTAGGACCAACATGAAATAACAGGCAGGGAGCTGTAAAATTTAAAAGATGACATGGGGCTTTAAAATTCAATGTTAAAGCATCTTCCAATGCTCAAATACAGTTTCCCTCTTTCTCCTTTTCTGATGAGAATTTAGTCCATAGACTACCATACCTTGTCACAATATGCTCTTGTGACCCAATTGTTGATATGTTTCACAAAAAAAGCTTGAAGAGCCCCATTCTTTTCCCTCTTGATATATTCCAAATAGTTTGTGTGGACGATGCCAACAACATGGTTAAATTTATCAGTCCAACGTTTTCCATGGTGGTACCAATTGAGATGTTCTGGCTCCTCAAGAATTGCAATATCGGCATCCCTGGATGGGATAAACTGAGAAGTGTCTCCAGCTGGTAATATACTCCGCCTTGCTTTGGAGAACTGGAAGGGGAAAAGAATATTTGTCAATTATCACATCCATCTCAACATCTTCGCTTATCATATTATAATTTATTTAGCTAGTTAATCAAGGACTACCTTTCCAGGGTAAAATGAAATCTTGAAGTCAGCCTTGAAACCAATTCGTTCCTCGAGCCAATTGCGTATATAAAGCTCTTGAGCTTCAGGAGAACTAAAAGTAAGTTGGTTTGGATAAACCAACTCTTGGTCAGACTTACATAGCCATGGAACCAGCAATGTAACATTCTGCTTTTCGGATTTGGCTAAGTAAGCCGCTCGGAATAGAGGATTTACAGCAGTTCCCGTCATCCAAGGAAGGCTAGCAGTTGTAACTATTGCTACATGTCTCTTATCACCTGGTAGGTTCTGCTTGGTAGAATCTCCCCAAAATCCACCATCATAACAATGACCAGTACTCTGAAGAACACTGGCGATTCTTAAATCTAGTTCATCATTCATAATATCACCATCAATCAGTGAGGACCCTCCTCCGGGTAAGGAATGTAGCAAAAACTTGTTTTGTCCTTTACTGCATAAACTTTCCACAATCTTCTCTGATACATCTGCAAACAAATTAAAGACAGAGAAGGTGGCTTATAGTTTCAACAGATAGCAGATAGACATTTAAAATTAGAATAGAAGTTATAATAAAATAAAAAGAAAGAAAAGTTCAGTTTATGATGGTATATCATTAGAACCCGGAATTGTTGTTGTATATTGAAGATCTGACACATCAAGTTTCATTATTAAATTATGACATCCATAACTAACATCTGTTTGTTACAGTTTCTTTTCTATGTATACTGTGTTACTCACAGTATATCATTCAAATGTTCTGCATCACCACGTTGGACATGTCAAGGACACATTATGGAGAAACTATCCCAATTATACTTGTTGAAAGTTGGTAATTAACAAAGCTACCACAGATTTCACACAATATGAAAAAGCTGAGAGCTTTATGTGCGACAATTTACTATAAATATAAAATAAGAACATTTTAAGAAATATAACTTGATGCAAAAGTAAGCTAACCATCCTAGTTAATGCGCAACAGTAAGCTATTCACCCTACAAATTAACCAAAAAGAATAAGTGATATCTAGAGAAAAGTGAACGCACTATTCATAAAATATCAAACCAGGAGCACATAGGTAGCATCACCAATTTGACTTATGCTAGTGAAGAATATCTACCTTCAACAGATTAAAGAGACAGCATCAAAAAGAAGAAGAAAAATAAGGACATTCACATAGAGTCATAGACAAAATGCATAGGTTGAGCATTGCAAACAGAGCATAAACAACAAAGACAATCCAAAATCACAAGAATAAATTTGTAAATGCCAATTGAACTATTACCCAAAATCACAAGAATAAATTTGTAAATGCCAATTGAACTATTACCTTTTCTTATTCCAATTTGATCCAAAAACGGGCTCGATTGTCTAACTAAATATGCCAATAGTTCAGGCACATCAAGTGGTGGCACTCCCTGCATAGATGAATATCATATGAGGATGGATAAGAGAAAGAAAACTAGTCTAATTGCTTTCAATCTACTAGAATAGAATTTAATCCTAGTTTAAATTCACCAATAATTTAACCCACAGATATTAGCTCCTAGATAGTAACTACTATGTCCAATTTTTCAATAAAGGTTAAAATCCGTTCTGCTGTTGACATGTAATCCAACTTGTATACATGAAAGGAAATATTAGGTCGTTTAGAATGTTAAATTCACACAGGTAAATCAAGATAAAAATAAGAGATATGTTTTTCATTTCACTTGTTTAAAATAGTGAAAAAAATAAGACTCAGACAAAAGTGAATTCTGCTCTCGCTTATCAAGAAAAAATAATATCTCCTCCCTGTGTTTTCCTCTTAAAATTTTCATCACCTCATAGATTATAAGTGTACACCCAAACTAGGCAAGAGAAATATTTTTTCTCTTTTGATTCCCTTCCTCTCTCAACTTTTGAAGCCAGGTACTAAACGCAGCGCACAGTCCAATCAAATGCATAAAAAACCTTGTAGAATAAGACCTCATCCAATGTTAAAAGATAAGACACCAACCTTTGTGTCTTCTGGTTCCTTGCAAATTGATTTCTGGAAAACATTTAGACAAATAGGAAAACAATATATTAATCACATGGATAAAGATCAATCAGTACAAATGTGAGTAAAGACAACTTACATAACAAGTCAACACATAATGGTGAAGGAATCGAGTGATACAAAGAAAGAACTAAAAGATCTAAAATAAAGAGAGCAACTGTCCACGGCTGACGAGTTGAACAAACCCAAGCTTACCCTCCCGTTGCGACAAAAACCACTCACGTATACCATTAAACTTTAAGCTGAATATAAAAAAAACCACCAACCATTTGACTTAATCCCGCAACCAAAAAAATAAAATAAAATTCTAGCCCCCAGGGTTTTAGGGTTTTGGTCTAGTGGTAAGATTAAAACACATGATGTGTCGGTTAGGCACACGTCACATGCTCGAACCTTATTGCAGACAAAAACCTAAAATTTTAGTGGAGAAGGGTAGAGGGGTGGACCCATTAGCCACCGAGATTCCAATCGTGCATGGCTCCGGGGCACTTTTTGTTTTATGATGGAACAACGGAAAAACTGACCTCCACCATTAGCACAGTAACCCAGAAAATGGAAGTTTCAAAAAATACAGAAATGGACTATCATGAAAATATCTAACACATGAGAAAAAACTTGTACCGCCTAAAGAGACAGTTGTTGTGCTTATCCGAAAAGGAGATTTGTAATGCCTAACCTACTAGGCAGAGGCGGCTACAAGATTTGAACTTTATGGGTCCGAGTTTGAAATTGTACCACATCCATTTGATTCACGGGGTCGGAATCTATTATTTCTGCAAATTTAGTGGATCTTTTAATACATATATTGGGTCAAAGTCAAAGTTTTTGGGTTTGGATGAACTCATAACTTGTACACTAAATTCGCCCCTGGCTACTAGGTGATCCAACAGTGCAATTTGTTGCTTATAAAACATTAACAGGAGAAGGCATATCAGATAATAATGAATCACAGTACACAGTATTTCTCAAATAATATGAGATGTGTTGATAACAAATAACCACAGAGGTAAACTTTCAGCATAACAACATTTTTGATGCTCTAGGAACTAAAAAGGAACCACAAATGCAAAGCTAACAATGTGAATTGTAGCAGCGTCTTAAATGCATACCATCTTGCTTAAGATTACTTATTTTAAAATCTGAAGAACCAAATTCAGACTCTATTATTTCTCTGATGATTAAGAGGTCTTTTAAGTTACAATTTGCTCAAAGTTTCTTGTTTTAGGGAGACGAGGCACCTAGCTTGTTATTGAAGCATCTCTGTGACTGTCACAGAGTAACAGCTCATAACCACTAGCCTAAACAGATCATTCATCAAAATCAAACACCTACTATATTTCTTCAAACTATACAACTAAGATATCCATCATAAGTTTCATACCACTTTTTACTTGACAAAATCTAAGGTATTCCAACAAATGAAAACAGAAAAGGAAAAGACCATCTATATACCCAACAAAGATTCATTTTTTTTAAATAGCAAATCAACTCATCAATGATGGTAAATCCTAGCTTAAACCTTACCAGCAAAATGACAAATAATTATGCTTTTAGTCCACGAATGAAAACCATATATATGTTTCCATAGTAAGGAATAATAAACAAGAGAGTAAAAGGTCAAAAACACACCTAAAGTGTCCCGGTTTTTCAAGTTTCCTACCCGAACGATCACCAACTATTTATCATCAAAACACAGCTCAACTATCAATTGTTCATTTTCTACCTAAAATATCACCACCGTTCAGGTAGGAAAAGTAGTTAGTAAAAGCAAACAATTAATAGTTGAACTGTGTTATGATAATTCAGGTCGGAAACTCACACTGACGGGTATGAAACTCGAAAAATTGAAATACTTTAGGTGTGTTTTTTATCATTAACTCGAACAAGGAATGAAGTCTAATGATTAGAATCCGAAATTACCAAGCTTGACTTCACTTTCCCAACAAATTCACTGTTCTTAATCCCTTCAAAAATCTCTGCCGGCGACGAATTCGATCCCTTTATCTCCACTTCCAGCTCCTTTAACCTAGTCTTAAAAGCTCTTATAGGTTCCCAATCAAATTCCCCAAATTGACTCCTCTCTTCCTTAATCC
Source organism: Capsicum rhomboideum (assembly GCA_031232105.1). NCBI lineage: Eukaryota > Viridiplantae > Streptophyta > Magnoliopsida > Solanales > Solanaceae > Capsicum > Capsicum rhomboideum. The sequence continues at coordinate 123,260,879 of CP124710.1, read as the reverse complement.
TCTCATTCCTCCACTTCCTCCATCTCTCCCTTTCCCTCTCCTCTTTCTCTTCAACCTCCGCCACAATCGCATTCTTAATCGCCGATAAATCAATCCTCAGCTTCCCCTGCGACGACGAATACGCTCTACGAATCTCTGATAACTTCGGCTTTAGCTTCTTCACGAAATCAATCTCCGCAGGCGAAGTATTAGTGGCAGATGCCGTAATTACTGGAACTGTAAAGGGCGAAATAGAAGCTGAATTTAGGAAATTCTCTAGTTCTCTATCGGCTATGTTTTTGAACTTGTTCGCTCGGTTTTTTATCAGTTGTAAATCCGCGTCTGCTGATGATCGGACTTCTTGCCATCCCTTTGAGATGAACGACAACGCTTTCTCAGCCGTGACGGCGGAGCTCGGACCCGAACCCGAACCAGCTGACGGCCGTGTTCGAGTCTCAGGTGGCCGGAAATTGATCATTTTCCCGGTTAGGTTTTTGGAAGTTTCTAGGGTTCCGAGAAGAAATTGTGAGTGTTCAGATAGGAAAGTGCTCTCCTTTTTCTCTCCAATATGTATGGGGAAGAAAAGGAGGAAGCGAAAAAGGAAGGAATAGTGAGAATTTAAAGGCTAAGATTTTGGAGATTCAAAAAATTATTTCTCCGTTTTAAAATAATTGTCACTTTTAAGCTCTATTTGGATGTACGTATTGTATGTATTATATTATTTGAATAATAAAATATTTGAATAAATTATTAAAAAATAATAATAATAATGGTGTAATCCCACGAAATTGATCATCATATAAAATAAAACTTTTTATCACTATCTAGTGATGGAACTTAACAATACAATATACTTAATTTACAATCAAAATAAATATGATATTGGTTGTAACAATACGATTGGTAACAACCCATGTTTTCAATCCAAACATACTGTTGGTAAAAATTACGTGATTAAGAAATCAATAAATATGACATATATAATTGAAAATATATGGAATACAAACTTTTGTTATGAATTTTTAAGGTGATGCTTATTTTGTTATTGAGAATGTGGTTTTTGTCATAAAATAATGGGTGGATTGATGACACGTGGATGAACAGGTAGGATGAAACCGTGTTGATTGGATTCGGTAAATGAGGTGGACGTATGGGAGATCAATGATGTGGATTTGGTCACGTGAGTTGATAACGAATTTATATAGTAACATATTCGAATAATTGAGGCATATTTTCTTTTTCTTTTTTTTAAGAACACCCAACGAAATCTCTTGTAATAACTTAAAAATCACACAAAAAATATAAATTGTATCAGACAAATTCAGTGGAACGAACTCGTGAAAATTAGACAAAAAAGAGACAAATGAAATGAGTAAACTTACATTATTCTGTAACTTCAATCCCACATAATAATCTTGTTTCCTAACTTTCTTATTTTTCTGTTTGGTATGTGGTTCGTCAACCTATATTCTTTTATTTTGCATGAATTTATTGTGTACATATACAATTTCGTTGAAAATTTTATCTCAACTTTTCCAGTATTTTAAGTTGCAGAGCTAGGATTTTTGCTAGACAAGATTCAAGTATACGAAACAGTTAAAGGAATTCGACACTTATTAAATATACATATAAAAAATGTAACCTTGCTTATATATTCCTTTCGTTTCGTTTTGCTTGGACCTCTTACTAAAAATATTTATTTTAATTTAGTTGTCTCATTTATGAACAACAACAACATACTCAGTGTATTTCTACAGAGTAAGTGGGGTCTGGAGAGGGTAAAGTGTACACAGTCCATACCACTACCTCCAAAGAAGTAGAGATGTTGTTTCCAATAAAGTTGTCTCATTTATGAAATCAAAATAATTTTATTATGTTCTTTCAATACTATTCCTATTATTAAATGGCTATATAAAGTGTATATACTCAAATTTATATTTTTAAAGCATGATTAATAAGACTAATTTGGTAAAATAAGCTTCTAATAAATATTTTCTTAAGAAAAAGTGTCAAATTAATAAGAGTCAATTATTTTAAAATGGAGGGAGTACTATCTACTAACAATATAATTTTTTGATGAAAAGAATTTGATTGTACTCTTTCCGCCACCCTACCTCCTTCCATGGTTTAAGATGGAAAGGTTATTGCTACACATGGGTAATTTGAGATTTATTTATGTTATTATCATATGTATGTGTTGTTGCTTTTTTAAAATAGTATATTCAGGAAAAATGGAATATGCTTCCACAACTTTAATTTGGAGCTTTAATTTGTGTGGACATATACAAGTTGCATTTGGACAAAAATAGTTAATTTAAACATATGTCGTGTATTGTTCACGAGTCTTAGACTTCATACAAGGCAGCCCGACACGTGATGATAGCTATATTGATATTAATTTATATGGCTCTACAATTAATGAATGAGTACCATATAATTTCCATAAGAAATATTATACATGTATCTTGATTTACCTCATTAAGTTCGTTATTAATAGTTATAACTTTTTGGTTAAAGAAACAATGACAAGCGGTAAAACAAGTAAATAAAGTCGTATGAAGTAAGAAAGGTTCGGTGATGTTTGCTTGCAGTGCATCTTGTTAAGGCATTCAGGATCGTTTCAAAAGTAAATGCAACAAAATAAAGACTTGATTAAATATATAAATAGATAACAATGGTAATACATCGACTAAAAAAAGCTTACTTGAGTCCTCAAGTAGCATGCCTAATGCTCGTCTTTCACGTAGAAATATCGTTAGCTGTGTCAGCTAATATTCCTCTGTCGCGAACAGGGTAGCGTACGATCATATCTCTGTCCTTTTTGGTTACTTCATTTGGACATGAATACTTCTCTATTTTCGGGAGATAAGTTCCCGTCTTTTTTCTGATGATGATCATTTTGTTATCTTAGTAAATAAGTTGAGGTCGATCTTCACCAAACATATCTTTGAAACCAAATCATTACACGAACCAATTTCCTTGAGCATCTTTTATCAGTGTCACATGTCCATTCTTTATTTTGCCACGCATACAAGCTATTTTTATCTAAATAGTACAATTCTCTAGTTTATTTCTCTCAAACCTATTTGATATGTTTTATTTGAAATCGGAAATTATTAAAAATAGTCTATATATCTTCACAATAATGAAACTTCACTTGATATGTTGTCATTAACTTAATATATGTCTATGTCTACTAAAGAGTATGAAGGGCTTCATACCAATTTTATATTATTATATATACCTAAAATTTATTTCGATTCAAATTTTTTTTATTAAAGATAAAAGAGATCCTACTTCCTAACCATTTTATCGCACAACGTCAAAAGGTGTGAAAATAAAGATGGGTTGATTCTAGCATTCTACAATATTCTTTAGACATTTCCACAAGATTTCAGTTGGTTGTTCAACAGTAATATTGATTAGTAGTTGCTTTAGCAAGAAAAGTTGGTTGGTTTTACACTTTTTGACATTTCCATATGTGATTTTATTATTTAGGATAAATTATGTCCCAACAAAGGGGTCATTGTCAATTTCTCAGTTAATTAAAATTATAAAAAAAATAAGTATCAACAAATATAATTGACAACAATGTATACTTGGATACACATAAATTGAAGCTCATCTTGAACAATAAAAAAATCAAAAGATAATCTCAATGTCATAAGACAGATGTTTTCTTGGAGTGGGACTAACAAAGCATTATGATTTATGATTGAAAATGTCTTTTTTATTGTTATGTTATCTTTTATTCTTGTTGATTCTTAAATCATTTTCAGATGCGACATGTGGTAAGTTTTTATTATCTAAAAGAAAATACGAGATAAGTCGGTGGAATACATTTTCTATATTGAGATTCATACTATTTAACTCATATTTTTTTAAATAAAATAATTGATTTGACTGATAAACCAATCGATAACCGCTAGATCAATACCAAATCAATCGATATCTTATAGGTTCAGTTTGCGACTTAATACATTTAAAAATCAATAGCCAATAAATCGAACTGTTAAAGCACAAATATCCAACTGAACTAACCAATAAACACTCTAGTTCAAGCATAAAATCCCTATTTTTGCCTCTTTAGGTACTACAAAGAAATATCTCAACATATAAACAAGCAATTTTCTTTACTTTTGCTTCAAACCAAAAAGAGAAATTTGTGTTTCCATTAAAAAGAACAAAAATATTTAATGGTGTTCAAATATACCAAACAAACTTAAGTGGGTCAGTAGGACTTATGAAAGATACTGGACTTCTTCAAGTAAGTGGCTTATGTTTATTGAACAACTTTGTGGGCTACTAGAAAAATGAGCCCACAAAATCTTTGTTGCATATGGGCTTCACCATTTACGTGTCCATCTACAAATTTCTCTTTAAAGATTTCGAAACAGATCACTCGAAGTGGAGGTTCACGTAATCGATAAAGTTGTTGTCATGTGATTTGGAGGTCACTAATTCAAGTCATAAAAACAGTCTCTTACAAAAACCCAGGACAAGGCTGCATATACTAGACTTTGTGATTCGGCCCGTTCCCAGATCCCTCACATAGCGGGAGCTTTAGAGCATCGAGTTACCCTGTAAAACAGACCATTTGGTTGGTATTAATTTAATTTAGTATCCTGAAAATTTAATTTGGAGTTTACTGCTTATTTGAGATGATCAATTCAGTTAAATCACTTTCATATTGCAGTTTACAAACACATGACCCTATCTCTTACTTTCATTTTGTTTCTTTCAATCAAAGAATAATCAGTTTTCACGGCGAGATAGATAGGATTCTTTTACTTTTAAATAATAGTTTTGAGTTCGAATCCTAGATATACAAAAATATCCATAGGATATTTCTCCCTTTTCTTAGATTTTACGCAACACAGATTCAAATTAATTATGACTCAGTGGCTGGTGCAATACCGAACACCGTGTGAGAAACCATGAAAAATTTCCTTTTAGGGAATATGCAAAGAGAAGCGAAAGTGAAATTGAACCGTTCGATTGCATTCCCGTAACCATGGATGAAATCTCAGTGGCGGATCCAAGTGTAGACAATAAATTAAGGTGGAAAAAATATAAATTTAAAGTACATGCTTTTTAAAAAATTGGGCTAACCGGTCCGAACCGATCCGGTATGGGTTTTGTTACCCAGTACTATTGCATGATGTGACATTATCGGGCCTATCAATTTTGGGTTTCCATTTAAAATTTTGAATCAGACGATTCCGGTTAATAATATCGACTCAACCCAACCCAATCCCTTTATTATGGGTAGTGCCGAATTGGATTTTTATCGAGTTGGGTCGGCCGATTTTGGAATAGTGTAGATATTATTAGATTGGATTGCAAGATTGTTTATAAGTTTTCTTCTATTATCTCGTTATTATAGCGTGTTTAGAAGATCTCTTTTTGCTTTGCAACTTTCAGCTTCTTTCCGTTTCTTGTTTCTATATTCTAATGTTTCTTCTTCACCTGTTGTGATGTTCAGTTCTTAGTGTACGACATTTATGATGATGTAGAAAGATTTATCTTAACCAAAGGAAAGTCGCAATTGTCTTCCTTTCTCGACTTCTATGTGTTTCAATCATTTATGGGAAATACTCCCTCCATTTCAATTTGCTTTGCGATGTTATTCTGCTTCATTCCCTCATTTAAACCCGTTCTCAATACTTTCAATACCAAGTCAACTATTTTATCTTACATTCTTCCTCTTGTTTTGCATTTTCATATTGCACTGTTTTGCTTTCAAAGTTCCTATGTGTTGTTGCAAACTTCTCTGTATAGCATTTTGCTACTTCTTTTATCATCTTTGACAGACTGCTAATTTTGTCCTTTTTTTTCAACAGGACTGCATCTACAATTATGACTCTCCGATTGGCTAACATCGGTGCTGGTGTGAGGAATGTACTTGGTCTTAACTGTGGTGGTGCAACACCCACACAGCAAGTAAGGTAAGTTTCCACCAACCCTAGTTTACACTTTAGCATCACCATGGCATACTGCACTCTGTTGTTGATGCTAATCTGCTGGTATAGAAAACTGGTGGTTCCTCAATTCCATCTGCTTTATTGTTTCTACTTTCTAGCTGATTTTGTTCTTTTTTGGAATTGAAGATTAGAAAATTTTAGACCTTGATTTCATAGTTTCTAGTTGTATTGTTCTTTCATGGAATAGAATTATGGTTTTGCACTTCCACTAGTATCTTTTCTAAGATGTTTAGTTTGAGTTTTTTGTTTTTCCATAGTTGGTACATAAGGTTTATGTTTATATTTGGTTGTGTATACAAATGATGAAGCAATGGAGTTAGACATCTTAATTGCTATGTTGCCTTCTCTAAGTGCTAATTGGCCTAATTGCTGATACTAGTCTTCAATTTTTTTTGAGATCCAAAAAAAAATTGTTATCCCTTTTAACATTTGTTTATTAAAATGTGCAGGGGATATTGTCAAAGTCAAGTAGATGTAACCCAACATCCCCTTAATAACTCAGATCGTAACTATGGTAAAATATCATTTTTGTTACCCACTTAAATTTCATTAGTTGTCTTTTAATTCTTACATGTGATCCTTGCAGTTTGTTCTTTTGTTGGCGGGGCATTGTTGGCCTTTGTTGTCTACAGGTAGTGGTACGTATTATTTCTTTTTCAATTTCTCAATGTGTTTCCAACTCAGGATTATAATAGTTGTATAAGAGAGACCTAAAAGTTAGGCCTAAATTAAATATGCTCGACTTATTTTTGAATTTTATTTTGGCAGGTTACAGTCAATCGAGGAAATGTTTAAAAAGTAAGTTACACCCAACTTTCTTAGTTTTGTTTCAATCTTTGGATATATCTAATGTGATTTTAATTCACTTTGATATTCTAATTTAGGGATCTGAAAGCTTCGGAGGAGCTTGTTGCTAGTATGACTGGTGTGGACACCAAAAAATGATGGAATAAGCTTTTCTTCTGCGTCTAGACTCTAGTTTAATGAAAGAGCATTTTGATTGTTTCTTTGTAAAGTTAATTAGTCAAAAATTCTCTAATTGGTCTAATATTCTTGTTTTCTTGACTGTTGTATGTAACTTTTCTTGTGTACGGTTTAACTTTTTATGAAGTATATGTATAAAAATTAACAAGGATTGTGGTGAAATGGATATGATCTCTCCACTTTAACTAGAGGTATCAAGTTCGAGCTTTGGATATCAAAAAGAATCTTGTTAGAGAGCATTTTTTCCTTAAATAGGCCTTACGCACATTGCGAATCTGAATTAGTCAGGGTCTCAATTTATGTAGGTTGTATCCACATGCTTAATAATAAGTAGGCGGAATACATATGCAGGCCCCTAAACTTGTTGTATTTTTCCATGTTGGCACCTTAGTTAGGCCATGGTCCTATTGAACCCCTAAACCTTTCATAAAGTGTACCTATTAAGCACACTCGCTGACCTGACACAACATGTGAAGTACACTCTCCTTTGAGAGAGTGGAAGACCTTAATCTTTTTAATTTATTATCTTCTTCAACTTCAATTTGCAGCCACCATCTCGCCTCTTTCACCATTGCCACTACCTCAACAAAAAAATAATTTTTCCTTCTATCTCCTTCTTCCTTTCTCTTTCCCACCACCTCCAGCACCATAGCCGCTTCATCCACCACGAACATAGGGCAAATTACCCAAACAAATATCTCTTTACCCCAATTCCACAACCAAAGAACAAACCACCCAAACAAACAACTCGACACCCTCAATTTCACCACCGCACCGTGCCTCATCCCGTTACTACTGAACTTTCTGCTAGTGCCCTGCTAGTTTTAGAAATCAATGAAAAAAATAAATTATTACCTATGAAGAGAAAGAAAGAAATCCAAAAAAAGGGGGAAAATTTTTGATCTTCAAGCATGATTTCATCTGTCATTTTCCCCTTCCCTTCTCCTTTCTTTACACATCCAAAAAAAATTGGAGAATACTTTAAAAAATAAAGTTTCGATTCAACCATATATTACAACATCAATTCTTTAATTAGCTATGTGGCCATAGTCGATCAAGCTATGCATCTGATTTGAAGGAATATTAAAGAAACAATTGTTTGATTTGAAGGAATAGAGCTTTTGAAAAAAAAAAATTCTATCATTTTTTCAAAATATATATTTTTATTATTATTATTTGAGATCAAAATCTACATGTCTATATCTGATTGGTAGTTTTACCATGTCAGCCGCGTGTGAAATGCACGCATTCTATTTTTTGGTTATCTCAGAAAAATGTGTCTAATTGAAACATTTTTAAAAGAGTGTAAGTGTTCAATGTAAGGAATTACATGATTTCAGAATCGTAGAACTTAATGATTTTCACATATAACATTAAGGCAGTCAAGAAACATACCTGAATCTGCCATAACTTGATTCTTGACTGCAATTAGCGGAAGTACTTGATTTGTATTTGTTTCTTTTATACTTTAATAACTCTTTTCTCTCTCTTTTCTTTTATCGGTTTCTTTCAGAATAGAATAGAATGATGAGAATACGCTATTCACCTTTTAAAGACAGAGAGAGAGGACCCAGTTATATTGGGGAGTTACAACTCCTCTTTCCCACTCTCATCACGTAAGGAAAAGAAGTTTTATCTTAAAATAACTTCTCAATAATATCCAAATATTAATTAGCCATTTAATATTTATTAAACCAATATTAGTTATGTGGTGGGCCACAACTTACATTCTCCCACTTGGCACACGTACATTCACTTCATGGTTCAATAAATATTTCAATCATTATGTACACATTTAAAGCTAAATCTTCATTTTATTGGAAACATCATTCATTGCGATTGAGCAAATCAACTAACATGAGTCATGGCGGTTGTACATCACTCTATTCGACATAGTCCCTTCCATGTACTACAATATTAGTCTATTATTCAACACAACCTTTAGGAATACATAAGGGGTCCAAAATAATGCTTAGAATTTCTTTATCTAAGTCAAAACCTGTTATCATCAATCTCAACAATATGTATACAAGAGAAAACAGGTAACAATAGAAACATATATATAATTTGAGCTCAAAGTGTCAATTGCATGAACATAATAAATCATTACATAAAGTCATTCATTGCTATCAATAATGCCCATTATTTCTACATGTTCAACAAATGTTTTGGGCGGTAATCCTTTCGTCAAAGGATCAGCAATCATAAGCTTGGTGCTAATATGTTCAATTGTCACTTTATGTTTCTGGACTTCTTCTTTAACCGAAAAGTATTTCAATTCCATATGCTTAGCACCCTTTGAATACTTATCATTTTTAGAGAAGAAGACTGCTGCAGTATTATCACAATAAATTTTCAGCGGCCTGGCTATATTGTCGACTAGTCCAAGTCCTGAAATAAAGTTTCGCAGCCAATTAGCCTGAACTGTGGCCTCAAAGAATGCCACAAACTCAGCTTCCATAGTGGATGCAGCTATAACAGACTGTTTCGCACTCTTCCATGATATTGCTCCTCCAGCTAACAGGAACAAATATCCAAATATGGATTTTCTTGTATCCACACAACCAGCGTAATCTGAATCTGAATATCCAACCACATCAAGATGATCAGATCTTCTATAAGTGAGCATATGATCTTTCGTTCCTTGTAAGTATCGCAACACTTTCTTTGCAGCCTTCCATTGGTCCATTCCTGGATTACTTTGATATCGGCCCAGCATCCCAACAACAAAACTGATGTCTGGTCTCGTACATGTCTGAGCATACATTAGGCTCCCAACTATTGATGCATAAGGAATATCATTCATCTGCTTACGTTCCAATTCATTCTTTGGACATTGATTGAGACTAAATTTATCTCTTTTCTGAATTGGAACGGGACTTGATGAGCTTTTTTCCATTCTAAATCTCTCTAACACTTTATTAATATAGGCTTTCTGAGACAACCCCAACAATCCTTGTGACCTATCTCGAAATATTTCTACCTCAATCACATAGGATGCCTCTCCCATATCTTTCATTTCAAAGTTATTAGAGAGATATTTCTTGGTATCGTGCAACAAACCAAGATCATTAGTATCAAGCAAAATGTCATCAACATACAGGACTAACATAATAAACTTACTCCCACTGACCTTCAGATATATACACCGATCAACAGTGTTTTCCTTAAATCCAAAGGTGACAATTGTTTCGTTAAACTTAAGATACCATTGTCGGGAAGCTTGTTTAAGTCCGTATAATGACTTCTTAAGTTTACACACCATGTGTTCCTTTCCTTTAATAGAAAAACCCTCAGGTTGATTCATGTAAACTTCTTCCTCTAGATTTCCATTTAGAAAAGCTGTTTTCACATCCATTTGATGTAGCTCTAAGTCATAATGAGCTACTAAAGCCATTATAATTCTGAGTGAATCTTTTCTAGAGACAGGTGAAAATGTCTCTTTATAGTCAATGTCATCTTTCTGAGTGAAACCTTTAGCAACAAGTCTAGCCTTGTGACGTTCGATGTTGCCAGTTGAGTCGCATTTGGTCTTAAAGACCCATTTACACCCAACTTTTTTGCAACCTTCTGGTAATTCAACAAGGTCCCAAACTTCATTCTGTTCCATAGATTTTAACTCATTTTTCATAGCATCTATCCATTTATCAGAATTATTACTTTCAATGGCTTGTGAAAATGAAACTGGATCATTATCAATTCCCAAATCAGTTTCTGATTCGTGTAGATATACCAAATAATCATCAGAAATAGCAGGTCTCCTTTGTCTTTGAGATTTTCTTGATGATACTTCTTGTGGTTGATCTACTGCAGGTTCATTAATTATGGCTTCATCATGATTAGCAGGAGTATTAATTTGTTGTTCTTGTTGATTATAAGGTTGTACAACAATTTCAGGAACAACAATTTTAAAAGAAGTGCAGGGTAGAGGAATTTGCACCTGAACTTCTTTAATTTCCACTTTACATGGTTCTTCACTCCCACTAACTTCACCATTCTCAATGAACCTAGCATTTACAGTTTCAACTATTCTCGTACTATGATTAGGACAATAAAATCTATACCCTTTTGATTTTTCTGGATAACTAATGAAGAAACCACTGATTGTTCTTGAATCCAGTTTCTTTTCTCGTGGGTTATAAACTCTAACTTCTGTCGGGCAACCCCAAACATGTAGGTGCCTCAAACTAGGTTTCCTACCAGTCCACAATTCAAAAGGAGTTTTTGGAACTGCTTTACTAGGAACCCTATCTATCTATCTATATATATATATAAAAGAGGGTCTTAGGGCTACCTACGTGGCACTCTCTTAGGCATGTACTCATATTTAACTTTTTTTCTCTATTTTAAAGCGACACTCTTTTTCAGTTTTATCAGTTTCTCCTTGAAAGTCTCTTTAAGTCGTTTCATCAGTCGTTTTAGATTAATCAGTTGCTCGCTTCTTCTTTCTCGCTTCTTCTTTGTCCCTGATCGATTTGAAACAATCATACTCCATAGAAGGGGTGCTTAAAGGTACGACAACTTCCTTTTCTCTCAACTTATCAAATCGCTCTATCAGGCAAGTCCTTCATTCTCTTATTCTTCTCACGATTTTCCTTTTTGTTGAGTTGATTCAAATATTTCATTCTTTCAAATTATGCAGTCTTTGAGATCAAGGAAGAATGTGGTCATTAGAGTTTTTGGGTTGCTGCTATTTTGTTCTTCAAGTTTTCTATCATGATGAGTGGCACACTGCCTACGTGATTGGGAATTTTATGCGAAGATATAATGGTATTTTTGTTCTTCATAATTTCAATAATAATTTTGTTAATGCCCAAATAGTCCTTTCTGAAATAGACCGTCTTCCTCTTCCTTTTCTTCTGGGGATTTTACGCCAAAACATCAGATCATGGAGATACCCTGTAAGTGCAATCTTCTAATTTATTTTTCTGGTATGTCCTTCCAGAATTTAAAATTGCGAGCGACATGGAAACAAATTAAAGGTTCAATTTTAATCACTGAAGTTTCGTTTGCCATTTATGTAATCCAATTTTCAGAATTTAGAATTGCTTAGAATTATCTCCAACTTCTCTCAAAATGATAAAGCTCCAATTGCATAGAAAAGTGTGGTCGAGAATAAGCGCAAGGTCTTGAAGAAGCAACTTACAAGTCTTGACACATGAGCAGTTCAAAAATCTTGAACGTATCTGTTACACACTGCAATACTTTCTGGGAAACAACCAGGTACAAGATTAATTTGGATCTCCCCTATTCTTACATAGTGTTTGTTGAAGCATATTTGCAATGACTATAACTCACGTAATTTGAGTTTCTCAGTGTTCCAATCAAATTTGTTATACATGTATAGTGACTCACTTGAACACCTTTCCTCCCCTTTTTTCTCTTTTTTTGAAATTTGAATGTTGGAGACTCAATGGAGATAAAAGTTTCCACAATCTTATGAACAATTTTATCCCTTACGCTCTGCAATACTTCAAGAAATTCGTTGTTAAAAATAATGTTTGTGACATGGGCATATTAGTTGCTTGCAGGAGTATTGACGAGGTCATTAGGTATGAGACTGATGGTTATTTTGTGTTTACTACTCCAAGCAAGTTTTGTGTTTACTACTCCAAGCGAGTCAATAGATGACTCAATTGCCCGAAGAGAAGAGTGGTTGGAATTTAGGGAAGGGGAGAAGAATAGTGAGATTTAGATTTAACCCCAATCAATACCTTATCATTTAGATATACTTATAATTTAGCCGATTATATCAATATTTCTGAGAACCTCAAAAAGGGGCTACATTTAGGATTTGTATAATGCTTTAAATGAACAATGCTCAGTAATTGGCGTAGTAGTATCATATGAGAGGAACCTTATGGTAGTATTCAAGTGGTCTACAATGTGACTTCATTAAGACAAAAGTTTGTTCCTTTCATTTTATTGAAATAGAAATTATCTCCTAATTAAGTAACAGTTTACTTTGTTAGACTTATTGTAGTCTCTATTTAGACTCACATTTTAGTACAGGTAAATGCTTTGTTAAGTCATTCTAATAAATATTCTTCATTGATTGAGCTTTTTCGGTCTTGGTTTGAGAGGCTCGACAGTTCAATTTGAGTAGTTCGTAGTCATCATTAAAGGAAAGAACTTGAACTATACGTTTCTTTTATTACAGAAGTTCAACATGTTAAGAACCTCCCTGTAAATATGATTGACCTCCTAATTACCAAATTCCAAGAACCCAAAAATTAATCAGGAAGCAGAAAGAATCTGCATAATATTATTGACCAATAGTGACATTTGGTGAGCAGTGTTTTGAAGCTTGGAGTTATGCTTTCCACATTATCTCTTTTAGATATCTTCCCTGGACATCTATACCTTGCGGAAGTAACAGATTTGTGCTATGGTGTCAAAAGCAGAGAAGATGACTTGGCATTCTCCTCTCAATAGCTTCGGAAAATCCTGTTTGATTGGTTATTTAGTGTTATTTGCAGTTGTGTTTTTCTATAAAGAAATCAAAGTATTTCTAACCGGATGTCCCCGACATAGACTACCTTTTGCTCTTAACATAAATTCTATGTCTTGGCACAGTAGCAATCAAGCAAAACGAGGCTATGAACAAGGAAATATTGGGATATTCTTCGCAGATGGTAAATTTCTTATCCTCTATTATTTGACTGAAGAATTTTCAAAGAAAATGGTACTTATGATTAATGGTGAAGGAAAAGTAGAAGACCGTTGTTTGGTTTGAAACAATGCGAGGTCACTGATTTTCCAGTTAAATGGGTTTGAGAAAAGGAAATGGTTGCAATGTGTTTAAGTTAAGTGATTCGGAGTTGAGTTTACATGTGGGTAGTGATGTTCAGACACGATTACAAGTTAGAGCAATGGAGAAAGATTTCAGAGAGGATACGGGGAGCGAGCGAGAGGAAAAGTGGAGGAACTGATCAGGGAGGGTTTGTAATTGGTTGGATTTTGCAAGTGGCTTTTTAGTGTCCGTAGTGCATTTCTTTTTTCCATTGATATTTGTGAAAAAAGATAGATGAAATTCCTGTTTTAAAGGGGTGCCCTCAAGCAGGACTATGTCCCCGAGCTGCTTTAACGATAAAGAACTTGAACAAAACTAATACATTTAAACATTACGTAGTAAATGCTCTACTTGCTAATTAACCATGAATAACCTTTTAAGATCAGTATTGCAATGGCTGAGAAATTTGCATCAGTCTCCTCCAACACATGGTCTTAGGTAACCCATATAGTGTTATCCTTGGTCAATATTTTTTTTGGTTTTTTTTCTTTCAGTGCTTATGTATACAGATTTTGCCATTGTTTTTAGCTTATGTCTAGAGTACAACAATACTACCCCATTTAAAAAAGAATTACTTACTTTCTTTTTTAGTCTGTTTAAAAAAGAATGACCGCTTTCCTCTTTTGACAACACTTTAATTTCAACTTTTCACATGACATGTTTAAGACCACAAATTAAAGGGCATTTTGATACATTCGACATAACTTTAAATTAAGGAGTTGCATAGTCAAGAAGGTCCTACTCTGCGAGCAGTTCTTTTTTGCTGTCTAACTGTAACTCTAGGTTCTTCCTGATTTCCGAAAGAAAAAATGTTAAAATGGTTCTCCTTAGCTTACAATTATTATTGATGCTTAGGCCATTATCTGTTGAAACTGTTGATGTTTTAATTCTGGATTTTTATATGAAAATAAATGAGTCTGTGCTCCTATCACCTCTACTAGAAAATTCACATGGTATATACCCCACAAAAAGTAGCAGGAGGCATTTTTCCTTTCTAGGCTTACTGTAATTTGTATTTTTTTTTAAAGTTTTCTTCTTATATCAAATAATATTGCTACTGTTGTTGTAACTTAAAGGAATATACTTTGAGTTATGGTATGCTCTAAAGTCTAGACTATGTCCCTGCCATTATTTTTTTTTTCCAAGAGATGAAAGATATGATTGAGAATAGTGCTAAACTATTAACTGAGTTTTAGTTTTTTTCTGCTAATTAATGTTTTCCAGAAAGTCTCAATTGCCACTTATTTGTGTTACCTTCCCCCTAGAAATTATTGTACTACCTTTTAGGTTACAAAGGGTTTCTTATCTTCATTTGGCTTCTATGTATGTAGATTTTATTTTATTTTTTTTGCAGTTTTTGTTCCTAAGTATTAATATTTTCGTTCACGATCAACTCCATGCTCAACTAAACAATTACTTACCTTCAGAGCTAATTTTTTATGAGGTACCTACTGAAGTATTGATATGAAGTTACTGTTGTTTGATGATTACATAACTTACATACTTGATCCAACAATTACATTGTTGGACCTTACACTTGAATGTCATTCGTGAATGGATACGTGAACAATGAAATACTGATTCTTACAGGATGTTGGTAACACAATCTTGCAGAGCTATTCCAGAGAATCGAAAAATTTGACATTCAATATCCGTTGCTTAAATTGATGTTCTTTTTGTAAATAAGACCATGAAAAATCAAGAATAGGGACCGCCATAAGCAAAGCATTTCTGAATTCTGCAAAGGTGAGTCATATTATAGCATCTCTGGAATTCAGTTGAACTTCCATTAACAAAGGATCATTACTGAATAAGATGACACCATTTCGAGACCTCGAACAACAGGAGGATTAGTTCCCTACATGAAAACCAAATTGATTGTGTAATTTGAGAGAAGTAATCAAACTTGAAAATTTTGTTTCTTTTTCATGGTTTTGTATATATTTATAATTTATATTCAAGAGCCAAATTCTGTAGTTTTCTATTTTTATTAGTTATTATGTTACTTAGATCCTTCAATGAGGGCATTTTGGTTTCGCTCCACCTGCATTTTGTAACAACATTACGTCCATCATACAAATGCTGACACAATACATCCTCTTTGAGGGAATTTTTTTTAGCCAGAGAAATTGGAATAATTTATGGTGAATGAGAAGTCAAAAACCATACACATTACTTGGAGATATAGCCTAATGAGATCTTTCATTCACCAAGTTGCTGTCATAAGAACAGTGTCTTAATCTCTACTTAGAATTTGACCTAGGGAAGAATTGAACAGTTAAAAAAACAACCAATTTAGAATTCAGCATCAATTTCCAACGTTGAAACAAGACTTTGTTTGTTGAAAATGACAAACAAACGGCTATTAGGAAATGATTATGTGTAAGCTTGATGAGGTCGTTTACCCCCGCGCGAAGCGCAGGCAGTTTATCTAGTTTAGCAAGTAAACAGCAGTCCTTAAAGCATACATCCACAATAAAAGACGCAAAGAAGAATTACTTAACATACTCCTAACCATATCCATTAATGTATGATTACACCTTTCTGCCACACCATTTTGTTGTGGTGTGCCAGGCATTATGTATTGAGCACATATGCCATGCTTTTTGAGGAATTTAGCAAATGGACCTGGGTGTTGTCCAGTTTCATCATATCTTCCATAATATTCACCACCTCTATCAGACCTGATTATTTTCACCTTTCTGTCTAGTTGTCTTTCAACCTCAGTAATAAATACCTCTAAGGCATTAATCGCTTGGGATTTTTCATGCAACAAATAAACATATCCATAACGTGAAAAGTCATTAATAAAAGTAATAAAATATCTTTCCTTACTGAAAGATGCGATATCAAAAGGACCACATATATCAGTGTGTATAATTTCAAGAAGCTGTGTGCTTCTTGTGGCTCCTTTCTTTGTGTGCTTTGTTTGTTTTCCTTTAATACAATCCAGACAAATGTTAAGGTCAGTAAAATCCAAATATGGAAGAATTTCATTCTTAACTAATCTTTCCAGTCTTTCTTTATATATGTGACCTAAACGTTTATGCCATAAGTAAGCAGATTGTTCATTCACCAAACTTCGTTTGGGTCCAACATTATGATGCAGAGTTAAGAGTGTTTCGGCAAACAGATTATTAAGATTCAGTTTGTATAAGTTATCACAAAGAGTACCAGTACCAATGAGATAATTATGCTTGAACAAACTAAAACATCCATTACCGAAATTAAAAGAGTATCCAGTCTTATCTAACTTAGACAAAGAAACTAAATTTCTCGAAAGAGAAGGTACATAATAAGTTTCAAGTAAATCTAAGTGACGCCCAGTATCGAGAATCAAACGATAAGTTCCGACAGCTTCAACTGGAGCCTTCACTCTATTCCCCATATACACATATCTTTCATTCTTGTTTATGGTCTGGATTGTAAGGAATCCCTGCATCGTATTAGAAACATGAACAGTACAACCAGAGTCAAGCCACCAAGTATTATAAGGAACTTCAGTTAAATTTGATTCGAGACATGTAAAAGCACTAGGCTTACCTTTTTTCTCGAACCATGCCTTACGTTTCAGGCAATCTTTCTGAAAGTGTCCAGATTTTCCACAGAAATGACACTTACCATTCCTGTGTCCCTTCTTACGTACTTGAGATGAAGACTCATTAACATTAAGTTGCTTCTGTTTTCCCTTACCATGCTTCTTTCCTTTCTTTTCAGCTCCTTGATGATTTACAAAGTTAATGGAGTGGGTTCCTTGATTCTTCAGCCTTGTTTCCTCCTGAACCAGCATTCCGTGTAATTCATGCACGTTTCATTTGTCTTTCATGGTGTTATAGTTCATTTGAAAAGGACCATACTCAGACGGTAATGAGTTGATGATGAATTGCACAAGGAAATTTTGTTCCACTTCCATTCCCAAAGACTTAAGTCTTGCTGCTACGTTTGTCATTTCAATGACATGCTCATGCATGGTACGTGAACCATCAAACTTCATGGTGGTCAAAGCACCCATTAGTGTCCCAGCAAGAGACTTATCAGCAGTTTGAGAGGATTCTTCCACAAGTTTCAGAAGTTCTTTTGCATTCTCAGTTTTGGGAAGAGTAGTCTTAATGTTGCCCGCAATATTCATTCGCATAAACATTAAGCCTAATCTGTTAGACCGATCCCAGTATTTATAATAGGACCTTTCTTCAGCACTGCTAGTTTCAGTAATAGCAGTTGGCTTCTCAGAGTAAAGTGCAACATCAAGATCTAAAACCCCGAGATGGAATCTGATCTGTTCGCACCAATCTGAAAAGTTAAGACCGTTAAAAGTCGTAACAGAGGCAGAATGCGAATGAAGAGCTAATGCTGCAAATAGAACATGCTCATTTGTTAATACTTTGAGTTATGAGTTTAAATATACTATTAGATTCAGAAGTGGTTTATGTACTTAAATGTATATTAATGTCCTCCTTTGGGTGAAACATCAAAATACAGTTTTAAACATAATGATGCTTAAATATGAATTTAATGTAATTCGATAATCTTTAATGTATCAATTAATAATATTTATTATCTTTGGATAAATAAATAAAACTAACGACACATCTAAATTATCTCCTAAAAGTTCAATAGTTATAAGAACAACCAATCAACCTTTGGGTGATTCATAAATGTCTTATAACTAAAGACTTCAATTTACCCATAAGTGTTATATCGGTCATAAGCATCAAGATTAATGGGTAATTGAATTTAAATTTAATCTTTATATTGGAATTAATTTTATAAAGATTCGACCACTTTGGTGATTAACAAATCATACATACATTATCCCAATAAAAGAAAAATTTAAAACAGTAAATTTTATTAAGTTCTTAGTCACGGTACAAAATGGGAACAAATCTTTTGAAATCCCAGTAAACTAATTAACCATAATTTCTATAAATTTGACAGTCCCAGTTACTGCCAAAGTTTTCTTTTAATTGCTATGTCATTCTTTAAAACAAACCATATTTATAGTAGATAACAATGCTATTTATTGTTCCAGAAAGTGAACTCCCGTGCATATTCAAGAAATAAGAATTAATATGCATAACTCATCTTGTAATAATGAGATAAAATCACATCAACAATTACTAGAAAGTTATCATAGTGACATCCTTATCACCATTCACAATTCAGAGACAAAACAATTAAAAATTAAATAAACAAATAAATCTCTAACATCATGTATATTATAGAATCAGTATACGCACATGGATTAACGTACTTAAACATACATGTACTGTTCTAATTTTTAATATGCAACAGAGACTTTTAATTGAAGTGTTCTTAAAAGAACCAATTATGAAAATATCAATATTTCAAAATTCACAATAATAATAATAATTAATCAATCATGAAATCGGGTACTATACTCAACCGTTACCGAATTGTCCATAAATCATAATTTACCAAAAGTTTTCATTATTTCTGTAATTGTGAAATTCCTAATATACATAATTAGGGTTCACAAAATTGAGAGAAACATTAATTTAATGAAAAATCACTAGTTCTTAAACCTTGCGCTGATACCACATGTAAGGAATTACATGATTTCAGAATTGTAGAACTTAATGATTTTCACATATAACATTAAGGCAGTCAAGAAACATGCCTGAATCTGCCATAACTTGATTCTTGACTGCAATTAGCGGAAGTACTTGATTTGTATCTGTTTCTTTTATACTTTAATAACTCTTCTCTCTCTTTTCTTTTATCGGTTTCTTTCAGAATAGAATAGAATGATGAGAATACGCTATTCACCTTTAATTTTAAAGACAGAGAGAGAGGACCCAATTATATTGGGGAGTTACAACTCCTCTTTCCCACTCCCATCATGTAAGGAAAAGAAGTTTTATCTTAAAATAACTTCTCAATAATATCCAAATATTAATTAGCCATTTAATATTTATTAAACCAATATTAGTTATGTGGTGGGCCACAACTTACATTCAATAGGCGTTAACATGAGTTTAGGTGTCTAAACGAAAAAATCAAACAACTTTAGGAGGTCACGTGTGTATTTGACCTAATAAGTATATATTTGCATATACAATATTTCCGCATGACTATATCCATGTAGATAATAAATGTATCTGCACGAAGCAACTTTAAAACGCCAAGCTATCGCTATGTTATATAATTTTTTACAACAACCACTGTTATTTCGAATAAATATAAAACCTTATCACATATTTCGTTTTTTATATTGAACGTCGGGTGTAAAACAAAACGAAAAAAGTATACATATTCTATATATTATCTATATATTAGAAGCAAGAGCTTCAGCATGTCAGTTTATTGAAATTAAATAAAAGTTTAGGGGTCTTAAGGTCTATTAAAAATATTGCAAGATCAACTTGCAAAAAAAAAAACTGTCTTTTGTGCTTTGTGATTTGCACCTTCATAAAGAGCTCCAAAAGAGGTCCATTCTTTTCCATTTAATTACGTACCAGACCATATAATGGGTCCCAATGAATTTTCTATGTGCCATAAATTCCAGATGACGTGGGCAATATTTCCATTTGATTGAAGTACTTCTTACTCCCTCCGCTACATTTCCATTTTACTTGACGTTTTTTTTAAATATGTTTGTTTTAAATTAGTTATTTATTTTAATAAATTAAGAGTATTTTATTATTATTTTTTTATATTACCTTCAATATTAAATAATTAAAAAAAAATTATAATAATTAAATTTAGAGTTTTAAAACATCATTAATAGAGTTAATTTTATAAAATACACTTTTAATTAATATTTTTCTAATAGGTGTGTCAAGTTAAAAGAGGCCAAGTAAAATGGAATGGAGAGAGTATTAGATATGACTCTATTATCAAGTTGCTAAAATTTAATATATTTAAGTAAATTAATAAGATGTAATTCATATTAATTAATTATAATTAATAAAGTTAATAAATGTTATCGTTTTCTTTGCTCTTATATTAAAAGTAAAATCTTCTATTTTACTTATTCATTTTAGTAAATTAAGAAAGATTTATTATTTTCGTTTGATATTACCATTATCATTAAATAATTGTATAAAATATTAATAGTCAAATTTAAAATTTTAAAATATGATTAATAAAGTTTATTTTGTAAAATAAATTCTTAATTATTTTTTTAAAAAAAAATATTTGTATGAAGTCAACATGTACCAAATAAAAAGGAATTAAAGAAAAATACCTAATGATACTTTTATGAGGATTAAACATAATTTATTATTTTAGAACATTAATAAACTATGTATATATTTGAACCAAAAAAAAAGACTAGAGATATTTTCTCCATTTTTGTCCTAATTGTTATTTTAACAAAGGTATATTTAAATTTTCATAATATTAGGCCCGTTGGGTCGTTTCCTCTAGTATTACTATCTAATAAGAGGGAAAGGGGGAAGTAGGGTTGTTCAAAATCGAACCGTAATCGATAATCCAACCGCAAAATTAGTTTATTGGCTTTTTGGTAATAGATTATCAGATGAACGGTTGGTGAACGAATTAAAATTATATAGTTAATGACTTATCGGTGCGGGGGCGGATTACTCAATTTTCTTATCGGGTAGACTGTTAACCCGTTATGAATCATCATATTTACATTTTTACCTTCAAAGTTATCTTTTAAAAAATTAGATATGAAAATAATTGGGAACTTCAATTCCAGACCCCAACTAAGAAAAATGAGGATTTGAGTGATCAATTAGACTCCAACTAAGAATATAAAGATATATTTAGACTCACAGTTAAGTTAAAAAGATATTTAACATTGTCTCTTCACCACTAATATTAAAATTACAAGTAGAAATTAATATTCCACCCTACACCAAACTTTTGGTACAATAAATGTCTGAGGTTAATCTTCATTCCTCCAAGAAAGTATAGAATATTATCTTCACCACTTCCACATCTATTAGTATTATTTAATTCTTTATTAGGAATTCATTTTACAATAACATTTGTATTTACTATGGTCTCTGAAATACATTTTTAGTCATTGTTCGAGTATATTACAATAGAGTTGGCACATTCACAAACAACTTTTATGGGGTAGTGGTTACAAACAACTTAGTCAATGAAGAAATGGAGTGATAACCATCTGTTAATAACTAATTTGATATCAAACCAACCGTTATCTTATTGATTGGCTAGTGGATTAGTACATTGAAAAGCCAATAACCAATAAACCAAACCGTTAAGCATAATTATCCGTCCGATCCTCCCGATAAGCACCCCTAGAGAGAAGCACACAGCTGGCCGTCAACATGTGTGCTTCCTCAAAGTACTAGTTTATTTGGCCTGGTGGTCAGAGCCTGACATTGCATGTGAGGTCTTGAGTTCGAGCCTCAACAGCAGCAACATTTTTTTGGTCTTTTAAACTTAACTGCATATTTATTGGGTCATTGAGTTTTGCACTCTTCTAAAAATTGGGCCCATTAAATTTTGCATTTTTCACTTTTCATTTATTTGTATTTTCTTTTTGCATAAAAATATTTCAATGGTCAAAAATCTTTTTCAAATAATTTATATATTTGCAAATGATGTAAAAATTACTCTAAATCACAATAATTAATAATTTAAAAATTACAATTTTAAAAAAAGTTGTTTGACTTTCAAGATTTCATTTGTATCGCATAAATTAACGTAAAATAAGGTAACATAATTTCTTTGTTCTAATTTATGTGGCACAATTCAAACTTTAAAGTTGAACAATTTTATTTTCCCTTGAAATTTAGACATAAAATCTTTAAATTTTTTAAAATAACATCTATATAGTTGAAAACTACGTAAAAAATACAAGTCACAATAATTGACAATCAAAATATTATATATATATATATATATATAAAATTATGATCAAAGAAAAACTTGATTAAATCACAAAATTTGAAAGCTGTCACATAAATTGGGACGAAGAAAATATTATTTTTATTTACAAATATTATTAATAATAAAATTAAAATTATACTTTTTAAATTTTTTTTTCTACAATCTATTTTTATATTATTGGGCCGTGCCTTGCGCGGGCGTCTCGCAACTAGTATACATATAAAAGGATACATATTGGCCATTATAGCAGTAGTGTGTAATTAATGTAAGGTGAATGATTGATCGAATATGTCCAATAACGTGCATTGATAATATTGATCAGTATATTATCACATGCATGGTATAAGGTTTTTTTTAATTATTAGTTGTTTTTTTTAATTTTGTTTTTGTTTTATTGACAGAAAATCAAAGACTTACAAACGTAAAAGACAAGATTCAATCGTAAATCTGTTTGGCCTATTGAACTTAAAAGTTATCCTCTCTTGAAATTTCACAAATAAAAAATTGCTAAGATATTTTATTTGTTCTCTTGAAAAAGTTAAAAGAGGTAGAATTTTAGGCATCATAGGATCATATAGTAGAAAACAGAAATCCAAACAGTTACATTCCTGTGAAACTTAAAAAAACATTTTATAATCACAAATGAGTATGTATTTTAATATACTTTTTCTAAAAAAAAGTTGCAAGAAAACCAAATACAGGATACGTGAACTTATTTTCCTCACAAAATTTTGGTCCGTACTCTTGTATTTCATACCACAATACTATGAATTTCTTCTTCTAATTCGTCCAGCATACTGTTGAGATAAAATAGCATAAAGAATATAAAACTTTATTCATAAGCATCCATTCAATTTTCTTTTTGTCTTCGTTTTTATTCGGTGTTTTCCCTACTTTGATCGACTTGTCCGTACAACGTCTTTTTTGAGAGAAGAGGTCAAGGGACTAAGTGACTCTCAAAAGTCATCTTGTGTATCATGTCAGTAGAAATGACATAGATAAGATCATTGCTTAAAGAGTTTCATTGTCGAATTGATACCGAAATTAGATCCAGATGCTGGCTAAAGATGCTTTATGAAAGCAAGTATCCTTTTGAACTGAATTAATTCGGATTTGCATCCAAAATTCTCATTTTAAGTGTAAAACGCTTCCTACCAAAAGCAACTCAATTTTTAGAACTCGAGTCCGGAATCTTTGATAAGAATTGAATAAAATATAATCATCCCCCATAATAATCTTTGGTGGTAAACATCCACTAGATGAACATTGAGTGAATAAATCATGAGTAATATAAGTTTTAAAAAACTCAAGTAGTCCAAGGCAACCAGGCAAGTGAGTATATACATTTTTTCCTTATAATCATTTGATATTCGTAATCAATGGATGTAATTAGTTCAAATCCGCGTTGTGTTGAGCATATTAGAGAAGAAAGCTATCTATATATATATGAAGAGTTTTTTTGTTTTTTTTTCAAAACTTAAAAACGAAATCTCTTATTAAAAGTGAAGATATTGTTTGCATTTTGGAAACATATGACCATCTTATAGTCTTGTATGTATGTAATTTGGACATGGTTTCATCAGTGTCTTTTCCTTCGTCTCTAGAGTCAAGAATTTTCAAGGAGCCGTGTTTATTGTAGGGGGAAAATGTTACTCCCTCCGTTTCAAAAAGAATGATCTAGTTTGACTTGACGCGGAATTTAAAAAAATAAAGAAGACTTTTGAATCTTGTGGTTCTAAATTAAAGTTATGGCAAATGTACCAAAATGCCCTTGAATCTTGTGGTGTTAAATATGTCACGTGAAAAGTTGAAATTAAAGTATTTTAAAAAAAGGAAAGAGGTCATTCTTTTTTAAATGGACTAAAAAGAAAAGTAGTTCATTCGTTTTGAAATGGAGGGAGTCAGGGGCGGACCTATGACCATTTTTTTGGTGCTCCGGCATCCGTTAAATTTAACGCAGACTAGGTATAATTATATAAAAAATATATAAAAATTGGTATAAGATTTAAAAAAACACTCCGTAAATCAAGAAGATAGCTAAGTGCTCTAATTTTCAAGTAGAACCTTAAAGTTTTGAGCATCAATATACGTGTTCAAACTTCCCGAGCACCCACGGCCCCTAAATCCTGAGTCCGCCACTGGAGGGAGTAATCAAGAACCGATGTCTCATGCCGACCCCATATGCCGTTGCTACTACGCTGTTACATCATCTCATTCACCCATCATTCTTGATGATATAAAAAGAAAAATATTATTGGCATAGGCAGATAAGAGGAGAAAAAAGACATGTTTTATTTTTATTAGGGGGTTAAGTGGTATTTTGCTGATATTTGAGGGGGTGTAATTTATATTTTTATTAAAAGACAATTAGTGAAACAAACCCACATGCTGGGAAGTGGTCTCTGAATGATTGACCACTCACGAGGCGTGGTGGTAATGTGCTATCCACGTGGATATGCTTCAATTACAACTAAAATATGGGCATAATTGTAATTTCATACGAGAAGAGCCACCACGACAACGATGGACAACTATTTAGTAAATGATTTTTAAGATTATTTTTTTATGAGTTTTTTAGATCACAATATGGAATAAATTGAATCTTATGAGAGAACGTTAAGCCATCGTTAAAAAAAGTTTAATTTTATCATAAGATTGAACAACATATAATTAAACATTAGCTATCAGTCTAATGCTGTCCTAAGGTAATTTTCCAAAATTATATTTATATATAGGGAAAAGGGTTCAAAATATACTCAAATTTTGATGAAAATTATTGTAACGCGCTTGAACTTTGCTAGGGTCCTATGACCTCCCTGTACTATTTATTAGTATATTTTAGTGATATTTATTTGTACAGCTGGACCTAAATGTGAATACACGCGCATTGAACACGTGACTGAGTTAGTGGTCCAACTAAATAAATAAAGATCACAAAAATACACTAATAAATAATACAAGGGGGTCATAGGACCCTCACAAAGTTTGGATGTGTTAAAACAAACTTCACCAAATTTTGGGTATGTTTTAAACCATTTTCTCTTATATATATAAACAAATATATTTAGTGAATATGAAGTATAAGCCCACAAGAATATAGTTGAGTGATTGAGAGGTGAATTTTTTATGTGAGTGACTAGGAATCGAATTCAACTTGATTTAAAAAAAGAATGTGAATTATACGGAAAGCTTAGGCCGATCAATTAAAGAATCTTTCTTCTTAACAAGGGAAAATAATAAAAGACTTAAGTAATGTGCTTACGTATAAATCATACTCCCTTCGTCCCATTTTATGTTTCGCCTTTTGATCGGGTATGGAGTTTAAGAAATAAATGATGACTTTATAAAGTTTACAAAATTGCCCCTCTTAAAGTCACTTTAATGTTTACCTTTTAGTTGTCTTTTCTTATTAAGTGAGACCCAGTAAGGATAAAATGGGGATGATGCATTAAATAGTTGCCAAATAAGAAAATATGACATTCTTTTTGGAACGGACCAAAAAGAAAATGACGACATATAAAATGGAACGGAGGGAGTATTTTTTTCTAAAAAGACAATGATGTCCCTGTCATTGCATTTCCCAAGGCCAATATCATTTCATTGAGTGCCCAGAAAATGAGGCACAATTTTCCCTCCACTAACTGCATTTTATATTTGCATAAATAAACTCTTTTAATGGAAGATCCACTTTTTATGGTCATTACTCATTACTTGCTCTTAAATCTTCACAACCAGACCTTTCTTCTTTTAATTCTTCAGTGTTCTTTTATCAATCATACCACTTGTATTATTTATATTTTTGTATTACGCTAGAAGCAGTGGCGGAATCAGAATTTTCAATAAAAAATTTAAAATATAAAAAAATAAATAGAAGAAGAAGTTAAAGAGATTCACCATCTATTATATATATCTAAAATATAATTTTGACCTTGCATTTATAATATAAATTTTTAGACAAAGAGGTTCATGTGGATTCAGATGAACCCCTTTTGGTACCCTAACTTCGCCTCTTGCTAGAGGCTAAGTGAGAATTTAGTGTTTAAGTATTCTAAATTTCTCATTGGATTCATAGTCGTCGGAGTTATTGAATTTACAATGAAATATTTAAATATATTTAATTAATGTCCTACCGAGTTCATCCAAACCCGTAGTTAATGCTCTGCCTCCTCTCCTCATTATATTTAATAAAGTATGAATATTAACTTGTTTAGAATTGAGACATAGCTATTAGTCCCTTCATTCCAAAATAAACGACAATTTAGCACAAAAAAAGAAAAAAAAAGCATCCCATGATAAATGTCACCTTAGAAATTCAAGATAAAAATTAGTATGTTTCTCGAACTATATTTTTGTATTGAAGAGCTATTTTAACTTAACAAATTATACCTACTATTTATTATTGTTCTTAATGGATATGATAATGAGCTAAGATGACACTTATTTTGAGACGGAAGGAAGTATTTTATAATACATGTTAAAGTGTGCAGAATTCCATAGTATAGAATTTTCTCGCTCCAATTATCACACACTCTCTCTATGTCTCTATTTCTCCATTATTCTTGGTGTTTCTAGTGATCTGAAACCCATGTTTCCCACCTCTCCTTGTCTATATTCTAACATGGGGTTGTACAAAAAACAGCCATTAGTTGGCACATAACATTAACTTTCTTGATTTATGTCATTGTTGTCAACACATGTCTAGTGTTTCTTGATCAAAATCATCATCAATGGAGGCTAAACACAAAATGTTGTTTGCTCTAACACTCTTTATCTTACTTTTTTCAGCTGCTTATTGTGTTACTGATCCTAATGACTTGGCCATTATCATTGAGTTCAAGAAAGGATTGGAAAATCCAGAGCTTTTGGAATGGCCAGAAAAGAGTCATGACCCTTGTGGTCCTCCAGCTTGGCCTCATATAGTTTGTACTGGTAATAGAATTCAACAGATTCAAGTTATGGGGTTGGGGTTGAAAGGTCCATTGCCTCAGAAATTTAATGAGTTGTCTAAGTTGACAAATTTGGGGTTGCAAAGGAACTTATTTAGTGGAAATTTACCATCTTTTAGTGGTTTATCTGAGTTGAGATATGCTTTCTTGGATTTCAACAAGTTTGATAGTATTCCATCAGATTTCTTTAATGGTCTTGTGAGTTTAGAAGTGCTGGCATTGGATGATAATCCTTTGAATGCTACTACTGGTTGGTCTTTGCCTAATGAGTTGCAAAGTTCAGCTCAATTGACTAACTTGACTTTGATGAACTGCAATTTGGTTGGTTTTTTACCTGAGTTTCTTGGAAATATGTCTTCTTTAGATGTACTTTTGTTGTCCAAGAATCGACTTTCGGAGAGTATTCCAGGTAGTTTTAAGGACTCTGAGCTGAAGATGCTTTGGTTGAATGATCAGTCTGGTGATGGCATGAGTGGTTCAATTGATGTGGTTTCAACAATGAGATCACTCACTAGTCTTTGGCTTCATGGGAATCATTTTTCAGGTAAAATTCCAAAGGAGATTGGTAATTTGATGTATCTGCAGGATCTTAATGTCAATAGCAATGATCTTGTTGGTTTAATTCCTGAATCTTTAGCAAATATGTCATTAGGCCATCTTGATTTGAATAATAATCATTTCATGGGGCCAATACCAAATTTCAAGGCTACAAATGTTAGTTATGAATCCAACTCTTTTTGTCAAACCAAAACAGGTGCATTTTGTGCACCAGAGGTTATGGCACTTTTAGAGTTTCTTGATGAGTTGAATTATCCATTAAAGCTTGTTGAATCATGGTCAGGAGATAATCCTTGTGACGGGCCGTGGTGGGGATTAAGTTGTGACATTAACCAAAAGGTTATTGTGATAAACTTGCCTAAGTCCAATCTTTCTGGAACCTTGAGTCCTTCAATTGCAAAATTAGATTCTCTTACCCATATTTATCTTGGATCTAACAATATTTCTGGTTCTATTCCATCTAGTTGGACTAGTTTGAAGCATTTGGTTCTGCTTGATTTGAGTAATAACCACATTTCCCTTCCTCTGCCAAAATTTACTCCCCCTTTGAAACTCGTCTTGAGTGGAAATTCGCTGTTGAACTCTAGTCCTCTTAGTGCAATCCCTTCACAAAAGAATAGTACATCCGCTGCTGCTTCACCCTCTTCATTGACCAATAAACCAAGCTCTTCTAAGTCTAAGTTAGTCTTTTTTGTGGTTCCTATCACATGTTTTGCACTTTTAGTTTCTCTTGCTATTCCATTATACGTTTGTATCCGGAAGAGGAGTATGGATAGGCATAAAGGTCCAACTTCTTTAGTGGTTCATCCTAGAGATCCTTCTGATTCGGATAGAATGGTCAAGATTGCAATAGCAGATGAAACTAAAGCAAGTCTATCGATACTTTCTGCAAGCGGTTCTTCCAGCATACACAGCAGTAAATACCCTGCGATGGAAACTGGAAATTTGGTCATATCAGTTCAAGTACTTAGGGATGTAACCAAGAACTTTGCTCCAGAAAATGAACTTGGGCGTGGTGGTTTTGGAGTGGTTTATAAAGGTGAATTAGATGATGGAACAAAAATAGCTGTCAAAAGAATGGAGGCTGGAGTAATTAGCAGCAAAGCGTTGGATGAATTTCGATCTGAAATTTCTGTTCTTTCCAAAGTTAGACATAGGAATTTAGTGTCTCTATTGGGATATTCTGTTGAAGGCAATGAACGAATTCTGGTTTATGAATACATGCCACAAGGTGCTCTTAGCACGCATCTTTTCAACTGGAAAAACTTGAAATTCGAGCCTCTTTCGTGGAAAAGGAGGCTGAATATTGCATTAGATGTTGCTAGAGGAATGGAGTATCTGCATACGCTGGCTCATCAATGCTTCATACACAGAGATCTCAAGCCCTCAAATATCTTGCTGACTGATGATTTCCGAGCGAAAGTATCAGACTTTGGGCTTGTGAAACCTGCTCCTGATGGAGAGAAGAACTCTGTGGTCACCAAGCTAGCTGGAACTTTTGGGTATCTAGCACCTGAATATGCCGGTAAGCATTTCATTTTCATGCCTATCTACACGCAAACATATATGATGACTTCAGTAGTATGTTCAAGTTTTCGGTGTCTTTAATAGTACATCTTATAATGATTTCTTTCATTATCTCATTCCACCTAAGCAACAAGGATGGCAAAAAAATGCCAGGATCAAGATCTGGACTATTTAGTCATAGTCTAAATCTTATGTCGCCTAATAAACTGTTGACAGATAAGATATTTTTGAGTATCAATTTTAATGACTAATCTTGTAGACACCTAGGATTTGCTTAATCTTATATTTTGAAGTGTTTTAGATGATTCTTCTTGTCCATCTGCTTTGCTAACTCATTTAGCTTGCTGTTTTGATTCACAGTTACTGGTAAAATCACCACAAAAGCCGATGTCTTTAGTTTCGGTGTGGTCCTAATGGAGTTGTTAACTGGATGGATGGCACTTGATGAGGACAGACCAAATGAGAGTCAATACTTAGTTGCATGGTTCTGGAACATCAAATCCTCTAAAGAAAAACTCATTGCAGCAATTGATCCGGCTCTGGATGTGAAACAGGAGAATACATTAGAGAGCTTCTACACCGTTGCAGAACTTGCTGGTCACTGCACAGCAAGAGAGCCTGGCCAACGACCCGATATGTCTCATGCTGTGAATGTGCTCGCCCCTCTTGTTGAAAAATGGAAGCCTCTTGAGGAAGATACAGATGACGAGTGTGGTATCGATTACAGTCTTCCACTCAATCAAATGGTCAAGGGCTGGCAAGAATCAGAAGGAAAAGACTTGAGTTGCGTCGACCTTGAAGACACTAAAGTTAGTATCCCTTCAAGGCCTACTGGATTTGCTGAGTCCTTTACATCAGTTGATGGTAGATAAAAAAACAAGGTACTGCACTATTTCTAGCGTAGTTGATCTGATTAGCCTATTCAGTAAATGTGGATAGCATTTTTGTTTGTTTTGTGTGATAGTTTGATCCTGTTACCTATGTTTTCTTTCATTTTTGTTTGTAGAAATTTCAATCCAATGTATAGTCTTTTAAGTTCTGTGGGATGTAGATATGGTATAGTGATGAATGAAAACTGTTTATCAGCTAAGTTCCTCACTTGGTTAATTATTTCCTATTCCTATATAAGGAAAATATTGTTTTATCTCATATGTAATTCTTCTTACTTTGACATAAGCTAAGTTGCTCGGACTCTTCAAAAATATTGTCGCACTTGTGTTGGATCCTTCAAAAATGCACTACTTTTGAAGAATCTGATGACACGCACCCGATGATATTTTTGAAGAGTCCGAACGAACAACATAGGACATAAGTAGATTAAAAGATCTTCATTTTCATAACAAGGTTTTTCTTTAGTTGACTATTGGAACTTGTTACTGTCCAATAATGTTCCATTAAAATGTGTGTCAACTTGAAAAAGAGTTTAAGTTATATACACAGTTAGTATAAAGATTTTTTTACTCTATCAAGTCATCTAAATGATATCAATCGGTAAACCTTCTTAAAATGTGTGATTTGTAATCTTGAAAATAAGACATGTCACTTGCTACGACAAGTAAAATAGTGACCTGGTAATGTAAAAGAATCCCCATATTGACTGTGTATGTGACTTAAACTCTTTTGAAAAAGGGAGAAGATGCTTAAGGGAAAAGACTAGGTCCATGGTTGGAGTAACCAAATACCAACTAGACTTTCCTTTTCAATTACAGCTAATATCAGCTTCAACTTACCAGTGGTACCATCAAGTATGGACCCTATAGATATTGATTGGAGAGATTCGCTTTATGGCAGTTAGGGGTCGTTTGGTACAGTGTATTGGAAAAAATAATACATGCATTAGTTAATGTGTATTACTAGTACCTTGTTTGGTACATTTTTTAGCCTATGTATAACTAATGCTTGCATTAGTTATACACTCTATTGTGTATTGAGGTGTGTATTAGTAATACACACCATTTTCCATGTATTAGCAATACAAAGGCTTTCAACACATGTATTAACTTGATGAATGACATTATTACCCTCATATCCTCCTCAATATTGACTTTTTTTTTCCATCTGCACTATGTTTCATCTTTAATCAATATCGACTTTTTATTTCCAGCTTCTATTATGCATATTTATACTCTGCTATAATTATCGGAATACTTTGTCTTTACTTTTGTTTAATTCATGAAATGCAGTTGCATTTTTTAAAAAAAATCAACAACCGTATCGTCAATAGAAAACATTTTTTTTGTATTTTCTTTTCTTTCCTCACGTAGAGCTAGTAAAATTTTTCTTAGAATAAATCATCTCTAATACTAAAAAGATGATGGTTGTTATTCAAAATAAATTACTAGCATCGTATATATGTTTTATGTTTAAAGGTAAAAGACCTTTGTTGAAAAGAAAGTGTACAAAATTAAAAGAGGGTATTTTTGTAAGCAAATATTATTTCATAGAAATTGTACTTTGTATGTTATTTCTAATACATCAAACCAAACAATGTATAAGAAATAATGTCAGCATACCTAATACCAACATAACTAATACAAGCATTATTAATGCAAGCATTACTAATACACTCTATTCAGCATTATTCTTATACACTACCAAACGACCCCTAAGTGTTGGGTTCGAAATCGAGAGGCGTCATGCGGAAACTTATAGTTGCAAATCATCAATGTGATCACAAATCAGATGACACATAAAATAATATTAAAAACTTAATATTTTTATATGATTTGGTCAAACGACCTACATATAAAAACCTAATATTAAAAAAACATAAAAACTATTGGGAGAAAACTCTCCCTAAACAAGACTCTTTGATGACTAAGACTTTTTGATGACTACATTGTGGATGCTATTGTGTTGTGATTTCAGAAGAAGGGTATTTTATTTATAGAGGTTTAAAACATTTCCTCCAAGAAAGAGGTTAACTAATTATGGAAGAGATCTTTTCCTACAAGTAAACCTTTTCCACAAAGAAAACCCTTTTTGAAGTAAAACACAAATTATGGTAAAATTCAAGTAAACTAGGAAATTCAAGACAAATCCTAACAGTTAGAAATGTTCTTTTAGTTATATCTGTCATTTTCATAGGAGATCGGTGAAAAATAGCACACGAGAACGGCAAATGAGACGCATAAAATCTTTGTTCTATTCAAAGTATACCATTTCCATCTGGAAACGCCAACAGATGGAACCACTGGATTGAGAGTGAACAAAGGTATTGTTAGTATTATGCATAGTAGTAGAGTTTAATTTTTATACACTGAGTATGGAGGATATTTACACTATTTGATCACAACTACTATATGTAATCGTCTATAATAAATGTAAATTAGTAACTACGATTGGTTAAATTACATCAATTTGTGTCCAAATGATATTACATTGTTAGTGCATGTGTATAATTTTAATCCTATGCAGTACATTCATATTGTTGAGTGTGTGAGTAAAGTCTCACACCAGTAGTGTTAGTTGAAGATGTTACATATAAGGTGTAATAATATTCTTGAACGGTGTGAGGCCTTTTGTTCAAATCATGTGGCCAAAAGAGAATTGTATCAGAACATGTTAAGAGTATCTTCATTTGGTTGAGCCCAACAACTGATATCTGAGCTAATAGTTCAATGAAAAGAGTATGAATATGACAGACTGATAGTGTGGGGCTCGATTAACTACCTTTGAAAATTCAGGTAGCTTAAAGACACACACACTAGCACAATCAAGGAGAAGCTAACCTGCAGGCTTCGATGTCCATGAAATATTCACATGAGTGGGCAACATACAGTAAATCTCTAGATAAACCCGTGAAGTGATGGACCATGTGCAACTTAATTCAATAGGCTTGTTGATGGGCAAATTGTTGCAAAGGCTTATTAATGAGTCATGTAGAACTTAGTTCGAGAATGAAATTGTTGGTGTTAGTAGTTGTAGAGATTAAAGAAAAGTAAGTTACATATGAATACTTTTAACGGTATAAGGTCTTTTAAAAAAAAATGTGTGAACTAGGCATAAAACGGATAATATAATCGTATTAGAAGTATTTTTAAGAGAAAATTTCAATTATATACAAAAAAGTAAATAGTTTATAATAAAAATAGCCAAGTTTTTGTTTACAACAAAAATAGCCATTAGGCCATTTTTTTCCTTTTCCTTCTCTTTTTGCAGCAGCTGTTTTAAAAATAAAACCTTTTTTTTTTTTTTTTTTTTTTTGCTGCGTTTTTCTTTATTAATAATTATTTTTTTTTCAAACTTTTTCCATACAACTTTTTTTTTTTCATATATAAATATTGTATAAATGGTGTATAAACATGTATATATGATGTACAAATAGCTATGTAGTGTATATGTAATGTATAAACAAGTATATATTAGCACAAGAAAAGAGCAGATCTCCATCTCTGTTGTATTTCAAAAAAGTTAACGGCCTTTCATGGCCCTTCATCAATATCGGTCTCATCTTCACTGAGTCGCCGGATTGTTTCTGCCAACGATTGTTGTGTTCGCCGCCGAGGTTTGTTGTGTTCGCAGGGCGGGCTTATTTTACTTGTTTATCAACTTTTTCTTCTTCCAGACCTATTTAGACTTGGTTTAGGATTTTATCTTGCCCTTCTTTGTACTATAACATGATGCCAGACACATGTCTATTTAAAACAATTGACATCCCCAACTGTTGGGCTAATTCAAATTACAAATTCAAAATTACAAGTTCACTGATGCTTATGACTAAGACAAAACGGCTGGAATCAGGAAACTCCCCAACTGCTGACGCATCTGCGAGGCATACGCGCGCAACCTTCAAATCTGACGCCAAACACCCATTTTGGTGCCCAGCTCTTCGCTCTGCCCACGTGCATGCCTTGTGTGCAGGTTCTGGCCGCGCATAGCTTGCCGTTGGTGCCCATTTTCCTTAGCAATCTACCTTGACCAACACATCACCCACGAACTTGTCTTAGCCACGATCATAGCCTTTCCTTGCCTTAGCATGTCCAGCCCCTGTTACTCCTTAGCCACACCTTGCCTTGCATGCCTTAGCCACGCCACTGTCAAGGTCTTGCCATGCGCTGCCTACATGTGCCCATGTCGGAAGACTGACCTAAAGCAAACTTGATCTTAACCGAAGTCATTAAGTCATGGCTAGGTTTATCATGTAAATCCCTAGACATGCCCGAGCCACGCGAACCATCAAGCTGAGGGTCTAACACCATACAAGTCATAAACAATAAATAAAGCCAAGGGAAGAGTCAAACAGAGGAAAGAGATTGAAAGTAAAAAACAATCATGAGGATCGTTACACCAACTTATATTCTTCGCTCTATTGTATCAATTACTAGCTTGTATCACTTGTTTTTCAAGGGTTTAATTTTGGAGAATAGATTTTGAAGGAAAAGATGGTGAAATCTTTTTTTTTTTGGAGTAGCGGTGAGAGATGGTGGTTGTTGATTTAAGGAGGAGGAAAAAGGCAACGAATAGGAGAAGAGAAAGGGACTACGTGGAAGGAAGAAAGTAAAACTCAAGGACTACAATTGTAAACCACTAACTCTGTTCTTGAATTTCAATTGTAGAACCACCAACTTAATTCATTTGTAGAAACATGAACTTAAAGACTCAATTGTCACTGCATCAGTTCTCATATGTTGGAAATATCGAAAGTGTGACTTCATGCTCTTCAAACACAAGTAATAAAGGTAAACCTCGAGATCTTACTGATGCTGCTGAGAATCATCATTAACCAATCTTGTATTAAACAAACATCCCTTGAAGTAAAGGGCCTTCATACTTCTCTGAGTTCTGAATTGACACCCAGCCTAACTCTCGTCATTCCAACAACCACCCTACTATTGAGAAGGTATAAATGGGAGAAGCATATTGAGATTTGGGTGAATGCTTTAGTCATTCTACCCGGAACAAAGTTGCACAAAGTTCTAAACCCGTATTAAAGTAGCCTGGAGGAAGAGTTCATGTCTATGCAAAAACAGAGTGAAGCAGCTTAGATTTTCCGCAATCAGCTTAACGGTACTTCTGTCCAACTAATCTATAAGTCTGTCGAATTTTAAATGATCATAAAATAATGGCCGAGTTTCAAAGAGTTGTCTAAAAAGTGGTTATTTGCCAAATCCTAAAGAATTCCTCTGAACCAACTGTCTGAAATTCCAAACTAATAAGAGCAGCGGAGGATAATTCAAAAAAGAGGTAGAATTATTTTGCTTTGCAAGAAATTTGCATAAATAGATCCCACTAGCTCTGAAGTAACCAAGTGCAAAGTTGAAAAAATTGCACCTCAAAATAACCAGTAATTATGTTTCGCTTGACTTGTCCATAAACAAAATGTTATTTTCTCCTGTGCGAAATACATAGCTTGCAACAATAAAAGTGTACGAGAAATTCATTGGAGATAATCGGAAAGACGCTTCCAGAGAAACGTCAATAAGCACCACTCTTTTCTACTGGATACCCAAAAGAACAAACTTCCAAAACCTGGTCCTATCAAAATCTAAATCTTGATGTTGAAGTAATCATGGTCAAAATGATGCAATCTCACATATCCATCTTCACCACCACTTGCGAAACTGCAAAATCAAATAGGGAGTTCACACGACAATCAAGATGGATGAATCAATTAACTTGGTCAACACATCAGCTTAAACATATTCAAAGGTGGAAATTGATCAACATCATATCATCTAGAAGTAAGTGATATTACAGTTAATCAGAAACATTAACAAATAAACACACGCTTTGAGCTTGAAGGTAAAAGGAAATGATATATATGGTTGTATTGTGCACAGAAAAATGCTAGAGTCGAGAGATCGCTTTCCACTAAGCTTGAGCCTACATTCTTACACCGCACACAATCTAACTGTGAGATGCTAAAAGTTGCAAAGTTTGGACAGAGAGATGCGATAAGCTCACTGCTGATATAAATTTCCACCATGCGAAGAAAAGACACGACAAACCAATCAAAACTAAAAAAACTATCGAAGGTACTGCTCCACTGCTTTGACAACTTGCTGAAGATTCAACAAGATATTAATGGAGAGCAAACTGCACATAAACGATGTCTATTCTGCTCTCCAGGGTGGAGAAAAATGAGGTAGTTTTAAAAGTTTCATAAGAACCATTCTCTCTGCGTTATCACATGGAAAAACTAACTAGACATACGCACAAAAACAAGTTCAGTAAATATACACCTTGACAATTTTAAACTCCAAGCATAGCATAATAGGAACAGGAGTATCAGATTTGCAAGACATCACCACAATGCATACACCAAACATAAACAAGAGTTCTCCACGTAAGACTCCTACTACAAAACAGGAGACTAACATATCTGCAGACCCTACAAGAATAGAGACGCATGATTTCCCCCCTTTGCTGTAAAGCTTATCTTGATATGTTTGTGGCTTCAATTGCACCTCAATCACAAACGATTGGAGACTATATGAATTCTCTATATTCATTCAGTTATATTCGTGCGCAATGCGCATCTCACTAGAATACTAAATAATTTGACTTGTTAAACAAATTACAGGTTATATAAACTAAAGGTTACCATACACTGACATACAGAGTCTAACAAAGCTGCAAAGGTCCCTGACAAACACCCGACCTTTTTTTTTAAATCTAAATAAATCTAAGAACCAATAGGCAAATTAAAAAGGACTAAAATGAGTCGGAAAAGGGAAGAGCGAGTACAACATGGAAGCAAACATAAATCAAAATCCAACCCCTTTTTTCATATCAAATTGATGATCTCAAAAGCAATTGAGCTAACTCAATTCCCACCTGGTGGGAATTCACCGGGTATGTTGTTGTTGTTGTTGTTGTTGTTGTTGGACCATGGTCCAAATAGATATGAGTTCCAACTTTATTGAGAGTTTGAAGGTTTACATATTTAGAGAGTAAGAATTAAGCTAGATATGCAAGTGTTAGGATGTTACTTCGTTCGCTCTCTGTTTCATTTGCCCAAGATTTCAACAGACATATCGATGTACATTTGAGACCAACTACAAAAAAATATCTGCTCAAGTACATGCTAAATATGTACAACTTCAAATAACTTAAGGATGATATCTTTCTTTTCCTCTTTTCACCTTTTAGTTGGAAGGATCCAGCTTACTACTAGGTCCAAAAACTTGGAGAGAAAGAAAAGAGAACTATCAAGGACATAGCACACTGGAATAAACAGGTAGTAAGATAGCATGCTGAAATTATTTCCAACAACTAATTTCACTCTTCCCATCCAAATAGTTGTCTAACTTTCTACCAGAGTTGTCCTCGGATAAGTCCACCTTTTTCTTAAACAGGACCTTTTTGTCCATTAATCACTACTTTTTGATAATTATGTGACTAAAATAGCCGAGTAGGAACCATTATCATTCTTATTAAACTTACTTGTTGAAAAAGCACATCATCATCTTTGTCATATGGCGGTAGTAGTACAACAACGACAGCAAACCCAGTGAAATCCCACAAGTGAGCTCAGGGGCTCAATCCCATAAAGAAAAAGGAGGCAAGACAATTTTTAGAACTAGTTATTGCATTAAATCTAAAACTTGTGAACCCACACAAAAACGAAGTCATGTTTCAATAATGGCACAAGTACGTTTGCACATCCACATATGAGATGCAAGAATGTGGAATGACCAGTTACCTTTTCCCATCAGGATTGAAAGCCAAAGCATTTATTGGTCCAAAATGCCCTTTAACGCCTCCTATTTCTTCAGTAAGAATCTGATGCACATCCAGATACCAAATTACAAACATTCCGAAATGTTATGAAACCAAATCAGATTCATTTTTCTCCTTGTTCTCTTTATCAGGGTGGGGGGAGATCATTCCTTACACCAAAAATATCTCTGCTTACCTTGTCATAGAATTTGGCCTCAAACTTTCCAGCACGATGATCAGTAGTGGTGACAGCTGAAGCATCCTGACCACCTCCCAAAACCACCTAAAGACCACGAGCAGCATTAGATTAGAGAGATACTTGAAACTTCACAGAACCCCTCGGAGAAACTTTGCTTGCACAAAGAACAAATTTTTAGACTAGCAAAAGCAAACCGACGCAAAGTAAGACATCTCCAGGTTTTTTTGTTAGTTTCTTAATCAGTAATAAGACATCTCCTCTTTAGTCCTTACAAAAAAGTATCTCTTTTGTTTCATCATGAACACATGAACCACGATTCATGGAATGTTACTGAAAGTTTGCACAGCAAAATGAGTCGGAATAAATGATCAAATGTTGGTTTCAGTGATCTTTAAGTTTCCTTATCCTGTGAATGATTAAGGATCTACCACAGTATAATGGGTTTCAAACTCTTGTAATTAACTCTCCATCAAAAAAACTTTTTTTATTGAAGTTATTGTATTAAAAGGCAACAAGAAGATGCAAGAGTTACAAAGTAAAATAGGTGATCGCAAAACCATCAAAAATATCTTCTTTTTTTTTTTTGAACTTGGTAACTTCCATCAAAAATTACCTTTTTGAGATTAAAAGACTTCATTTAGAACACTGACATTTAACACAAAGTGAGCTGCAAGTGGAAGACACTATCTACAAGGAGGCAAAGGGTAACTGCATGAATATTTGAACATTTTAACTTGTTCCACTAAAAATAGACACAGCTAGCAATAGAGATAACAGATATTTCACCACAGAGACAACAGATATTTGTCGCAGCAGAACCATTCAATATATTAGTTAAGGAGCGTGTCAATACATACATGATTAAGAAGCGGGGACATAGTGACAGCATTCACTGGCCGTTCAGTGGTATAGTTCTTGATAAGTGTCAAAGTTCTGATGTCCCAGAGCTGGAAAATCAGCAGAAAGATTAGAAACAAAAAGGAAATATAAAAAGAAAAAAAAACAAAGTGGATATGGACATGCATAGCTGAAAAATCGAAATGAAGTATTTGATAGAGAGTTGCAAGAACTTAGAATGAAACAATGGCCATACTTCCAAGGGATATAAGGAGCTACCTTGGCAGATTTATCAAGGGAACCAGTAATGAAGTGTGAACCATCCACTGATTTTTGTAGTGATGTAATACCCTTTTTATGTCCAATTTCCCTGTCAGACTCCTTCAGTATCTTTCCAGTCTGCAGAGTTTGAAAGACCGTCAAAACACTACACTAGCTTAGAAGAACAGAGAGAACTATATTAAAGCTAAATTAAATTCAAGAAAGAAAAACAAAACAAACAACCAAACAGATAGTAGGTATGAATAGAGCAAAAAACAGGCCCACCTGATAAATCACCAAACTGTTCAGGAAAATTAAAAGTATCTAGAGTAATAAGCTAATGAGCCAAACTATCTATTAAACTTGACATATTGACAGCACATTTTTCCATGGACCTGAAACACACTAACGTACCTCAGCATCCCAGATACGTATTACAGCATCTTCACCAGCACTTATAATTGTTTTATTCAGGGGTCCCCACACAGCTCTGTTGATTCTTCCCTGGGGACCCTTTAAAGTAAGCACTGAGTCTCCAATTTCTAAAATAATGAGAAGAAGATTTATTAGATACTGTGAATGTTAAGATCATGAGATGAGAGTCGCAAAGTGCGCCAAATTATGGAAGATAAGGTGGGTCGGTTTAAAATTAGAATAAGAGAACAACCACCTGGAAAACAGAAGCAAAATACAAGGCATATCCCACCGTCTCAAATTCCAAAGCACGCAATGTGTTAGTTGTGACAACTCTGGAAACATATTATGATTAACCCTTGACAACAAATATTCACTAAAGCTATGTACCTTTACCTCTTTTTGTATTAATTAAATATAAAGAAAGACCCTGGAGTTTCATTCACTTGCACATAAACCCTACAAGCTTTTATGGTGGTCATCATTGCTTTGATATTTCGTCTACAGGACAATTTTTTCCAATTCTAAAATTCTGTATATATAGCATAAAGGAAAATGTGTAGATTTACGTTACCATGTTTTACAAAAAATGTGCAGACTAATTAGACAATTCTATGATAAATGGATTTAAAAGAAACAAAGAGGAAATATAAAATAACTAGAACAATTTTTTCATTGGAAAATGAAGTTAAAAGAGGTGAGGGAGAAATATAAGTTAACCGCTTTGCCCCCAAAACCCCATAATCAAGTTCGATATCTCCAGTGAATGATCTATTAACTCAGAAATAGCACTAGTCACTCCAATGTTGAAATGACATGTGATTGAACAGGACTTGATCTGGTTTCTGTAAGGTGCTTTGTGTGAAGTATGGGAGTAAGCTCTGTCCAGTCAGCTTTCAACACGCATCAACAAAATCACTGTACATACCCAAATGCATCATGCTCCAAAACCAACATATAGTTTCTAAGACACTAAGAGGCCAATGGTAGAGGAACTCCAAACTTGAAAAACAGGAACACATGGTGAGTGGACATGGTTTTGCTCCACCACTCTGGTTGCATACTTATCATAGAGAATAATTGATATATTTGGTTTCTCCACGTACATTGGTTTTGGTAAGTGTTGGTGGATAACGTAGGTGCAAACATGGAAGTTGGGTGTTGGAACTGCTGTTACTGAAAGCAGAATCAGTACCAAGAGGGAACCTTAGGCAGATTAAGCCTCTGTACTGGTTTTAGTTTGAGAATAGGGGTCAAGTGCAGACACATAATAAAACCGGGTGGTCTGAGTTGGCAAACCAGAGAGCAATGAAACAGCCCATTAACTCTAACATATTTAACAATTAGTCATATGCTGATATTTATAAGGACAAGTTTCTTCAATAATAATAACCACCATACCATACCAGGAACAATCTCAACAACCAAAAACTCAGCACAAAAGGACAAAACAGACAAACATCTGATTAATGATCTCAATCATGTCAAAACATTATAAAACTAAAGAATAATACAGCACCATTATAGCCACTTAATTGGTGACTTGAGAAATTTATTCACAGTAAATTTAAGTCATTTAACTCATTTCCGTGCTTATATGGTCATGGTCAAATAGAAAATGCATCTGTATAGCTCTGAGTGAAGGCCATAAAAGAGTCCACTGTTAGCATTTCTGAAACGGAAAGTGAAACACAGCGGGCTTAAGAATGGCTACAGCGGAAACATGAAATCCATGCACAGGGTACTTGAAACCACATAGTAAAAAGGAATCTTACTTGGTGCTTTCACAATAATTCAATTCATTATTTGCAATTCTAAAGAAAAGAGAAAAATAATATAACATATACTTCACAAACACAAATATGAACCAACAATTACTTGTCAAAAAAAACCAGCGTTATTAAACAAGATAACAACAAAAGATCAACCTTAGGAGTTCCAGAAACTTACGGTCACTGGGATCTCTGCTGATGCGTTTGACATGGATAGCAGATGTCAGTCCCATGAAAGGATCAGTGGTGATCACTGCGAGCTTATCGCCAACCGAAAAATCAACAGACCTTGCCGGAGAGTCGAAGCTGAATGTGTACAGCTGGGTACCAGTTTGGACATCCCACAGCATTGCAGTCTGATCCGCACTTCCAGTTATTAGCCTGGAAGAATCCCCTTTAGCAAAGAATCCACAAGTCAATAACCACGGACAGTCCATTGTACCATAGTTATATATAATGAACCTTTTACCCCACACAAATACAACCAAAAAAAAAAACACTTAAGTCTCTCGCTATGTGACTTTCAATTCTCATTAACATCTTTATAGAAAAGAAAACATGTCTGCAAGTATTTGACATCTAAGCTCTTGTAAGGTAAAACGACAAAACTGATTACTATAACTACTTTACTACTTTCAATTTTCATCAACCTAAGCGGATATAATACATAAAGAGAATACCAAGAAATTCGGTGTACATAGATTGATAAAATATGAAGAAAAGTAAAGGAGAGAAATAAGAATTGTTAATGAAAGTTTTATATTCTTTAAGCAAAAGACTATTTAGATACCACAAGAAGTACGATATAGAGGACAAGAAATCATCCTACACAAACTTTACCCATCAAAAAAACAAAAGAGAGAAATCATCCTACACTAAAGAAACTAAACTTATTTCCAAAAGTTAAGGGACTGAAGTAACTTAGTTTTGCAGCAAATCAGTAAAACAAACCCAGGACGATTATTGAATATTAGATTAAGCTAATTTTAGAAGCTTCGAACCAAGTTGATCTGAAAAATCTGTGGTTGGTTTTGCAGCAAATTAGTAAGACAAGCCCAGGATGATTATTGGAGTATTAAACTTAATTAGCTAAAGGTCAATCAATTAAACATGTGATAACAAAACTGTGATTATCATATCAGTTTCTTCGGAGCATCAAATTAGAACACCCTTAAAGCTTTTGAGTTATAAAACCTGATTTACAAAATCATTGCTTGGTTATTAGACTCAATATCACAGATAATCAACTTGAGCACCTAACCCACACAAATATTACTAGACCAAAAGCCCTAATACCAAAGCGAGTTAAAAAGAGTAAAGTAATTACGAGAAACATCGCAGCACCAAACGGCGCCATTATGTCCACGGTAAGTGCCGAGGCGCTCGCCGTTATCGGCATACCAAACGGTAGGGGTATGGTCCTTAGCACAAGAAAAGAGCAGATCTCCATCTCTGTTGTATTTCAAAAAAGTTAACGGCCTTTCATGGCCCTTCATCAATATCGGTCTCATCTTCGCTGAGTCGCCGGACTGTTTCTGCTAACGATTGCTGTGAGGTGGTTGTGTTCGCCGCCGCCGCCGAGGTGGTTGTGTTCGCAGGGTCGACTTTTTGTTCTTCCAGACCGATTTAGAGTTGTTTAGGATTTTATCTTCCCTTCTTTGTACCATAACAACGGTTGTCCACCCAAACAGGCCCAGTCCGAGTGTGCGGACCAAGCCCAAATGGAAAAGGAAATCAGGAAATTACGTCTCACAGTGGGTTACTTTGTTTTTTATCCCAAATAAAAAAATCTTTAAATATCAATCTTCTTTTCTTTTTATGTATAGAACAAGTATCTTTTTACCCCTCTACACCTCAAATATTTATA
Organism: Capsicum rhomboideum; assembly: GCA_031232105.1. Lineage (NCBI taxonomy): Eukaryota > Viridiplantae > Streptophyta > Magnoliopsida > Solanales > Solanaceae > Capsicum > Capsicum rhomboideum. The sequence goes on along the minus strand of CP124710.1, from coordinate 123,217,247 downwards.
TACTTTTCATGTTCATTTGTCTCTCAGCTTCTATTTTTTACCTTCTTCTTCTTTTTTCTTTCTTTTTTTTAATTTTTCCTAGATTTTTATTTTTTCTTTTCTCATTTTTTTTCTTCTAGTTTAAATTCATTTTTCTCAATCTTTTCTTTTCTTTTTTTTCTTCTCTTTTTTATTTTTTTATCAAACATTATTTATTTTTCTTTTCTCTCTCTCTTTTTTAATTCATTTATCTTAATCTTTATTTTTATTTTATTCTTCTTCTTTTTTTTATTTTTCTCAAACTTTATTTTTATTTTTTTCTTCTCATTTTTGTTTTTCTCAGACTTTATTTTTATTTTTTTCTTCTCATTTTTGTTTTTCTCAATCTTTATTTTTTTTTACTTTTTACTCTCTTTTTTTTGTTCTTCTCTTTTTTTCTTTTTGCTTAACCTTTATTTTTTTCTTCTCTTTTTTTCTTTTTTTTCTCAATCTTTATTTTTTTTTTCTCTTTTTTTTTCTTCTCTTTTATTCTTTTTCTCAACTTCTATTATTTTTTGCTAATAAACAGAAAGTTGGATAATCCGCAGAGATGATCTTCTTTCTTTGACATCGAAGTAAATTTAAGGGCGTGAGTTGTTGTTTGAAAGTCCTTTGGATAAGTCTTGCCTCTAAGGTAAGGTTATAGAACATCTCATAAATCAAGGCACAATGTGATAGTGTCAAATCTTGCTTGTGAGGCATAAATTGTTGTTTGGAAATCCTTGAGTTAAGTTCTACCTGTAAGGCAAGAGTGATATTGTATCTCATAAATTAAGACATAATGATGTAGTGTTAACTCTTATCCATGGGGAGTAACTTATTTTTTTAATAGAGATAAGGCACAAGTACGCCCTCTAACTATACCTGAAGTTGCTATGATACACCTAAACTTTACGGGGGTCCTATTACCCCCCTAAACTCATTTTTTCTATATTTTTGTATTTTTTTTTTTGCTGACGTGGCTACCATGTCAACACATTATTGGATATTAGATAGCCTGTTTGGCCGAGCTTTGATTTTTGCCAAAAGTGCTTCTTTTTTTTTTCTTCTAAAAAGTGTTTATTTTTAAGAAGTGATATGCTTAGCCAAGCTTTTGGGAGAAAATAAGTGCTTCTAGAGAATAGAAATTTCAGAAGCTTAAAAAATAGCTTCTCTGTAAAAGCACTTTTGAGAAAAAATACACCTAAGGGCACTTTAAAAAAAACTTGGCCAAATACTAATTCTTGCTCAAAAATGTTTTTTAAATTTATCGCCCAAACACGAACTGCTTCTCAACAAAAGTACTTTATTTAAAAGCATCAAATTAAGCTAATTTTAAAAGCTTCGAACCAAGTTGATCTGAAAAATTTGTGGTTGGTTTTGCATCAAATTAGTAAGACAAGCCCAGGATGATTATTGGAGTATTAAACTTAATTAGCTAAAGGTCAATCAATTAAACATGTGATAACAAAACTGTGATGATCATATCAATTTCTTCGGAGCATCAAATTAGAACACCCTTAAAGCTTTTGAGTTATTTCACCTGATTTACAAAATATTGCTTGGTTATTAGACTCAATATCACAGATAATCAACTTGAGCACCTAACCCACACAAATATTACTAGACCAAAAGCCCTAATACCAAGCGAGCTAAAAAGTAAGCGAATAAGAGTAAAGTAATTACGAGAAACATCGCAGCACCAAACGGCGCCATTATGTCCACGGTAAGTGCCGAGGCGCTCATCGTTATCGGCATACCAAACGGTAGGGGTATGGTCCTTAACACAAGAAAAGAGCAGATCTCCATCTCTGTTGTATTTCAAAAAAGTTAACGGCCTTTCATGGCCCTTCATCAATATCGGTCTCATCTTCGCTGAGTCGCCGGACTGTTTCTGCTAACGATTATTGTGTTCGCCGTCTAGGTTTGTTGTGTTTGCAGGGCGGGCTTATTTTACTTATTTATCAACTTTTTATTCTTCCAGACCTATTTAGACTTGGTTTTGGATTTTATCTTGCCCTTCTTAGTACTATAACAACTAGGGGTGGGCATAAAAATCGGAGAACCAAAAAATCGTACCGAGCCGAATTAGTTCGGTTCTTCGGTTCGGTTTGGATTTTTTTTTCGAAAGTTCGGTTCTTCAATTTGGTGTTCGGTTTAGGGATAACGGTTCTTCGGTGCACCAAAGAACCGAACTTTTATTAATTTTTTTTTTTAATTTTTATTTAGTTCATGTTTGGCCCAAAACTTTTCAATACCAAGTCTCAAAGCCCATTCCCAATTACCCCATCAACATTTACCTTCCAACCTTTTTACTTTTACATTTTCCTAATTTTTAATTTTAATTCCTAATATACTTATATTTCTGATTTTAATTCCTAAAATTTTTTCACGCAAATACTCATAATTTCTAACTGTAATTCCTAAAAAAAATTCTCACAAATACTACCACCGTATTGTGATATGAAAATTGGAGCACTACAATGATATGTATTTGAAGTTGTCCGCACTTGATAGTCTATTTACAATGTTTTAGATTTTTTAGTGTCTTATATTTTGATTCGGTTCTCATTTTATTTTTTATTTTGCACCGAAAAACCGATTTAAAAACACTGAACTAAACCGAACCGAAGTTAATAAAACTAAACCGAACCGAATTAGTTTGGTTCGGTGTTCGGTGCACACTTTTCCAAAATCGAAAACCGAAGAACCGAACCAAAATTTGATAAAACCGAACCGAAGAACCGAACGCCCACCCCTAGACTATTTCAAGTCCAAAACTGTCCAACTCCATCTTATTTGAGTATGTGAAAATGAGACATAATCTCTTTCTTTAAGGTTATATCACATATCTGGTTTTGTGCTATGATTTAGAATGAGTTTTCCTTTAGTGTACTGGAGGTTGGAGTCTCTTCGCGTGCTCTTTTCTCAGAAAACAGACACACCATTACTAAGCATGTACAATGTATAAGGCATTGGCAAGAGTGTTCTAAATGTTGATCCATAGCATTTGTCTGATTTTACATTTGCATGTTTTGAGTTAAAGGCTCTTCGCTGAGTTTTATTATGTTGACTGATTCAATATAAAACTTCTTTCCAAAGTTGAACAATTGTATCTTCGAAAACATAATATGTTTATTTGTTGAGTTTGAGTTGCAGACATAACACAGATATTATCAGAAGTACAGCATCGTTGGCTGAGACCCGCAGAGATTTGTGAAATCCTGCGGAACTATAGGAAGTTTCATTTAACCCCAGAGGCTTCATACAGGCCAATCAGTATGTCTTTTTCATTTTATCCATCTATTTTTGAAACTCTTTATATATATTTTTGACTTCAGAGAAGCAATGCCACTTAGTATATCCTAAGAGACACTTCTTCAAAAGAAAACTTTCTGGATTCTTTGTTTTGATGGAGTTTGTAAAGTTTTTGCACGTATGCCCTAGCGTCAATGAGTATTTTAGTTGTAAGACTTACAGTCTCAATTAAGCTAAATTAAAGTGGATTTGAGTTTAAACAAAGCAGCAGTTTCTGTACGAGGACTCTAAGTAAATTTCTTTTATAATAGTTTCAATGAAATGATTTCATTTAGTAACATGCTGCTTCTCGATCTAAAAATATATAGCCTTTATGTTTTATTGATTTCGCTTATTGAGATCCTAATTGTTTAGACTTTGTAAATGACTTTTCCATGGTCCTACTTTGTCCTGAAAAACTCTCATCTGAGTAAGGAACTAGAAGATCCTCTGAGAATATTCCCATATTCCATGTAGCTTTTGTTTTCAAAGTCACTAGAAGAATATACATTATCCAATATCCACCCCGTGAGACTAGTGACCGAAATGACTGTTGTTGATTGGAAGAGTCTGTTGTAGATGCTTTTGTTCCTTAAAAAGGAAAAGCGAATGATTTGGTTTTCCATCTATTCATGTTTAGATGTTTGTTCTTAATGTGTGTTTTGCTCTTCAGGTGGTTCTGTTTTTCTTTTCGATAGGAAGGTGCTAAGATACTTTAGGAAGGATGGGCATAATTGGAGGAAGAAGACAGTTAAAGAAGCTCATGAGAAACTGAAGGTAGGTGTTGATAGTTTACGTAAGTGTACCATTTAAATGGATTGGCTAGATGAGTCTAATTTTGTGAGCTAAAGCTAAAGGACCTTTTTATATGCTTGATCCTTTTTGTTGATAAATCCTTCTGCAGGTCGGAAGTATTGATGTGCTATACTGCTACTATGCCCTGGAGAAGAAGATGATAATTTTCAAAGGCATAGTTATTGGATGCTTGAACAGTGAGTATGGACCATATAATGTGGCTCATTTTGGAAGCTCCTCCTTATTTATTTTGTATTTCTTTTGGACCTCTTCTCCTTTTACTTTTGTGTCAAGTTACTTCTCCTCACAAAACTAGAAGCTCAAAATAAGAAACAAAAGTACTTATCAATTGGTTAAAATACCTTCATACACGTGATATTAAACAAAACTAGATTAGAATAAAGTACTATGTCTATTTCATAGGAGTAGAGTAATTAAGTGATTATATAAGAGTTTATAATGAACATATTACTCATTCTGTCTACTAGTCCTACAAAAAAGAAATGGTTTAAGTTATCGATTAAACTATTTGCATGTTCTTGTTTACTCTTTCCTTCTGTGTGTTCTTCGTCTCTAACCACCTCTGCTCTGAAAGTTCTTTCTTCTCACTTGATATGGTGCAGGGATCTCATGCACATAGTTTTTGTCCACTATTTGGAAGTAAAGGTTAGACTCTACCATTTTCTTTCCTTATTAGGTCGTGAATCAGTTTGGTTAATTGTTATACACTCACAAGGGATCAAATCAAATCACTTTCACAAAGCGGGATGTGAGAGTGCAATTTGTGCATGATCTCTGCACCCTTCTTTCTAATGACTCTTTAGTTACATCTTTGGAGAACTGTGAAATATCACCAGTTCCTCCCTCTGGCCTTTTAGAAAAAAAAAAAAAGGAAGAGAGGCGGGGGATTGTGAAGAAAAAACAAAGTGATAGGAAAACTCCATGTTATGTCTGTTGCACATCCCTTTAACCAGGCTTTTATATATATATAAATGAAAGTTAGAAATGTGTTGATGTGGCATACTTCTAAGGCCACCATTTACATTTGTGTTTTTTCTCCTTTTTTTTTTTTTTTACCTATTTTAATTCATTTTTATTATAACAAAAAATCTAATTTGTTTTAATACATGCACTAATGTTGGTCATTAAAAAAAATAAACTGATTCTATTGGTATTCCCCACTAATGCTCTGTTAATGGTGACTGTTACAAGTGTATAATCACTATACAATTAATTAAACTTTAAAACTGAATAGGCAAAATTTTTATATATATTATCAAGCTATACCTGAAAATCCTATAGCAGCCGAAGAAGCAAAGGCTTGAAGTGTATTTCTTTTGGTAAACAAGTGTATGTTCTTATACCTGAAAATCATTTTATGGCTTCACAGCCAATGAGTATTAATCTTTTCTTATCTCATTCCTACTCTATTGTAATTTTCTCTTTGAATATTTTATTTGTTTTCACATGTTAATTTATACTTGTGCAAATTTTATGTTTCTTACTAGGGTGAGTATATTGCAGGAGTTTGCAAAATTCAACCCAATCACTGCGAATGTTGAGAAAGGACATTAAATCTCAAACGGTTGAGAATTATGATAATCACGGTGTAATTTAATAAGAAATTATGTTTGCATCAGTTTTTTGTTATTGTAATTTGTGTCTTCTTGAAGTTAGATTTTAACCGATCATCACAAAGGTGCTTTAAGTTATATGTATTGGCTTGATATAAACATCGAGTATGGGTAAAAAAAATTCAGTAGATACTTGCTAACGGATTAGCCATCAACAAGCTTTATATGTCCCAAGATATATATTGGCTTGTTATAAAGACCGAGTATGGATAAATTTTTTCCTTAGATACTTGCTAACGGATTATCCCAAGAAATAGCTATCATTTTTCATTTTTTTATGTCTTTTCTATTCTCTAATAATTTATTTGAGTCATTCTGAACTCAATCATCAAAAAAATAAAAGAGAATTTTATGAATTACTTCAAAGGCATGACCCAAAGAAAAGAAATATGTAACGTAATTTATTGTAGTTACTGATCCCGACTCTTCAATATTCTATGCCAAAAATCACCTCATCTTTTAATTATTAATATCTATTTGGTGAAGAACATTTTATCTACTCTTCAAGACATGTTATGTTGTTATTAATATATATTTTTTCAAATATGGTTCTCATTATTTGATAAAAAATCTGCTTTCATAACTCGTACATATCTTTATTTTCAAAACCTATACCAAGAATCACCCAGTAATATTTTTAAAGTTTGCAAGAAAAGAATACTACTTTTCCTCATAATCAAGTAATCAACTACTGCATTTTTTGGGGTTACTTATTTTGAATTGAGATGAGAAATACATATCACTTTTTTATGATATATCTTATTTATAGGAATTTTTAGAGAAAACAATCATTACTATTTATCTTAGTATCTTCCGAATTCTTGAGATGCAGAATGTTGAGGAGTATTAAAAGAATAACTTATTTCATGTTAAAGAAAGATTATATGCTATAAAGGTTATTATTATTATTATTATTATTATTATTATTATTATTATTATTATTATTATTATTAGTTTGAATGTTTTATAAGTAAAAGAGTATGTATGCATGCTGATAGGATTAAAATGTATTTCATGAGATTTATAAATTTCTAATTATCTTCCTTGCCATGGTGAAAAGGTTCAATATAATGAATATTGTTTCGTCGTGGAACCTCTTTAGTAATGAAATTGAATTCGATTTATTTGTTATTTGATCAGTAAGACTTTCAAAAATAAATTTAATGGAGTATCTTAGGAGGATGATCGGTATTTCTAAATAAACATTATATTTTACAAGTAAATTATATTTTAATTAATGTTACATATATTTTGTAATTGATGTATGAGTCGATTTATTAACTTAATCATATGCATAGTTTACCTTGTGGAAGAAAAAATAAAGAAGATTTTAGATTTCACAAAATACTTTCAAAATTCAAATGCTAAAATAATTACATCATAATTCTAAGGAGATTTTTCATAACCGCACGAAGCGCGGACAAATTCACTAGTAAATCAATAAAGAAGAGTGATCACAATCAGAGGTGGCCTCAACTTTACCTCCATTCGGTATTTATATAAAGCTATCATCTCAATCATCAGTCATTTGGTACGTGAGATAAAAAATAATAATTTTGAGATAAACTTAGGATGAATGTTATTTCATGTTTAATTTGAGGTATTAGCTAATTTCGAGACTATTTTATCTCGTCATTTTAGTACTATCCCATATAGAATGTGCCAATGTGGTAGATTTTAGGAAAATTTCAGTTATTCTCATTCTAAAATGCTGAAATCATTTGGGCCGTTTCTTTACTTCTTGTTTGCTTTGTGTTCAGCCCAATTCCTATTTGATGTTGGGCTTGTAGTTTTGGATCCCTGAAGCCTTTTGTTCCTTTTCTATCTATCAATCACCTTTTCTTCCAAATTAGGGTTTTTGTCTTCACAATCAACAACCAAGTTCCAACAAAAGATGAGATAAAATATTCTCATAGGATACCCTTGCTTATCAACCCCTATAAGTCTATAACACATGAATTTTCATCTCTAAATCATAGTCAATTAATATGTACATTTATTTTCATCTCTAAATCATAGTCAATTAATATATACATTCTCACCTCAAAATGTATTGATTTTATGTGCAAGTTTATTTATTTATTTAAGGAATAATAGTCAAATTGAGGTGGTTTTGATAGTTTTTTGAAATTGTACGGTATAGATATTGTTAGTTGTTACTTCATATTTGAGGGTGATTACTTATAAAAATGGTCTAAATATAACATACTTTCAACATAAAAGGATTAAAAAAAAAGTCCATTGTAGTTTCACAAAGTGGTTTTAATGAAGGTAAAGTGTATGCACACCTTAACGGACTGTTTCCGATATACCCTCGGCTCATAAAAGGATCAAAAACGCATATGCTTAATTAATTGAAGGTTAAATACATCATATCATAAATCACAAGGACTACAATAAAAAATTTACACATAATTGAAGGACCAAAAAGTGCTATTACCCACAATATAAAACTTCTTTCTATAAATACCTTGCCTTTAGGTCACAATATTGCATCTCACAAAACCCTAATTCTTTCACTCAGCCGCCACCCCCTCTTAACTTTCCTTGTTCATTTTGTTTTTTATAGAGCTATTTTTGCTATGTTAATTTAGATCTAAGCAAATATCTACACTATTTTTTTCATAATTTTTCGTTATTGTAAATTGCTTGAGAAATTTATGTGTGTTTAATTTATTTTTGATTTGAGTTATATTTGCTATGTTTATTAGATTTTGGCAGATTAGCTGGAACATGCTTTCTTTATTTGTTCATAATTTTTACATGGTTATGGTTAGCGAAGGATTAATGTGAAACAAATAAGTGATATGCAAAGTCATTATGGAGAAAAAGGGGTTACAAGGGTTGTTGTTATGAAGAAATGAAGAAAACACTTTATGTTTCTCGTGAATCCTTCGGCTATCCATAACCATGTTAAATTTGGGACTTGAATTTTCTTGTCTATATAAATAAAGAAAGCATGGTTTCAGGTAAATGCTAGTGAATCTTTGTGTATGCATTACTCACTTCGTTATTTAGTTGTGATTTGTTACAAGTACAAGTAGGGGGTTATTCTTGTGCTTCGAATATCGTATTATTTTGTTATAGTACTATTAAGTTACTATATATGTTGATTCCTGCATTTCCACTAATATATATTTTTTTCGTGCGCCGAGGGTATATGAGAAACAACTTCTCTACCTTTGAGGTGGGGTAAGGTCTGTGTACACTCTCCACTCTTTGGCACCCCCCTTCCCCCTAACCCCCCACCCCACACCCACACACACTTTGTGTGACTACACTTACTATGTCCTTGTTGTACAAGAGGGGTTATTCTCAAAATGTAGAAACAACTTCTCTACCTTTGAGGTGGGGTAAGGTCCGTGTACGCTCTACACTCTTCGCCTCCCACTTTGTGTGACTACGCTTACTATGTCCTTGTTGTTGTACAAGAGGGGTTATTCTCAAAATGTTATTGTTATTTGAGTTAAAATCTAACTTGTCATGCTAAAATATTGAACTTATTTTTGCTTACAAAACAAGTTGTTTTTCACCACTTTTTGGATTAACTTGAAAAGACTCATGAATGAATCAAGAGTTGCTATAACTTTACATGCTTGGTAATTATTTGGTATATTGGTCTACTTTTGTTAGCTTGTGTGTCATTCCATATGTTATGTGTTAGCTACTTATTCCTTGCTTCTCAATTTGTTTGTTTAGGTATTAGTTGAAAACCGCGGATTGAAATAAGGTATTAGTTGAAATGCTAATGTAAATTTTAGTTATCAAGTTTATCTCTGTGCATGTTGATATTGAGGTGAAGTAACATATACACTATCAATGTTCTTTTAGTAGCATTATCATGCTATGTCTGCATCCCATTGGTTCAACTTTCAATAGGTTGTTTATATTTAATCTCTGGAATTTGCGATTATATTGTCAATGCTTAGCTACTTTGCTTGTTGTGAGTTGATTAAGTACCCACAATGTGTAGTCAATTTATTGAATTGACTTTCCCTTGTTAAGCTCATGTTGTTGTGAGTTTTCATGATCTTTGAGTTAGTCTACCTTTATTTGTATTTTAGCAGATTATCTAGAGCATACTTGCTTTATTTTCTCTACATTTTGCATGGTTATGGGTTGCAGAAGGATTGATGTGAGACAAAGAGGTGTTATGCGAAGAATAAATTAGAATCATTGTGGAGAAGAGAAGGTCCAATGTGCTTTTTGGGGTATGCTTTGTTTGTGATCTTTGTATGCTATTGTTGTCTTCTAAACTACTGAAGAAAACACTTCATGTTTTACACAAATCCTTCTGCTATCCATAACCATGTTAATGTTGGAACTTGAAGCAAAATAAAGCAAGCATAGCTTTAGGTAATTGTGTAAAGTATGAGTATGCCCATGCATATTTGCATTAGTCATGATTTCATTCTATATTCAATATATTACTCCATGCACATGCTTGTTGTTGATGGTTAGTAGTTGAGGCTTTTCTTTTATTTGGGGAGGGAAAGAGAAGGATAAGATTGCCTTTATTCGAAGAGGGAAATCTCACTATCCTATAGCTGTAGAGCAGAGTTTGTCATTACTACCTAGTATTGGCCGTGATTTTAGAAAACATGTTCCTTCGTTCCAATCGCACCAATCAATTAGCTACTATATTGTCAATGCTTGGCTACTTTGCTTGCTGTGAGATAGGATTAAGTACCTAGAATATGTAGTAAATCATTTATGGACTTTGCCTAATAAGCACAAGGTGTTGTGAGTTTCCATGACCTTTGGACTATCTTTATTTGTATTTTGGTGGATTGTCTAGAAGATGCTTTCTTTATTTTCTCTTCATTTTGCATGGTTGTGGATTGTTGAAGTACTCATGTGAAACAAAGAGGTGATACGTGAAGAATAATTGGAATCACTGTGGAGAAGAGAATGCCCACTGCACTTTTTGGGCATGTTGTGTTTGTGATCCTTTTACGCAATTGTTAGTCTGAGAAACTTTACCAATGAAACGCTTTATGTTTCACACCAGGCCTTCAGCAATCCATAACCATGTTAATGTTGGGAGTTGATCTATAGTGTTCTCAAGTGGTGCAAAATACAGAAAGCATGGCCTTGGGTAATTGCTGAAAGTGTGAGTATGTCCATGCATATTTGCATTAGTCGTAATTTTATTCTGTCTTCAATATATTATTATTGACACGCATTTTGTGGATGCTTAGTAGTTGAGGCTTTTCATTCTCTGAGGAAGAAAAGAATCTGCCTTGATCCGAAGAGGGAAATCTCATTATCCTATAGCGCAAAGTCTGTTGTTACTACCTGTTTGGCCGTGATTACAGAAAAATAGTTTCCTTTGTTTCAAACACACGAATCTGTTTATGTTTGATCTTTGGAAATAGCCACTATGTTATCAATGCATGGCTACTTTACCTGCTGTGAGATAGGATTAAGTACCTACAATGTGTAGTCAAATTTTTTTATGGACTAACCTTAATTAAGCACAAGGTGGGAGTGAGTTTCCATGACCTTTGGATTAGGCCATGTTAATTTGTATTTTGGCAGATTATCTAAAGCATGCCTTCTTTATTTTCTCTTCATTTTGCATGGTTGTGGGTTGCTGAAGGATTAATGTGAAACAAAGAGATGATATATGGTGAAGAGAAGGCCCACCGTAATTTTTCGAGTATGTTGTGTTTGTGATACTTTTATGCAATTGTTGTTGGATAAACTTATGGAAGAGAACGCTTTATGTTTCACACAAGTCCTTCAGCAATCCATAATCATGTTAATGTTGGGACTTGAATTTTCTTGTTCTCAAGTGGTGCAAAATAAAGGAAGCATGGCTTTAGGTAATTGCTACAAGTATGTGTAGTCATGATTTTATTCTATGTTCAATAACATTATGCACACCCTTTTTGTTGTTGCTTAGTAGTTGAGGCTTTTATCGAAAGAGGGAAATCTCATATCTTAAAGCATATAGAGCAGAACCTGTCATTACTACCTGGTATCGGCCTTGATTATAGAAATTTCTTTTCCTCCATACCAAACACACCAATCTGTTTAAGTTTGATCTTTGGAATTAGGCACTATATTGTTGATGTTTGTGTACTTTTCTTGTTGTGAGATAGGATTAATTGCGATGTGTCTAGTCAGAGGTTTTAATGGAGTTTCCCTTGTTATAAGCACAAGGTGTTTTGTGAGTTTCCAATGTTTTTTGAATTAAGCTACTTTTATTTTTGTTTTGGCATTATCTAGAGCCTGCTTGCTTTATTCTCTTTATTTTGCATGGTTGTGGGTCGATGAAGGATTCATGTGAAACAAAGAGATGGTATGCGAAGAATCATTATGGAGGAGAAGGCCCACGGGCTTTTGGACTATGTTGTGTTTGTGATCCTTTTACACAATTATTGTTGGATAAACTTATGGAAGAAAACACTTGATGATTCACACAAATCCTTCTCCGATCCATAACCATGTTAATGTTGGGACTTGATTTTTCTTGTTCTCAAGTGATGTAAAATAAAGTATGCATGGCTTTAGGTAATTGCCAAAATTTTGAGTATGTCATGATGTTCTATATTCAATAGATTTTCCACTCCCTTTTTGTTGAAGCTTGGTGGTTAAGAATTCTCTCATCTGGGGAATGAAAGAATCCTGCTTTATTCGAAGAGGTCGATCCCATATCCTGTAATGAAAGATAGCTCAATGTATACCTATAATAATCCGTAGCTTCTCTTTTCTTGCTCCTTGTTATTTGTTAGTTTTAGTTAATTAGCTCAACAGCTCACTCAGGTTCTGTTTAAAAACTTCCCTCGTGCATGTATAATAGGACAAAATTCAGGCTGCTATTACTTCTTTCTTGAATTTTGTCCAATGCTTCTTCTGGATATCTTGTAATACCTGGCTCACCTTCCCATGCTGAATCTGAACATTAGTCCACAACCAAATGTCTTCAGTGAACAACTTAAACCATGTACACAGTGTTGGTTTCCATGGTTTGTGCATCACATAAACAATAGTAATGATCGGGTACTTCCATTTTCAACCTTAGCATCCTTTCCTTAGTTAGTAGCCTTTCTTTCTCAGCTAACCACATGATCACCCTGTGCCTTGGCGTGCAGTTGTATGTTATCATTGCACATTTCTTAGAAGCATTATCTTACCGAGTCCAAACACTCCTGCAATTTGTGTATGGTGCTCCCTTGATCGGCCTTTAATGAATCGTGCTTCATTATCTGTTGTATGATCACTAGAACCAGCACTGTATCATGTTTGTTTCCTGCGTCAGTTGATAACATGCATAACCTATAGTATTAGTTTCTGTTTTTTTTTTTTTTTTTTGTTTCCTATTTTGGCTTTGATCTTTGCTGCTATTTCTTTTTTAGGTCTGAATTTGAATAGTTTTTGGTACCGCTCGTGTTTGTTCAGATGATGGCATCAATTTTCTTGAATATTATCGTGTATAGTTCCTGTGTTCAATAGAAAGCATTACCCATCTAAACTACAAGGGGATGAAAGGAAACCCCTGTGCAAGGAGATCAAAGGAGATGAAAGGACATCAATAACTTTGAAATCTAAACTACAAAGCAAAATGGAAAAGATCAATATTGCACTGCAATTATGCATTTGCTCGGAATTTTTTGCAGGCTGATGTTGCAATTGGAGATGTAAGAGAGCAAGAAAACAATGTTGCAACTGGAAAGGGAAGAGAGCAAGAAAACACTATATAGAGAATATTGCCATTTCATTGAGTTTTTCAACTGTTGTACGTTTGGTGTAGCTTGAAGTATGGACAATGATGTATGTAACATGGGATTCTTCTTCTTTCCCATAGTATTTGAGGATTTTAGATCCAGATTTTTTGTATGTAGGGCTTTCTTGGTGCCTAACATGAAACATTACTGATATTGTAATGTTGGGCAGTAATATAATCAGAATTTTGCTTGTTAGGTTTGCTTTCTTCTTCAGATGTTGAACAATCTTACTATTATTAAGAACTTAATTCAGTTATAAGATTCTTGAGAAGATGTGCTTTCACCACCACTATGTCCACAACCATCACTTTACTTGGTAGGCGTTTTGCCATGAAAACTTAAAAAAAATTAAGTTGAAGTTGGAGTTGTGTTTGGTCACGAAAATAAATTGAAGTTTGTTTTGACTTTTTGCGAGAGAACTTGAAGTGAAAATAGTGAAACTATTCCAATGTTTTTACGCAAAATAATTGTCCAAAAAAAAGCGAAAAATTCTCATGGCCAAATAGACTCCTATTATATCACTAACATCATCATAACTACTACAGTACTACTAATGCAACTTCTCGACATGTCCACATCGGGGTTGCTACCACTACCATTAACTACCACTTTTGGATGTAGTAATATGTGCACTATTTGTTCTGAATTTGATTATTATTAGGGATAAGTTTAAACATATATTAGAAAGTTGAGAATACAATTACTTAGTATTGATCATTCAGTATTAGTATATGACTGCAGTATTTTATTATTCAAATATCGTATTCAGGTCCAGTCATTTAAAATTTAGAAGAATGGTTCACCTCGAACATAAAACTAAGTGAAAAATGAAAAACACACCTAAACTATCCTCCTTCGTTCTTGAGTTTAGTACCTAAATTATTGGAAGGATGAATTTCACACCTAAACTATCACTCATTAGTTTAAGAAGCACACCTCAACTAATATGTGTGATAGTGTATGTATTACACTCTTTTATTTAAAAAATCTTACCGCATTAGTATCCCTGTGTAAATTTGACGTTGGAACGTGGCTGAAAATCAGCGAAAAAGACGTTGAAATTTTGGGTGCTATTAATGGATCGCAAGTGGGATTTCTCCTTTTCAGGAGAAATCTGCTTTGTCTCTCAAATAACTATTTTTACTACATGTTCAAAGTAATATAAAACGGAGAGGGTATTAAACCTTTTTGCAAATAAGCACGGCAAAGCAGACCGACGACTCCGAAAAGGAGAATCCCATCCATTAACAACCTGTATTGGATAGCAAGTATAAACTACTCCTTTGTTCATCACCAACTACAATGCCTCAATTCCAAGTAGGTTGTTGACAAACAGGATAAAAGTAAAGAAAGAAAGGAGATTAGTTCAACAGAAGAACTGAATTTAATCTCAACAAAAACTCCTGCTCAAAACATGCCAATCTTTTTCTACAAAAATTGTCCTCACAGGTAATAAAATACTTGAATCTCTTATATCCAAAACTAAGAATAAATGCAGTAGTATAATCTCTACATGTTCTTTCAATAACCCCAGAACTCTTCCAAGCTGCAAATGGGGGAATTGGAGGAGCCTCAAATTCAAGTGTAACAATCTGCAAAAAAAAAAATTGAGGAACTAATGAGGCCATATAGTCGAAAGATGATATAATCTACATATAAAAGAGATGGAAACTGAAGCCTAGCAGGGAAGAATAAAAGGACTCATCTGCTCATATAAGAAAATAAACCCGGCATTACACTTGCATTATTAAAATAACGTCTTGTTTCTAATACAAAACTCTGAATCACATTGGTTTCTAGTATAAACTCCGTATAACTGATACTTGTATAACTTACATGCAATTAAAAAAATGTTGTATTACCAATACCAGAATAGATAGTTCTCGACTTTGAATACTTTTTTGATGAGGAGTTCTGGACTTTGATAACTGTGCATAAGAAAACTCTATAATATCCATAACAAAAATTCATGTACTGTTATCTACATAACTAGTCTGTGAACGATAAAATGCGTAAGTTTCCATCACATTCAAGTATGTGTAAAGGCCACGCCAGTTTAAAATAGTGAGTGTGTAATATAACTCTACGCACTAAACTTTTGTAACGGTGTGTAGACATTAAATTGAAGACAAAAAGTGTGCGCACCCATGTCGTGCACCTGCATATTCTCGTCACAAAGCTACATCCACAGCTAAGTATCTGTAACCTAATATAAGTGGAACACCATAAAGAGTCGGAACAGCTTTACATAAGGGTACAGGGATCCAAAGGATTTTCCTATCTACACTAAGGAGTTGGAAAAGAATGGGGGAGGCAAAACCTTTGTAGTACAACATCTGCAAAAGGTTGCGAATTGCGATGTCCAGGAAAACCATATTCCCAGCCATACCAAAGTACAATTTAGAAGACGTAAAGAAGTGACCAATGTTGATTTCCTTACATTTTTAAATACCTTTTTGGATTTAGAGACTTATCAATACAGAGAAGCAACTATCATTAAAAGAGCAAGAGTTCATGCATATGTCACTGCCGGTAAAATAAAATGATCTGAACTATAACTCACCACCCAACAAGGGTTTATACAAAAAATGACACCAATGTACATGTATTTTAGCTATCTCTGCTAGTGGGATAATCATGATCTGCCGAATACACCACCACCCAAAAACGGAACAAAAAAGACACACAGGTAATTTAGCAATCAATATTCAATACTTCCAAGTACTGCATTTTGAAAGTGTTCAATACAACTTCACAAGTATCAAGATTCCCCATCCGATGGATAACAATAATAATACTTCAATATTTTCTATTACAACAAATATCTGGACAACTTATTTTTAATCTCCGTGCTTGCAAAAGCCATGTCATATAATAAGTACTCACAGAATTAGTTTCTGACCTAAAAACCACACAACAAAAGGGCCTAAGATTTTACCATCACAAGAAAAACATAAGGTAAAAACCAAATAAAGTTGCAAAATCTCTTTAAAGATGGAGAGTATAAGATACCAGCATATCTAAGGTGATACTAAACTCAAGTTGACCTGATCAACTGCCTCCCTTCTGCTTGAGTGTTATCTTGTCTCCCAAGCTAAGAGCAATTCCTTGGGTTTTGCTCCTTATCCTAATGTAACCACTCAGCTTACTATCTGCTTGTTTCTCAATGCTTACATTCACCAAAGCATCCTCGCCAAACACACTCTTCGCATACAAGTTAGCAGCAAGAAACCCACATTCCCCTTCCAAAGCAGACCTGGAATTATGCATGAAAGCACATATACAGTGTCAACAAAGCCATGCATCACTAGGACAAATAATATTGCTCGATATATCCAGATGAGTAACAGAACAAAGTCAACTGAAAGGCGATTCTGGAGCTTGAATCCATTATTTAGCAAACTCATTCGAAGCAGTCAATTACATCCAACAGTAAAAGAAGCACGGTACAATAAAGAAACTAAACTGGTTCCTTAATAATAAACTGCTATTTCCCCTAAATAACTTGTGCGATCCAGTTTGAAAAAGTTTACCAATTTTCCCCTTTCAAATTCTTTCATGATTTCTAAATATACACCAATACCAACATTTTCGGGGTACCCAACATCATAAAACCAGTAATAATTGGAATGCCAGATTCTCCTGAAACATTGTTCTCATGACTTCTGACACTAAGTATGATTTGGTAAGCTCGTAGGGCTAAACATCAACCATACTACCAAATGGATCTTATATCCTAAAGGTTGCTAAGAATAATCCCAAACCCAGTCTTATGCAAACATCATGATAGACATGAAGAATCAATTCAAGTACTTCCATATTTTCATGAAGGTCAAATGCTTATTCTTTGCAGTTCTTATACATCAACGTACATCAATTTATCTATAATGGAAAATAATAAACACCAAGTCAAACACAATTTGTTTGTCATCTATAATGAAGTTCTAAGTTTATACAGCAGAATAATTCTGCTGCTACAAATCTTGTTACAACACAGATATTACCTTACATTTTTTTTCCTTTTCTCTTACAAATCTAGTCTCCAAAATTGTCCCAAAACGAGTTTCCTGTATCACAACTTTGGACTATACAACAACACACCCAGTGAAATCCTACAATTGGGGTCTGGGCAGGGTAAAGTGTATGCAGACCTTACCTCTACCTTGTGGAGGTGGAGAGGTTATTTCCAAAAGACTAACGGCTCAAGTAATGCATATCAAAGCAGTTTGAAAAATAAAATACATAAGACACAGTAAATAATAGGGAAAGCATTACATAGCATTTAACATCAAAATAGAAAATGCCAATAATCTAGAACAAGATGGTATGGATATTAATAATAACATCAAAAATCACTAAAGGCAGACATAACAACCAAGCACCATTGTCCACACTCTTAGCAAACGGATAACTTACAGCGCAGTAAGGCACTTCATGTTGGTTGATTTGATTATATGGTCAAGAAAATCTTTTTCATCGTGAATGACAGTGTTCACAGCAACCTGCAATTCAGAAAGCTAGTGGCTTATTCTCAAGTGCTTATAAATATAATTCATGTAGCAATTGCTCCACTATTTTGATGGTAAGACATACAAGATACTACTCCAAAGTTTAGATGCCAAACAGAGCATTGAGTAAATCAATTAACTCCATAAACAGAACAAGCTTTACAACATTAACAAGACACATTAGCTTGAGAACTAGATCGTTTTAAAAACATTAATAACCTGTAGAAGTTTTTAGTAAACCTACGTGTAACCTAAACTTTGACGCCACATAAACCACACCATAAGATGGGAAGTCATCAAAAATAACAAAAACATATACAAAGTTTTAGTTTTCAATTCTCCAACTCAAAATGAGTAGAATACTAGGACAGCAAGAACTATTCGGTGGTGATAAATAGTCAATGAATAGCATACCTTGTTTTCCCACTCAAATTCTGCCCACATGGTTCTAAAAGCAGCATCACTGCACACTGCAGGGGATATATAATCCATGATGTCAATATGGATGTCATTTAGCACAACCACCATCCGGTCAAATACATTCGATGTCTCATAAACAATGTTCCCAAAAATGACACCAGTCTCAGTTGAGGACACCTTGATGTTTGCTTTTATCTGTTTGCTTGACTCGGGAGCAAGAGTATAGTTCTGTGGACGCTCAACAAGTTTAAGATCGCCCATAGTTGCCAATTCCAAACATAGATTCTGGAGGGTCTCTTTAGTTCTATTAATAACTGTCACATCCAGGACAATATCATAATGATGAACTGTCACGTATGCTTCAGCATAAACAGGGTCGCTAAATCCTGTTAGTTGCAGAACCCGGTTTAGTTTATTAGCATCGGTCTCATCTTTGACAAATTCTCCAGTGGCACGCTTCAAATCATCTTGGACCGCATCTTCCAACTCCAGCTGGCTCATGCCCTGGCAAACAGAAAAAATTTAGGACATGGAAGAAAAAATTTCACTCTGCATTGAAGCACCAAAGACCCGAACACCAGCTCTAATTGACGACCTCTGGCATTAAGTAGAAACCACTTAAGAAACATATAATTGAGGAAACAGAAACAGTTCAAATGCAAATGTTTGAGTCAAACTCATGGTTCATTTTGGTACATCATCATACCCCCTCCCCTTCCCTTGAAAAAAACAAGCTAATTAAGTGTGGAGAGATCTGCACTCTTGAGTCTTGACTATAGTCATTCATGAAAAATTGAAGTCCCAGCTAGTATTCATATTGAACCAAATTTTGACATTGATACTTAAAGAAACTTATGCAAAGTAATATGCATGACTCTCTTAATGTGATTGAAACAGTAGTCAAAGAAACAAAAAGTATAACTTGAAAGCTCTGGAAAAGCTGGAATACGCATTATCTGTCCTTGGATAGTGAAAATAGCACTTAAAAAGCACATTTCTCAGAAGGCTTGAGACAGCTAAGGTGGAAAGGTGAGATAAAATAGCAAAGAAATCTGCATCCATGCAAGCCCACACAGCACAAAGAAGAATTGAGATTACAGATAAAACCCTCATAATACAATTTTATGATCAGTAAGATAGATCTCACAAATATATTAACTGAAGCCTGAGAAAAGAGCTACAGGCAACCTCCTCGTTAATCAAACACATACTGTTCAGATAGAAGATTCTTTTTTTCCTTTTTTGAATATGTAATGAAATATTCAGATAGAAGGTGCTTACCCTCCTACTCTTCAAATGGTAGAAATCAATGAGGTCATCTGGCTGAGAATGAGAAATTTGAGCCTTTGCTTTGATCTCTTCAGTCTCTCGCATCTGCTTATCAGAAAGCATTTTAACAAAACTCTCATGACAAGAGTTCAACCAGATCTTCCTGACCTCGTTGCCAGTGTTACATAGCAATCTTACACACAGAACCATCCTATCATAGGAATCGTTATCAATTGGGTGTGGAAGAGCTGAAGACTGCCCTAGCTGTATCATGGAGACCATGATCAGTAATGCATTAGTTGTTGCTTTGTTCACTTCAACTTTGGATGGTTGAACTTCTTCCAATCTCAAAATGAGCTTAGTCAGGGTGCAAGCTACAACTGCCCCAAGGAAGAAATCACCAGTCAGCAGGAGGGATCTCAGATTTCCAGCGGTCAAAGATCCTTGAACTACTGTCGGGGGTGAAAAAGCAGTTTCAGATGCAGCACTTTGAGTAGCGTATGTCCCATCAGCAAGGACAGCAGGTCTTCTAGATGAAACAGTAGTGGAGTTTATTTGCTGAGACTTTTTCGAAGAATCATTAGCTTCGCCTTCCTCAGAAGCTAAATAAAATGGTAGGTCTCCAAGGCACTGCTTGATAGTTGCAATGCCACTCTCAACTTCAGAAAGAGATTGACAATACTCTCCAATAATCCAAAGGGCACATGAACAAACACGTGCAGCACGAATTTGGTAGAAAGTATCCAGTAGCCTTGTAACAATGGAAACCCTTAATTTTGGATTTGTTTCAATAATCTCACGGACAAAAACAACCACATCAATTGCAGAAGCGACATTGTTATCTCCCAGGAAGTCCATCAACAAATGGACTACTGTGCTTGCGACCTCCGGGAACTTCACGGCACATGAATGAATGGCTTGGATAAGCATTTGACGGTACTCACCGTTCTTCTCAAGTTCACCGCTCTGGGTTTTCATAACTTCTTTCTTAAGTGTGAGAACAACCTCATTGATATTCCGGGGGGTGATCAACTCAAGAACAATGTCAAGTGTTTTTCTCCTGATGTCAAGATTGGGGCTTGAAAGCGCTCTAAGGACATCCATTATCATATCAACCATGATCTCCCTATGAGAAGATTTCAATTCATTGAGTCTATCAAGCACGATAAGCTTCACATTGTTGTCACTCTGAGATTGTAGAAGTTGACAATAGGTATTGGCTGCAGCTCTTATAGCAGTTGGGGCAGAAGACAAAGAAACAAGAGTTCCAGCACATTCATAGACAACAGCAGCAGAAGGGGCATTGAGCAGTGATATAATTATCTTGATGTACTTCCCTTTTTCCCCTTTGTTTGTCCTGCAAACTTTTCGGACCAAATCCAAGACGACCATTTGAAGTAAGTCACCCCAATCAGATACTCTATCAACATGGGTCAAGAGGTAATTGGTGGCACGTTCCTGAGCACATTGGAAAAGCATCAGAAATGCATTTCTTTTAGCTGACGGATCTTGCTCCGTGGTAAGAACATTCTCAATTTTTTCTGGTGCATCTGCCAGGAGCTGCTCGCCCTGTGGAAGCTTGTAAACAGCCATCACAGCAAGAATTGCATTCCGGCGAACATACGGATGCCGGTGCTCCAAGTTGCTCATAATAGATGGAATCAGAGGTTCAATTATATCAACCTCATTCAGCCGGCAAAGGAATCTCAAAGTAACTCCACGAATGTACTCATTTGGATGCTGCAAATTATTCCTCAAGTTCTGACAAATTAGGATCATTTCAGGAAGCACACGCCCCTTAGAATCGGTCTTCTCAATAATCTCCAAATACAGAAGCAGCAGCTTTTGAATTGTGTGATCTTCAGAGGGTAAGACATATCTAATAATAGTAATAAATAGCTGGGGTAGGGTTTCGCCATTCAACAAAAGCATGACAGCTTTCTTCATGGCATCAATCTTGGCAGTAACATCGTTCCCTTCAAGGGCTTCCTTGATCTCATTGGCAAGAGCTGGAGTGCCCTTATCAAAGTGTATCAGCAAAGAACAGGACTTCTCCATTTTAATCTAGTTAGCTTACCTGAAACTTAAAGTTCCCCATAAGTTTCAAGATAACATATTATAACTTTGACAAAAGAGAAACGATCACAAAAAGAGCAACTTTTTGTTTAGTCGAAGCAGTTAAATTACTCTTAAGCAGTTCTATGTAAAGAACTATTTATGCAATATCATTTCTTTGATTATAAAAGAATAAATCCATTCAAAAGCGGGATTGAAACCACAAAGCTATCCAAAAGATAGGAAAGAACGCATAAATGAAAATCCTTATAAGAAAAAAGAACACATAAATGAAATTGCAAGAAAAGAAAAAGAACTTTTATTGTTGTTGTATCACATTCATCCGCAGAACAAGAGAGAGGTTAGGCAATTCAATCACTATAGCCTAGTGCCAGATTTAATTCTTCCGCAACTCACATCAATACGCAAATCACACTTCCACGACAGACATACAAGCAAAATGTGGTCAATCATTCAATCTCTCAACAATGCCTCAATTCCACATTGGATAATGCGCTATATAAACTTGGCAAGAATCAAACTAAATGATAAAAGTGAACCACCGATCACTTTATATCAGTAAGAAAATCATAAAAAGCACATCATCAACACTCAAATCACACTGCCGCGACAGGAATGCAAGCAAAATGTAATCAATCATTCAATCTGAGGTCAACAATACCTCAATCCCAGATTGGACGGTACGCTATATAAATCGGGCAACTAAATGATACAAGTGAACTACTGATCATTTTATATCAGTAAGGAAATCATAAAACAGAAATGCAAGCAAAATGTGATCAATCATTCAATCTGTCAACAACAACTCAATTCCAAATCTGACAGTACTCTATACAATCGGGTATCCATCGCGCTCCATGCTCAAAAAATCGAACTAAATGATACAAGTGAACCACCGATTACTTTACATCAACTAAAATCACACTGCCGCAACAGAAACGCAAGCAAAATGTCATCAATCAATCTATATATCAACAATGCCTCAATTCCAAATTGGACCTTACACTATCTCTCTCTCTCTCTCTCTCTCTCTATATATATATATATATATATATATATATATATATATATCAGCAAGTGAACCAACGATCACTTTATATCAGTAAGAAAAATCATAAAAATGCACAATCTTACTCTTCTGATCTAAATCATTAATTCTCAGCTCAGATTAGGCCGATCTAACCTTGTCGGTATTCATTCCGATACTCGCATCATATATACATTTTTTTTTCATTACTAAAATGCACATACATAATAATTTGCAAATGTTAACAGTATACATCATTTCTGAATCTACTGACTCAAAATCCTAAATTAAGCAAAGCAATTCGGTAGCATAAATTGCCCTAATAATCAAAATTCATAATGCAAAAAGACATAAATAGCGAAATCGAGCAGATAACAGATCCAGATTAATTTATCCAAGAAAAAACAAAACAAAAAAAGACTTACCAGATTGAACACAAAAATGGTTGGATCAAAGTGAATTTTCAAAAGAGAAATTGGTACAGAGGAACTTATGGATTTGGTTGGGGGGGGCGGCGGGGGGGGGGGGGTTTGATTTGTGGAATTGTGGGTGGATTTTTAAGAAGGGAGGAAAGTTTGGTGTGTTACTCAGATCTGGGAGATCCGCAGTGTGAGTATTTTGTATGCTCTGAACATGTAATGAAACGACTCACGAGCAAAAGTTCAAGTTGAAATAATAGTAATAAAAAATGGAAAGGAAAAAACTTAACAATTACTCCTATTTCATTTCAATTTATGTGATTTTTTTTATTTTTGAAATGTAAATTATGTAAATTTTGATTAATAATTTAAAGTAATTTTTTTTAAAATCATATTGATATGAGAAGAAATGCGATCTATAAATGTAATATAAAGTAGTATTTTACGAATAGTTTTCGCGAATTTGAATTGTAATATTTGAATAACTAATTAAATTTACAACCAAGAAAATAGTCGAATTGATTCTCGAAAAGTAAAAAATGTATAAATTGTGATAGAGGGAGTAAGAAAAGAGAAATAATACATGTATAGCTCCATGAATGAGATATGAAAAAGGTAAAATGTATGCATACTTTACCTTTACCTTTTGTAGAGGTAGATAGGAAGTTTTTATAAACTCTCCGCCCAAAGAAGTGTAATCGAGTACCTTTTGTAGAGGTAGATAGGAAGTTTTTATAAACTCTCCGCCCAAAGAAGTGTAATCGAAGTAAGATTGGAAGGAAAATAAAAATAATAAAATAGTCAAATTGTAATCGAAGTAAGATTGGAAGGAAAATAAAAATAATAAAATAATCAAGATAAACAAAGCAAATGAAATAATAAACAGTAGTATAAATTGAAGAATAAGATACAAGGCGAATGCTAAATAAAACTACTAAAAAAGGAAAATATGATAATAGGAGACTAGCTCTTTGCCTTTCACGTATAAAAGTATGAAATAATTGGCAACCTACTGTTGTTCCATCCTAATCCTCAATCTCCATACCTTTCTTTCTAAAGTCATGTTCTTAATAACCTGAAAATGTGATAATATGAGTATGTCTTATCTAATCACCCCCCAATTATTCCTTGGCCTGCCTCTGCTATAGTCAATCTCTCAAATCTCCTTATTGGTGCATTTGTGTACCTCCTTTTCACATACTCGAACCAACTCAACCTCGCTTCCCTTATCTAAGCCATCATAGAGATCGGCTACTCCCACCTTATCATGTAAAACATCATTCTTGATTTTATCTCTTCTAGTATGCATATATATCGATAAGAGCTAAGGGTGTCAAGTGGGTCGGGTTGACCCGGTACCGGCCCACTTAGCCTGGCCCACTAAGCCACCGGACCGGACCCGGTATAGGTGGTGGGCCTGGCGGGTTTTTAGGGGGCTGGGCCGAACACGGTATTGAAATCAGTGGACCGGCCCAGTTAGAAAACCGGACCGGGTCCACCGGCCCAGTTAGAAAACCGGACCGGGTCCACCGGCCCGGTTAGTTTTTTTTTTTAAAAAAAATAAAATAAATTACTGGGCCGGTGGCGCAAAGGCTGTTTTGTTCCGTTGAGGCCCAACGGCTATAATGTCGTTGGCCCAACGGCCAAACAGCCTTTTTAGGCTTTAATTTAAAAAATAAAATAAAAATTCAAAATTTTTTTTTCCTATAAATACATGTCATTTCAAAAAAAAATTCCTACAATCTCAATTCTCATTCTCTCTCAAATTTGTTAAAATTATCTCATAAAGTGTTCTATATATTTTATTATTTTGCAATTACAAATACTACGTTGAAGTTTCCAAAAGTACTCAATTGACCAACTTTCGAGTACTTCAAAAATTTGGTATTATCGTTCCATCTCTTACTTTTAATTTTTAATTAGTGTATTATTTGTTGAATATTTATTTGGATTTTTTTTGTGTTTTTTGAATAATTGTTAGTTTAATTGGTAATATGGATAAATTAAGGAAAGTCGGTAAAAGTGTTAGAAATTTTTGTCCCGGAAGTGGTAGTGGTAGTAAGAAACAAATTGGTTCCGGTAGAGGTAGTTCAAATACTCGATATACTCGTGTGCCTTCGATACCAATTAGCGAACCATTTGAGAATGAAATACGTGTAGGTGCTCACGATATGAATTATTTTGAGGCTCAAGAAAATTATGGTATAGAAGAAGAGAATGAAGTAGACTCTGTTGATTTAGATGAAAATGATGATGATAATGATGTTGATGTTACACCCGAATCTGGTAATGTTAATGTTCAATCTGAATCAGTTAATCTTCCTCCCCGGCCCCCTGTAAGATCTCGTAAAAAAACTAGTGTTGTGTGGAATTTTTTTACCCGAATAGAAGGAACCACTCAGGTTGAATGCGATCTTTGTCAGAAAAAATAAGAGCATAAGACCGGGGGTAATAAAGGAGGTACGGGTCAGTTGTCGAGACATTTGAAGGAGATCCACCCAATAGAGCTAGCTCAGGTAACTGGTGGTGGGACAGTTGGGGGCCCAAGTCAAACTAGATTGAACCCAAAAACCGGTCTATTAGTTAAGAATTATAATAAAATGAAGGATCGTGAAGAAATAGCCAAAATGATAGCTGTGGGTTGTTTGCCTTTCTCTTTTGCTTCTTTTGCTTCTTTTGAAGCTTTTATTCATTATATTCAGGCAATTTATAATCCTATGTTTGAGGGTATTCCTAGAAGTACTTGTCGGTCTGACATTTTTAGACTCCATGCACAATATGTTTACTATTTATCTGCATTATTAAAAAATCTTTCATGTAGAGTTGCTTTAACTTCTGATCTTGGTCGTGCTATTAATAAAAATGATTATTTAACAATTACTTGTCATTGGGTAGATAGTAATTTTGTTAGGCAAAAACGTATTTTAGCATTTTTGTATGAT
Source organism: Capsicum rhomboideum (assembly GCA_031232105.1). Classification (NCBI taxonomy): domain Eukaryota; kingdom Viridiplantae; phylum Streptophyta; class Magnoliopsida; order Solanales; family Solanaceae; genus Capsicum; species Capsicum rhomboideum. The sequence continues at coordinate 123,191,130 of CP124710.1, read as the reverse complement.
GAAGACCGTAGACACACTGAAAAATTTATTTCTGAATCTATTACAAAAGTTGCAAGATATTATGGTATTGACCGTAAAGTTTTATGTATATCTTTTGATAATGCATCTAACAACAACGCTGCTATTGAGTTGTTAAAAACTGAACTTTCTCCACCGTTACCCGAAATATTTCATGTTAAGTGTGCTTGTCATATATATAATTTAATTGTAAAAGATGGTCTTGCTTTTTTTGAGCCTGCTATTGAAAAAGTTAGACTTGCAGTTGGCTTTATTCAAGGAAATAATAGAAAAATTAGACTTATCGAATTTAAAAGAAAATGTCAGAAAAATGGACTTAGACCGAGATTAATGCCTGAAGAAATAGATGTTAGATGGAATTCTACGTATGATTTCTTAAATACTTGCAATATTTATAAAGTTCTTATTACTATGACTTTTAACCAATTTGCTAGTGATTTTTTCGATTGTATGTTACAAAATTCAGATTGGGCTGAAATTGATGATATTGTTAATTTTTTGCAAAAATTTTATCTAGCTACGGTTGATTTTTTGGAGCTTATTATCCTACTGTTTGTAATATTTTAGCTTATTTAGCCGACATTTCTTTATTGCTTAACGAGTATAAGTCTAAACCAGGTTACAAATATGCTATTGAGGCAATGATTGATAAGTTTAAAAAATATTTTTTTTCGCTTCCCCCTATTTTTTTAGTTGGTGCTATAATAAATCCATGTATGAAATATAATACTATGTCCGAATTTACTTCTCTTATTTATTCTGCTTTAGGAGTAAAAGCTAATGAAGAACGTTCTTTGTTTACGGCTATGTCTGATGCGAATAGTTACATGAGCACATTATATAATCATTATGCTGATTTACTTGACAATGCTTTACCGTCACACATTACACCGACCCCCGCTCCCCATCCTTCTGAGGAACCATCATCTTCTAAAAGACAGGCACATAATATGCTTGCTTATTGTGTTTCTGATCTATCTGTTTGGAATAGATTGCAGCCTTCATCGCATAGAACCGTAAGTCGGGAAGAGCTTAAGTATTATCTTATGCAGCCTACAGAGGATCCTAGAGGTAGAATCAACACGCTGGAATGGTGGAAGAATAATGAAAGACAATATCCTGTACTTTCAATGTTAGCTAGAGATATATTGAATGTTCCAATGTCAACCGTTGCATCAGAGAGCACTTTTAGTCAAGGACGGCAGCAGATTGGAGACAACCGACACACATTGGGAGGCAATGCCATGAATGTTTTAGTTTGCCTTAGAGACTGGATTAGAGCAGAACGAAGAAATCAAGGAATGTTCGTGGAGCCGGAAGACGAAGAAGATCTTGAAAAAATAATGACTTCAAGAGAGAATTCAGCACAATCAAGTCCAATGCATGGCTTTAGTGCCATTGATTTTGACAATCCACAGTCAATTCCCATTAATGTTAACAGGCGTGAATTGGAAAAAATGATGAAAAGTTTGTAGAATTTACAATTAATCAATTGAATTTTCGTTTTTCAATTTAACTTTGTGAAATTAGTGAAATGTAATTGCAACCTTGTAACTTGTAAGTTTTCAAACATTTTGCAATCAATCAAATATTAAATTCATTTACTCTTTATATATTTTTTCCATTTAAAATTTAAATTGAATATCTTGTATGAATTCAATACTTTTAATATAATAGTATAAAAATATATGTTGTTGAATATTGTATATATGTATGTATATTCTTTAAAATAGTTTATATTGAATGTAATATGTGTGTATGTTCTTTAAAGTAGTATATATTGAATGTACATACATATGTATGTTCTTTAAAGTAGTATATATTGAATGTATATATGTATGTATATTCTTTAAAATAGAATATATTGAATATACATACATATGTATGTTTTTTAAAGTAGTATATATTGAATGTATATATGTATGTATATTCTTTAAAATAGTATATATATGTATGTATGTTCTTTAAAATAGTATATATTGAATGTAAATACATGTGTATGTTCTTTAAAGTAGTATATATTGAATGTATATATGTATGTATATTCTTTAAAATAGTATATATTGAATGTACATACATATGTATGTTCTTTAAAGTAGTATATATTTAATGTATATATGTATGTATATTCTTTAAAGTAGTATATATTGAATGTACATACATATGTATGTTCTTTAAAGTAGTATATATTGAATTTATATATGTATGTATATTCTTTAAAGTAGTATATATTGAATGTACATACATATGTATGTTCTTTAAAATAGTATATATTGAATGTATATATGTATGTATATTCTTTAAAATAGTATATATTGAATGTATATATGTATATATATTCTTTAAAATAGTATATATATGTATGTATATTCTTTAAAATAGTATATATTGAATGTAAATACATGTGTATGTTCTTTATAGTAGTATATATTGAATGTATATATGTATGTATATTCTTTAAAGTAGTATATATTGAATGTACATACATATGTATGTTCTGAAAAGTAGTATATATTGAATTTATATATGTATGTATATTCTTTAAAGTAGTATATATTGAATGTACATACATATGTATGTTCTTTAAAGTAGTATATATTGAATGTATATATGTATGTATATTCTTTAAAATAGTATATATATGTATGTATATTCTTTAAAATAGTATATATTGAATGTAAATACATGTGTGTGACTGTATGTTCTTTAAAGTAGTATATATTGAATGTATATATGTATGTATATTCTTTAAAGTAGTATATATTGAATGTACATATATATGTATGTTCTTTAAAGTCGTATTCTAAGTAGTATTATATTAAAAAACAATCAAAGTTCAATTTTTTTTAGTCGGGATCCGACCCGGCCCACGTAAAATGCACTAATGGGCCGGTGCTGGGCCGTTTGGGCTTTAATAACTGTTGGGTCCGGCCCGACCCAGTTAGAGTGAAGACCGGACCGAACCAGGCCCAAGCCCGGTAAAAAATACCGAACCGGAGCCGGGTTGACCCGGCCCGGCCCGGTTGACGGGTATAATAAGAGCATCCTTATATTTGCTACCTACATCTGTCGTTCTTGAATGGCTATCATTCTACCTCACACAATAATGTAGGTCTACTCACCACTTTCCATAGCTTACTTTTAAGCCTTGTTGATACATTCTTATAACACAATACTCCCAGACGCGAGCCTCCATTTTACTCACGTCGCTCCAATAATATGTACATCGTCCACTAAGATATTTAAAACTACCTCTCTTGGTTATGACTTGTGTGTCAATCTTTGTTTCCACCTTCGCTTCATGCGCTACATCACTAAACTCACACTCTAGACACTCTGTCTTAATTAGTCCTACTTAATTAACTTGAAATCTTTAATTTTTATTAGGGTATGTCTCCAAACTTACAGTCTATCGCTAACTCTACTATGCGTCCTGTCAATCAACATTGTATTGTCTACAAATAACATACACTAAACGAGCTAAAGATAGATCCATAGTGCGACCTCATCGTGCCATCGTATATGTCCTTGATTGTCCTAATGAAAGCCACAAAATACACTATATACTCCAAACATCTCCATAGAATCTCCCAAGTAACTTTATCGTATGCCTTTTCTAAATCAATAAACACCTTGTGTAAATCTCTTGTTCTATCCATAGACTGCTCCAACAATAAGAAGAAAGAAAGATTTATAAAAAATAGTGTTCATTAGCCTCACGTGAAAGTACAAAAAGGTCATATGGCCATGTAATATGAAAATACTTGAAACTATCTCTCTTGGGCATGACTTGTGTGTCGATCTTGATCACTTCTACCTTTGCTTCATGCGCTATGTCACTGAATTTATACTCTTGACACTCCGTTTAGTCTTGCTTAACTTGAAATCTTTAGTTTTTTTTTCGTATGTCTCTATACTTTCAATCTATCGTTAAATCTATTGTGCGTTATGTCTATCAATACTATATCGTCTACGAATAACGTACGCCACAACATCTTTCCATGAAAAATATCGCGTCAATTCACCATTTATTAAAGCAAATAAAAATGCGCTAAAGGCATCCATGGTGCAACCTCATCGTACTATTATACATGTCCTTAATTATCCTAATAAAAGCCACAAATACACCTACAACTTCAAACATCTCTATATAACCTTCCTGGAAAAATTTACGGCATACCTTTTCTAAATAATCAACATCATGTGTAAATTCATTTTCTATCCATATATTGCTCCAACAATAAAAAGAAAGAAAGATGAGAAAAAATAGTGTTCATATTATAAGACAAGTAAAACTTTTGAAATCGAAAAACATTCGAATAAAATTTTACTTTCAAATTACCCTTTACACAAATCTGTATTTTCACATTATAATTTCAAATTCACGTTTTGTATCACCTCTCGTTATCGTTTTTCTGCATATTTTACACTTTTTAGAACAGAAGCAATTGAACTGTCGCATTGAATATTCACAATTTTACATTGATGCTTTGATATTTTTATTAATGTTTCACCGCCCTAATCTTTGGTTTAAATGTAAAAGATTATGATAAATATTTAATAAGTTTCCTATTTATTCATATTGAAATTAAGAAATCTAAGTAAGAACAATTTAGTAAAATTTACCTTGTAGTTAAGTAATATTTCTGAGAAACGCGTAAAAATTAAATATGACAAATAAAATAGACTCGAAAGTATTCAATATAATCTTATCCGTTTAAATTTGTTTGTTCTACTTTTTATTTTAATCTGTTGAAAAAGAATGACTTTTTCCATTTTGACTATTCTTTAGTTCTAATTTTGCACATGAAATATTTAAGACCACACGAGATAATAGAGTATTTTGATACATTCTACGTATTTTTAATTTAAAATCACAAAATTCAAAATTTTTCTTTACTTTCTTAAATTCCCGTATCAAGTTAAAACTAGATAAATAAATTAAAATGAAATGAAAATCAAACAATTTAATAGTACAAAATTCATAAAATTCTTATGTACACTGTCACATTAATTTGATGCACTTAACTCTCGCTATTAGTGGGATCTCGGGAAATTAACCACAAGGGTTTATTGCACGCAGATCTTGCATTTTTGTAAGAGACTGTTTTCAAGACTTGAACCCGCTATTTCCTGATCATATGAAAATAACTTTATCAATTACTGCACTACTCTCTTCCTCTTCTGTGATAAAAAAAAAAAAATTCATTGAAAAACCACAACTAAAAATGAATCATATAATACACGAATTCAAACTTAATCATAATTTATTCAAATATCACACCCAAAAAATAAATAAAAATTAATAAAATTTACTAGTAATAGAAAAAACACATAAGAAAAAGATTTTTTTTCCCGTTTGTTCTTAAACAGTTACACCTTATGACACTTCACGTTTATATTACTTGATCACCAAGCAACAACCATACACTCTCTCTCTCTCCATCCCTTTCCATTCACCATAAAAAGCCTCTCAAATCCTTTCTCTCACGCTTTATCTTCATCTTCCTTCTCTATTAAACCCCTTTAAACCCCCACACTCCATTTTTTCTCTCTCTACAACTCTCCCTCTCTCTCTATTTCACGCATTCCGAGGGAAGTTTTCCGGTGAGTTTTTTACTAGAAAAATGGTGGAGGGCGGCGGTAAAGGAACGGTGTTTCCGGTGATATTTTACGACGGAGAACGGGAGGTTAATATGGGGAATATCAAAATTCAACCAACGTTAATGTTCAAGCCGTTTCAGTTGATGATCAGTGAGAAAATCGGAGTGTCACCGAACCAGATTTCGATTTACCTATGTGATCGGAAAAGCGGTGGCTTGAAATTCGAGGATCGGAGGAGAATTCCTGTTACAGGTAAAGCGAATTTCGCTGTGATTTCTCGTGAGAAGAGTTGTTTTTTTCTCGTTGTTTTGAAACGGTCGAGAAAAGGAAGGAATCGGAAGGTGAAGCATAACAATGGCGTGGAATTCGGTGAGTTTTTCTCGGAGAATTTGGTTCTACTACGGCGAAATTATGATCGAATTACGGAGACAGAGTTGGCGAGTATGAATGAACGTGTGCAGAATTTGCAGCTACAAAGGGAGAATTTCGACTTAGTGATGCAAAAACCGAATCCGAATCCGATAAAGAATTTGCAGCTACAAAGGGAGAATTTCGACTTAGTAATGCAAAAACCGAAGCCGAATCCGGTGCATTTGGATAGTCCAAGTTCGTTTCCTAGGATCCAAGATACTTTTCCGGCGAAGAAAAAATCAGTTTGCTATGAATGTGCGAGCTCCGACGGCTGCGAAGCGGCGGCGTTTCATCACTGTAACAATGATGCTGTAGTTGTTGGTTCGTTCAGGAGCCGATCTGGACCGGTGAACCGGCCGGCGAAGCAATGAAAAACGGTTCGTGTTTCTTGTGTACAGACTACTACTACAGAAGTGGTATAATCAGGTGCGTTTGTGGTACATGGTAAGGAATACGTACCGTATGTTTTAGTTTAGCCTAAAAAGTGCTAAATAGATTAGCAAAAATAGAAATTACAGATGTGAAGAATGTTGATTTACACAAATGGCTTAGGAAAAATACATTGACTTGTGGGTAGAGGAGTTTGGTACTGTCCCTCCTCCTAGAAGGTTCACTATTTTGCTTTTTTTGTGACTCCAATTCGCAATTTTAGTATTGATGGCGAAATTATTCTATCATTCGAGCAAATTTCTCTGGTCAAACTATGATCTTCTTTTCACCCATTTTGATACTATGGAATTGAAAAAAAGATGCATGAGTATTTTCTCTTTTTTCCTTGCCAATTTACATTTGTGAGCATAAGTTTAGCTTTTAAATCACATTTTCTTTCTTGTTTAATCGTAGTACTCAAATAATCAATTAACTATAGCATACATATGTTACATATACCAAATGTAATTTCATAATTAAAATTTAAAGAAGTTTTTGTATGCACTCTTTATCTTTATTTTGTGAAGATAAATAGATTGTATCAATAGAATATCAATTCAAATAATGTTCAGTTCAAATGAAGATGAAAGAACAATTGCCACATGAGTAAAGTGAGTTGAGAACATGAAATCTCGGGTTCATACTATGATTATAAAAAAAAAAAATTGAATAAAGGCCACGTGAAAGTAAATTTGATATTTTTTTAAATAAGGTACACTTGTAATCTTAAATGAGTTTATATGCAATCCCAATTCGAATTAGCCAAACGAATAATTTTTCATGTTCAAATCATGAAAATTGAGAAATTTCCAATTCTTTTTCACCCTTAAATGAGTTCTATATGGTTTTTGTCTGACTAGTAAGAATCACATAGTTTTTTTCTTTGATCTCTATTGGAATGTAAACTTGAGACCTCAGAAACACAAACTCATTTCATTAATCACTAGGCCATATCGATGCTAAATGAGTTCTATACGATGTGAATTTAAATTGATTGAACCAATAAAGTTTTGAACAACACATATGGTTAAACAAAAGAAAATTCCATTATCATTTGAAATTTTAAGTCTCGTTTACTTGATCTTTCTTGTATTTGAATTGAAAAGGTACTTGCTAGACGAATAAAAATAAAAGGATAAATGAGAAAACTAATATTGTACCATGGTATCATCAAATCACTTTAAACTAATATTGTACTATGTATAATCCATTCACCCTTTTCCCCTTCATAATTTGTACTCAAATTACTTTCCATTGGAGTATTAAACAGATTCAAATGGAAGTAAAGGACAAATAACATTTCACTGACATGAACTTCGAAACGAAGCTTCGTTAAGTTCTTCTTTTGAAACTTTTATGAAGTACTTTTTTTGAATTTATGCGAAGGAATTTGGAGCATGAGAATCTAAACTTATAATTTTGAATATAAATATTGATATAGATTATTCAGTTTTTTTATAAATTAAATTTGTATATTTAAAAATAATACAAAAAATACTATCAGTTCATAATTTAAAATGTCTGAAAAAATTGTAATAAAATAAATTATTTGACTCTCCAAATAGCATTACTTTCACATAAAATAAAACGGAGGAAATAATAAAAGAGTAATGACATGCCATGCAATATGTTATGTCTATCATTTTGCCGTTTCACTTCTAAATTTCTAATTATATTTAGATACTGATGTATTGAACTTAATAATGCAGACATTCCAACTAATTGTATACGTGTGGAACTATTATAAATCTTTCTTCCATCCAAAGTAAATTCTATAATTAGCAGATCCAAATATATAGTCCCGAAATGGACCCATTGCTGAAAAATCATTGGTAAAACTGGAAATAAAAGTTGTTAGACCCTCTTAAATATACTTATTTCTAATCTTTCGTACTTAATCTGTTTTGAAATGTTCGTATTTCTTAAAAACATGGAAATTAAAAGCTGGTGGACCTTATAAAAACATGGAAATTAAAAGTTGGTGGACCATATATTAATCTGTTGCACTTTTTTTTTTGGTAAACACTACAAGAACAACATCAATCTAATCTCACAAAGAAGAGTATGGTAAATGTAGAGTATTCTCAGACTTTATCCTTTCTTTAGAAATAGAGAGACCTGTTTCTGATGGACTCTCGGCTCAAGAAAAACAGTCCAAATTAAAACAATCCGTAAAAAGAAATGATGGAATTGCAAGAAGCAACATAAAGTAACAAAAACAACACATAATAACAAAAAAGTTCGCTATAACAAAACAATATGATATTAACAAAAATTGAATGACAAAAAACTACAAGAGCAATATTACGAGCACTAGTATGGACAACAACACTATATACTAATCTTCTACTCTAATTCGTGCCCTCCACACCACTATCTAAAATCATGACCTCGATAAGCTGAAACTACGCCATATCTTTTTTCTCGGTAAACACTCGATAAAAAAGTTCAAGAGAAATTTTCGCAATTTTGTAAAGTACCCGGGAGTCTTATTCAATTATCAAGAAGTTAGGGGCAATTACACAAATATCATAAAAAAACACATAACACATACAGTTCCCGTCACGTTTCCTGGAAAATCTACCATACATACAAACAACATTTTCATTTCCATTTCCTCCGTTGTTGAAGCTCAACAAAATCATCAAACAATGGCGGCTTACGCAGTAGTAATGGAAAACCTAAAAGAAAGGTCACAATTCATGAACGAATCAATGCAGAAAAGCCAAACAATTACCGATAATATGATCTCCATTCTCGGTTCCTTTGATCATCGTCTCTCCGCCCTCGAAACTGCAATGCGTCCTACGCAGGTAAATGTGTTATCAATGAAAATGTGTGTTACGTAAATGTATGTGGTCATTTTGGAAATAGCTTCTCTACCTCCACGAGGCAATGGTAAGGTCTACGTACAATCTACTTTCCCCCAGACGTCACTCATGGGATTTCACTGGGTATGTTGTTGTTGTTGTCATGTATGTATACATCGAATCAGTGGCGGAGCCACCTTGTACCCAGGGGTTCATCCGAATCCCCTTCGACGGAAAATTATATTAATTATACATGGTTAAAATTAACTTTTACGTACATATAGTAGACGTTGAACCCCCTTCGATTAGTTCGTGTGTTTACTTTTTTCGATCTTTAACCCTCTACGTGAAATTTCTGGCTCCGCCACTGCATCGAATGATTAATTCTTTTTGTTTTTGTTCTGTTTTGTAATCTGTGTGAAGTATATAAATGTGATTTGCTTGTATATTTATATATATCGGGAGCTGAGGGTGTTTTGGAAATAGCATCTCTACCTCCATGGGTTAGTGGTAAGGTCTCCGTTCACTCTACCCTTTTGTTGTTGTTACTGGCAATCGGCTTGAATGTGCATTACGTGAATGTATGCGCTTATTATGTAAATGTGATTTGCTTGTGTATATCGGGAGCTGAGGGTGTTTTGGAAATAGTCTCTCTACCTCCACGAGGTATTAGTGGTAACGTCTGAGTACACTATACCCTCCCCAAATCCCATTTGCATAATCATGTGAATATGCATTACATGAATGTATGTGCTTATTATATAAATTTGATTTGCTTGTACATATATATCGGGAGCCGAGGGTGTTTTGGAAATAGTCTCTCTACCTCCACGAGGTAGTGGTAAGGTATGCGTTCACTCTACCCTCCCCATACACCACTTACTTTGGGGGGTTTCACTGGGTATGTTGTCGTTGTTGTTTTGTTGTGTATATATATAGGAAGCCGAGGGTCTTTCAGGAACAACCTCTTTACTTCCACACGAGGTAGTGGTAGGGTGTATGCACACTCTATCCTGCGCAGCCACCACTTGTGGGATTTCACTGGGTATATTGTTGTTGTTGTTTGTGTGTATATATATATTGGATGATTATTATTTTTTTTTTTTTTGGTTCTGTTTTGTAATTTTTGTTTTGGTGATTTGGTTCTGTTTTGTAATTTTTGTTTTGGTGATGGGAAAAGATAAGGACACATTCAATTAGGAAAGCACACGAGAATATTGACAAGACGTTGAAGGTAGCTGAATCGATATTAGGTCAATTCGATCTTGCACGGCAGGTTAGTCTTTATTTGGGTTAATTTTATTTACTTCTTCTGTCACACTTTGCTTCTGGTAAGCTGGTTATGGAAATTTCGTTGCATATTCACTTTGGATTTTGCTGCATTGCACTATGAGTATTCACAGTATGTACACATACACATGGACATTAAACCATATGTCATTAGTTTGCAGTGGCAGAACAAAGATTTTCACTAAGGGGTTCAAAATATGAATAAGTAAACACCATGGGCGGAGCCACCTTAGGCGAAGGGTGGTCCAGTGCACACCCTTCGCTGAAAATATGTGGTGTACAGTAGTTTCACTCTCTTCATCTTGAGGCATATAAACATTTCCCAATTCAAGGGAAAGATCCTTGCTGTTAACAATAGGAACACAAGGGACAACAAGTTCTCTCTTACCTCGTCAGGACAGTATGTCTTCCACTAATTGGTCTTGACCGCATCTTCCCCTGGAGTATAGTAGCATTGTTTTCTCTATGGGCAGATGACATCAGAAGTCAGGGGAACTAGTAATCATTAGTTAACTTCGGCTTATCTACTAAAGTCTATAACTTTGAACTCAACTCTTAAGGAAGTGACTTCAGGGTTGGAACATCAGAGCAAGGCGGGCGTAGAATCTATGAGAGTTTGGATTGAATCGTAAATGTTAGCTATTAATGAGTATGCATTTAATTTTTGCACATCCTTTACACAATTGAGAAGAAAATTTGCATACCATTCGCCAAATTTCTGGCCCACCACTAGTAAACACGCGAAGAAGCTGAAGGGGTTCAACATCTACTATATATACATAAGAAATAATTTTAACCATATAGAAACAATGTAATTTTCCTCAAGGAGGTTTGGATGAACCCTCAGCCTACCTGGCTCCGCCCCTATTAGTTTGAATTCACTTCTAAGAGCCAATGATTACGTAGTGGCAGCAAGTCACAATTTTAAATTTAAGTGAAAGAGTAAGCAAAAGAAAATGTAAGCAGCCCAAAAGGATTTTTTGGCATGAAATAGAGTGGATTTATTAGTTAATGCGGAAATTGGACTATTACTAGTATTAATATTGTTATAGCCCGTGTCTCTGTAAGATGAGAGTGGAATTTATCATTTATTTTGTCCTTTTCATTCACTCGGATTTCTTCCGATGATTCAAATTTATAATATCACGTAAAGGAGAAAGCGAAAAAACTATGTAGACAGGCTTTCAATTTCATCATATTATTACATTGGTTCTCATTTTATTTTGAGTTACATTTGAAATAAAGTGGTTTATTGGTTGATTCCCTTGGTAATTTGAGGATTACTTCTTCTGTTTCAATTAATCATTGAAAAATCAACCTTGTCGATGTCTTTAGTCAGTAATTTTTTGCTGATTTTGTATGGATCATATATCTTCATTATCCGTTACATGGTTATTACTGCTTAAATGCCCTTTGAACTTTACAGACAGAGGCCAAAATATTGCGAGGGCCACATGAGGATTTGGAAAGTTATCTGGAAGCAGTTAATCAGCTAAGGAGTATTGTTAAATATTTTGGCAGTACTAAAGGCCTTAAGAGTAGTATTGGTATGATTAACCATATTTCCAGTTTACTGGCAAAGTCTATTCTTAAACTTGAAGAAGAGTTCCGTCAGCTTCTAACTTCGTACAGGTCTGTAATTTAATAAGTATAGTATTTATTTTTCCTACTGCATTCAAGTTTTTTAGTTTTTTAAATTTCTTCATATGTTTTACTTTGTGGTTTTGAGTGAATTAACTTTACATGCTCTTGTATATGTCTAGATTTATTACAGAAGCACACAAGTCATTTAGTATATGAATCTTGTTTTGCTTAAACTAGTGCTGACCTCTTTTACTTTTTTCAAAATTTCTTGTGTATTTTCTTTTTTCCCTTCATAGACCGGGTAGACAAATGTAGATCTTCCTTTTTCTCTTTTTTCGTGTCCCCCCAATGCCAACTAGGTTGGGAAAGAGGTGTAGAAGTTTTTTCCATGAGGTCACTTCTTTCCTTGCTCTTCTCGTCAAGCTTGAAATTGCACCGGCAGTTGAACTGCAATGACAATGCTTGAGTGATCATCTATTGTGGGTTGTCTGATAGTAAATTCTTCACATGCATCCAACAAGCAACAAGTGGATTACCAGAACATTTGAGTTTGACCCCTCATGGGCACATACACACACTATTATTCATTTCAGTTTTTTGTGTGACCTTATGCAATGCCTGCCATTATAATTTACAAGTAATTGTTTGCTTGCATTAAGATCAATGGATGATAAACCTTGCCTGATCCATGTAAAAGTAGAACTCTTGTATAGCTTTTTAACTTCACTACTCAAGTAAGTTAACTTGTGTTTGATAAGTATTACTCACTAACTTGGGTTGACTTATATTGATTGCAGTAAACCAATTGAACCTGATCGTCTTTTCGATTGCCTCCCCCAATCTCTGAGACCATCTACAGGATCACCTAGTAAGGGTGATGGTGCTGGAACGAAAGAGCACCAAAGAAGTTTAGAAACAGTTGTTTATCACCCTCCAGCGCTCATCCCCCCTAGAATACTGCCCTTGCTACATGAGTTGGCTACGCAAATGATTCAGGCAGGCCACCAACAGCAACTGTACACTATTTATAAGTAAGTTATCTCCTTAAATAATGGTATTTTTGCAGGAAGCACTTTAATGTTTGAAGTTGATAGTAGTGAACTAGATCTGTTTAATAGCTTATGCAATTGAAAAGCAGTAATTTTGGCAACTTTGTTTTGTGAGACCTGACTGCTTCCAGATACAGCTTAATTGACTTTTTGATGATCATTATGAATTGGATTTATAGAATTATAAAAGATAGCAGTATCCTAATCTGTACATTGCAAAGATTTCTTTTTGGTGGCCCGATCTTCGATATGTGCTTTGTGATAATCTTATGATGTAATGCTGCTTAGTTTTGCTCTATCTATTATCATCTACTGACCTAGTATTTTCCATACATTACTTAAGAGTTGTGCAATTGTAACTGTCAATATTTAACATGTCTTTTTATTTGTGAGAGAACTTGCGAACTGATAATTTCCAAGTTTTTTCTTAATTAATATTCTGTGATAATCTTTTATCTGACAAAGTAGTTTTTCCCTGGATATACTATTTTGTCTCATGTCATTTGCATTTCCCATACATCCTGTTTGTATCCAGTGAAATACGTTCTGTAGTCGTGGAACAAAGTCTTAGAAAACTAGGTGTGGAAAGACTTGGTAAAGAGGATGTACAGAAAATGCAGTGGGAAGTTTTAGAGGCGAAAATAGGAAACTGGATTCACTTCATGCGGATATCCGTAAGCACTGTCTCATCATCCAATTTTGATTTTGATTTGATCTTTGCTTTCTGTTTCCCCTTTTATTAACCTATTCATCATTTTTGATACAGGTGAAACTTTTATTTGCTGCAGAGAAGAAAGTCTCTGATCAAATTTTTGAAGGCCAAGATAGTCTTAGAGATCAATGTTTCGCAGAGGTTACTGGAAATAGTGTAGCGGTGCTTCTTAGCTTTGGAGAAGCCATTGCCAAAAGCAAACGATCGCCTGAAAAGTTATTTGTCCTTCTAGATATGTATGAGATAATGAGAGAACTTCAGTCAGAGGTATGATGAAATGACCAAGCATATATATCTTTTTCCTTATCTTTGCTTTTGGGAAATCCTAGTTTTAACTTGTACTTCCTGTTGCTTCTGCTGCTAACTTAGGAGCATTCTTGCAATGACTAGGCCTGTAGGAACTTGAAGAAATTTCGAGTTATATTTTTTTTTTTGATAACTGTGGTGTTCGGGCCAACTTGCGCGCACCTCGACTAATTCCACGGAATACCTGCCACCTCCCTCCAACAATAGGTATCAGGTAACTCTGTCCACCAAGGCTAGAACAGATGAAAAGAAATCACCTAGTGTTTGTCTCTGTTGGGAATTGAACCTGAGACCTCATGGTGCTCAACCCAACTTCATTGAACCACTAGGTCACACCCTTGGGTGCAATAAATTTCGAGTTATATCTACGAGTATGTACTAGCTTTTGGGTACTAACAGGTCTAATGCAGTCTTTTCTATAATTTGCTTGTTTAGACACTTCCAGCTTAAGTGTCTTTTGATTTCTCTGAATACCTTGGTATATCTAAGATTGTATCTGGTGGAAAAGTCAATTGCCTGCTCTGTCTCTATTGCTCAAAGAAAGGGCATAATATTCATTTTAAGCATCGCACTTAACATATTACTTTCAGTTCGCGTCTTTGACTCTTTCGTGGTCTTTCTGCACCCCAACTTACAGCAAAACCGTTCCATCGGGCTAGCTATAATAGAGTTCTTTGTCTTTCAACATAGATTCATAACCTAAATGCTTTAGATAAAAACCACCAATGCTACCTTTTGTTCTTCCCTTTTTAAAGGGTGGGCGGGTGGGAGTTGAGCAACAAGTTTAGCCTAGAGTTTCTAGGGAAAAACTATGAGCAAAATTTATTGCACTAATATATGACATTATTTGGCAAAAGTACGTAACAAAATTAATTTTATTAAAGTTTTTCTTAGAGATTCTAGTTCGAGTTAACATTCATTTTGACTGCAATCCTTTTGGCTATTGCTTAAGTTTCTTATTATAGTTGTATTTGTGTTTAGATAAGTTCGAACTCCATAATATTTATATTCTTGACATTAACAAACATCCTCTGTTTACTTTTTAAAAGTTTTTCTCTTTCCTTTTTTCATGTTGTGGTTCCCGGTAAGAGAAAAGCCATTTGTCATTTCATTCTATTGTAGAACCTTTAATAATTTACGTGGTATCCATTGGTTCATGTGTTACCTTGCCTCAATTTCTTAACATTAAATACTAATTTTGGTACTTCTCTCCATTATCCTTCCTTGTGGAAGGGGAATTTTGTTGGTGTGACAGATGGATATTATTTTTGGAAGCCAATATTGCAGTGAAATGCGAGAATCTGCTAAACTGTTGACTGATCGTCTGGCTGAGACTGCACAAGAGACCTTTGTGGATTTTGAAGAAGCAGTAGAAAAGGATGCCACCAAGACTTCTGTTCTTGATGGAACTGTCCATCCTTTAACTAGTTATGTGATTAATTATGTTAAGTTTTTATTTGAGTAAGTCTTCACTATACTCTCCAATCCTTCCTTACGTTCATATTTTGTTGGGAATTAGGAGTTTTTTATATGTTGCTGATCATTCTTGATATTGATTTTATATGTCTCATTCTTCACTATTTGAAATAGTTTTAAAAAATGCGTTTTAAGAGTGTACATTATTGAGGATTTCAACACTATCTACTTACTTTCCATTTCTATGAATTTCCTATGCTTTCATATCCTCCTAAATTGTTCTTTCCAGGTCATTCCTAAGCATGACAAGTATTGCATTTCATGAACTGTTTTCTGTAGTTCCTGGACATTATAAATCCTATCTTCACCGCCCTCTGAGTTCCATCTGGTCTTGTGTTCCATCTTCGTATTCCTTCCTCTTTTGATTGCATCACTTCCTAGTCTCCCACAATTAGCTTATCTGATCTGGTGAACTTTACATTCATTTCTTTTTTCAGTTTAAAGCTCGTGTTTACTGTTTTGCCATATCTCAGTATTATCTATTGACTTTGGACAGCTATCAATCAACTCTAAAGCAACTTTTTGGAGATGCTGATGATGGTCACAAAGACCAGTTGGGAGTTATAACCACACGGATATTGCAAGCTCTTCAGAGTAACTTGGATGGGAAATCTAAGCAATACAAAGATCCTGCATTGACTCAACTATTTCTGATGAATAACATTCACTATATTGTTAGATCTGTTCGCAGGTAGGTTAAAATGTTACTTGAGATAATGAGCTGTTTAGTTTACTACAAAACTATCTTTGAAGTTCTATGATGGTCTAGGTCAGAAGCAAAGGACGTGCTTGGTGATGATTGGGTGCAAATACATAGAAGGGTAGTCCAGCAACATGCAAATCAGTACAAGAGGATCTCTTGGTCTAAGGTTTGCTTGCTACCTCTGTAGTTTTACACTCATGATGTTCGTCTTTCTTTCTACTGGTGTTCTGGTACATTTACTAGAGTTTTCTTTGTTTATTTGGCTTGTGGGGTTACGATTCTCCTTTCTTGTGAGATGGTATTCTGTGATGGTATTGATATGGTAAGATATAGACTTCAGCGAATTAGCATGATTCTATATGACAAAGGTGGATTCTCTATGATTCTTCTGACAAAGGTGGGACTTCTAGAATGCAGCTTCTAATCTTTGACAAAGGTGGATTCTATGATTCTTCTGAGAATTGATCTCCTATTAGACATGTGGTCATTCTCATTAGCTGTAAAAACTGTCAGGAGGGAGGTCTTCGATTAGCACTATTCCTGTTAGACATTTGTTTTTTCGTCTGAGCTGTAAAGAAGAATTCCTAAAACATCCGGAGATTTTCAATAAATTCCTGTTGAGAATTGAGGCGAAAAATTGGACATAATCTAATTCTGGTTGATATTTTTCTTCAGGAAAATAGCGTGTTAGGTTCATAGTGATTAAGGACAAGATAATTGTTTAAAATAGCTTCCTTTTATCAGTTTGCCTAGTTCTGAACCCTATCTCTTTCCAAATCGTGGATCAGTTGAATACATAATAAAGATGACTGTGTAATCTCTTCTCTTCCTCTTCCATTATCACGACCTCTCTAACATTCTCGTTGAAGGAACTATTCTTCTTCTGGTATTTCTTATTTTTCGAATATACAGTTTACAATATGAAGCCTGTTCTGAATTTTGTTCCCTAGCCCCATCTTTTCAATCCATTGATACCTTCTCGTTAGACTGGTCATACATGTTGGATATGTGTGGAGTACTGCATCATTTTATGTCGTCCTGAATATTCATCTATGTGTTTTACAAAGTAACATTATACGATCCCCTGGTCCTTGCTGCAGATTTTGCAGACTCTCTCTGTCCAAGGATCTTCCGGGAATGCTTCATTTACTGGTGAAGTCAGTAGCAGCACTAGTATCTCTAGGTCTGGGGTGAAAGACAGGTTTAAGACCTTCAACATGTTATTTGAGGAGATTCATCAGAGGCAATCTCAATGGACAGTTCCTGACAGTGAGTTGCGCGAGTCTTTAAGGCTGGCAGTTGCTGAAGTCCTATTGCCTGCATACAGGTCTTTCGCTAAGCGTTTCGGGTATGCTTTCTTGAACTTGCTTAACACTACTTTGGAAATGAATAGTACAACTCCTAAATCTTCTCTCTTCAAGCATTCTTTCTTAACTCTTCATATGGGGTTTAGTCCACCGTATGACTTGACACATTTTTGTTTGCATAATGTAGTACTTGATGTAATGTTGTTTCTGATCTGTTCATTCATCATGCCTCGAAAATATGGTCATTGCATATTTCATTGTTTTGTGTGACGTGTTTCTTTAGTCTACGTATTTCCTAGTATTGTTAATTGTAGTTTTCTATTTGATCAAGCCGTATTCTATCCAATATCCAATAAAAGAAGTTCAACATACTAGCTTCCAGTCATATAATTTCCTATTTTCCTTTTCGTAAGAGTGAAGTTTGTTACTGCTCCCCGTATCTATATTCCCTTTTCCAAACTGTTTGGAAATGCTTTATTTAAGCCGAGGGCCTATCTCTACGAGGTAGGGGTAAGATTTGGGTACACTCTATCCTCCCTAGACCCCACTTGTGGGATTACACGGGGTATGTTGTTGTTATGTTTCTATGCATACGTAACTGTTAGAGATCATTAAATGATTTATATGAGTTTCTTGATTATTGTTAGGCCCATGATTGAGGGTGGCAAAAATCCCCAGAAGTATATCAGATACAGTCCCGAGGATCTTGAACGAATGCTGGCTGAATTTTTCGAAGGAAAAACCTGGAAAGGACCTTAAACAGATGTAAGAACTAAGAACATATAGTAGTTGATAGGAGTAGTTTTTTCTGCAATTCTTTGTGTTGTTTAGGTGTTTCGATTTCTTTAGTTACTGCACGGTTGATCAAATAAAATTGGGGGTGTAAAGTGTATAATGCATTTATTATAATGTAGTAACCATCATTTCTTGATTTAAGTAAAATCATTTCACCACTTTGATATTGCGACACAGAGAATTGATCTTTCAAAAAAAAAAAGCAGTTTGGTGCACTAAGCTTCCGCTAAGTGCGGAGTCTGGGGGCCTAAAATGTATAATGCATTTTTTATAATGTTTTAATCATTATTTCTTGATTGAAGTAAAATCATTTCACACTTTGATTGATATTGTGACAGAGATTCGATCTTCCAATGCACATTTTAAGGTAGTTGTGCTGAAAATGGCGGTTGTTCTTTCCTTCGAGCCAAGATAGACCATATCAAAAACTACTTTCAGAAGCATCTTCCACTCATCTCGACCTCATGATCACTGAATTCTGCCAAGAGAATTGAAGTTTGAATAGGCCCAATTCATACATTTTTGTATGTATTTTCAATTTGTACAGCGTTTTGAAATGCAAAGCAATATATATATATTTTTGGATATTCTCTTACGATCTGTTTCCCCTTTTTTTTTTCGCCCCTATGCGATCTCGTTACATTATTCATTTTTTTTACATAGATACGTGACGAATATTTCAACTAATTAAGCATGTGGAGTTGTTTTACAGTAATTAATACTCTAACAAAGATGGGACAAAAAATAGTTCTTTTTTTTTCTTTTCTTTTCATGATGCAAGTAAGCATGTGTCTAATGGAGTAACTTAAATTTCTAATATACCCATAAGAAAAAGTATGAAAAAAATGTAGGATAATTTGGATTGGAGGAGAATATTAATACTGTGCATTTTTGTTTTAATATGGCGCTAGGCTATATAATATAGTACGTTAATCCCATTGTTTAGTGTATCACTAAATTGACTACTAAAAACTCACAAATTTTGACGAAATTTTTTCAAAGGAGACCCATCGAATATATGGATTTTCAACAGGGAAATTGTTAAAAATATACGACCCAACATAAAATATTATATCATGTAGCTCAATATACATAATATCTGCGGAAAGCATTATACATAATATATCAATTTTGTATAAAAACGTATAATAGTATATGAAATGTGTTTTTTACAGTTTACACAAATATGAGCTAAACCAAGTAACAAATACGTGCTTTCCAGTGTGATTGTTCGAATTACTAGACTAGGAAGTAGTAAATAATAATAGGCTAATATTATACATCTCCAAATACCTTCCTTTAATATGTAAAGAAACACTAATGCATCGAACAATATATTTGTTGGGTGAAAAACACACTACTATCAAGGGCACAACCAGTGTTTTAACTACGGGTTCGATATATATAAATAATAGCTTTGACTTAAATTTTATATTTGTATCAAGAAATTCATTTACTATGTATAAATAATTTTTGAAGAGCTTACTAACCTAGTTTTCCTAGAATTTAAAATTCATAAACTCAAAATTCTGAATTCATACCCGATTTTACAAATGTTGCATGTAATAGTTTTTCTGTATTTGAAACAAACCGATTTCCTAACACAAACGCTAATTGTATCACTGAACGTAATATATGAAATACTAATGAAATAAGGAATCATGAAGGGATTACTAAAAGGAGATGAGAAGCAGTGAATACAATATATGAGATGAGAAATATAGAGTTTGCCTAAGCACATATACTACACATAAACCGTTTCGTCTAATCCCAAGTCATATTTTTCAATTGATAATTAGGCCTGGATCCCAAATAAAACTCGTCAACATTTCAGTCGCCCCAATAATCCTAACTGAATCCGTCTTATTCACCCCTTTCAGTCCATCAACCCGTATGTAATAAGTTTGATTCACAACAGTATTTCAAAAAAGAGTTGCACGTCATCCCTACACTCGAGCGAAGGTCTACAAATTGAAGGCTAATAGTGAGAGAATTTATTATGTTAGGCAAATGTTTTTTCTTGTCTCACTTTTCTGTTGTGTGATAAATTATTAATTTCCTTCAACGTGTACGTAGTTGATCTCGTTGTAAGTGATAAATTATTTCATAAAAAAGGGGTGGGATGGTATTTTTATATGGTCTTGGATAATCTTTAATTCTTGAGTTAGATTTTGAAATTGAGTTAAACCCAAAAATTATTTCTTTAACATGGTGTTATAGAGCAAGACTGATAATCTCAATTCTTGTTTTCCCATCATCCCATGTTAAGCTCCATATTAAATTGTCCACACTCCAGATGCCCAGCCCTAATCGTGAGGTGGGGTGTTGAAGAGTCCCACATTATCAGACCAAAAAAAGGACGTGTAGTCTCTTTATGTGCTGTTGGTCAATCCTGAACTAGATTTTGGGATTAAGTTAGACCCAAAAATTAATTATTTAACAGATCTAAAATGTTTGTTTGATCAGTGTCACTTTGTTATATTTTTAAGTTTCGATCTATATATTTATTTTAAGTACACACCAAATGAGGGAAAATGCCCTCTTTCTCCCAAGTTCGATTTATTGGGTATTAAATCTAGTCCCAATTCCTATGAATTTTCACTATTTTTGTGTTTTACTGTAGATTTTCGAAGGTCCATTGAAAATTTAGGTTCTCGGAAGTATGAAATTTCTGACAAACCAAATTTTGATGGATCTTTTCATCAGAAATTCACTTATTTTTAATAGTAATCGATACATGAGAGTCATGCATACCATCTAGAAAACTAATGCATACCATCGTAAAACTAATGGTTTAAAAAAAAACTAATGAACCATTTTTAATTTGAGATATTCGCGATAAATCCAAATTTCAAATATTAAACCAACTTCTAGAAGTGCGTGTCCAAAACGAGTAATACAAGTGGTTTTGTAGCACTTCTATAGTCCTCGCAAAATTGAGAATTCAAATTCATCTCGATCCTAAGAAAATGCTTTATATATATTAACCTAGTAACAATATTTTAAAATGTACAAAAAAAATTCCTTACTTGAATTCTCTCTTCCACACTTTAATACCAAAATTTCCGCCTTCATTTTTTTCCAACTTATAACTCTGTAATTTCTGAATTTCCCTTCTCTCCTCCAAGAATCTCCGGGAAAGAAATCAAATCGTCCTTTCTCCCTTTCTTTTTGATAAAAGAAAGGGGGGAAGGGAACAAATTATAGCCATGACAGATTCTTTAAACGATGATAAAAAGGATGAGATAAAACCCGTTTTTGGTTATCCACATTCCGAACAATTTCCTCAATCGGATCATAATTTTGCCTCGCCTTATCCCAATCCTGCATATCATTATCCTCCGCCATATGATCAATATCCATATCAATACCCCTTTTATTACTACGCAAATTACTATTACGATGACAACATCAATAACAACAATAATAATTTCTCGCAACCCCAATTATCCAACCTACCCCCACCACGACGAAAGATTATAACTTTTTGTCGAGTCCTATTCCTTCTTATTGTTGTTCTAACCTTGAGTGCCATTATTTTTTTCGTAGTTGAAGTTTGGAAAAATTATGCATATTACCCTTCATTTGAGGTTGTATCATTTGTTGTACATACTTTCAACATATCAAATTCCACAAATAAATTGACAGTCGATTGGGAATTAGATGTGAGTGTGAAGAATTCAAATAGGAAAGTGGAAATTAGTTTTGAGTACATAGCAACTAGCTTGATGTACAAGCTTCAATTACTTGAATCGTCGTTCAGCGCGCCTTTTAATGTGCCTAGAAAAAGCAATGTTGAGTATCATGTCGATTCTAATATTCCAAATACGAATCAAAAGAAAATCGGAGGCCTTGTGGTCCATGAAATGGCTCGAGATTTGAGAAGAGGTGACAACTTGTTCATTGATCTGAGGATAGAAGCTACAACAATGAATAAAGGTAGAATTAGCGGGGACCGTCAAAGAAAGTTGAATATGTTATGTGAAGGTTTACTTTTGAACTTCAACAATCCAACTAGTTTGCCAGAGTGGGACGGTAATACAAATAGTTATATACTGACATGCGAGTACGGGGACCATTGGTGGTAATTGCTTCTTCATTCTTTTTCTTTTTTCTGTACGTGAAATTACATACAGTCAAATCTCTCTATAATAATATCATTTGTCCGATTATTTTTTTGATTGTTATAGCAGAAATATGGTATAAAAACATATAGTATAACATTAATTGATTTTTTTTTTGAATTGTTATTAACACATGTCTATTATTGAATTAGTCATCCTAACATCTTTCTCTTGCTCATTTTAATTGAAGGGATTTCATATGGGAATTTTGGTGAAATTTCATGGTGTACACATCAACCAATAAGAAGGAGAGGCCACAAGTGACCTTATTAACTATATCTTACAACATTGAGGAGCATGGTGAGATGGATCCATTTCCCTTTAAGCAGAGTCTCGCATTTCAAATATTTCTGAATATGGAGAAACTCGTGATACAAAGTGCTTCCTTTTTGGTACTATATATCGCTACGTATATCCTTTTTCACCAGCAACATGTGCCTTTTTTTCTAGTCAAGTTTGATATACTTAAGCTAGTATACTAGGTATATATCAAGCACAAGACCTAGAGTGATAAAGCACATAGACATGAATATTATAAATAGTTTAAGTCATATACATTATGTGTCAAAGTTTTTTTTAGGTCATGTCTACTTATAAAATATAACTCGCCTTGTTTTTAAGAATATGCATCACTTTTTATGGAGGCATATCTGTAAATATCCTTTGATAACTTGATAATGTAAAACTTTTTGTACACACAATATAATGTATATAAATTTTTTTTTAATTTCTCTCTCTATCTTTTGGGACATATATACAACAACATACTCAGTGTATTCCCACCAGGTGAGGTCTGGGGAGGTTAAAGTATACGCAGTCTATACCACTACCTCAGATGAAGTAGAGAGGCTGTTTTCGATAGACCCCCGGCTCAGAACAAATAACAATAACAAACAAAAATCAAATAACAAACAATTGGTGGCCACATAGGCGGATTTACCTTATAAGGTAGGGGTGCCAGGGCACCCGGAAGCTTCGGTTAAAATTCGTATTGCGTATGTGTATATCTGTGTAAATATCTATATATTGTTTCTGTGGCACCCTTAGTGCATAAAAGATCTGTGGGTGCCATGGTTGTGAGTTGCGTTTGAAGTCTTTTTTTCGGCTAAGCGACCCGAGTTCTAATCCCAAGAGAAGCATTATTTACTTTAATTTTTTTTTCCTTTTTCCTTCTTTACTAATTTACTTTATGTTTTTTTTCCTTTTTCCTTCTTTTACTAATTTACTTTATTTTCCCTGTTGGAGTCAAGTCCCTCGCCTCTTTTCCACCTTCTCTTTCCTATTTTCTCTCTCTTCTATTTGCAATATCTTTTCCTTGTTCTTTCTCAAAATTTATTTAACTTTATTTTTTTTTCTTTATACCTTAGTTCATGAGCAATTTCTTCGATAAGTAATTTAAGTTGCTTTTTAGTTAGTATAAGATGTCTCTCTTTCTAATGGCACACTATTAATTTATATATTAGATTATAATTTCATTAATATTTTTATTGAATTTTGAAAAAAACGCTTAATATAATATACATTTTGAATTGTTCTCATATATTAAAAAATTTAACCTTTAGCTTAAAATTAATAATCACATAACTCGACAATTAATATAAAAAATTCATCTAATAACAATAACGGTAAATTAATATAGTCAAACAAAAAATATGATATAATTAAGCTACTTTTTAAACAAATTTTCTTATTACGAAAGCTCTTACATGTTTTTCTTTTGGGTAATTTTACTCTAGAATATTATTTAAAGCAAGTTTAAAACTGAATTAAAATCGAACTATTTGTCTATTTGTGAATAAAAAACTCAATCAAATTAACCAAAAATTATCCCATCGAACCATTGTTCCTATTCAATTTTTGTGCTAGTGGTAAGTATATTTTATACGTAAATTTATGGCACCCACAAACTTCAAATCTTGGATCGGTCTCTGGGTGGCCATAGAATAAACTCTTTTTCCACTTTTATGTTTTTTCATCTTCTGATGTTGGCTAGGAAGTCCGATGTTAGGAGTAAAACGCTCCTTATGAAAGATGGCTTCATATTTGAGACTCGAACTAGAGACATCTAATAAAAAATGAAGAAGCACTTACTAGTTACTAACTACTTCATCACAATCTTTAATAATAATATTATATAAATGCAATATACACCTTCAAAAAGTTTCTTGTATCTTCTCAATTAAATGTTAAATGTGGCTCCCATGCATCCTAAAGTAATTGCTCGACTGCCAAGTTTATCAATCATACAACCCTCCCCCGCCCCCCCCCCCCCCGCCCCCATCCCTTTCCACCACTACCTCACACACACCACAGGAGTGTGATGGTATCGAATTGAAATATCTCCCTTCAACCATCAAGAAATTTTGAGTTCGAACGTTGAATATGAATAATTTTATATATAAAAAAAGAGGTTTCTTTCTTTAGTGAGCCTTGGTGGGGCAAATCTGTATTACTTAGTTTAGTTATCGTGTAGGCGAGCTTCCAAAATTGAACACAAAAATAAGAACAGAAAAAAAAAATTGAACCATTTGTGTTTCATGTAACCATGAAGTTATTTGACATAACTTAACAATGCATTTTCATTATTTAAGTATCCTGTAGAAGTCTCCAATTCTTATGATAGCTAGCAACAACTAATTAATTATGATTCAAAGACCTCAAATGTCAAAAAAGAAGGGCCCTTTTTACTGTTCTCTTTATGGAATCAGAAAGGAACTAAATGTATGAAAAAGACCAATGAGCTACACACATATGTATGATGACTCACACTTGATTCCCCTATGTCCTTCCTTTCATTTTCCATATCAACTTTTCCCCCCACCTTTTCTTCTTATTAGGCTTTGTTTGCACATGCCATCATTTCTAAGTCTTTTCCTCCCAAAGTAAATTTACTCCTCCCCCTTCTTTTTCAGAAGACAGAAAAATGATACTCCATATGTCTCAATTTAAATATCTTTAGTTTAACTGACCATAAATTTAAGAAATGAAAGAAGATTTGATTTTATATTAAAGATATGTGTAGTGCACTGAATTTTGTAGTCTTAAACTTGTTATTTCGAATGTCGGAATTGAAAAACTTATCAAATATAGAAAAATAATACTCTTTTTGAGACAGGTCAAAAATGAAAGTAAGACCCAAATTGAGACAGGGGAGTAATAAGAGAGTTGGAAATTAGTCCCTCCCTTTCAATTAATGGGTCATTGCTTGATTGCATAAGTTCTAAAAAGAACGGAAAACTTTTAAAATTTGTATATTTATATGATGATAAATTACCTTATTAATGATAAAAAATAAATTTAAAATTAAATTATTTCTAAATGCAAGACGGTGATTATTTTTGGTGATAGATTAAAAAATGTATCACATAAATTGTGAGAGAGTATTTTTTTTTTTTTTTTAAAAGAAATTGGAATAGCACGTGTAACTTACATTGGATGGGATGGCCAATATTTAAAGGAAATTTCTGAAATTTGTGTGTAGTACTACTTTGGAGTTTGGATTGTGATGAAAAAGCTCAAACTTCAAAGAAGATATATTGTTAAAGGACCTCTTACAAGTACAAATAATTGAAATTTAATTGAAATTTTCCAAGGAAGTTCTGTGTGTGTCAGAACCCCAAAGTATACCCTTTTACTTTTGGAATAATGTGCTACATTACAATGATAAGTAGTATATGAAATTCTTGTGGGGAATAAGCATATACTTATTAGATTGTTAAGTTATACTAGAAAAAAAAAACATTAAAATGGCATCTGGGGGGGCTTCTTCTTGCTTTTTCCAGCAATATTGTACAAAAGAAACAATCAGAGGAGCTCAACTTCATGTCCTTAAAAGAATTGCTAGTAGTAAAAGGTACACATCATCTAATTTGTGAGATTATATATGACAGTTAAAGTCGGAGTGACATGATAAGTACTAATTTGGAGGTTTTGTGTTCGAGCGTTGAGTATGAAGTCGTGTTTGTTTAAGAGCATTTTAACTGCCCAACCACTCATATGTGGAACTTCAAGGCGTGAAACTTTATCATTAAATTTAAATTTAAATTTTATTTTAACTCTTATACATATAGCAGAGAATATTAAACAATGGAAGGAGATGAGAATTAACATTAGATACCACTTTCATTATAAGTAGAAACTAAACAAATTAAGAGAAGGGGAAAAAGATATTCTTCCATCTATTTTAGAGTCTTTTGATATAGAACCTTATTCTTTTTTTTTTTTAAGAAGGAAAAATCTTCATTCAAATAATTCATAAAATTGACAACTCAATCTCATGTATTCTTTCATTTTCAAGCTTCTCCCTTGATCTTTTCACTGCAAACAATAAAAAAGAAGCTATGAAATTCGGCGCTAAATAGCCCATGCATAATAAACACGATATTTATATAATTCATTGTTAAATAAAATTCGCAAAAGATTTTTATTGTTTAGTGACATAAATGGTTGATCACCAATTCTCTTAAAGTGAACTTGATTAATCCATGGTCAATAATTTATAATCAAATCAAAAGGGTAGTACTAGAAAAATGTAAAACCTAAGACAACATAATTATTCTTATGTAGATGCCAAGAACCTCCAGACAAACAGTGTTGTTGATTGAACGTTCTATTACTTGATTGTTTTGCTGACCTTGTTGGGGACGGCTAATTTGTCAAATCCAAGAATAATTAGAAGCAAAATTTCATATGATTAATTAATTAACTAAATAATAGACTATAGAGAATATTTTAGGCTATAATTATTGAGGAGGGGAAAAGTGAACATTAACTTGTAGGTATATTTGGTGGAATGTAATGCAAGGAAAATGATGCTCAAAATTGACCACATGGATTGTTTCTTCAAAAGTTTTTCTTCTTTTCTATGATTAATTATTAATAGAGTATCATACAAACTCTTATTCTTCTCTCTCTCTCATTATATTTTTCAATTTATTTGATGATTTATAATTCATTTCCCTTTTTTACTACTACACTTTTGGAACCTTGGTCAGTGAAATGCCCTTAATCGAAAAAATATCTACTTTACTTATAAAAATATATTAATTACATTCAGTGAAATTTCAAATTTCGTACTATTCATGATAACCTTCCAAAGGAAGGGCCCTTGGTGCACCATGCTTTTGTTTTGATACAAGAAAAAAAAGGATTTTTCTACATCTCTTTTTTGTATCGAAAATTAGGAAGATAAATAATTTCTCCTAGAATTTTTATTTCCCCCACATTTATCTTCCACTTGGAGGGCTCTATTATTTGCATCTTTATAAATAATCTCATGATAAAAGTAAAGTAGAAATTTTTACAGTTGAATTGTTTTTAAATATAATATTTATTTTAAATCAAATTAAAAAATATGTCATATAATTTGAGAAAAACGAAATATATCATACAAATTCCTGTTCTTCTCTCTGATCGATTATATTTGTGAATTTAATTCATGATTCATTCATTAATTTCACCTAACATCACTTTTGGACCCGTGGTCTGATACATGGACCTTCCAAAGGTAGGGGCCTTGGTGCACCATTTCCCTACTTGGTCGGCTACATTATTTAAGTTTATTTTGTTCATACCTATGTTATCGAAAGTGAATTCAAGTGAATGCACCATTGGGGGATGGGGCACGAAGGCTAAAAGAAAAAGTAAGGTGCGAAGGGCACTCCTTAAACCGCTTTATAGTTGAAGATGGAGGTGAGGGAAGATAGAAGGAATAGCAGAATTTAAAATTTACGAATTCCTTGAATGATTTTATTCACGCATAGTAGTAATCGAGCCACAGTCAAATATCTAAAAATCTTTTGGCGAAAGCTATTAGATTCACGTGAACTAATAATCGATATTTTAAGTCCGCCCTTGTTAACATCATGCACATTTCATTGTCACCCTTAGCTAGTCTGTTACCATCCTCCATCTCTATCCACATTATATGAAAACTTTCTTTCATGCAAATTACAAGAGGTCCTCATTATTTTTGGAGAATATTAAATAATGACGTTACTAACAATTTCACTAATGAAAATAGAAACAATTAGTTAGCATATTAGCCTCGTGATAATGATTAGCCACCCGTTAATCTCTTATAATGATTGTGATTAGGAGAGCGTAATTGTATGCATTTCTATGGATTCATGACTACTTTAATCAATTAAGTTAAAAATAAAATGAAATTTTTCCTTGTTAATCTTGCTGTGTCTTTTACATGATACAATTATAAATTAGTACTTTTTAATTTACATATTTTGCTTCCAATTTTTCGAAAGAAGGGAAGAAAAACACGTATGTTGCATCGAATGGAAATAAAAATTACATTGCAAATGGCAATCATCACGTTACTTAGGATTAAATAATGAAATATTCTCTCTAAATGCATGGTGTTTAGTACTATTATTTTCACTAAAACGCATGACCCAGTTATTTCGTTGCATTTGCATATTTATTACTAATTTTATTTATCTACATGAAATTTTTTACTCCTATATACTCTACTGTTTGAATTTATCTTTTTTACTTTCCTTCTATTTCAAAAAGAATATTTTTCTTCAGATTTTGACAATTCTTTAATTTTAATACTTCACATAGCATAACTAATACTATAAAATTACAAAAATAGTGTGCCACACTACATATATTTTAAATTTAGTTTTTTCATATTGAATTAAATTAAAATAAATAAATTAAAACGAAGAAAACAGTACCTTTAATCAATTGGGATATTCAAAGAACCAACAGTTGTCGGCAGCCTTAGATGGGAAATTTTCTTGCCCCATAATGCAAGTGGGCCCCTTTTATGGTGTAAACGTGTCATTTACTCTTTCTTCACAATGCTTTCCAATTTCCATCATTATTTTATAAATTTCTTTAAAACATTTGTTACAAATCAATTTCACAAGCTAAACAGGGAAATTGGAAAAATACGCTTTCATAAATCGTCCATTTCAGATAAAGCGTAACTCTGTAATGTTGCTGTTATGTGGTCAGGAGGTCATGAATTTAAGTTGTAAAAATAATTTCTTACAGAAATATAGATTAAGGCTGCATACATGTGGTCCAACCCTCTCCAAATTTTGCGCATAGCTAAAAATTCATCCGTCAAACTTGTATATATAATAAATTTTCCGACGAATAGAGTTTAGATGAAATCCTTACGTTCCTGATTTTGCCATGCCTTTATCCTTAATAAGTGATTTTGAGTGGCAGTCACAAAAATAAAGAATTTCTTGATAGGGAGCGTAGTTCATCCACCAATACATTTATATAACACGAATCTAAATTAATTAAGCCGTTAAATTTTGAACGCCAAACAATTTTTTTCTTTTTCTTTTTAACAAGTGACACTTCCACTATCTTGCTTACTTTATTCCTCTATATAGATAACACAATCTCCACATCCACTCACTTCCCTTTCCATTACACTCTCTACATCCTCATCTCCACCACTCTTATCCACCACAACGGATAGAACGCCACCATGTCAGTGAAAGAATGCCCACACCACAAGGACCGGAAGCGTAAACTTATCCGGCGCCTCTGCGCCGGACTCCTCATCTTACTCTTCCTCATCCTCCTAACCATCTTGTTAGTGTGGGCAATCCTTCAACCTAAAAAACCTCGTTTCGTTCTCCAGGACGCAACAATCTTCAATTTCAACGTATCCGCCCCGAATATCTTCTCTACATCAATCCAAATTACAATTTTTGCTCGAAATCCTAATGATAATGTCGGGGTTTACTACGATAAAATGAGGACATATGCAAATTACCATAATCAACAAATTACATATTATACTCAAATTCCGTCAGTTTATCAAGGTCATAAAGACGTTAACATATGGTCTCCGTTTGTTTTCAGTAACAACGTTCCGATTTCTCCGTTAAATGGACCTGATTTGAAATCAGACCAGCTAAATGGGGGTGTTTGGCTTGATTTCAAAGTTGATGGACGTGTTAAATGGAGAGTTGGAACTACTACTACTGGGCATTATCATTTACATGTTACGTGCACCGCTTATGTACCGTTCGGAAATCGGGCCGGTGACGGAGGAATTATCGTCGGAAATAACGCCGTTAAGTATCAACTTGCTCGGAGCTGTGATGTGAGTGTTTAATAATTTGAAAGTGACGTACGTAGCGGAAATTTTGGTGCACCAGACTGACATGTTTATGATCAAGCATGGGAATTTAATTGCCATTGGTGGACTGGACTGGAAGTATTTATTTCTCTTATTAATTACTCTACTTTTTTCTGGACCAACTTTTATTCTATTTTTTGTTTTTCTGCTATTTACACTTTTTATTTCTCTCTCTTTGTCTCTCTCTCCCTTTCTCTTAATTTTTGGTCCTATAGGTTGAATGAACTGTACATTTGCTGCTAAAGAATAATATTGGGAAGGACAGAGAAGTTCACAATCATGTAATTTGGATTATGAGAAACTTATATAATATATATATAAAAATAAGTTACGTTAATTGTTTTTATTATTAGTGCTTACTTTTTTCTTCTTCGTTTATTTTTAATTATGTGCAAAAATGAAATATGAGATAAGAGGTAATTTTTTCTTTTTTTCCCTTTTAATTAATTAGTTGTTCATCGGTTAATTAAAATCTTAGACTATAAAGAATGGCTTTTCGATTTGCAAAGGGTATTAGGGATTGGTGAATATTGGATCATGTGAGCTGATTTGGTTTACTCTTTTTGCTTGCGGTTTACTTTTTTTTTTTAATTATTTTGTTCATCGAAAAGCCATTTTTAGGTGAAAAAGTAAGTAGTTTTGTTAATTCTTTTATTTAAAAAGATGCAATTATATAAATAGATTAAGTAATACGCAAGTGTTACATCATAACTATTACACATATATATCGTGATAAAATGAGTTGAAAATCATGACATGTCATTTGAAAAAAGTGAATAATTGTATGTATAATTGCTATGGTACTCAAGGTTGATTCACATCATGAATTTTTTCCCCTCTTTCTCAAGTTTACTCTTCTCTACTTTACCTTCTTAATTAAATTGTCCAATGATTTAAATCTTAGACATAAAGGAAATTGCTTTATTGAGGGTTAGGTAAATGTGAACATCTGTTTTGATTAGCCTAGGAATATAGAGAAGGGGCACAGCCCATGTGCTATATAATTTAAGTTTGCTAGGGTGTACTGGCTGATTTAAGCATTCTACCAAACTATGACTTGTTTCATACGTCTCTCTTTCCTTTACCACAATTTCAATGTTCATGATGACACTTTTGGGAAAGGGTTCTTGAATACAACTGAGAATTCAGAATTTAACGGTTATAAATTTCTATAACAATTTAATAATTGAGTATATAATTACATATTTATAACATGCGAGTTTACATAAACTCAATAACAAATATATATATATATATATATATATGTATGTTAGTTATTGAGTTTCTTCAAACTCGCATGTTACTCTCTGGATTCGCTACAACTTGGGTGTTTGGAGGAAGAGGGTAATCATTATTTTTGGATTTTCACAATTAGTGTGTTATGTAAAATCATTCCTACAATTAGAGATTTAACAACATTCATATTTTGATTTCTTTTTATAACTCAAAGATTAAAGGACTTGCACACTGGTAGTTAATTTAATTTAACGGGACCTATAGTGTCTATGCTTTTGGTACTTTATGTAAGTGCTAAGCGGTTGGTGGGTTAATCATTGCTGAATTGTTGGTAGAGTCTTAATGGGAAAGTGTATACCATATGTTTACTAATTCATAAAGAAGAAATTTGATTATCAAAGAGATAAGATTTATATGTGGAGTTATATCATTGGACAAATGAAAAGAGACTATCAAAAAGTTTGATACATTCAAATTTCTTTATAATAATAATGATGTCGTTATTTGTCTGAATAAGAGAATGTATAACATAACATAATATGAATAATTATTAGATTCATATATTCAGTGAAAATCTTAGGTGGAATTTGAAGAGAGAATTGAGTGTATGTATATTTGAAAATCTTAGGTGGGATTTGAAGAAAGAATAGAATGTATGCCTATCTTATTTTTACTTTGTGAATGCAGAAAGACCATTTTCGAAATAACAAGCTCTTGTATGCAATACTACAAAATAGAAGCATGAAGAATTGTTATCTATTTATTTAGTGAGATAATTATGATCAAAGTGGAATGGAATGCATTGTACACATATAAAAAAATTGGGTATATAGTGCTTTAAGGAAAAGACAAAAATGGGTAATGCTCTTTACGTGTAAGAAAGAGATGTGACTAAAATAGAAAAATGGGTGGATGACCTAATACTAGATGTCCTATCTCTATTTGATAAGTAATTATTTGTATTTATTTGTACTATAATAGTCCACCCAATAATATTCTTCCTATGGCTGGCCCTTTTGGGCTTTTATGCTCGTTGTTTTCATAGTCCAAAAACACATCAAATCAAAATCTATAACAGTCCAAGAAGGACAAGTGGCAAATGAACTCAAAAAGTTGGAATGACAGGGATCCCTTACAAGAGTTAAGTTCATAATTCAACTATTATGTTTTGGGATAAAATCATTAGAGCAAAAAATTTTGAGACGATTCAGAGAATTAGGCCAAAACGGATAATACCTTGACAGTTGAACTTGAACCGTGATAATTGAGATATATTAGAGGCACGTGGTACCTCCTAATATGGTAGTGAAACAAACCTCTCTTCGAGGGCGAGTGTACCAACGTAAGGATCGCTAGTGATTGAACTAAAAAGGTATTCAGTATGAAATTAAATTTAGCGTAGATAAATTCTACATCGGCGTGTGAAAGAAGAGTTAGGGGTCACACAAAAGTGAATTCAGGATTCAACAATTGATGCATCTTTAGATTAGAGTTCTATGGGACAAAATCATAAGGCCTAAAAGCCTAAAGCCTTGAGGTAGTCCAGACAAATCGGGCTAAAGTGAACAATAATTAGTTGAGTTTAATTTGGACCATGACATTAAAATCCATCAGATTGTCAACTTCTTTTTTGAAAGCCCAAAAACTCTTATCAAATGGAGATTCAATTAGCATCAAAACACCTAACTTACAAAAAGCTATCTTATAGGAGTAATAGGTAATGCATCTTGAGTTTAGTTAATTAGTGTAAAAAAAAATTAAATTGGGGGTAGGGGAAGGAGAAATGGGGAGGGGATTACAATGTGGGGAATCGAACCCTCACCAACAAGGTGGGAGTTCAGGCAACCAACCAACCGAGCTACTAAGATTCCCCGTTAATTAGTGTAACTAAGTGATCTTGACCATAG
Organism: Capsicum rhomboideum; assembly: GCA_031232105.1. Lineage (NCBI taxonomy): Eukaryota > Viridiplantae > Streptophyta > Magnoliopsida > Solanales > Solanaceae > Capsicum > Capsicum rhomboideum. The sequence continues at coordinate 123,157,241 of CP124710.1, read as the reverse complement.
TTTATTAATGATAGTATGCATTGTTCATTAATGCATTTATATAACTAGCATTACTTTATGATTTTCTCATCATCTTATATCACCGCTCATTTTCTTCATCAATAACTTAGCTAGCATCGATCGTTATATGGAGTTCATGAGGGTGAAGGAAAATACACTTACCACAAATTAAACAGTTATATTCTATATATCTTTAGTTTGAGTTTACATGATTCAAAAATCTTATTACTTTCTTAAATACCGTGCAAAATCAAAATCAGTAAAATAAATTAAAACAAAGGGAGTAGGAATATTATAATAATATTCAATATTTCTAAGCAATTCTTGATAATGTGCTAGTTGATAATACTATGTTGGTAGTTGGGCAGTTGAACAGAGAAATGGACATGTGCTATGAGACTCGATCCAGCCCAATACCATTCACGCTGGTGAAAAAAATATAGGAAATTTGTAATGAACTCAAATAGTAACCAATTTCTCCAATATATTAATAAGACTAAAGTTGAATTACAATTCCAAAAAGTAAATGCAATAACACAGAATGCAAAAGCCCAAATGAAAATGCAGATATATTGAAAGTAAGAACTAGAATAGATTGAAGGAGATAAGAAACTAGACTTTGAGAAAACGAGATGAGAAACGCAAATTTTGCCTAAGCATGATCATAATATGCATAAACTCTTTTGCCTAACCCCAAATGTTATAGACCAAACGGGAAAGCCCAACCCAAAAGACTAGTCTGATAGGTGGGAGAACCCATTTAGACTATAAACCCATTAGCATTTCTCTATTTATCCAATGTGGGACAATTGACACATAATAATCATCCCCGCTTGAGAACCAACGACCTCGTTGGTCACGGCTAGGCCCAGTTGTCTTGGGTCCAAGCCACTACTCTTGTACACAGGCCACCACTCCAAGTCGCGGCTCCACACGTGGATCCCCGCTTGAGAACCAATGACCTCGTTGGTCATGGCTGACACTCTCTCTTGGGTCCAGGCCACCACTCCCGTCTCCTGGCTCTGATACCAAATGATACGAGAGACGGAATACACAAAAGCTAATAAGAAACCCTAAATCTAAGAACACAAAATTAAAGATAGAAGATCGACACAAAATGGAAAAGAAATGAGAACAATGGCTATATCAAAATCAATACCCTCAAATACAAAGTCAAAAAAGTACCAAATCTATAAAAATAAGACACAAGTATGATATCTAACAGGCAATAATGAGTATACGAAAGTCAAAACCTCCTATTAAGAATCCAAACAAACACCTATACTATCGAGACACCCTCAAGAGGAATGATATCCTCAAGCAAGCAATCCCATCAACATTCAATAGCAACAAAGGCCATAGCCTCAACTCTCACAAGAGTTTCTCTCATCCAAAATATCAATAATCAAAATAGTCTATCTCTAAATGAGCTATTCTCTCTTATTTATAGCCTACACTAATAATTAAAAAGATACCCTTAATGAAATAAGGGTCTTCTTTAGCATGAGGCTTGAATGTGAAGAATAGCCACTTTGCGTCCATAGCCTCTTTCTCCCCTTTTCGCCTTTCTTCCTTGTACTTCTACTTTAGCATATTCTCGAGCTTCAACTCTTCATTTCATGATATTGATGAAGCTCGACTTGCATCACAGGCCACCCCACTTCAAGTCGCAGCTCCACGCGTGGATCCCTACTTGAAAACCAACGACCTCATTGGTCACGACTGGGCCCAGTTGATCATGGCTAGCACCCCCTCTTGGGTCCAGGCCACCATTCCTGGCACACATGCCACTACTTTGAGTCGCAGCCCCACGCGTGGATTGTCCACTCTCAATGAAAACACCAATGTTATAAACCAAACGGGAGAACCCAACCCAAAAGATTAGTCTGATAGGTGGGAGAAATCATTTAGCCTATAAACCCATTAACATTTCTCTATTTATCTAATGTGGGACAATTGACACGTAATAAAATTACACTTTAATGACCTTGGAAATGAATGATCTTGAACTTTCCACTTCCATTTATTCCATGGCGCAAGCGGGGTCAAAAGTATAAGACAATTCATCTCACAAAGAAATAGGAAAGATCAGGTGATTTATAAGGATAGTCTAATATTTTTTCAAAAGAAAATGAACTTGTACAAACTATCTATTCGATATTTTTTTTTTTACGTATTATATTGTACCATTGACTCACTATATAGCACACAACTTGACCTTTACTCTACGTCCTCAATTCGAAAGGAAAATGTCAAACTTTTTCATAATTAACAATCAACAAACTGGATTTTGTATTTTCTTAGCATACTTTTCCTCATTCACTTTACTCCCAAACCAATAAACAAACTAACATACCCTCGCGATAATAAAGAAAGAAGGCAAAAAATAAAGTGAACTCATTATTTATTAACAAAACATATGTAAATCCAAATAACAAAAAAGGAGAGAAATCTCCTAATCAAGAATATCAACTAACATCCAATGAATATAGGTAACACTATAAATCCAAAGTTTATAGAGAAAAAAAAGAAAAGAAGAAGACAGGTACACAAAATAGCTCCATAGTAATATGAAGATCAAGAAATTATGCCATGATAGAAAAAATCTACCAATCAAGATGGCATCTAGTTTCCTCAAAATTAGCAGATCTTCCATTGGACTCCAAAGGAACCTTGATGTCACATTCAATTTTGGGCTTAATTTTGTGTGTTTTAATCCAACCAATCTTTAGCCTTATACGCATGTAAAGTTTCATTTCAATCTCATAAACCCCTGAATTCTTCTCATTATTGTAATTTGATTTCTCTCTATCTCCCAATAGAACCAAATTCTGTCCTTTGAACACTGGATGCAAATAACTAGTAGTTTTGTGACCCTGATAAAACGGTTCCAAATTTTGACTAGCAAATCTCTCGCCTTGATACATACCTCTTGCTTCGATTGAATCGTAGTAAATCCCGATACGTTTGTTGGGGTTCCTGATAGTCATGTTGAGGGCGAGATCGTAGTAAAGGGTGTTGTTGTTGGTGGACAAATCGAATTGTCTCAACGTGGCATCAGTCACGTAGAATTTGACCTTGTTAGGACGTAGGACTAGCCAGAGGACTAATGCAATGACTCCGAGGACGATGAGAATTGTGAAGATTATTTGGAAGATGCAATTGCATAGGCAACCGAAGAGACAGCTGCATGGGTTGCAGCTGCTTCCCCGTCCATGACGATGATAGGATTTGGACGGGGGCGGAATGGACGGGCCATAATAGGCTCCGTTCAAGTTGGATTCCGGCATACCTTATAACAAAAATAACAAAGTCAAAATTAAGTACAACTTATATATATATTTCTTTGGTCCTTTGAGAATGAGTATATCTTTTGGTGAGTAGAGATGAATATATATATAGGTGTCTTAATGTGTTAGATATTATTTGTGTGGAAAGGAAATTGTGGAATTGGTAAACAAAAGTGGATTGAATAGTACGAAAGGCCGTGTTATTTCTTCTTGTTAAGAGAGTTTGAAAGACGCGGTTTGTTTTTGGCAATGTCTTACTCCCTCGTTCAATAATACTTGTCCACTATCACTTGTCAGACACTTTAAGAAATAATAAATAATAAGGATGATTTTACTATATTATACTTTGAATATAATAAATTTAATATTTTGGAATATATATTGGATAATGAAAAGTATTTAATATTAAGGGTAAAATGGGCACAAATGGATAAATTATCCATTGGTTTTCCAAATTAGAAAGTATTGTTTGATATCTATTTTTAGTAATATGTACAAAGGAGTACTGAATATAATAGGTTGTTTCTTAGAAATTTCAAATCAAGATATAGTTATTGACTTTAAGTATTAGTCAACAATTCATATTCTTTTAAGTATCTTCTTCATATTGTGTTGTATATAAGTTATATATTGGGGTTAGTTAGTTGACAAGATATTAATGTGAAAGGGATATTACGAGAGGAGTAAAATGGTAGTAATTAAAATATCTATATTGTTATAGGTTGGAACATTCTTCTTCTTCCTTTTGTCTAATTTCAACTTGAAGGAAAAAAATCAACATCACACGGTGTATTAGGATTTAGGGTATTCATTACAACAATTATCATTTTCGGTAGTATCATTCTACAAGTGGAGTCTGAAGAGTGTGGGGTGTATGCTTCCTAGCTTTTATAAAGTAGAGAAGTTATTTTCAATAGACACTCATTAGGATATTCGTTGATTTGATTTAATTACTAGTCATCGATATGATTACATTTGTATAAATATAAGTTGTAAATAAGGTTCACAGTCTAGATTGTAGCTGATGAGTTACAGAAGATTATTGTGCCGATGTTTCATAGAAGATATATATTGTTTACGTTATTCCTATAAATCCTCCATCAAAGTTTTTCACATAAGAAGAAGACATTTTTTCTTTATATGAAGAGAGAGGGTTACGTTGTTGTCTTTATTTTTCATAACTATGTAAATGTGATTATATTGATGAATAGTGAAAAGAATTACTACAGAAAACAACTTTTGCAATATTTATGATTGATTGTATCCTTTCCGCTCTCAACACACATCATTTTCACCCTATTTCTACCGCTCCACATCCCATAGTATTTGTTTAGATTTTCTAGTGGAAGTTGGAAAAACAATTCCACAAGTGACACTAGACATTTGATCGTATCCTCCCCAGTCTCCAACACACCTCTTCTTCACCTTATTCTCACCACCCTGTGCTACCCCCACCTCCCAGGACCCATAGTATGTCTAGTTTAATAATGTTTCTAGGATAATATTGCTTACATATCGAGCATAAAAAAAAATCCACTTATTTCTTTTAAAAGCATTTTTCTATGAAAAGTGATTTTCCTTTAATTCATACCGATCACACACTACGTGTAGGCTCTCCAAGAATGATTTTGACCCGTATAAACATGAAATATCTCCCAAATTTCTAATTAAGGTTTACTGATTCTTTCACAATTTCTCCACACAAATTTATCGTACTTGGTTGTAAAAATAAGAAAAAGAAAAAAGTAGTTAAAAACAGATCAGAAGCTAGGATGATAAGCTTATGGACCAAGTTTTCAATTATGTAACACCCCGTACGTTTCGGAGTCTAGCTGACTACCGTAACATTTATGGAAATATGAAAATATGAGAGATTTGATGAATTATGTATTAAATTGTGGGCATTTAAAAGTCTTGTACAATTGGGCCCTAAATGAGGCCCAAATATCATGAGAAAGACATGGCCCAAAAGAGTTTTTTTCTGACCCATTCTTCTAATTTGCCCCATTTGACCAAATCAACTCTTGCATTTAATGCCAAGGAAGAGATAAGAGAGACTTGAGGGATTATATAAAGAGAGAAAAAAAAATCAGATTTTTAATACCATTGAACTCTCATGCCTTTTCTAACTTTTCCACATTTTTCTCTCACATAGACAAACCCTAAGCTCTCATCTCTTTGTGGCCAAGATCATCAACTTGAAGACTTGGTAAGTGTTTCTTATGATGGTGTAATATATTTTATGCATGAGAGATGGTTTATATTATGTTGGTTATGTTGGTGGAGTATTGAGAAGTTCACAAGGTATGAAATGTTACATGTTTGCTAAATCGGAGAATGGTTTGTCTTGTAAACTTGAATATTCACTTGTGGTCTTGAAGGAAATGAACTTGGTGGAGTAAATATTGACATGTGAGATGTGATTATAGTCTTACTTTGTTTAATCCTTGTGTATAACGTTTGGACTTGTTATTGTGAAATTGGTTATGGTTTTGGTGTCGTATTGGCCGTGAAATGTAGTTTTGGGTGTTGTTATGTGTGTTGTGAGACCATGGCTGAATGTTGGTGTTTAAGATGATAAAAAATATGTCAAAATAAGTTTGGTTATGATCATGGACCATTCATGGCATGAAAAGACCCAAAAGAGGCCATTTAGGACCAAAACGGGCATCCGCCCCCACAGACGAGGGCATCTGCGGACACAGATGCCAACGCAGATGCCCCTGGAATTTTCCAGAGGCCATCTGCGCGCGTACCTCAGCCACCTGCGGGCGTAGGTGGCAGTGCAGGTCATCCCCAGAATTAGTTTTGTGTGTTTTCGTCTCTAGTTGATCCCCGAAGGCCCCTATACCTTTTTTGGATGTAATTATCAACTTGTGATGTCGTTTTAATGACTTTAAAGGGGCGTATGGAGGCATGTTGGACTATGTTAAGTATGTATTGTTGTTTATAAGTTGTTATGGGGCAAGTTGATAGGAGTAATTGTGACGGAATGGTAAAGAGAAAAGCGTAAAGGGTAAGTGTGGTGTGTAATACTAGCGATGTATGATCTCTTGGTCAATGTGCGTAATGTTGTGGTGTTGTTGATATGATAAGGCCTTGGATTGTATTGTAAGGGCTGACATGACGTTATACGGCAGTCATATAGTTCATTGTCGCCTCGTACGCCTGTATAGTGACTAGTTGCTAATGTAAGTTTCGGTATGAACTTGTATTGTAGAGTAAGACGTAAGGAAGAAGCTGGACTATTGTGTTCATACATACACTTGTGTATTCATACTTGGAAGTAAAGGTATGTAAGGTTACTCTGTCCGTATCTTTCTGCAGCATATAAAATTCACATTGACGTTACACTTGTCCTATTCCGAAAGGTGTTAAGGTATACTATTTCTGGTTACCAATGGTTATTATCACAAGTTTCCTATTCATTGATCAATTATGAATCACATGTCTCCTATTCATTTATAATGTTCCAAAAGCCCAATAAAGTTGTGTTCCAAAGTTCCCATATTGTTTATGCTCATGTATCTTGTTTATTGATTCCAATAAGGTGATGTTTCTGAAATTGTTTACATGTTTCTCACTCATTGGTTAATGATCCAAAGCTTCACATAATGTTATGACTATCATTGTAACAATCTCAAAGTAATGAATAAAGTAATGCATATGTGGTTAATGATTAAGTATGGGTGGCAACTTTGGGGGCAAAATGCCTAGCTCAAGCCGATCCCAAGATTTTGGATAAGGGGGCAGTCCTAGAGGCATAAGCCTAGCTCGGACAGAACCTGAAAGAGGGCAGCTCTAGAGGTATAAACCTAGCTCGAGCCGAACCTGATATGTTGGTTTATGGGTGGCAGCTCTAGAGGTAATAACCTAGCTCGAGCCGAACCCAATGCTTTGATTCATAGGGTGGCAGCTCTAGGGGCATAAGCCTATCTCGAGCCGATCCCAACATAATGTTATGTTATGTTTAAAACCCACTGTTCAGTCGGGGCCCGGGTATCACAGGTCACAGGCAAAGATGAGTAATCATTGTAGCAAAGATACAAAGAAAGTAATGAAAGCAATATACATGGTTTCCAAAGTTCAGTATAGTGACTTATCCATATTGATCATTCATTTGTATTTGAGTTCATTGACATATTTGCTTATCATACAAGTTTCATATGGCCTTACATACTCAGTATATTCTTCGTACTGACCCCTCTTGGGGAATTTACCTTACTTGCTGCAGGCGCAGGTTCTAGTAGGCCTCCACAGTAGGTTGCCAGTTGTTGCCGATCATTGGTGAGCTCCAGTTAGTTCGGGGCTTCTCCGAGTCGCAGTTGCACATATGTTTTGGTGTTGTGCATGTTGAATAGTTCGGGGACTTGTCCCGACTTTTAGTTCAATTTGGTCAATGCATTTGTTAGAGGCTTTTGTAGACAGATGTGGGTGTATAAATGTAAAAGGTACATGTCGTTTTTGACTTGATGGCCTCAACGGCCAAGTTTCATATATGTATATATGTCACATGTTCCATGAATTTCATTGTTAGCATTATAAGCTCCTACGTGATAAGGATGTTTCGGATGGCATGCATATGAATGAACATAGGCAAAGCTTGGTTCTCTCGGGCTTTATCGGCTACGGGTGCCAATCACGCCTCGTTGGAGTTCGGGGCGTGACATTCCTTTCCTATGATGTTTTATTGTTGGAATTTTCACTAGAAGTGAATTAACATCAACTTATAAATTATGTAATTTGTAAAATGAGCTAAATAAATATAGTTGATAAACATGATTCGAGCCGTTTATCTATTAAACTGGATATACATTATTTTATGTATTGGCGCAGACTGACAGTAATATAAATCGATCAAAACTATTTTGAAGAGGTCCATTAGATAAAAGCTTGATGCCTGCAAATATAATACTATGTCATCGACCTTCAACTATAAGAGAAGAAGACATAGCCTAATTATTAACTTTCCACATTTTTCGAATGATTGTGAAGACGACTTTAGAGATACGTGTCTTATCTCTCTTATATGATGTTCTATGAAATGTTCTTCGGTTTTAATTGTTAAGAAGAGTCTTGGAGCAATGGTAAAATTATCTTCAATTGATCCCGTAGGTTCGAGTTGTGGAAACATCCTCTAACACTTGTATTATACTAGACTGTCTAAGTCACACCCCACAAACCATGCGTGAACGCAATTCTTGGTTTTAATTATAATTAACTTACATTTTATTTCCTTAGCATTTTCTTGTTTTCCAACCTAACCACTCGGATTTAACATAAAATGTATTTCAAACAAAATAGATGTCGGATTTTGTAATGGTCAATATCTAATACTCCCTCTGTCCCAATTTATATGACACACTTTCCTTTTTAGTCAGTCCCAAAAAGAATGACACATTTCTATATTTGGTAACAATTTAACTTTAAAATACCCACTTTACCCTTAATGAAATGATTTACAACCACACAAATATCTATAACTCATTTTAGACCACAAGTTTCAAAAGTCTTCCTTTCTTTCTTAAACTCCGTGTCAAGTCAAAGTACATCACATAAATTGGGACGGAGGGAGTACTCCATATAGGTATTATATGTTGATTAGGTAATGCAAAGTCCATTATGACTACACATAGATGTTGAATTTTGCGTACATGGTATTTCAGCTTTCAGGGGTCGTTATTTCTAAATATTCGTCACGCGTAAGAGATTGATTTCATACATATATGTTCTTGAATTTTTAGTTCATGACGAAATAAAAAGGAAAAAGAAAAAGAATGGAAACTTCTACGAAGACAATTTCTGTACTTGAAAATGATATGTTTGATGCTATTTGATTTTTTAAGCAGTTTAGTAGGACATGTGGTTTGTCTGATGATGGTAATAAGAAAGTGACTTGAAGCTTAAAAAGAAAAAAAATGAATACATCGATAATCTCTTCAATTTTACTTCTCTTAAATCTTCAGTAAAATTTAACAAGACGTTCGAATTATAATAGTCTATTTATTTCCACATCTAAATATATCATAAAACATTTCTATTAGACATTTTTGGTCAATTTTATAAAAGATATTGTTTGTGTTTCGAACGCTTATTACATAGATACGTTAATTACTAAAAATATGTTATTTCTCTTATCTATACACATTAGCCTCAATAATTTGTAAAACCTCAAACATAGTCAATTGAGACTAGTGTATAATTAGATTGAGGTGTTATATTTCATGTGATTAATTAATCTATGCAATAGGAGATTGAGAATACACGTAAAAACAAGTTTTCAAAATTTAAAAGTGCCTAATAAAAAATCTTTTTATATATCCAGGTGCTCAATTAGAATGTTTCGTATTTCAAGTATATAGATGAAATTTAAGCTGTAGAGGCTGTCAACTTATTTGGCCTAAAAAAGTACATGAAAACCAATAATGTTCTTTTTAATATGGTATAGAAGATCCGGTTCAAAATTGTGCTTTATTTATTTATTAATTTGATTAGAAATAGTAAATTTGAGTAGTTAATTGAACTTGAGACATCATTAGCTCATCAAGAAAATCTTCTTTGTTTCTGACTTTATTCATTATGTTAAACATTCTCTCTTTCGATGATTAAGCATTTTATTATTCTATATATATCCGATATTTCAAGCTTGCGTGTCTTACCATTTGGCAAAGAAAACATAAGACATTTTTAGTATAAGATCAAATTAATGACGTTAAGCTAATAGTATTACTTTTTCTTCAATGCCCAAATGATGGTGACCGATGAATGTGACCAATAACCATTTGCCAAAATGTATCGTGATTGTGACACACTTGATGTCAAATCTTGTATATTTTTTATGTGGTTAACTTTATCTACATAATGAACACTTAAGAATATGCACAAAAGTATTTCCAAAGTTCAAATCTAAATTGTCTGATAGGAAAAAGAACTTCATCACGTATTCATGAGCTTAACTGAAAAAAGAAACTGCAGTTTCAATGTCTAGATGAAATTTACTGACAAATTTATAGTAACGTCTATCAGGGGCGGAGCTAGGTGGGCAGGAGGGGGTTCACCCAAACCCCTTGTCAGAAAATTACAGTGTATATGTAATGTTAAAATTTTAATTTACGTAAATATATAGTATAAATGAACCCCCTTGTCACAATTGAAATATGTAGCTCAGTGATTAAGGGGGTTCAGGAATTCACGGTGGTTGGTTTGATTCCCATTAACTTGCCTGTTCTTTCCTTTTTTTTTTTTAAGCTTCACTGTTTCCAAACTTGGCCCACAATTTTTTTCCCTCATCCTTGCCCATGATTTCTTTCCATTAGAAAGGCCTTATATTCCAGTACTAAAAATTAGAGAATTTTTATTCGGTAATGAATTTTTATTTGGTAATTAATTTAGAGCTATTCTCCCTTCATTAAATATAAATAATGATTAATAATTCTTAAAATAAGGAAATTAATGAAGAGAGTATAATTTCCATTTAGAAAAACTATAGATATATCTTTTAAGTATATAGAAAAAAAATTATAAACGTGAAAATATAATATGTATGCTATACATATATATAGTATAAATTTTCAAAGCTAATATATGATAAAAGGAACAGTACTTTAGAAGGAAAAAAATAAAAAGTTCAAATAAAGTAAAACACTTAAAAAAACACGCAAAATTTATGTAGGGCCTGACAAAGTAGGGCAGACGTTGGAAGAAATGTTTAACTTAAGTATGACAATGCGAATTATATTTAGCGGTTAGGATTAATTTTGTCCTTTGCCCGCCTCACCCGACCTGATTTATCATCATGTAACCTTCAGGCGTTACTTCTTATTTATATTTCGAACCCCCTTGATAAAAATCCTGCCTCCGCCACTAACGCCTATATATTATGCCTTGCCATTTGCCAAGAAGCAACCGCGTCTTTTGAAAAAACATAGAAACACGGCATTTTCTACAAATCAATCCGCTTTTACTTACCAATTCAACATTTTTTACCTACTCAAATAACATACACATTAAACAAACATCTATATATATTCAATCTCCACTCACCATAGGATCATAAATCTCATCTCTATATTATTTCTCACTCTATATCACACCAAAGGAACAAAGAAAAAAAAAGTTGTACTTAATTTTGACTTTGTTGTTTTTGTTATAAGGTATGCCGGAATCCAACTTGAACGGAGCCTATTATGGCCCGTCCATTCCGCCCCCGTCCAAATCCTATCATCGTCATGGACGGGGAAGCAGCTGCAATCCATGCAGCTGCCTCTTCGGTTGCCTTTGCAATTGCGTTTTCCAAATAATCTTCACAATTCTCATCGTCCTTGGAGTCATTGCATTAGTACTCTGGCTTGTCCTACGTCCTAATAAGGTCAAATTCTATGTGACAGATGCCACGTTGACACAATTCGATTTGTCCACCACCAACAACACCCTTTACTACAATCTGGCCCTCAATATGACTATCAGGAACCCCAACAAACGTATCGGAATTTACTACGATTCTATCGAAGCAAGAGGTATGTATCAAGGCGAGAGATTTGCTAGTCAAAATTTGGAACCATTTTATCAGGGTCACAAAACTACTAGTTATTTGCAGCCAGTGTTCAAAGGACAAAGTTTGGTTCTATTGGGAGATAGAGAGAAATCAAATTACAATAATGAAAAGAATTCAGGGGTTTATGATATGGAAGTGAAGCTTTATATGCGTATAAGGCTAAAGATTGGTTCGATTAAAACACACAAAATTAAGCCCAAAATTGAGTGTGATTTCAAGGTTCCTTTGGAGTCTAATGGAAGATCTGCTAATTTTGAGGAAACTAGATGTCATCTTGATTGGTAGATTTATCATTTTCACATTTATGGAATTTATTTTTGTTTTTTTTTATTTGTTGTATTTCCTATATTCTTTGGGTATTGATTAGGGGATTATTATCCCTATTGTTTTTCCGACGTTGAGTTTGTGATCATTGATATACATGGTATTATATTGTTATTTGGATATGGTCGTAAATAAATAAATTGAGTTATGTGCTTCATTTTTGCTGATTTACTTTATTCTGGATACTTTTAGTTTGTTTAATGAGTTAGTAGTTTGGAAGTTGATTAAAGTGTATGAGCTCAGGTGGGCTAAGAAGAATAGAAGATACTAAAGGGAATTGTTAATTTTTAAGAAAAGGCAAAGTTGACATTTTCCTTTCAAATTAAACAATTATACGGTAAAGGTCAAGTTACACGTTTGATGGCGAGTGAAGGGTACATTACAGAAAAACACATATTGGTCCCTTTAAAAGTCTTCTTTTCCTTTTCATATTTTGTGTTCAGTCAAACAATATCATATAAATCGAGATAGAGAGGGTATACACACTAATACTAAATATATGTGGAAGTTTTAAAAGAGTTTTCTAGCTTGGTGTTAATCGTTCTAATAATTTTTCGATATAGATTCCATTATGGTATAAATCCCACTATCCTACCCTTCTAAGGATCTTCGGACTGGTTAAAGAAATTCACAAATATCATTATTCAATATATAGTCAAACAGATTAAGTTCAAAAAAGCTTTTATTTGTACCTTCATTGGGAAAAATCATATTAGTTTTCCTCTATGTAGTGTAGGTTCTCAAATAGCTCAACTATATCTACTTTATATATATGAGTTCGAGTCATTTCAAGGAAGAGTTACATCTTAAGGTCAAGTTTATTAATTATCAGTTGAGAAATTAACCATAGACATATGCAGCAAAGGGTGTGACCTAGTAATTAATGAAGTGGGTAAAAATTTTGAGGTTTCAAGTTCAAAATCCAGGGTGAGAAGTGACAGGTATCCCATGTAATTAATTGATGTGCACGCAAGGTGGAACGGATACCACGCAGCTATCAGGAAAAAAAATAATTAACCACAGGCATTTTAGTATAAGATCAATTAAAGACGTTAAGCTAATGACATTGACTTTTCTTCAAAGAACAAATGATAGACTGGTGATTGTGACTAGCCAATAGCCATTTGCCAAAAGACCAGGCATGTGAAATTAACATGTTGCCTTTTCATAATGAATACGTAAAGAGAATTTTCAAGGATAATGTTGGTGTGATTTGGCTTATTTGGAAAGTTTGGTAATGATCGATCGACAAAATAGTTGTGGGAGAGAGGTGAGTAGTATTTTTTTCAATTTTGATCAGATGTTTCGAATTTGAGTTATGTATACAAAGTCATTTTTATTAGAGAACGTTTTGTTCATGATGTAAGACTTTTCAATATTAATCCAAATTTAATTGGCAAAAAAGGTACTTTCACTTGAGAGGTAAATTGCAAATTTGAATACAATTTAAAAGACCTGTAATTAAAGTGATTTTTTTTTTTCTTATGATATTATTACTTGAAAAGGTAAAAATTAATAGGTACTCCTTTCATTCCAATTTAAGTTTTTCAAGTCCAGCATACTACTTAACAAATTTAAGACGGTGAAATTTAAATGATTATATACATTTTTAATTTAAGATTTCAAAATTGAAAAATCTCCCTTTACTTCTTAAACTCCGTACCAAATCAAATTTATAATGCATAAACTGACTACAAGTCAAGTCAATGACAATAATATTGATAGGAAATACTACGCGCAATCTTCGTAGGTACAATTTGTTCAATTTCTAAGAAGGTGCTTCTGAAAATGTCAAACGGCCTTTTTCTTCTATTTAATTAATCAACATTTCCTTACTAACATTCCATAGTTCCCAACTAACACATACATATTTTTGCTGTATGGCGTAGGGGAGATCGGAGCAACAAGGAATGCTTAGACGCCATTTTTCTTCCTGAGCTGTAGTAAGCAGATCGAGAGGTCTTTCTGCCTCTTGATATTTCTTTCGGGGGAACATAGAATCCAAAGCGGAAAGGTGGCAGTTGACCACTAATAGAGCGTTGAATCCCTTTCTGATTCCCCTCAAAATCCCAAAAGAGACACAATTTTAGTTACCTTTTGCTGCATATATATATGCCAGAATCCAACTTGAACGTAGCCTATTATGGCCACTGTCTCTTCAACTGCTTCTGCAAAATTATCTTCACCTTTCTCATCATCATCGAAGTCATCGCATTATTAGTCCTCTGGCTTGTCCTACGTTCTAACGAAGTCAAATTCTACGTGACAGATACCCCGCTAACACAGTTCGATTTGTCCAATATGAACAACACCTTTTACTACGATTTTGCTCTCAACATGACTATCAATAGGCATGTTGGGATTTGCTACGATTCGATAGAAGAGATAGGTATTTATAAAGGTGAGAGATTTCCTAGTCAAAATTTGGAACCGTTTTATCAAGGTCACTAGAATACTAGCAATTTGCATCCAGTGTTCAAAAGACAGAGTTTTGTTCTATTGGGAGACAATGAGAAATCGAATCACAACAATGAGATGAATTCATGTGTTCATGAGATGGAAGTGAAGCTTTACATGCGTAAAAGGCTAAAATCTGGTTGGATAAAGAGAGAGTTTTTCCTATATATACGAAATTAGACACATATTTAAATACTCAATTGTATTTGTTGGAATTCACAATGAATTCGAGGATTGAAAGCTGATTCAGGAAGTAAATTCTAGAAGACGTTTCAATTATGATTAATTCTCCCATCTCAATTGGTTCAGTGTCAGTGTCCGGAACCAAATATTTTTCCATCTAATAATTCTTAATGCTCGATGTTAAAAGTATTTGCAGCCACTTATTTTTTATTTAAAGTACTGAAGGACAAAAATTAAAGACCACTCTTGATAAGTGTATCTGTGCGAATGACCTTTCTCAAATAGCTAAAGTATCTTTTTTTTACTTGATGTGACTTAAGAGTACGAGTCATTTCAACGCAGATTTAACCTTAATGGTTGTGCGGGATGGAATAAACAAATATTTTATGGAACTATTTTATCCACCTTTCATATGAAATAATAATTCCACCATTTTGAATGTAAATGGTGGGATAAAATAATCTCGAGATTAACTAATATCTCATACTAAACATGAAATAAAATTAATCTCAAATTTTATCTCAAAATTATTATCCATATCCACATATCAAACTATCCCTTTAATATGGTCAAGTTCATAATTATCTGTTGAGAAACCATCAGGCACTTTAGTATAAGAACAATGAATCACGTTAAGCTAATGGCATTATTTTTTATTCGATGCACAAATGATAGAGACCGGAGAATACGAAAAGACAGTTTGCTAGGATAATGTTGTGTTTTGGCATATTAAGAAAGTGGGTGCAAAAATAGACAGCACATCTGCCCCATAAGAGTTGTCCTTATTGTCTCTTAAAGATTCCTAGTCACAAACATTATATGAAATGAAATGTTCTAATTGAAATTCCAATTTAGTCACAAATCTCATACACATCAATATGTTTTTAATGATGCTGGAATTGAAATTCAACTTTGTTGGTGCAAAGTAGAAATATATGGAGCAACTAATTGTTCTAAGAATTATGTTCAGTATGTAACTAGCTCAACTCTTTCCTCGAATCACATTTTCATGAGTTCAAATTCCAAATAAATCTTACATCTCTTCCCTCCTTCCACATATGACGAATGGTTGGGGAGAGGGATAATTGCGCAATAGGGAATTTTTTTTTTTTCCGAACCTTCTATTATAACCTGAGCTAAGAAACTTGAAAACCATATTATATCATATGCATTAAAAAGTTTGTCAAAACAACAATTTTTAAAAAAAGAGAGAGAGAGAGACTGGGAAGGCTTGAATGGATAGCTTCAAGGTCGGAGCTTGATCATGCGCAATTCAGACCCGCTAGTATCTGTTAATATTCCCATCTATATACTCGGATGTTTTAAAACAAAATTAAAAGGCTTCATTTAAAGGGAAAAAAATAAGAATTATAGTAATTTCAACTATTCGATTTGCATGAGTGCCCGTCACTTTCTTTTCTTAATTACTAAGCCAAAAAAAAAGGAATTCAAATACGGTATTAATAATCACATACAAAATCTTGTACACAAATCGTAGGTATTAAAATATCACATACAAAAGCTTGTACAAAAAATGGGCCCAATGCTCACCATCTGAATAAATTGCGCTGGTTTGGTTTTCATGGTTAAATCGCTCTCCTGCCAGTGTATCTCATGCTTGGTGTGAGGAGAAAAATACACCCATTGAGGCACTACTTAAATCACCGATGTGGAACTCTAACATCCTCCACGCGCCTAGAACTAGATATCTCAAGCGTAGAAAATATCAGAGGCGGATCCAGGAGGGTCGAACCAGGATCTCACGCAAGCAACACTTCTAAAGGTTCCTTTTGAACTGTTGAGCCAACCATCAACTTTGTTAATGGGTTCCTAACTTAACATTCTTATACGTTTAATAGATTTTTTAATATAATTACAAAGTTTACGAAAATGTTTGGGGGTTCCCAAAAACCTCCACCCTGAAGGGTAGATCCGCCCCCGGATAATATAATATGGGGGCCCATCATTCAGTAACTAAGAATTAAGATGATCCGAATTCTGATACCATGATAAAAAAAAAATAAGGGCAAACAATATAAATCCCGACAGTTTGAAGCTTAATTACAGAAAATCCCGACATTTTGCATAATTACTGAAAATTTCAATTTTGAGTCTGTCGAGATACATAATTAGCTCCCGATACATCCAAAGAAGATGCATTTTTTTTTCTTTGTAAAGATACATAATTAGCTCCGAATACATTTTTTTCTATTTTGGGTCTGTTGAAATACATAATACATCCAACAAAGATATAGTTTTTCCTTTGTAAAGATACATAATTAGCTCCCGATATATTTTTTTCGATTTTGGGTCTGTCGAGATATATAATTAGCTCCTGATACATCCAATGAAGATACATAATTAGTTGAAATTTTTGTAATTACTTTGTAAGGGTAAAAATTTATGTAAATATGCTAAGTTAATGTGTATGTTTATGTTATTTTTCCAACAAATAAACCTTAGATCTAACTCAACTTTAAAATTTAACTATTATCCGATACAATAGAAGTTGACCAACCACCACATCTATAGCCCATGTGGATCTCTAACAAAAGTCTTGACTAAAAACCAAGTCAATGACGTATGATTTTGATATACGAAACTGCTAGGCGCAATCATCTTTGGTACAATTTGATGAATTTCTAAGAAGCTACAAATACAAAAACTACCGCGTCTTTCAAGCTCTAATAAACAAAAAAAAACACGTTTTTCCTTCTATTTAATCTGCTTTTGCATATCAATTCCAAATATCCAACATACACAGGAAACACACATAGCCATATTACACCTATATATTTACCCTACCAAAGTACACATTCATCTTTATCCACTAAAACAACATCCTCATAAACACATAAACTCAAAGATATTCTTGTATTTCTTGTTTTTATTAAGCTATGCCAGAACCTAACTTGAACGGAGCCTATTATGGCCCTTCTATTCCACCACCAACCAAAACCTACCACCGTAGCCGTGGCGGCAGCAGCTGCAACCCATGTAGTTGTCTCTTCAACTGCCTCTGCACTTGCATCTGCCAAATAATCTTCACCCTTATCATCATCCTTGGAGTCATCGCATTAGTCCTTTGGCTCGTCCTACGTCCTAATAAGGTCAAATTCTACGTGACTGATGCCACGTTGAGACAATTCGATTTGTCCACCAACAACAACACCCTTTACTATGATCTTGCCCTCAACATGACGATCAGGAACCCCAACAAACGCGTTGGGATTTACTATGATTCAATAGAAGCAAGAGGTACGTATCAAGGCGAGAGATTTGCTAGTCAAAATTTGGAACCGTTTTATCAAGGTCACAAGAATACTAGCAGTTTGCATCCAGTGTTCAAAGGACAAAGTTTGGTTCTATTGGGAGATAGAGAGAAATCAAATTACAATAATGAGAAGAATTCAGGGGTTTATGACATTGAAGTGAAGCTTTATATGCGTATGAGGCTAAAGATTGGTTGGATCAAAACACACAAAATTAAGCCAAAAATTGAGTGTGATTTCAAGGTTCCTTTGGAGGCTAATGGAAGATCTGCTAATTTTGAGGAAACTAGATGTCATCTTGATTGGTAGACCATATATTCTTTAGATTATTGAATTTTTATCCCCTTTTTAGCATTTATGGACATATATTGCATTATTGTTATTTGGTTATTGTTGTGACATAAATAATGAGTTTATTTTTTTTCGCAACTTTTACTCTGAATTTCTTTATTGTGGATATTCTTTATATTCTTGCTTTTGTTGTTTCCATTTGGATTTTGGATGCTAATTAGAGTTTTTTTGGTGGGTCAATAAGATACCTAATACAACTACTAATTTTTACCATAAAAAAATTGACTTTTTCTTTTTCACATAAAGATTACAAAAAATAAATGTTAAAACAACACACCCATTGACATATTGTGCAAGATATGCCCGACATTGTGCAAGATATGGTGCTAAAATCATGTGTGTAATTATAGTTCTTTGAAAATAAAGTCTCTAGTTTATCCATTGTAAATCAGAAAATACAGAATACTTTTCCAACTCTTTTGATTCTTGATTGATCAATAGTTATCATGGTGTCAGAGCCAAGTCCATCTTATTTGGCTCTCGATCCACGCTTCAATTAGACCTTGGCCTGAAGAGAGTGTTGGAATGGATTAGAATCCCTCATTGATTGGAGAACGGACTGGTGGTCCGCTTATACTGAAATGGACAATCGTCCCACATGAAATAGCTTTCCAGAATTGAGTTAGACCCAGGTATCATATCTTAACGGTGCCCCGGAAAAAATTATACCAACTTGGTCATAATCTTCTCATTTTAGGTGAGGTAAATTCGCTTTAAGAACCAATAAATTTGATTGTTCAAGAGATAGTTGCACATAAGACTCCCTAACATTTCAAAAAGCTACACTTGCCCCCCTTGTTCAGGAACACATGTTACATTTTCCTCCTTTTCAATTCACCAACTTGTACTATTTCTTGATAAGAATTCAACAAGTCATTACGTAGCAGAGAGCTACCTCTTAACGTCAATTTCATTATCTGTTAATGGTAGTTGTTTCCAAATCAAAGAAGTCATAATGCATTATATTATAGTATAGAGATCAATGACGTTACGTTAGAATAGTCCATGAGGTTCTGATAAATAAGTAGTAGTAATAAACACAACCTAATTTGACGGATGAGATAAAAATTATTTTTGGACGATCACCATCAACTCGACTCGTATTAAATTAGCACTTTCACACTGCAAGATTCAAACAATAAAAAAAAAGGGTATAATTGACTCAAGACTTGGTTTATGCTCTTTAAAATTAACTTCAACGGAGAAGAACTCTTTTTTTGGATAACATTGTGAATTATCATTAACCATCAAAACAAGAACAAACTAAGAGCACCTAACCTCATCACCACCTCCTAGGAAGGGCGTGGTAAGTATTAGGCCTCAAGAAAAAAACAGCTACATACATAATCTCTGACAAAAACTCCTATTTCTAAGAGCTTTTTGTGAAAGTTTAAAGCAATCTATTCTAGCTACAACTTTTGTAATCTGCTCTACTGCATTCCAATTTTTAGTACGTCAAGTATCGCATACCAGTCCACTTATCATTGTTGCAATTGCTTCCTTCATAAACTTTTTTCAGTGTCTTTGTCTTCTCTTCACTGCTTCCAGCACTTGTTTAAGCTCAACATTAGGCAAGCGAATTTCATCCCAGGACCTCTGCTCTAACAATATTAAACCAACTGCATGTGACAAAAAGATGTTGGTTGGATTCCACGATTTCTGTGTCACACAAACAACATGTGGAGGCCTCAACAACAATTACTAGTATGAATGCTTCAAACACATAAGTTCCCTAATTCATCAGCAACAATCATTCTGCAAAAAAAAAAAAGATATGATTCAAATAACAAACTAGTCTTATCAATAACATATAACAAATGCTAAATGTGAAAGTTTACCATGTCAAACATTGATAGACTCTCCCACATAATAGTATCCAGCCTAAAAGAAGTCTTTGGAATTAAGAATGAAAAGTTAAGAATCCCTAAGTACGAAAAGTTTATTGGAAGCTTACGTCTTTGATTCTCCGCCGACAAGAAAATAAATATCCTTCAAGCGCATAAGTTCGAGATAAGTTTGCTCAAGTAAGTACGGAAAATGACTTGTAACAAACGCCACCTTTTCAATATCCATTCTATCCTTCATGTAGTGTTTTTTGTAATTCTTAATAAATCTTATCATGTCAAATAAAGATTTATACTCCGAAGCTTGCCCATGAAAGCTTAGACATTGATGAAAAGTAAGCTCGTTGGTAGCACATAATACATTGGCCTAGTCAGATACATAGCAAGAAACCTCACTCTCTTGAGCTTAGTAAATTTTTCATCCAAATGCTCATTTATATTGTCAAATAACAAAGAGGTAGATAATTTTTCCTGATTTCCAATAGCATGGGGCATTGTACACCCATTTGGACAAACCTTGGAATTGACTGATGCGTGTAGGTACTTTCATTGTAGAAAATTTACATATCTTAAGAAACCACTGACGTCTTAATAAAATTAGTGGTCTAAAACCAAATGTTAATAAAAGGTCTTAAATATATATACACATACATAATAATTATTATTATAATTTAGAGTTAGTCTACTTTATTCTTACATACTAATTTTTTTGTGTATTATTTTATTCTTAAAAGACATTAGGCGTCCAACTTCACATAGTAATATTATTGTTTATAGAAGTAATGATTAATTCAAGTTAACAAGATGTTAACCACTTGTTTACAATATATTAACTTGGATGTTGTTGTAAAACTTCATTTATTAATATGAAGATTTGAGTTGTTTAATTCTAAGTTCTAAAATATTTTTGATAAAAAGTAATAGTTCTTCTTTTTTTTTTCTTTTTTTTAATTTAAATTATGTATTTTTTTTTTACAATCTTCAATATTGTTTTAAGTGAAATAAAAACCATCTAATTCACTAATAAACTTTTTTGGGGCCTCAAGATTTTGGACACTCAAAGTAAATATTGTATTAAGTTAGCGTTTGATCATAGAGATCAGATTCTCAAAATTTATTATCAAATGTATTCTTAGCCGTGAAATTTGATCATAGCTTGAAAATCTGATTTTCAAGTAAAGTCCATATCCAAACTCCAAACACAATTTTAGAATTGAAAACTTTTAAATGTTAAATTCACCTTCAAAATCTATGATCAAATGGGAGCTGAGATCCAGGACAGCCATTGAGCCTGCTCCAGCACTCCAATTTGAGAGAGTTTTGTTGGAATCATGGACTGTAACAGTATATTATTGGAAATTCTTAATGAATAATGGTAAAACTTTTGGTTGTATGGTTTATACTGATTATTCCCTTGGCAATTGTGAGGCAAGTATTGTGTGTTAATAGCCAGTCTTTTTGCTTTGCATATACTTGCACAGAGGAATCAGAATCACATGTTACAATTACTGTTGTGAATATTTTAACTTTGTTGAAACAATAACTAGTTCTTTCATCTCAAATCTCAATTTAAGCGCCCGTGTTTGACTAGGCATAAAATTAAAAACAGCTTGTGTTTTAAGAACGTTATTAGTGTTTGTATGATTATAAATCATTTCAAGATGGAAAAACTGTTTCGTTTTTAATCTTTTTGTACAGAAAGTGTGAAACAGTTTAGAAATATTAAATTCTTTTTATCAAAAACAGAGAAAATACATCAGCAGCCGCTCTCTCGGCACTCCTTTTCAGTGTACGCATGTGATTCAGAATAGCAACGCATTCATCAAGGGCAAGTTCAATTCCACAGTTTGCTTTAATGGCTGAGAGCTTTTCCCAAGTGCACCTTCTTCCTTGATTTGCTGCCTGTTGTAGCTCCAGAGTAGAAGAGTTGTGTATGATTTTCGAGTACTGTATCATAAACAAAAATTGAAGAAAATGTCAGTCGTCAAGCCAACATGCAGGTCTTTATCGTAGAACATATTTGAAAATTCTATCTAGCTTTGCACAAATTTAGGAATGGAAAGCGTCGTTTAGACATTCACAGAAGCATCAACTTAGCCATTGAAACAGCACTTGTTTCTTATTTGCAAAAAGAGAAATTGCTCGTACTGGACATACCTGAGCTAGAGTAGCAAGCATTACAACTGTTACATCGCCCTCCCAATCTTGAGCAAAAAACTTTGCTATTCCTCCCAAGGGAAAACCAAGTTCTAACACCTGATGGCATCTGTGCTTCACCTCCATTTCAGCAAGCTGGGCAAGCTGCATGGCCAAATACTTGGTGTTACAATGGTTCTGCTTTGATCTTTGTCTCAACCGAAAACATAACAACAACGCTAGAAGCATGCAAGGATAACCTATGAACTAGCAATTATTAGTTACATGCTTACAACCACCAACGACAAGAGGTCTATAGAGCCTAAGCATTTGGATATCTAGACCATAGAACTGAAACTGAGTATAGCTTGTGAAGATGCAATCAGTTGGTTTAATAGAACAAAGGCATTCTAGTTGGATAGATCTTATGTTATATTCAAGATATCATACATGTTTGACAGACTCATTCCATTACTCTAGCACCTCAAGATATAGTAGACAGAGATCAATGACGTTACGTTAGAATAGTCCATGAGGCTCTAATAAATAAGTAGTAAGTAAACAGAACCTAACTTGACGGATGAGATAAAAATCATTTTTTTGGACGATCAACATCAACTCGACTCGTATTAAATCAGCACTTTCACACTGCAAGATCCAAACAGTTAAAAAAAGGATATAATTGACTCATGATTTGGTTTATGCTCTTTAAAATCAACTCCAATGGAGAAGCACTCTTTTATTTTTGGGAACATTGTGAATTACCATTAACCATCAAAACAAGAACAAGCTAAGAGCACCTAACCTCATCAGGACCTTCTAGGAAGGGTGTGGGTATTAGGCCTCGAGAAAAAAAGCAGTTACATATAATCTCTGACAAAAATTCCAACGTCTAAGTGCTAGCACGCCAAGTATGGTATACCAGTCCTCTTATCATTGCTGCAACTTTTTTAATTTGTTCTACTGCATCACTAGATTGTCTAGTAGTCCTTTGAATAGCTTCCGATTTCTAGCACGCCAAGTATGGTATACCAGTCCTCTTATCATTGCTGCAACTGCTTCCTTCATAAACTTTTTCTTGTGTCTTCTCTTCACTGCTTCCAGCACTGTTTAATCTCAACATTAGGCAAGTGAATTCCAGCCCAAGACCTCTGCTCTAACAGTATTAAACCAACTGCATGTGACAAAAAGATGTTGGCTTGATTCCACAGTCTCAGTGTCACATAAACAACATGTGGATTCCTCTACAACAATTACTAGTGTGAATGTTTCAAACACGTAAGTTCCCTAATTCATCTACAATCATCCAGCAAAAAAAAAAAAAAGCTATGATTTAAATAACAAACTAGTCTTATCAATAACATATAACATATTGAAAGCTTACCATGTCAAACACTGATGGACTCTCCCACGTAATAGTATTCAGCCTGAAAGAAGAGGCTATTGGAATTAAGAATCCTAAGTACGAAAAATCTATTGAGAGCTTACGTCTTTGATTCTCCGCCGACAAGAAAATTGATATCCTTTAAGCGCATAAGTTTGCTCAGGTAAGTACGGGAAATGACTTGTAACAAACGCCACCTTTTCAATATCCATTCTACCCTTCATGTAGTGTTTTTTGTAATTCTTAATAAATCATTTAATACCAAATGAGGTTTTATAGTCTGAAGTTTGCCCATGAAAGTTTAGGCATTGATGAAAGTAACCTCGTTGGTAGCACGTAACACATTGGCCCAAACCTCACTCTCTTGAGTTATGATAAATTGTCATCCAAATGCTTATTTATATTGTCAAAGAAGTAGATATTTTTTCCTGATTTCCAAAAGTATGGGGCACTGTACACCCATTTGGACAAACCTTGAAATTGACTGATGTTTGTAGGTACTTTCATTGTAGAAGATTTACACATCTTAAGAAATCAATCTAGGTCTAAGGGTGTTTTCATGCAGACCATATTTGATAGTAATTTTTTCCACAACACCTACGAACTTTCGAACATCTTCTCTTTGAGCATTTGCAATCTCAGGATTGGTATAGTTTTCCTGGTCTACAAGAAGAAAAAATAGTCAATTAGAAAATTATAAAGAGTGTCTTGTGCAGATTGTTTTGGATGAAATAGAATATATAATAGAAAACTTGAACTAATTACCTTGATCACTTAACATGAAGTGGCAAACTCGGGACATTGTTGTCCGCTCCAATCATGATTCAACGTGTTATATTGTTATGAGAATTCTCATGTTTGTGTATGCACCGAAGTGCTTGGCAAACTTGACTAAACAAGGCATATAACAATAGAAATAATAAAATTAGAACTACAAATAATTTTTAAATAAGAATTATAAATTAAAAATAGAAAAACTTACGAGGAAAATCTCCTCGCATATAAATACACCTTCTGTAGATACACCATAAACCCACAATTGCAAATTCAATTTCTTCTTAATCCGAGTATCAATGGTGCATACACGCTCAACGAGAGTCACTCCCAACCTATCATCAGTTTTGTGTTTGATTACGTAGTAACCATTTGCCACATAAGGGCAAAGACGATTTTTGAACAACATTTCAATCTCATATTAAGTCATATCCATATAGACTATAGCAGATTGTTCATAGTCTATGTTAGAATGTTTTACTCTTACTCCTAGAATGTCTAACATAAGTTCTTCTTTTTCGTCAATAGGTATATACTTTAAATCAATGACTGAGTTGATATGCACATAAAATACACAAATGTGTGGGGTTACCTGAATTAACTTAGGTTCTAATACTAAGGGTAAGAAGAGGCAAAAAGGGGACATGCACCACTAATTTTTTTTTTTACACCACTTTTATACTAATATATATGCACCACCTTTGCCTCTTCTTACCCTTAGTATGAAGTGGTGTATGATATATATTAGAACCTAAGTTAATTAAGGTAACCACACACATTTGTGTATGTGTATTTTATGTGCAGATTAACTCAATCATGGATTTAAAGTATACACCCATTGACGAAAAAGAAGAACTTATGTTAGACGTTCTAGGAGTAAGAGTAAAGCATTCTAACATAGACTATGAGTAATTTGCTATAGTCTATATGGATATGGCACAATATGAGATCGTAATGTTGTTCAAGAATCGTCTTTGCCCTTATGTGGCAACTAGTTACTACGTAACTAAACACAAAACTGACGACAGATTGGGAGTGGCTCTCGTTGAGCGTGTATGCACCGTTGATACTTGGATTTAGAAGAAATTAAATTTGCAATTGTGGGTCTATAGTTTATCTGCAGAAGGTGTATTTACATGCATCAGTTCAAGCGAGAAATTAAGGAGATTTTGCTTGTAAGTTTTTCTATTTTTAATTTATAATTCTTAATTAAAAATTATTTGTGGTTCTAATTTTATTATTTCTATTGTTATGCCTTGTTTAGTCAAGTTTGCCAAGCACTTCGATGCATACACAAACACGAGGATTCTCATAACAATATAACACATTGAATCATGATTGGAGCGGACAACAATGTCCGAGTTTGCCACTTCATATAAAGTGATCAAGGTAATTAGTTCAAGTTTTCTATTATATATTATATTTCATCCAAAACAATCTGCACATGACACTCTTTATAGTTTTCTAATTGACTCTTTTTTCTTCTTGTAGACCAGAAAAAATATACCGATCCTGAGATTGCAAATGCTCAAAGAGAAGATGTTCGAAAGTTCGTAGGTGTTGTGGAAAAAATTACTACCGAATATGGTTTGCATGAAAACACCCTTAGATCTAGATTGATTTCTTAAGATGTGTAAATCTTCTACAATGAAAGTACCTACAAACATCAGTCAATTCCAAGGTTTGTCCAAATGGGTGTACAATGCCCCATACTATTGGAAATCAGGAAAAAATATCTACTTCTTTGACAATATAAATGAGCATTTGGATGAAAAATTTTCTAAGCTCAAGAGAGTGAGGTTTCTTACTATGTATTCTGACTGGGTTAATGTATTACATGCTACCAACGAGCTTACTTTTCATCAATGCCTAAACTTTCATGGGCATGCTTCGGAGCATAAAGCCTCATTTGGCATTATAAGATTTATTAAGAATTACAAAAATACTACATGAAGGGTAGAATGGATATTGAAAAGGTGGCGTTTGTTACAAGTCATTTCCCGTACTTACTTAAGCAAACTTATCCCGAACTTATGCGCTTGAAGGATATCTATTTTCTTGTCGGCGGAGAATCAAAGACGTAAGCTTCCAATAGACTTTTTGTACTTAGTGATTCTTAATTTTTTAACTTTTCATTCTTAATTTCAATAGACTCTTCTTTCAGGCTGGATACTATTATGTGGGAGTCTCACATGGTAAGCATTTACATGTAGCATTTGTTATATGTTATTGATAAGACTAGTTTGTTATTTGAATCATATCTTCTTCTTTTTTGCAGGATGATTGTTGCTGATGAATTAGGGAACTTATGTGTTTGACACATTCACATTAGTAATTAAGCAGTCTCTGGTGCACAGCATGTGGAGTCCTCAACATGGATATTCATATGTACTATAGCCTCTCCTTTGTAAGCAGTCTCTGGTGCACAGCCAGCCATAGAATAAATCTACGCTTTGGTGGTGAGATTGCATTCCATATCAGCTCAGCTATATCTAATCTCATCTGGCTACCTGATAGAGCTAGATAACTCCTTGTGATTGAATAGTTTTGTCTAGCAGTGAGTATGTACTTTTCCTAGGCATACCAGCTTCTCTTTTTCTCCTTCAAAGAAATAAGTTTCCTCCCGTACCAGCTATTGTCTTGTGGAGCTCTGTGAGTTCATATACACTAGAGTCAAGTCTTTATGTATATACCATGCACCCATCTTACCCATAGGGAGTCTTCCTTCATCACTATTTGCCAATTGCCATAGGGAGACGCTCTCTATTGGCCATTGTTTTGTATTATAATCATCGATTTTAGCATTCAAAAGTAGTACAAAACTTAGGTAAAGATACATCAAAACAATTATACAAATAATTAGTAATGTGTTGAATTCTAAAGGGAAAATCACATAGTTGTTCAAAAGAAGCAAACTAATTACATACATACCTCTTTACTTTGATATCCCCTTAAATAATTACTCAAAATGTCTATTTGTTCTTTATTTTTATTTTTTGACTGACATCAACATGACGTCCGCGCTTCAGTCAATACATTTTTTTGTTTTATTTTGGGAAAGGTTCAACCTTTCTTTTCGTTCTCTTCCTTTTCTAATTTTCTTTTTCTACTTTTTTTTTTCATTTATTTTATTCCCAAATCATATTATTTTATTTTCTTCTTTCGCTATAATCAATTTTGGCTCCTTTATTTTTCTGTTTTTCATTTTCTTGTTATTATTTTTCCTCCATAAGCTCATTTCATTCACAATTTTTTTTGCTCTTTCTCTTTATTCGTGATAACTCATATGTGTAAAGATTCGGTCATTTATTTTTTATATAATTTTCTTCTCATAATCTAATTTCATACTCAATTTTGACTCTCTTTTTTTTTTTTTTTTTGGTTTACTTTCCTTTTATTTATTCTCGTTTTTTCTAATTTTATTTAATTCTTTTTCTCCATAATCTAATTTAATTCACTTCTTTTTTTGCTCTTTTTCAATATTCTTCTTTTCTAATTTCTAGTGATTCTCATCGATTCTTCTTCATTACTTCAGAGACAATCCTCCATGATACCATCACCGTATATCTATATACGGGCATGATATCATGGAGGACTGCTTCAGTCCTTCAATGAGACACTCCTCAGTCTTTCACGATATCATCACAGTTTATCTATATACTGACATGTATCATGTAGGACTACTTAAGTCCTTCAATGATATCATCGCAGTATATCTATATATTATCATGGTATCGTTGAGGTTTGCCTCAGTCCACAATAATACCATAACAATATATGAAAATGACAAAAAAAGGGTAAAATGAAAGGACAAAAACAATAAATGAAAGGACAAAACACTAAAACTCGGGTAATTAGTTTGCTTTGTACTTTCATTTAATGCTTTTATCCTTCAATTTATTGTATTTTGTTCCTTTTCACATTTATTATTTTATCTTTTTGATTCCTTTTATCCTTTACTAAAGATATCATTTCATAACATTTTTATTTTATGTTTCCTTCTTTTTTATTAAAATGTTACCAAATGATATCTCTAATAAAGGATAAAAAAGAGTCTAGATAAAAATAATAAATGAGAAACGGACAAAACTGTTTTTAGTAATTGGTAACATTTTGTCCTTCATATACTGAAAGCATTACCTGAAGTATTGACTGAAGCACTGACGTCAGGCCGGAAAAAAGACGGATTAAGCATTTCGAGTAATTATTTAACAAGGCATCAAAGTAAAGGAGCATGTGTGTGTGATTAGTCTGCTCCTTCTGGGGCAACTACGTGATTTTCCCTTCTGACACCAACCAGATGGTGTCAACATCGGCTTTCTTTTTCTTTAAGGCCCAAGTGATGGAGACAGGTGAATACGACTAAGCGATACTGCGATAGTCATTTTGCCAAACAACACTGTCTATCATGTGATTCACTGGCTACCAAACTTTGGTTTTTCTCATCAATTTCATTTGATGTAAGTTCACTAACTCTGGAAATATCAATTGTATACAGAACATGCAAACACTTATTATGACAATGCAAATCTAGTTCTGTACACACGAGAAGACTACGGAGAGAACATTGGTCTGTTATAAGGAAACGTCAATAAAATCAGGATCACATTTGTAATTAGCAGCTTAAATTGTGTATCCAAAAAACAAGCTTTGATACACCTAAATTTTGGTGTGAATTTCTATGAATGCTGCAGTTAATGCTATGTATCGACTCTTAGATGTTTATATGAATTTGTCAAGCTCGACAGATGTTCATTAGGACCAGGCATGTGTAACGGGGTTTCGCTAGGACAAACTATGTGCTCTATACTTATGAAAGGGGTCTATGTTATCTAGAAATAGACAACATTTAGGAGCTCACATGTGTTGCCCCAACGAGCCATAGGTCACCGACATTCTATACAGTAGTGTTGTAGTTGTTCACAAGTCAAATATATGAGACATGAATATCGTGGTGGAACTTGAAACCAAACTTTGTTGGATGTATATTAGGATAATGGATCAGTTAGTTGTTCTAAGAATATGTGTAGCAGGCCAGCCAAAAAGAATTTCAAACGACCTTCAGTAGAATAAGCAGCAATTATGTCAAATATCAATTGGAACAGTCACAGTTCTCAATAGAGTATAGTAGCAACTTACTACCAATATTTAAAACTTACTGTTGACAGAAGATGGGTAGTTTGTTTGAAAATTGCAGTTTCTTGCTTTTTTTTTTGGATGTATTCATGTAAGGTCAGATCAACCACTCAATATGAGCTTCATCTTGATCCATTGCTCCTAGCTTAATCTATAGCAACGGAAATAAAAAAACAGCCAGAGCTAAATTAGCATGTTGACAACAGCGGAGGCCATCAATGAAGTATCAGAAACTTGGTAAAAGCAAAAGCTACCACACTTTTTATCAAAGACCATAACAGACTATGTTAGCAAATACATTGATAAGGAAGAGTTGCAACTCAATACAGACTCTACATCATTTTACCACGGGTTGACCCAAAAAATAAGCCAGAATTCCACCAAGTAAAATGATGCAATAGGAAATTCTAATTAAGGAATGAACTATGAAATGTAAATGCAAGATAATACCCCATTTTTATGTGGAGAAGCTGTTACTGGGGTTTAATTCTTGCGAAAGTCTAGAGTGCAAAATCTTCTCATGCATCAAAGCACCAAATATGTGTTCTCGTTTTAGTTTCCCATCATATCTACAGATCTATAGAGAGTAACCTGAAGTGTTTTATGCAGTTTAGTTTGTCTGGTAGCTCTTGTCAGAAATCCAAGAAAAAAGAATACAGAGGATACACCCCCTCCCCTCCTGCAAAAAGAAAAAGACCTGCTTAATTTTCCCCATGATAACTTAGAAAATGAGTTGTTTAGAATTGGATAAACTGACCAAGCACGCAAAAATCGAGCTAAATAAAATATGTGAATAGTGTGATAGCCCTAGTATTATCTTAAACCAATCAATGAATCAAATTAAATATACCAAACAAAGCTCTTCCAAATTTCAAAAGCTGGGAGCCAATGCTTGTATAAGTGCATAACTCTAAATAGTAAAAATAAAGAAACCCGGAGATAAATATTTGACTTAGCAATATGGGTCCCAACATGACCTATAGACATCTAATATCAGGAGGCAGATTAGGAGTTGCAGCAATGCGGTCTTCTCTAACACAAATATATTAATTTACAGATGGTGGTCTTGCTAAAAAGACTGTCAAAAAGTGTCATGTTATTACAGTTGCTTTTCTTTGATAAGGTACTGTCAGGTTATTACGGTTAAAGAGCCATACAGAAATATCAAGGAAAACAGGAATGGTATATAAACTTTTTTGAATTGAAAATACCTGATAGAGCCGTAGCCCGTAGTTCAAATCGAGGACCAACCTCCTTCAGCTCAATTGACTTTGGACCTCCATGCCTTTCGTAGATGTGATGTCTGCATGTTACTATCAAATTTAGCACAAAGATCGAAAGAAGCATTCTTCGGCAAACATTACATCTAAATATCGTCTAGCATTCCTTCCCTGACAGAAGAAAGACCTTTTCCTCCTTCCCCTCTATTTATGTTTTTGATAACTGCTCCCTTCTCTATTATTTGGGATACGAGAAATGACCTTTGTTTCCATGTAAATGACCCAAGGAGATCCTTTGGTGTTTAGAAGGCGAAATGTATTAAGTTTGGATCCATAACATTTATATCACATATCTCCTCACTGATCCAAAATATTACAACTTATCCAAGTAGCATGGATCAGCATAAATTTTCTTGATATAAGAAGTTTGGACTGGATATTGCCCTATCCTGTGTGGCCTTCTAATTACAATATGTAGAGTTTCCCCTCCTCTTCCTAAACCTTTATACTCTGAGTCTGCATCAATGTGATCACATTTCTAAGAGCTATATGGCTATACCTTTGAGAAGCAATGGTATAGCATATTACTAATCTTAATCTTTGCCACCTTGCTCTCTTTTCTTTTGGTAGACTTTTTGAGTTTGAGGCCTATAGACACACACCGGGGAATTATCAAGTTATCAAAAGGCAACAATCTGTTTTCAATAAATATAGGGGTTTTTCTTGCACAATAGGCTAAAAACCACCTATAAAAAGCTAAATGCCCAATTGTTTAAGAAAGCTAACGCGAAAGCTATAGCTCACAAGCTC
Source organism: Capsicum rhomboideum (assembly GCA_031232105.1). NCBI lineage: Eukaryota > Viridiplantae > Streptophyta > Magnoliopsida > Solanales > Solanaceae > Capsicum > Capsicum rhomboideum. The sequence continues at coordinate 123,125,506 of CP124710.1, read as the reverse complement.
CACTCCTCAGACTATACAATACAATTCCTTATCGAAGTAATTTAATTAATATGCACAATAAACCAACCTGAATGAGATATAGTCTGACTGGTTGGAAAATGAGATTACACGTTTTTGTATCAGGCTTGGGCACCGGAAAGAGATGCTTTAGGATGTTAATTGTCCTCTCACCAAGCTGTAGCAATTAAAATATGCCTCATGAATACAACAGTATATGAACTATTCGGATAAAAGAAAATAAGAAAAGGAGCAAGATAGTTGGGAGTTCTATTAAATAAGCAACACAATATGGATTTGAGGGCAGATGAATATGCATTATATATTGAAAATTTATCGATTGTTGGTGAGATAATTGACAATTGAACAGCCACAGTAAAGCTTTGGCTTTAATATAGAGAAATGACAATTTTAGCACACAAAAAATCTTGCTTCTTGGGTAATGTCTCCAAAAATTTCATTGAGATGCATAAAGGGAGGCGTACCTTAGTTGAAAAATTGTTAAAAATTAAATGTGGGTAAGCCTCAGGCATTGTTCCAATTGCCTTTTTGTCCTTAATATCATGTCTTAAAACCTAGAAGTACAGGATAGATGAGAGAGTATCATCGGCAACTCACACCAGTCAGCATAAAGACTTTCAAACTATACAAAGGAAAGAATAAGCCCCACTTACCACATTGAGCAATCCAAAGTAAGCAGTTGGACCAAAAGGTAAATGGCTAATGATGATACCATCAGGAACTCCACGATGCTCATGGACCAAAATTGCGTCTGTAAAATCATGAGCTCAGCAAGTTTCAATTATTTCTGATATCACCTACAAAGAGGGAATAAAGTAAAAGATGAAAACATGTCGAATCGACACAAGAATCGTAAAAATAATAAAGCTTGAAAAAAAGATAGTCAAACCAACAGCAACAAATGCATACTTCTCCAAAATATTCCAACAAAATACTTCGAAGTAAAAGGTTTGAAGGAGTCAGATACAACAAAAGGAAAGCGGCAGGTCATTTTCAGTAGCCTCAAGAGATGCCTGGTCCCATTTCTACAAGCCTGAATCTCTCATGTTTTAAGAACGCAAGAGGTCATCACTAGTTTTATTTTTATTTTTAGTTTATCATTATTATTTTGGGACAAGTACAGACATCACTAGTTTACTCGTCATTTACTGAAGAATCAAACAAGAAATGAGTAGCATTGGAAGATTCCATAAAGCAAACCAACCTGGCCACCACGATTCATTCGTTGTGCATTAGGTAATACAAATTTTAATTCCTGTCACCAAAGAAAAAACAAAAGGCAAAGGAAAGTGAAAACCATTACGTTGAGTGAAATGAATGATCAAATGAACTATACTACAAACACTAGGTTGGACAATAGCAGAAACGCCAACCTTGACAAATTGAGTAAGAGGAGCACTAGGATTTCTTGTAGTTGTAAGAAAATTTTTAGGATCTTTTTCGGTTGCATTAGCATATTCATCATCGATGATTGATTTAGACACTGCATCAAAGTCATGAACAAAAAATTAGACAATATACATCATCCTATGACACAAATGTATAACAATCACAGAACGACTCTACTTTCCACTCGTACTTATTGAGTCAAAAATTTCTATGTGAAACTAAAAAGAAAAACAAGAAGAGATTTAAGTAAAACACAATAAGCATGACGTATATCATGAAAACCATTGCATTGTCATTATATTTGCTTCAATTAATTTTGATTAATAACCATTAACATTATAAGGTAAACACTATTTGGGCGCCACCAGCTTCAAGCAATGTGAAGTAGAGCACAGAAAAAGGGAAAAAAATTCTTCAGTATTTGCTTTTTCGTTTATAATAAGGTCTTCTGCATATGTTTGTTTCACCGAGAAAGGAATGTTAAGCAATAAAAAGTGGCCACTTTTAACTTTAATGAAAAAATGCAACTTTTCTAACTGCCCTGTACATCCCTTTCCTTTCTCAGTCAACCAAATGATACCGTGGAGTCTCGTTGTATGTAGTCCACATAGTATTGGAATCCTAAGAGTTCCTGTTTTGAATGTATTGGAAGGGGTTATCACAGAGGCTGCAGCCATTGCCAAAAGGGAGCAACTACAACCGGGACTGTTTCCCCTAGAGAGTACAGTTATTGCCAAAACGGAGCAAGTTCAACCAGTCTATCCCTTCCACTCTTGGTCAGCCAGTCCCCAACAAAAGTTCTTCGCACAGAATTATCTAGAACTACAAAGTTTTTCTAACTCTGACTTACGAAGATTCAGGCCAATTACAAGAAACTTCTAGCAATCAGTGTTATCAAAAGTAAAAAGCACAAAAAAGCTCTTAGGTCTGTTGGGGCTTTAAGCCCAAAGTGCAAGTAACGCGCAGACTTCAATGAAAAAAGGTGCAAAGGGAGAAAAAAAAAATTATAAATATATATGTTTAATCCATGACGAATAATTATAAACATGAAAAATATATAAACCTAAAATGGACGGTGTTCATACCGTCCATTTTAAACACCCAAACTAGCCTCCAAATGTGCCATTTTAGTACCTTTTTAACAATCAGCGTGCAATACACTATGTGGCAAAACAACAAATCAAATAATTACATGTGTCATTTTAAATAAAATGAAAGAAAAAAACTATTCAGTTTAACACCCACCCACCCCCGCTTTCATGGGAATTGAAATGAGCTTCCATGGAAATCAGACCCCAATCAAAAAATTTCAACAAATACACTTTGTTTCGTTATGAAATTGGGTGTGCCTGATTGTTAAATTGGACTGGAGGGTTCGTTAATGGTTTAAATTTAATGGTGGTGTTGGGTGTTTTCCGATGGGATTTGACCGGAAATTGGAGCGGAGGAGAGTGACGGTTTGTTAGTGTGGGGGGTTGGTGGTGTTTGACGGAAATGGTTGGAGTTCATGGTTTGGGGGTTTGACTGGTTGAAAGTGTCGTTGGTTGTGATGGAGTTTTCCAGTGGGTTTAATGGGTTGTGTTGCCGGAGATGGAGTGTTGGTGGCGGCGATGGGTGGAGGAAGGTGGAAATGGGTGTGGAACAAGTGTTGGAGAAGGACAAGTGAAAGAAGAACAAATAAAATGACACAATTGAAGGCTAATTTAGTTGTTTAAAATAAACACCTCCGCTTTAGGATGTTGAAAGTAAAAGTTTTGCCTAATTTAGATCTCTGACGATGTGTTTGACCCTTAATTTACGACGCCGTTTTGAGGCCTTTTCTAAACTTGGGCTATAGGAAGTTGGGAAACCCATTAACCCCAACTAAACTAATGTTGGAAAAAGTAGAACAAATGACACCAATAGCCGCTTGTAGCACTCTTATTGCTTGATTGGCTCACTTGTAAAATTCAGCTTATTTTGAAGAGTTTTTTTATATAAAAAAAAGTACTTTAGGTTAGAAAAAAAATAAATTGTGTTTAACCAATAAAATTTTAAAGCATTTTTGAATAACAATTATTATTTGAACAAGGTTTTAAGAGTATTTCCAAGTATATTTTTCTCAATATTAGTTTCTGAAAAAACAGCTTCTGCAACTCCTTAGAAGAATATATTTTCTCTCAAAAACTTTGATCAAACACCTCAATTTTTTTAAAAAAATACTTTTGACCTTCCAAAAGCTTGGTCCGGCTATATTTTTTTTTTGATAACTAAGTAGATTTCGTTACCAAAGTAACAATGCGTATCAGTACAAAGAGGGAGCATTGTTGAACATCAAGCCCAACAACCTCCTAGCAAAGAAACATAAGAGCATAAACTAAACCATCCTAACAGCTATTAGAAGTATGAAGATATTAAACTGGATAGAAGTGGTTTTTCAACCAACTAGTGAGTTTGGCAACTTTCCTTGCTTTAATATGGACTTCTAGGATTACTTGCTTGATCAGCCAGGTTGTGGTTTGCTTTTTTGCTTTGGAAAATTGTGAGATTTCTTTCTCTCCACAAGAAGTAGATTGGTGTCACTATCATCATTGTATAAATCATTGTTTTTGAGCCTTTACCTTTAGCATGTTGCACAACCCATTGAAGTTCATTATTCCATAACATATGTGTTCTTGAGCCTTTACCTTTAGCATGTTGCACAACCCATTGAAGTTCATTATTCCGTGACATAGGTGTTCTCCTGATGTCAGCTCATAGTAACAGATGTTGCCACAAATGGACAGAGACAGTGCAGACAAGGAAAAGATGAGAGATGCTTTCATTTTCTACCTTACACAGAGGACAAATCTGAGTTATTTGTACACCCCATTTAAACAACCTATCCCGAGTACTTAATCTACCTAGCGCAACCAATCGTAGAATGAAAATCATTTCGATTAACCAATGTTGTTGCACATCAATTTACTCCATTAACCTTCTGGAATTGCCCCCTCAATTTCAAGTACAACTGCTTGGTTGAAAATCTAGACATATGTGGATATCAATTAAGTCATATCCAACAGCCACAAAATATTTTTTCGCTTTCAATATTTTTCGAATGACCCAGACCGCTTGTTTTGGGATATCAACATCTTGATAGATGTTCATGTTCCTTCCATAGCAACAGTGCATCCATTTTACCCACAATTTATTTTTGGAAAAAGGGTCCAAAATATACCCAAACTTTGGCGAAAATTGTTGTACACGCCTGAACTTTGCTGGGGTCCTATGACCCCCCCTGTACTATTTATTAGTGTATTTTAGTGATATTTATTTGCACAGCTGAACGTAAACGTGAATACACGCGCACTGAGCACGTGACTGAATTAGTGGTCCAGCTAAGTAAATAAAGGTCACAAAAATACACTAATAAATAATACAGGGGGTCATAGAACCCCCGCAAAGTTTGGGCGTGTTATAGCAAATTTCTCCAAAGTTTGGGTATATTTTGAACCATTTTCCCTTTATTTTTTTTGGCACAAATATTCCAAAATAACTTTCCAATAGCTGCTTTGCTCCATGTAGCCACACCAAGTATATTTAGACCTCCAACTGCTTTGGGGTAACAAACTCTATCCCAGGCTAATAGAGCTTTCTTTGGCCGAACAGGCTATTATTCTTAGTTTATATAAAACCTAGCCAATTTTGACAAATTTCAAACTAAAAATATTGTTGCGGCTACTTCTTTCTCTATCAAGCCTACTTCATACTCAAAGATTTAAAGTTTGAAAAGCCAAATTCAAATTCAAACTCAAACTTGAGATCTGAAGTTAGTATTTGGAAAAGTCGAAATTCAGACAAGTAGATCTTGAAAACTTCTGACTCATATGTCCGAAATTACTTTTGAAGTGTCTATATTTTAAATCAATTTATACATTGAAGCTATTCTTTAAATAAGAATCCTTGAATGGCTATTTGTGAACTTTGGGCCATAAAATTACCTGATGGTTGGGTTGAGTAAGTATTACTGTATAGGATATTTTGGGCTCAATACAGAACCCATTAACTATTTTAAGTCCATTAATGTTGCAGGTCATCAAATTGGAATTAATTGCATTTTTTGTCCCTATTTGTGCTG